>CM068350.1:29608800-30208800 GCA_034769755.1 Odontamblyopus lacepedii
CACCAAAGTGTGTATATTGTGCTGTGCCCCATATGCTTCCCACTGTGAGGCGTGCGCATTGTAAAGGCATATTTCACAAACAGAAGGCTCACCACAGAAAAGCATGTCAACACTCAGAGGAGGATCTTCAAAGCTCTGTCTCTTTGTGCTTCATGTCAGTCCTTTATGGCACAGTTTGTCTCCTATTGTTTGACACATGGTTGTTTTTCCTGTAGTAAGAACTTTGAAATGAATTGAATTATTATCATTCTATGTATTTCGTGTTTTGTTAGACTTGTGCAGTCATTTACACTTTGAATGTGACAATTTTGTTTACCACTTGTTTTTGTTATGAAGTCTTTGTTCTCTATTTTGTGTCTCTGTTTTGCTTCCCAAATTCCCCTTGAGTAAATTAGTACTTTGATAATATTCAGGCCAGATGCCCTTCTTCTCAATCCAATCGTCTCCATCAATCTTGTAATTCAGAGCAATTATTACTTCAAAAATTTCATCAGCCTAAAAATATTCTTCGACAAACTTCCTCAAAAGCAATTCCATAAAATAAAAGTGTTATTATTCATGCTACAAGTGCCCCCCACCTTTCTGAGCCATTAGTTCCTTGTATACCACACCACAGGACTGCCAGCTGGCACACTTCAGACCTAATGTCATTATTCAGATAGTGAATGTAATCAAGTCGACAATTTGTCCCCTGCGTCCTGCTGACCTGACAGATGACAAGCCCAGAATGTGCCCTCACCTTCTATTTCTCCAGCCAAACAATACCTGTGTGTGCGAGCGCTGTGTGTGCATCTACTGTGTGTATAATGTGAGTGGGTGCAGCCGTGCAAAAAAGGTAATTTTAGCTGAGGTCGCCGCTGGCCCAGGGCACTCCACCCCAGTCCATTTCTCTTGTTCCGAGTTGTGAACCGCACACTTACCCGTCCTAACGTTTTATTTTCCCTCCTGTAACTACCCTGGTCTTTGACTCGCCCCACGTAGATGAAAAGGGCTATGATACGTTGCAAGGACGTAGCAGAAGTTCAAATGTCCGATCTGAACTGCGCTAATTAGCTACAGTGGTTTGGGTAAAAGAAATGTATCTGCAGAGAAATAAATGTCAAGTTTCCATGGGTTTTTTATATGGTTAAAAACTTTTGTTTAAATTAGGTCTGCACAGATACCGATACTGGTATTGAATATTGTGGTGATTAGCTGGATTGGGTATCAGTTCCAGATGTTTTTACAAGATGATTATTTACAGTAGTTATTTGTAGGATAAATATCAGTCACATAACACCGTTAGATCGCTTGTGTACTGTGTTTTACGGAAATACGAGACATTTTCTACCAGTACACTGATGTGGGTTTATATCGGGTATTAGTAGAAAGTTGTAAGTATCACAATCAGTATTGGAACTGAAAAAGTAAGATCGGCGCATCCCTAGTTTACAAATGCAGGAAGCTTTGTGTTTGGTTATCAACAAATATGGGAATAATCCTTAATTTAAACTTTCAGTCAGTGCAGAAAATTTTAAGAATCATTAATTTGACACTGGACAAGGAAATACGTGTTTGTCTTGTTATTATTATTATTTACATTTCTTTAAATCTACTTGACAAAAATGAAAAATACATTAAAAAACATAATCTGGATCGCCTGAGACTGAACTACACACTGCCTCATGTCCTCTCAATCCTCTCGTATTAGTTTAGCTGCATGTCCTTTAAATATGCTCCACAATGCTCCTGTTTAATGTGTGTGCTGTGAACTGAATCTTGAGGTTAAAAACATCATCATTCTATCGCTAAATTTCAATAAATAAATGTAAACCCTCCACCCTTCTGTCTGTATGTCCTTGCAGCAGAAGGCTTCAGCTCAGTGCAGAGGACACGGTGGAGAAGGCTGTGAAAGAGTGTGCATGCGAAAGGACGGAGGAAGTATCAAAGGGAACTTCTTATTTAGAACTCTTTATTCAATTGCAGCAAGCATGAAGCTGTATTTTAATTTTTTGTTCTTTTAATTTTTTGTTCTTTATAACCAGGAGTATTAAGCCAGACCAAAATTAAGTCAAAACCAGGACTAAACCAGGTATAAGCTAGAGCAAAACCAGGACCAATGAGGACGAAACCAGTTCGAACCCAGAACTAAACCAGGTCCAAAGCACTTCTGATTGATACAGACCACTAACAAACCAAACCCACATGAGCTATTTCTAACCAGCCCCAAACCGAGACTAAACTAGTAACCCAGTACTTTAGCAGGACTAAACCAGGACTAACTCGTGTCTAAACTAGGTCTAGTCTACGACTTAAGTAGAACTAAAGCAGAGGATCAGAGGAGAGAGGTCTAACTCAAGACTAAAGCAGGGCTAAACCAGGTCAAAAGTAAGTCAACAGCAGGACTAAACCAGGGCTAAACCAGGTCTAGACAAGGTTTTAAGCACCTCCTGTAGATACTGACCACTGAATGCAGTTAAAACCCAAAAGAATCAAAGTATAGAATATTTAAACACAGTTGTCAAAGCTTACAGAAACGCCCACGCTGCTTTACAATATGGGAAATTTGTAGATTTAATTTTGGAGAAAGTAAGAAAAATAACTGATGTACTTAGAGCTAGATCAGTAAAGATAATTGCAAAACCAGCAAACTGAAATATGTTATAATGGACCTGAATGTAACTCGGTAGCTTTCTGCATCTTTGCTTCTGTGGTTTACATTTTGCTCTGAGTTTGAAGGCGCTTTACCGGACATATCGTTTGTTTTTGACACTGGTATACCATTGAAACTCAAGGCCAACTTACTTACTATGCACTAATGCTGGCTGTATTCTCCTGACTTCTCTAAAATACAGCCAGCCCCTCAAGAGCTGCTATTTTGGTGATGTTCGGGCCCAGTTGTCTCCTTGGCAACCCACTGTGGCCCTCGCCAAAGTCACCTTTTCACGTTGCCTATTTTTGCTCCTTCACAGTCGCACTAATGGCTCTGCAGCAGGAATTTGGTGACATTCCCAAACCCCAGAGAAATGCCACTTTTATTTGTCCAATGAAGAGGCACATGCTATCAGGAGGACTGCAAACGATACTGGTAGATAGAGACATGCATATCCAGTAAAAGTTCAACTGCGTGCTGGGTGTGACGGCAAAAATTATGCAAAAGAAGAAGGAGAAATAGAAGAAGGATCTCTTTATTCTTAATGACAGCAAACCACCCATTACTAATAGAGTTTATATATCAGATTATAGTATGACTTATTAGACAACAAAAATTTTAACTAAATTAGGAAAAATCAAGCTATCAAATTGAAATAACAATTTTAAGTCTCAATGGGGGGCAGTATTTCAGTTGGTAGCATGTTTATCTACTGATCTGAAGGTTGGCGGCTCAAATCAAACTTATCTGTATATATCTGCATATATTGGTGTATGAAGGCTTTGAGTGCCCTGAAATTGGAAAATTGCTATATTAAATGTGACCTTTTACCAACTAGCAATGAAGGTTCCTCCAAAGTTGTTCAAATCAAGCAAATCCATTTTAATTTTGCCTTGAAATTTGACATATCTGGCAACATATAGAAACTGTGCTCTAACAAATGAGAGACCCTACAGGCCAGAGAAGACCTACATGAACACATTCTGAATTTTAATCCATTATAGTACCTTTTCTATTACATACTTCACATTATGCTGCTTACTGCTTACATTTTAATGAATACTTCTAAAGCAGAGTCCTAGTTGTTGTGTTGCGGCCCACAGCCATTGTTCTCCATATTAAAGTCCATCTCGGTTCACTCTGCATTTTTTAATTATCCGGCCTCTTGCATCTATTCAATAAAACACACAAGAGGCGAACTTCGTTAACAAACTTCGACTTTTTGTTCAGTGGTAGCCAGGTATATCTCCTACAAATGCTCTTATTGTTCAAACTAGTGATAATTCTCCAATGCAGTACCCTTATTCCTGTGTTTATGTTGAAGTAAACTACAGTCAGAAGTTTGGACCCACCCTCTCATTCAATGTTTTTTCTATATATTTACTACTTTCTGCATTTGATATACTAGTACATATTGAAAACATCAAATATATGAAGTAAGATATATGGAAGGATGCAAAAAAAAAACTAAATAATTCCATATATCTTGCTTTGATTATTTGACGTCTTCAGGATGTATCTAAAATGTATAAAGTAGTCAGAAAAAAGAAGCAAAACCTTGAATAAGAGGGTGTGCCCCACTTTAAACTGGCACTGTACAGTACAGATATGCCCATGTGTCCCAGCTCCCCACAAAGTAGACTGTCTTTAATCCCCGGCTCAGATTAACCCAATATTTTCATGTGCCACTGCTTTATTATTATTTACATTTGATGTAATCCTGTTTTTCACCTCTGTCTGTGCAGCTACAGCGAGCGGTGTATGAAACAACAACTAATACTACTGAATAAAACATGTCGCTAATGCTACGCCTGGCTGACACAGAGATATAGGGCCAAGGATGCAAGTGTCACAAGTTGTAGAAAAGTTAACTTTACTGACGATATAGTGCGGATGTAAAATCAATCTCATATCAGGGTTTGTTGTAGGTATAACTTTGGGTAACTTTGCTATGTGTCCTTATATTACCTCTGGGGAGTTTCAGTAGTGCAGAGGTGTAAAGCACTGACTTATTTAGCAGTATTACGATGCACATAAGGGTACGTCTTGCTTTTCACTGCCTGAAGAACTACAGCCCTAATGTGGCATAAAACAAAATCAATTTAATATGGACAATGGCTATATCTACAATGAGGTAAGGTATAGGTATAGTAATAGTATAATACCTCTTTTCACATACTTTTGTCCTGTAAATGTAGTTTGGGTCAGTTTAGTTGATCAGTTTATGCATTGTGTGTCTAATTTCTTAAATGACTATAGCCAGATGCCCTACCTATTTGTCTGAGTCTTTTTAATTATCAAGTCATCAAATTTTCTCAAGTTTTTAAATTCAACTTCCAAAACTGGTTATATTTTTATTTTATTTATATATTAAAGGGTCTATATTATGCAAAAACTGACTACTCCAGCCTACTATGATGACTTTTAGCCATGTTGTAATGCTGTTAAGGTGTATGGCATTTAAAAACGCATTGGAGCACTTCTTGTATTACCACAGGATATCACAAGGTGGAACACAGTGTTTTCTGGTTGAGAGAGGATACACTATAACATCAGAAAATAGAGTAATATGGGTCCTTTAGTGTCCGTGAGGAGCAATCGCGGGCCATAGCTTAGTGGTCAAAAGAGTGAGTAATTCAAATCTGTGCATATATAACAGGTTTAAATGACCCTCCAGACCTTTGTTCATACTTAGACCCTCAAAAGGGCACACTAAATTTGCTTGATCAAGGTAGATTTCGAAAACATGCAGTAAAAAGTACTACTTGCGGTAGTATGGGCCAATTCACCTGGAAGCCTGAGGGCCAAAACAGTTGGTCTGAGGGCCACATTTGGGCCATAGTTTGGGCATGCCCGCTATAATGGTTTAATTGTCCAACTAACATCAATCTTTAGGGCTCACCTCTATATACTACAAAGTGAGTATCATATGTGTTTAAATGAAAGTGATAACACTAAAATGCATGCCAGTTAGACTAATGACAAATGCTTTTTTAATCATTATTTGTGGCTTTAGATTGTTCAGTTTGATGTGTGGTTTAGCGTAACACTGCGGTGCATCTTGTGTTCCAGTTTCATCGGCTTTTTGTATTCATATTCCTGCTTCCTCGCCCACACCTTCGCACACGTCCCTTACCTCTCCGTCAGCTGTTTGTGAGATTACACAGTAGCCCACGTCTCTGACTCCAGTGTCTTTAAGCCTGTTACCTGCAGGGATTTCCCTGTCATTTGTGGCAGGAGGAGAGATGAAAAGTGGCGGTAGAGCTCGGGGGAGGTGGTTCTTTGATGGTACAGAATTTCTCAGTAATGCTGCTTATCAAAAGACTGGTTACCTCATATGCGTAGAGCTATAAATAATACAGCTACACACACAAGCTGCCGGATGACTTGTGAATGGAAGAGTTGGCAATTAAGAGGAACAGCAGTTTTGATAGAAATGGGATACACTTTCTGTATTTAAAGTTTTATGGTGGAGGGTCCATCAAATACTTTTTACCGTGGAGATATTATGGCTTGTCTGGAATGTTTCACAGTGTGGTATTAAGTCTTTCTATCTCCATGGAGACCAAACCAGACCAAGCTATAGGTCAGATCTGTGGAAAGGTGACCCTGCTCACAGTCAGAATGCCTTTTTTTTAGGCATTTTTGAGTTATAAAACCAACTGTAATTGAATAAATGTAAGACTGAGCTGTTTAATGTCATACTGTGGAACATTCCAGGCAAAGCAATGACAAATCCATAGAAACAAGCAGGTGAAGGACCCTCCACCAAGAAGTTACGCAGTACACCTTCAAATCCAAATGTTTTAAAGCCACATGATGAAACAGAAACACTCTATTCCACCTTGTGATGTCATGTAGTAATACAGGAAGTGCGTCACTGTGTAAAAAGTCACCGCTTCATGACATCACAAAGTGGAACAGAGCATTTTGAGCTTTGGAGATGTAGACAGACAAATGATAAAAGGTTTCTCAAGCATGTGGGAATGAAACAAAACACAACTCGAAGTATATTTTTGATGAGATAATGACATTTTAACATGGCTTAAAACGCACCAGAGTCAGTTTTGTGAAATAATATAGGACCTTTATCAATCAAATCAACAAATAAATGTTGGCAAAAACACATCCACGTCGACACTGATCGTGCAGTCACATCGATAAAGAGCATAGTCATTACTACACGGTTGATATTTTGATGACATTTGAGGACAATAATATTAAATAGTTGTTGTTTTTTTGTCAGTCCCTCCTTGTTCTCATTGATCACACTTGTCTGTAATGAGTTAAGGCTTGAATACACACTCTACTCATAATAACACATTAACATGCACGGAGCGCTGGGTTAGTGTGTGCAGGTGCATAATCATAACGCTGTGACCTTGCATAAACCATCTTTGTTGTGTTTTCTTCAGTATTTCCATAGGCACTTTTTATCCAGTCCTTGATCCACTGTCTTGTTTTTAGAGATTAACTTGTTGGGGAAATTAAAACATAACTGTGTGAGGTTAGGATTTCACACTTTAAAAGATAATTTGCAATAGTATGAAAAATGTTAACGGATGCAATTAGAATATCGCAGGCTGCAATGTCTAAAGATAGAACCATCATTTTCTCCACAAACAGCAAAATAGTCTGTCTTATTCTGCATAAAAACTCCTGACTGTAGTGTAGATATGTGCATGTTCTGATATGTGCTTCTTAGGTTGCCACTTCATATTTCAGTCTTTTTGTCAATTCTTCTGAGCGCTTTTAAAATGTGAACTTTAAACAGAATACTAGTATCAAAACATTAATCTAAACTCACAAATCTGTCAAAATTGCATTTACTTTTATTTCTCAAATCATGAAACCCTGTATCTAGATGTTCTGACCTGTCTGTTTTGCCTATTATATATATATTTTGGTTTGGCCTGCTGCTGGCCCTTTAATTGAAAACAGGAAGTCGCCCCTGTAGGTCGCCCCTGTGCGGTAGTGCACACAGTAGCTGCGTACATGTGTTATTACGTTGTGTTGAGTTCTTGGACGGCATTCCCTGTGAGTATAAATAAATAATATAATTTAAAGGTGTTCATAAATAAGATTAGAGAAGATAACAAGTTAATTTCACTGTATAAAAAACTATTTGCCAGTTAGGTTGCATGCTAACATGAATGTTGGACTGCTTTTGAGTTAGCATTAGCATTATAAACGTGATTTGCTCTATTTCTTTGCATTCAAACTGATGTATATTGTGTTATATTGTTACAGTTTCACACCTGCCATATAAAGACGGTCTAAACCCATCCTGGCGTCAGTGACTTTTGTGTGGAGGTGTTTAACTCCTGGATAGTAGAATCGGGGTTCTACGAGGCCAGTACAGTGAAAAGGGACACCCTACAACGAACTCCTGACTCGCTGCACTGTTACACGCTGCATCCAGGCCAGCACGACAGACGTGTACCATCAAGTCAGCATAAAGGCACATCACACCAGCACCAAGATGGAAAAAGAACAGTATGAAGTCAGATCTTCAGCTTCAAAAAAATCAAGCCACTCATCTGCTGCAGTGTCATATATTAGCAGCTGCCGCTGCACGTGCCAAGGCTCAAGCTGCCCAAAAGAGAGCTGAATTTGCAAAGAAAGAAGGTGAAATTAAAGTGGAAAAGGCCAAATTAGACGCAACGCTTGATGTTTTAGCAAAAGAGGGTGAAGCTGAAGCTGCAGCTGCTGAAGCAGCAGTTTTGGAGTCCGCTGCTGCAGGTTTGGACACAAGTGATGAACACCCAATCCTGCCGCAGGGGCTGCAGAGTTCCTTTGAGCGAACTGCAGAATATGTAAAAAGACACCAGGCACACAGTAATACAGATAATTCAAAGGACATTATAACCGAAAAGTGCATGAATCCAGTCCAGTCTGAAAAATATCAAAATGAGCTGCCCACAATAAAAGACTGTCACTCACCTCGGCACCCAGATCAAATATATCATTCACCTGAAAGGCAAAGAGAACAGCCACACCCTCTAAATTATCAGCCATACAGACCCCATGAGTCTCCTGGGTATTTGCTGCCCTCTGCTGGGCGTTTTAAAGTATAACTCCCCTGCTCCAAACCGTTCCAGCGACACTAATGAACTTGCCAGATATTTAGTGAGGAGTCAGTTGTTAACATCAGAACTCACCAAATTTGATGACAAACCTGAAACCTATTTATCTTGGAAATCATCCTTCATCAACGCTATTGATACACTTGAACTTAGACCATCAGAAGAAATTGACCTCCTGGTAAAATCACTTGGCCCAGAGTCCGCTAAACATGCACAACGCATTAAAGCTGTGAATATAAACAAACCAACTACAGCATTAGAACTTATTTGGGAGAGACTAGAGGAGATCTATGGGTCACCGGAGGCCATAGAAGGTGCTCTTTTTGCCAAACTTGATCAGTTCCCCAAAATAGGGCCCAGAGACAATCAAAAGCTAAGAGAACTCAGTGATTTACTACAGGAGATTGAGTCTGCAAAGCAAGAAGGGTACCTGCAGGGACTCTCTTATCTTGACACTGCACGGGGCATCGCTCCCATCGTGGACAAGCTGCCATTTGGGCTACAGGACAAGTGGATGATGGAAGGCTCCTACTACAAGCAGCGATATCACGTGACCTTCCCTCTATTCACCTTCTTCCTACAGTTCATACAGACACAAGCAAAGGCACGCATATGACCGAGCTTTAATCTGCTGCCATCATCCAACTCTGGCATTAAAAGGGACAAGTATGGAGAGGGCAACAGCAATAATCGCAGAACTGTTTCAGTGCACAAGACTAATGTTACAGCCCCACCCACTGAAGGACCAGATAAACACTGCCCTGTGCATAACAAAACGCATGCCTTACAACAATGCAGAGCTTTCAGAGAGAAAACACTACAGGAACGAAAGACAATATTAAAGCAACACAGAATCTGTTTTAAGTGTTGCGCATCTAACAAACATGTGGCTCGTGACTGTGAAGCAAAGGTTAAATGTTCTGAGTGTGACAGTGATAGGCATCCAACAGCCTTGCATCAAGATGCTCCTCGCTCGCCCATGCCTCCCCAACCTCCAGTTGAGCACGGCGGGGAGAGACATGAAGGACAGGAGGCAGCAGTTGTTTCAAGTTGCACTGAAGTATGTGGGGATGGTTTTTCTGGGAAGTCATGTTCCAAAATATGTCTTGTTAATGTCTACCCTGCCAATGACTCCAGCAAAGCGCCAGAAGATGTACGCCATGCTGGATGACCAGAGTAACGTATCACTAGCACGCTCTGAGTTTTGATAGGTTCAAAGTCAATGGTAATGCAGCCCCATACACCCTCCAGACATGCAGTGGTATAGGCCTCACTTCTGGCAGAAGAGCCTATGGTTATGTGATAGAGGCCATAGACGGCTCTCTTGCTATATCCTGCCCATGTTAACCGAGTGCAACATGATTCCAAATAAAAGAGAGGAAATCCCTACTCCATCTATCGCCCGTGCACATACATACCTAGAGAGCATAGCACATAAGATACCACCTTGGATAATGGTGCTGACATTTTGCTATTGCTCGGAAGGGACATTCTGAGAGTCCACAAAGTGCGCGAGTCAGATCAATGGGCCCCACGATGCACCATATGCACAGAGACTAGACTTAGGCTGGGTGATAGTTGGAGATGTATGCTTAGGCAGCACTCACAAGCCTTCAGATGTCACCACTCTCAAGACTCACATTCTGGACGAATGGGAGGCCTACCCATTTTTCCCCCCATGTGAAAATCACTTCACTGTCAAGCCAGACATCGGTCTCTCAAGCAGACAAATAACTCTCAGTGACTCAAACATGAAAGGCAATGCACAAACGAAAATATGGGAAACAACGTGTTCTTCCAGACCAAGAACGACAACAAACTTGCGCCTTCAATGGAGGATCTGCTGTTCCTCAAAATAATGGACAATGAGTGTTTTCAGGATGAATCACAAAGCTGGGTAGCTCCTCTTCCATTTCCTCCAGCCAAGGGCACTGCTGCCAAACAACCGTCAGTATGCGATCAGTCGCCTCTACTCACTTGAACGAACTCTAAACAAAAATGTTGAAATGAAAGCTCACCTGATAGACTTTATACAGAAAATGATAGACAACGGACACGAGCTCGCACCCCTGTACAAAAAGATAGAGAGTACTGGTACTTGCTCCTATTTCGAGTATACCACCCACAAAAGCCGTCACAGATTCGAGTGGTATTTGACTCCAGTGCGCAGTTGAAGGCGTCACTCAACTCTGTGCTGCTTTCAGGGCCGAATCTAAACAACAGCTTATTAGGTGTGCTCATCAGATTCAGGAAGCATCCAGTCGCAGTCACCGCAGATATCCAACAGATGTTCTATTGCTTTCTGGTGAGTGAGGACTGTAGAGATGTCCTCAGGTTTGTCTGGCACAAAGACAATGACCCACAGAAAGAACTTGTGGACTATAGAATGCGTGTGCACGTGTTTGGCAACAGCCCCTCACCTGCTGTAGCCACTTATGGGCTGAGGAGGGCTGCTAAACAGGAGAGGCCAAATACGGTTCAGATGTGCGCCACTTCATTGAACGTGACTTTTATGTGGATGATGCTTTAAAGTCTGTTCCCAACAAACATGACGCCATTGACCTTCTGAAACGCACACAAGGGATGCTGGCAAACTCAAACCTCCGCCTACTTAAAATAGCATCAAACGAGGTTGAGGTGATGGACGCATTCTCAGCTCAGGACCGAGCCAAAGACCTTCAGGATCTGGATCTGTTCAAGGATGACCTACCAGATCAGCGCAGCCTTGGAGTGAAGTGGAATATAATGAAGGACTATTTCACCTTTCACATCCCTCACACTGAAAAAGCCTTACACACGAAGAGGATCCTTTCAACTGTGAACAGTGTGTTTGACCCTTCAAGGGTTTTGTCCCCAGTCATCATTCGAGGCGATTGCTTCTCAGAGAACTATCACTACAGACAACAGAGTGGGACTCACTTCTTCCAGAAGACCTAAAAAGCCGGTGGATAGAATGGCAACTGTCTCTCCAATGCCTCAGCAAAATCCATGTCCCACGCATACACTAAAATGTCTCTGTCTGAGTCTAAATGTGTAGAGCTTTGTATCTTTTTCAGACGCATCTATGAAGGCGATAATAAAGGGTCTCGTGACCTCAAGGTCACTGCTCATGATGGCACGACAGAGGTTGGTTTCGTCCTAGGTAAGGCACGACTCGCTCCACAGCCAGAGCTCACAGTCCCTAGGCTTGAACTCAGCCGTGCCGCAGTAATGGCGGTAGAAATGGCAGAGGTGATAAGTGAAGAGATTGACCACCACATAGACAAAACTAGTTTCTACACAGATAGCATGGTGGTCCTTGGTTATATCCACAACCAGTCCAGGCGCTTTTATGTGTATAAACAAATCACAAGGCGCTCGTATTAGAGAGTCAACTACTCAGAGCAATGGCGTTTTGTTACTACAGACCAGAACCCTGCTGATCATGGCTCACGATCCATCCCAGCTGCTGAGTTGCAGAACACAACGTGGCTCACAGGTCCAGCCTTCCTTCGGCGTTCATCAGACATCCAGCCAGAGCCTCCTGGATTTGAGCTGCTGGACCCAGACAATGATGCAGAGATACGCCCAGAGGTAAAGACACTTTGCACTAACATCGCAAGAGACACTCTGGGCTCAGAACGTTGGGAGCGTTTCTCCACATGGCGCTCATTGAACAGAACTATGTCAAACCTGATTCACGTGTCACAATGTTTCTCGCAAACAAAAACTGCCCCACGCTGCACAGGATGGCACATCTGTAAAACAGCTATCACTCCCGAACTGTTAGAGCAAGCAGAGACATTAATCATTAAAAACATGCAATCTGAAACATATGCAGAAGAGATAAAGTGCATCACTGGAAAACAGAATCTCCCTAGAAACAGCCCAATCATAAAGCTTAACCCCTTCATTGGAGATGACAAGTTGTTGAGAGTTGGTGGTCGTATTAGCCGTTCAGGGCTGGGAGTAAAAGAAACAAACCCTATAATTCTACCAGGCAGACACCATGTCACAACCCTCCTTGTGCATCACCACCATACAAAGTGAATCATCAAGGCAGGCATTTTACAGAGGGTGCTATCCGAGAGTGGCCTGTGGATTGTAGGAGCAAAAAGATGCATTGGAAAGGTCATAAGCAAATGTGTGACATGTAAAAACTGAGAGGGAAAGTTGAGGGAGCAAATAATGGGTGACTTGCCTGTAGACAGGCTCCAAGTGGAGTCCCCCTTCTCTTATGTGGGTATGGATATGTTTTGGCCCATGGGAGGTAACTACAAAGGCCGAACAAGAGGAGGACAAGCAAACAGTAAACGTTGGGCAATACTATTCACATGTTTGTGCACAAGGGCTGTTCACATTGAAGTAGTGGAGGAGATGAGCTCCTCAAGTTTCATAAATCGCTGAGGCGCTTGCTTTATGAGGTCCTGCTAAACAGCTACGCTCAGACTGTGGCACTAACTTTATTGGTGCCCACAAGGAAATGACTGCTAACACACCAGAAAGGGAGAAAATACAACACTTCCTGCAGGATCAGAAGTGTACCTGGATCTTCAACCCACCCCATTGTTCCCATATGGGGGGAGTATGGGAACGGATGATTGGGTTGTACGCCGCCATACTCGATAACATGTTGCTGCAAGCGGCCGTGTCCAACTCACCCACGAAATATTAACCACATTCCTTGCAGAAGTCACCGCCATAATAAATGCACGTCCGCTGTTACCAGTATCGTCAGACCCTGAGCATCCCCACATTCTCTCACCTGCGATGCTGCTGACACAAAAAACACAAGTTGTGCCCCCTATCTGTGACAATGTTGACTCCAAAGAAATGCTCAAAAGCCAATGGAAACGTGTCCAGTTCCTTGCTGACACATTCTGGAGCAGATGGCGCAAGGAGTATCTCAGTAGCCTCCAACTCCGCCAAAAATGGCACCATCAGAAGATCAACATCAAACAAGGGGATGTTGTTCTCCTTAAAGTCAAACACACAAGAAGAAATGAGTGGCCAATGGGTGTAATCATAAAGACAATTCCGAGTGAAGATGGAATCATAAGAAAGGCTGAAGTTAAAGTTGCTTCACAAGGGACTGTTAAAACATATTATAGACCTATTTCTGAGATGGTTTTCTTATTATCTAGTGATGTTTAATTTCATAGTTGTGGTATCCCTAAGATACCAGGCGGGGAGTGTTCTGACCTGTCTGTTTTGCCTATTATATATATATTTTGGTTTGGCCTGCTGCTGGCCCTTTAATTGAAAACAGGAAGTCGCCCCTGTAGGTCGCCCCTGTGCGGTAGTGCACACAGTAGCTGCGTACATGTGTTATTACGTTGTGTTGAGTTCTTGGACGGCATTCCCTGTGAGTATAAATAAATAATATAATTTAAAGGTGTTCATAAATAAGATTAGAGAAGATAACAAGTTAATTTCACTGTATAAAAAACTATTTGCCAGTTAGGTTGCATGCTAACATGAATGTTGGACTGCTTTTGAGTTAGCATTAGCATTATAAACGTGATTTGCTCTATTTCTTTGCATTCAAACTGATGTATATTGTGTTATATTGTTACAGTTTCACACCTGCCATATAAAGACGGTCTAAACCCATCCTGGCGTCAGTGACTTTTGTGTGGAGGTGTTTAACTCCTGGATAGTAGAATCGGGGTTCTACGAGGCCAGTACACTAGACTAATTGGTATGTAAGACAACTCTGATATGAAATGCAAACAAATCACACCAGAAACATTTAAGATCGTGTTTGATGAAGTAGAGGTGAGCAAATGATCTAAATATTATATTGTGAATGCCGTTATGAACATATGGAAACATTTACTATTAAGTGTATTGTTTATTTAAAAATTCTGCAAAAGGAGCTGGTTAAATTGGAGAAAAATGTATTGTGATATTTTTAACTTTTATTGGTAATTTTACATTAATTTCATTTCACATTTATCATTTTGACATTTAAAGGTGCATGCATTGTGTAACTTTTCTGGTAGAGTCTGTCAAAACTGCTTTTCTCCATGGAGATGTTGCTTTGTCTGGAATGTTTCACAGTATGGCATTAAACCTTTCTATCTTCATGGAGACCAAACCAGACCAAGTTACAGATCAGATCTGTGGAGAGGCAACCGCGCTCAAGGTTAGAATACCTGTTTTTCTAGGTATTTTTGAGCAATAAAACCACCTGTAATTGGATAAATGTAAAGTAGAGCTGCTTAATGTCACACTGCGGAACATTCCAGGCAGAGAAATGACATATACATACAAACAGGCAGTTGATGGACCCCCAAAAAGTTACAGTGCACAGTGAGGGTTGAATTTACAAGAAAAACAAAAATGACGTAAAAATCCTCCAAATTTGAACAGATAAAACCACCGGGTACCACTTTAGCAAAGGTCTCCTCTTTTTCTACGGTTCAAAACTGACAGGAAATGCAAACAAACTAACACTAAAACAAAATAAACGACAAGAAGATAATAGTTTTCTATCAATCTCTCCCACCCCTGTCGGAGTCTTAACTACAGTTATCTTCAGTGAAAAGTTATATGTGCATATCAGAGAATGGACAGTTTCCTGCTGAGAACATTTCACATTATATTTGCTGCAGCCATTTAAATCGTTTTCATGCAAGTGAGATCATTTTTCAGTTCATTAGATTTCTATTGTCTCATGTTTACACAATATTTCGGCCCTTTGATGTGATATAGGTCCTGGGAGGTTAACAATGAGCCAATGAAGCATCAAGAAGAAAATGGCCGCTAATAGGAATACTAGTGGCTGGTGCAGATCACTGGAGCAAATGGAGTGTGTAAAGTGTTTACCCTGATCTCATCCACTTAAACACTGTCTTACTGCGCATGTGCTCTTTAAAGGGCCCATATTACACTGTTTTCTGACCTGTTATAATGTTGTTTTCTCATCAAAACATACCTGGAGTTGTGTTTTGTTTCATTCACACATGTTTAACACAAAAAACCCTATATATTTAGGCTTGTCTCTCAAACTGGCAACACTCTTCCATCTTGATGTCATGTGGTAATACAGGAAGTGCTCCACTGTGTTTTTAAACTCCATACACCTTCATTAGAATAATTTGGATAATGTCAGCCCTGAAATTTCCTGTCTCTACTGAACAAAAAGTAAAAGGTAGCTGTTAAAAAGGTAAAATAGAGCATTTTGACAGACTAATTATGCAGGATTACTCAAACGTGTGAATAAAACAAAAAATGGAATGTAAAAACACAGTGGAGCACTTTTTGTATTACCACATGACATCACAAGGATGAACAGAGTGCATTCTGTCTCTGCTTAAATATGCAGGGTTATAACAAACAGTAGATCAGAAAATAATGCAATATGGGCACTTTTTAATTTTATTTATTTTTATATTTTTGCAGCTCTCTGGTGTTTTTCCTGTATTCACTGGCAGAAATATGTGAATTCTGGCCCAAAATCCAAAAGCCCCATCCAGGTTTCTGTGGGCTCTGATACTGTGAGAATGACTAAAAGGATATTAAACGGTGACGCATGTAAGTTATGGCATTACAGGGAATATAAAGCGCGTCCATGAATGAACCTGGTGACGGATGTGCTCAGTGCTGGTTTGGATTGCAAAACCTCAGCATGCATAAAGTTTTTGTTGATTTGAATTTATGCATTTCTTAATATTTCTACCTTTTTGTAACATTTTCATCATAAAAAAGCTGAAATGCATTATTCATCGTGTTTTTCTTACATCACTTCTCGCCTTGTTTTGATCTTAGAAATTACCAGGTGCCACATTTTCTTGATAAGTAAAGCGTCAGTGTCTGGGCTCTGATCATAACGTTCACGTCTATCTGAAGGTGAAGCAAAATCATTTGTTCTTCCAAGCCTACACAAAAACAAATATTTCTGGTACTTTACAAAATAAATGCTTCAGGGTGAAATCTCTGTTTCTAAAGAAAAATGGATTTCAGATAAATGGGAAGTGTGCCTTATGGCAGTGGACACTTTCAATATTCATGAAACGGAAATGAAAAAAGTAATAGAGCTATCAAACTTGAATCTATTTTGATATCAAGCTATCAACATGTTCCCCTTTTAGTTTGACGTTAATCCTCATAAACGCAAAGATTATATTTAAAGGTGCACTATGTAACTTTTATGTTGGAGTGTGTCATTTTCTTGTTTCCAAATTCATTGCTTTGCTTGGACCACAGTATGACATTTAAACAGCTCTACCTTACATTTATTCAAATATAGGTGGTTTTATAGCTCAAAAATACACAGAAAAGAGACATTCTGACTGTGAGCGGGGTCGCCTCTCCACAGATCTGACCTGTAACTTGGTCTGGTTTGGTCTCCATGAAGATAAAAAGGTTTAATATTTAATGTGAAACATTCCAGGCGAAGCAATAACATCTCCAGGGAGAAAAGCATTTGACGAACCCTCTACCAAAAAAGTTACACTATGCACCTTTAAAGATGTAATGATTTCTTAGTATTTCCTCTATTTTAGCTTTAAAATTAAACGTTTTACTCAATTACAGTTTGTTTTAATTTCTATAAGTTTAGTTTTTTAGTTTTAACTTTGTAAAAATACAGAATCACTTACTTTTATACAGCAGGGTGTGAAGAATGATTACCACAAATCCTCAGGGGGCTTAAAATGTTGTAACCACCGTATAAAATTCATGAGGCTCCTATAAAAACATAGTAAAAATCATTGTAAAGCGGAAAAAGGCTGAGGCGCTCTAGGGATTTACAAAAATGTTAAAACCCTTTATTATTTCATGGCAGAAGTTTTTAAAATGTCGTTATCTTCCATCTTTTATCGGTGCATGTTAAAAATGAATTGGGGCATGTTAAAAAGAGTTATTGCAAATTCATATCTGTAGCTTCTGACAATGAGATGCACCAATACAGAGTTACACAGCAGGTTTTAAAGGAAATGCCGTAAGGAAAGAAGCATTTTAAAGCCTTTTTAAACTGACATTGTGAAAGCTCTATAAAGGAGAAGTGAAACTGATTTTATCCAACTAATAGAAAACAGATAATTCAGCTTTATTTGATCTCGTTTTTCATGTATTTTAACTGAGACATTCACCTTGCATTTTTGTAAATATATCCAACAATAACAATACAGGGTTAGTACTTGAACAAGGTAAAAAATGGCATCGCTATAAAGCTGAAATCTGAAGTAACAGTACTATTTTTATTGCACATTCCTAACCTCACCCAGGCCTTGTTGGAGACAGCTGCTAATTCCACTTGATGCCATGTTTGTGCAGAGAGTTGTGAAGCGTGGCAAATGTCATGCGCTGCTCCTTCTGTTACCTGGAGTTCAGTCTGGACTCTGTTTGTAAAATTACACTCTTCCATCTTGAAACAGTTTCTTTGACTGGGAGATGTTTTTCGTGGAGTAAGTTGGCTTTGAGTCTCCTCCAAACTGTTTTTGATTGTAACCGACCTCCTCTCACCTCTTAAAGCCCTCAGGATCAATACTGTCTGTGTGAACGAGGACTCTTGTCTCTGGCCAAACAGAAACTTGTAATGTAGCTTTGTGGAAGCGAGTCTGTATGAGCTACAGAGTTAGACACACTGTGGCCCTGCCTGATCTGTCCAGCTCCTGAATATTTGCAGTGAGAAAAGTTGTTAATTTTGTTGTATATATGAAAAATACTTTTAATTTAATGCTCTTACTCAGCTTTGCCTCGACAGTTTACGTGTGAAAATTGTGACCAAAGTTGACACTGGTCCTCAACTTTCCAATGTGATGGTTAAACGTTTCATTTATTTTAGTTTTTCTACATAGTTTATAGGTCCAATATTACACAGAACTGATTCCTGTGAGCTTTTAACCCTGTTAGAATTATGTTACCTCTTCAAAAACATACCTGGAGTTGTGTAAACAGCTCCTTTTTACCTTTTGTTCAGTAGAGATTGTCAATTTGAGGGGTGAAATTATCCAAATAATTCTAGGGAAGGATTTTAAAAGCACAGCGGAGCATCTTCTGCATACTTACATGACATCACAAGGTGGAACAGAGTGTTTTCTGTTTGTGGGAGGAACTCAGCCCCAAATATGCAGGGTTTGATATCTTATAACCTCTTCGCCTTTGATTGGCAACTCGTCTAAATGTTAATGAGACTTATTGGCTGGTGCCACTCTTCCTGACGTCTCACACCTCCATAATCACCTCCACTTTTTAACTACAGTTTGTGGAGAGTGTTTTCCATTTTTCAGTCTTTCGCCAACTGTATTCAAGAAATGCAAACCAGATCCATGTCCCTAATGCAAAAGGCAATAGCTGTAACCCACTGTGTGTACGTACATGCATGTGATCCACTAACCCTAATTCATCACTCATCATTAATGGCGTTTCTCTGTAGGCCGTATGGACGTGTGTTCCAAATTAGCAACCTTGAGGCTAATTGATTTGAAAATAATTCTCGTTTATACTTCGTTTAGTAAATGACACCAGCGTGCAACCCAGGGAGAGCGCATGCGGTGGCAGTCTGTACGATCAGACTGTTTTAATAAGATCAATGCCATATGGCCATTTGGTGTTGTTTTTGTGTGGGAGAGCTGTGACTGTGGGTACTTTGGGCAGATAAATCTTTAATCATGTGCAAGCTCTTGTGTCTCATTTAATTGGTCCAGAAAAAATCCATAAAAGAAAGACCACTGTTGAGCTTACCAACATGACGTGGGTGTATGTAGATTTCAGCGTGTGTACAGTAATCTAAACAGCACAGCGTTAAGCAAACTGAATGGTGTGGTTCATGTAAGCGACCTAAATCTTCTTGTTAGGTATGTGATATCATGCATTGGATCATTTTCTATATTTCATGCATATGTTTCATCATACATTCATAATTCAGTGGCTTTTCCAGCGTTATGTATTCTCATTGTATCTCCATAAATGTGTAGTCAAGGGGGAATCGTTTCATGACCTGCTCCATTTCTCTCATTCTACCCCTTAGGTTGTGTTTAATGCATTATGCTTGGCTAAAATGGGTAAATCATCGAACTGAATGCATTTGGAAAAGAATGAATTGCTGGTCGCAGATTCAAGAGATGGAAAAAAAGGTAAATAAAAAGTTACATTAGATAAGGCATCTGGCATAAAACAATGTTTAGCTTTCAGGCTTTTTGATGTGTATGGACTTTAAAAACACAGAGGAACATATGTTGGTTTCTGATGACATACAGTGCAACCAAAGACTGTGTAACATGGATTAAGGGAGTATGGACATCACCCATAGGGGCAGATATAGGGCTGAATTTGGAGCCATATTAGGAATAGGAAATTATTTACAGACAAACAGCAAAATAAAAACACCAGGATCATGTAGAGCAGGTTAATACGAATGTTGTAGACTGAAACACAGACTACTGAACTCTCAATAATAATGTTCTAAACTACTGTCTGTGATGCATAATACTCTTACTGCTGCTGCACTATATGAATGTATCATGGACATCACTACCACCGTCACTGTTATCTGTGCAATAACCTGCTCCACAACCCATCAGCAATACCATTATGTGCAATACTGAACTCATCTGTGAAATATCTACACCTTATTTAATCCTACCTGCACTTTTGTATGTTATTAAATTTTACTACATTTTACTATATCTGTATTTTATTATATATTTTTTACTATATTGTTTACTATTTCCCTTGTATTTGCAAACACTTTTTTAACAGTACTATTTATTGCATGCTCTTAGTACATCTTGAATATTATCGAGTCAATGGTTTTTCTCATCCTAAGCATTTCATTGCACTGTAGACCTTGTGTTGAACCTGCATATGACAAATAAACAATTGTGAATCTTGAATCTTGTATGACCAAAATGACACAGCTCCCTGCAGCAGTTACAGAGGGAGGGGTGACAAGTATTCAATGTAAAGTCAATTGGAATCAGTCGATGGAGCCTGAAGCGTCCCCATGCTCACTTCCTATTTGGAACATGTCCATTTATGTATATAATCTATGAGTAGGACCAAGAGTTTTGAGCTCTTGAAAAGGAAACGGCTAATATTTAGGATTGGTTAAAACACATGATTGAAATAAATATGGCAACAGTTAAAAGAATATAAGTCTTTAGTTTTCTTTATAGTGAATGAAAACAGCTTTACACTGTGTCTCCTACCCCTGGTGTTTTTAATAAAGTCCCAGCATAAGGCTGTTCATGTGTGCTGGAATTACAGATGCCAAATTAAAATGAAGCAAGATTTTTCAAAATGTTAATAAACCTGGAGCTGGAGGTGAGATCTGGCATGTTCCGATCGCTTTGTTTTAGCAGCCTCGGCGTTTGCTCATATCCAAAATCAATCCAACATCTGTGGCGGTTATGGAAATGCATCTGCTCATTGATTACATTGATAAACGGCTTTGTTTGCCTTACTCAATCATACAGAACAGTTGGAGATGCAATTTAATATACAGTGATTAATATAGAAGCGCAGCGCACAACTTTGAGTAATGTGCAAGATAGCTTTTCAGAACTGTAATTTAGTGGCACAGATTATATATTTGTTTGGGTTTGATAATACAAAAGATTAACCTGGCTCACACCGGGTTAATATGTGTCTCTCTGAATTGAGTTCCACATATTATCAATCTGAAATGACTCTCACTGAAAGGATAAGAAAACACAGAATGTCACGCTGACAAGCCGGAAAGTCAAACTTGCGATTGAGAGATAAACACATACATATTCCAAGTCCACTAATGCACCAAACGTCTGTCAGTGTTGCCAAGTTTGTTTTGGTTTGTTTGGATGCTTCGCCTTTGGCTTCCACACAAACCACAGTGCTGCCCCGTGATTGGTCACCCACCACCTGTCAGGCCCTATCACAGCAGCGGGCACGGGCTAAGATGGACTCTTGTGAGTTTGTGAGCTCACATGTATCACGAGAATCCATCTTGCTGTGCACAGTTAAAAAATATTGTATTCCACGGTTCCACTTGTAACCACTGATTCAACCAATCATAGTCATGTTGTTTTTCTTTATTAAATCAGTTGATTCTAAATTTAAAGGTGCACTGTGTGTCTTTACTGGTGTAGGTCCATTGCATGCTTTTCTCCATTAAGATTATGGAATGTTTCACAGTATGATATAAATGTTTTATCCTCATGGAGACCAAACCAGATCAAGCTACAGGTCAGTAGAGGTGTTTCTGAGCTATAAAACTCCCTGTAATTGAATAATGTAAGGTAGAGCTGTAAGGTGGAGCTGTGTAATGTCATACTGTGGAAGGTTTGAAGCAGAGCAATGACATATCCATAGAAACAAAATGTTACACAACGCAGTTCAATGCTGATTTGTATTAGTGTTTAGGTGTATGAACTCCATTATGAAGAAGAGCTTTATGGATGCAGTGTAGTAAGTTGGTGCGAGAGAAGAGGATAAAGATGATGAGATTTGGAGGGAGATTATTATAAAATATTATACAAGTTAGACATTGTACAACTATAACATACTCGTTCAAGTATATTTTGTCTTATCTAGTCTGGATTTCCATATTTTTCTACCACAGAATTATTCACCTCCAACTCTTCCAACGCATCGCTTCTAAAACCTGCATATAAATCTGTTGATACCATCGGCCCATTGGTCTAAGCCTACCCTGGGCTTTTGTCAGGGTGATAAACAGTCTATAGATTGGTGTGTCCGTAATGAGTCTCTCTTTCACTCCCACTGTGTGAGTGTGTGTGGCTGCATAGGCTTCAGACATGTCCCTGTGATGAAGAGCACCTAGCCCCCTCTCCTTACATTGTGTTCCCAGAGACGTCATTAGCGAAGGGGGAGAGTGCAGTGCCATTGACCCTGCAGGGGGAGATGGAAGAGCCAGATCTCACCTCGGACCCCCGACTCCTGCACTAATGGACTGGAGCTGCTGCTGATGAGAGAGGGGAGGATGGAGGCATGGAGAGGGGGAAGAGTCTGAGCCAGATTGATGAAGATTAGAGGTGTTGTGGACACAGGGATCGATAAATAAAGGAAAACCTGGATGATATTATATTTGGTATCGGTGTGAAGATGTGTTCAAGGATGTTTTTCAAGATGGTGGTGAAGTAGGTTAATTATTTCCCCAGAAACTTCTAACTTGGCGTAAGAATTATCACCCTAATTGTCTCCTCCAGTTCCAGTGATATGACTGATTGAGACAAGGAATGTAGTGTAAGATTTAAGATGTTGCTTTTTCTGTGGAAAGATTCATAAAGCTTCTGTAATTAATTGTACTGGGTAAATCTGTTGCTTTCAGACCTCCCTTATGATGTTTGTTAAAGTTCTTGGTTCGATTCCCATACACTATGTGGCAATTACAATGAGATAATCCTAAAGGTAGTTACTCCTGTCCATTATTTTGCATTGATATATATATATAGAGGTCCTTGAGCATTGCACTTTTGTTGTCCATTATTCTTGGCATGTTTACATCTGTGACATTGGTGAATGGATCAAATGCAAAAGAATTGCCGTTACAGCTGTACTGCATACTTTATAACCAAACAACCCATTCTTATCGATTTAGAAGTTGAATGGTTAGCCAAGTACCCTCTGAAGTAATGACCCTCCATTGTCCTAAGTCCCTCACTAAGTTAACCAATCTTCTTGTGTGCCTATATTCCTCACCTTAAGCTAAGAAGAGACAGCACAGACTTTTCACTTTGATAGAAAGTCACATAAAACCACCTCAATCCAGGGCAAAAAAAACCCAACAGGACAATCTTTTCTACGATCGACAACCTGTCTCGACTCCCCCTACTGTGTCACATGCCGACACTAATACACCTGGGCGAGCAGTGCTTTTCTGGATTTTAGCTACACTCGTGTCGTCTTCGCCCTGACAGCTAAATGAACTCAACTCCCTCGGCTCTTACTGTAGTAAAAGAACCGGGCGAATGAAACAAAGGTGCATTGTGTAACTTTTCTGGTGGAGGGTCTGTCAAATGCTTTCCTCCATGGAGATGTTATTGCTTTGTCTGGAAGTTTCACAGTATGGTATTAATGGTATTCAATTTCTATCTTCATGGAGATGAAACAAGATCAAGTCACAGTCAGAATGCCTGATTTTTAGGTATTTTTGAGATATGAAACCACCGGTATTTGAATAAATGTAGGTAGAGCTGTTCCAGGACTCCCTGGAAGAAGAGATATTGTATCTCACTGGGACCTTCCTGGTCCTTATATTTTCTGATCTAGGTTATAATGTTGTTTCCTCATAAAAAACATACTTGAGTTGTGATTTATTTCATTCACACATATTTAATACAAACGCTGCATATTTAGATTGAATTCTTCTCTGAAACATTCTGTTCCACATTGTGATGTAGTGTTGTAATAAAAGAAGTGCCCCATTGTGTTTTTAAACTCCATACACCTTCACTAGAATCTTTTGGATAATTTTAGCCTGGAATTGCCCATCTCTACTGAACAAAAAACATCACAAGGTGGCACAGGGCATTTTGAGTTTTGGAGATGTAGACGGACTTATAATAAAGGATTACTCAAACATGTATGAATCAAAACAAGCACAACTCTGAGTATGTTTTTGAGGAGTCAATTTAGCGTAATCTAGGACCTTTAATTGTACAATATGGTGTTAAAGGTGACCAAGACTCGCTGGGACGAGATCGAAGTACATAATCCATTCTCTTCCGATCAGCCCAACTAAGCGCGGAGGCATAGTAATGAGGAAATGATTAGATTTGTGTTGGTTGCGCTGGCTGCCGGGGATCTCTCTTCATCACTCGTTCTCCATGCTGCCCATGGCCACTGTGGGTTTACGAAACATCATTTATCCGGAACGCATTGTCTCAAATTGCTGCTCGTATTTCTTTCTTTTATCAGTGGAAAAGTGGACAAGATTCAGCATGTTATGGGGGTATATTGTTGTAGAGAAGAATGTTGTGAGACAAATGGAAGAGTAATGGTAAAAGTGTGGATTTATAGAGCATGTTGCAAACGTCACAAGAACTACACAATATGCTTGGATTGAACTGACATCCTGACAGTTTGTGGGCTCTAGTGGTGGAAGAAAAATCCACAGATTAGCTGCACCTTTGTAAAAGCCGCATGGTTCAAAGCCTGGGAAAAAAGTAGCAGTTTATAGTCCGGAAAATACGCTAATTAAAGGGGGGTTGCCTATACTGGACAGATATTGAGTGTTGTCACGATATAAATTTCAAAATCAGTTTTGATACTAAAGAATAGATGAATGTATTCTTTTAGTTTTGATGCCTGCTCAAATGAGTATTAGTACAAGTTTTAGTATTGATTAGTATATGATTTTAGATACTTTTTTATAACCATATCGATAGCAGAACTGCTGTGAATAATGTTACGGACAAACAAATGCTTTTATTCCTCTGTAAAAGTGAAACATTGGATAAATTTACCTTCACATTCTTCACAAATTGCTTTTATGTCGCTACATGCTTTTGATTTAGCATTTTCTTTCTCTCTCACACAAATAAATAAAGATGTGGAGAGACTGCACCTGCTGAATTTGGCAAATAAACGAGAGATGTAAGAGGCGGAAGGAGACTGTTTCCGCACTGGTGTCCAACTGCGTGAGTGTGTGAGTGGGTTTTCATCAGCTTGTGAGGACGAAAATCACATGGGGGCCTGCCTCCCTTATGGTGCAAAAAATAGATTCTTACTTTATTATTATATCAACAACAACCTAAAACATGCACAATAAGTAAATTCCTGACCTGTGATAGCATAAAATCTTCAAACTAAAGATCTGACAGGCTCCAGATACTTTGGGCCAGCAACAGTGAAGACTGGGTCTGATGCACTGGACAGGTTTCATATAGGGACAAAAGAAATGTGTTCAAACAGGTTACAGGTTGAATTTAGATAGTAGTGACTATGATTAATGTTTGTCTCAAAGGTTTGTGGTTTGATGCCTCTTCATCCAAGTGTATCCCATGACTGAGCCCTTTAGCAAGACATTTGATTCACAGAGGCTTAACCCTCTGATGGAAATATAGATGGAATTTTTTTTTTTTTGGTGTTTGGATTGGAGAGCCAGTGCCACAATATGGTTAGGTTTAGATTAGGCACGTAGTGACTATGATTAATGATCAGTCTCAGGAAATATATAGATCACTGCAATGTATATCATTCACTATGGACCAAACGGGGAGAAGGTACAGCAGAGAAACGGAAATATAATGTAAAAGCAGTTCGCTAAACTTGTAAAGATACATGCAAACACGTAAAAGTGAAACAGTTCTAACTTCTTCTTGAAATTAATGTTGCCAGCTTGTCACAATATGGTTGCCATATGACTAACCCACTAAAAGAAAGTTTTAGGTTAGGCAAGGAAATGTACGTACAGTATATCAATGCAATGTCCCAGAGAAAAAAAAAAAATGTGGGCAGAAAAGTGGAGGTTCGACGCCAGAGCATAAGCCTGTCATGATACTATACGAATACTATAGCAACTTAGCATTCAGTTTATTAAAGGGGGGGTTCAGGATTTATTTTGTCTACATTTTCTTTGCCCTTTGCCCCTATGAACTAACATCAAGGACCATGTTGTTCACCCTCCTGTGGGCTCACCACCTGCAGAGGGGTTCATAGGGGGGGTCAGGTGCTATGAGTATTGGGCAGCACGCTGCCCCCGCGACCCAGTCGGATTAAGCGGGAGAAGATGGATGGATGGATGGATGGACATTTTCTTTGCACTACTGAGAATTATTTGGTTATTTTTTGTCACTGTGATAAGATTTAAGCCATTAAAGGTTGAATGAATAACTCCGTACACAACCTTGGGTGTCCAGAAAGGCGCCTAATAAATAAAATGTATTATTATTAATACAGATGCAAGCTAACTACTAAGTGTTTCATTCTGGTAATTATTTATTGCAGGTCCTGAATGGATTTAAAGTAGTTTTTGTGGTTTAAACCTGATCTTGGCTTATTGTGTCAGTGGCATAAACTAGTTTCACTATCATCCTTCGTCGTCTGTATGTTCTTCAGCAATATATAAGACTTCAAAATTAAGACATTCAATTCACGACAGGCCTACCGGTGCAGATGAATTTGCCCCGTGATTGTGGCAGGAGACTTGAGATGCATGGCCTTCTGTGACCCAGATTCATCCCTCTATTCTTCCCTCCATTCTTCCTCCTCTCCTCCTCATTGGCACCGGGGCCTCAGAGCAGACCAGGGCAGGACACTGGAGGAGCACATAGATTATTGGTCTTACAAAGGTTAAAGTTGGAAAGAATAGGAGGAGCGGGAATTGGTATGCGGGTTTGGCCACTAGTTGCTGTTGCCTTTACCACTTAGGTTAGATCCCTCAATCATCATTTTAGGTGAATCTGAGTTTACTAACCACAGACCTAAGGAGTTACTTGTTGGTGATGTTAAAAGCGTATTGTATCAGATGGTTTTCTATGGAGATTTTATTGCTTTGTCTAGAATGTTTCACAATTTAATCCTTTCTATCTTCATGGAGACCAAACCAACCCAAGTTACAGGTCAGATCTGCGGACAGGCAACTCCGTTTACAGTCAAAATGCCTGTTTTTCTAGGTATTGACTTGTATTTGAGCTACAAAAACTACTTGTATAAAACTACCTGTAACTGAATAAATGTTAGGTACATTTGTTTAATGTCATACTGCGGAACATTCCAGACAGGGCAATGACATCTCCATAGAAACAAACAGATGACAGACCCCCAGAAAGTTACATGGTGCACCTTTAAATGGGGCTATGTAGTTACCTGGATGATACTAAAAGTTTATTCACACTTAAACACACAGACCATAGCAAAAATGGGACTAAATAGGGACTGGACTAAACCCAGACCTAAACCTGAACTAGACCAAGGCTAAACCAGGACTAACCAAGTCTACATCAACCTGCACACAACTTTATGTCACCAGTTTGGAAAGTTGGTTCAAAAAAGTTGCATGTTCTTCTCTTGGCAATTCTTCAAAACACTCATATTTTACTAATCACATTGCAGTGAATAAGAAACATTTAGATATAATGTGAAAAAAATTGCAATCTACACACCAGCCTATTGTATTTGTTGAGTTGGTTGTTTTCAGTCTCTAAGTTCAACTTCAGACAAAACACAAGGGCATTTTTGCATGCGGCGCTAAAATCCATAATTGTGTTAATCATATGGGCTGTAATTACATGGAATAGTATGTTGGCGTGCAGTAAGAATGGTGCAGCCCCTGTCCCACTGTTCTGCTGAAGAGGTAATTGCAGCCTGTATAGAAGGAGCTCCCAGCCCACAGGGTCAGTCTGAGATTAGGTGTTGTACATGTTAACCACAGGTGATGAGGAATTGGGTTATTTTTCTAATCTTTCTTTCTGACGTGGTATTTCTGTTTTTAGCATAAAGTAACATTTCAAAGGCTCAGATGCTCTCACACTTTTGATTGGTGAAAAAGTTTAACATTTAGGATTCCTGCCATTGGTTTATGTTGGGAAGTTGTAGCCCCAATTGTTGCATGACTATGGGTGCACCTGCCCTGGTCTGGTCCTAGTTTGAGCCAAGTTTACTCCTGACATAGCCTTGCTTCAGTCCTGACCTGTTCTAGCGATGCACTGATCCAGCATTTTCAGTTCCAATACTGATTTCAATGCTTTAAGTATCTGATGATACCTGATACCAGTGCAGAGACTGAAAACAGCATTTATTTCCTTTAAAATGAGTGCAAACTGATCCAAATGTGTTTATGAAGCTGCTGTTTATCTCAAGTAACTACAAAACAACTTTGTATAAATAAAAACTGAAACATTTTGAGACTTTCTTGGCCAACTACGGTTTTATTATCAATTTCTTGATATTTAATCCAGCAAATTTTTCAGTACTGGCACCGATAACTGATACCAGGACCTGATTGGTGCATCCCTAGTTCTAATATTGATTTAGTTTTGCTCTAGACCAGTATTAGTTTTGAGTTCTGTCCCACTGTAGACCCAATTTGATGTGGTGAAATGCGAATTCACGTTATAGTGTATTCTTTATGACATAACCAATATAAACTCTATATAAATTCTATATAGAAATATATCTACATTTTCCTTTAACAACCTAAATGGCTATAATGAAATATGTGTTTATTAACGTAACTTCTCTTAAAACACCTCCTTTATGTCTTATGAATCAACAGTCATTATTACTATTTGCAGTCATATTTAGACTAATCACAGAATGGCAAAGTTCTTGCTCTACTTTGAACCCCCTGTCTAAACAGTGATTTGACATATAAAGAAAAGCACAAAGAAAAGCCCTTTTGTGAAGTGGTCGTACAATACCATTTGTATATCAAAAGCTATCCTGCTGCACATTGTAACAGCCCTGCAATCTGACAATTCCTGCAGCTTATTGGCAGTAGCTGGAACATCTCGGTACAAAATGTCCCATGTCTTTACCTTCTGTGGTCACCATCTGTCTCCTTTCTCCTCACCTCCGAAATCTACAATTCAATCCATCATTCATATTCAGCATTAATTCAGCTGTGTTATAGATCTGACTCTGGAGACAGTATTTACCAAGGCAATTTCCATAATATTAGCAACACATTTTTCTACACAAAGCGTGATTTTCTCTGGCTTTCTTTGGACCATCTTGGCTGTGATTTAGTGGCACAAACACCCGGCTACTTTGCAGGCCAACCCACTTGTTCTTGAGTCTGTCTGCTTCCATTCTCGCCCCAAAATTCTCAGGGGGTGTGAAGGTTATCTCATCCAAGAGTGACTTTCCTTTCACTCCCCATGTGGACGGCTACTATAGGAGGCCCCATCTGTCTCATGATGGAGAGCCAGGCATGGACACACACTCATAGAGACTCATGGGAGGGCAAGGCAGGTTGCTACGATGAGGTAGGGGAAAAAGGTGTGATTTTTGCTGGCATAAAGGCATGGCATAAAGGCATAGCATCGCTGGCGAATCACACTCTAATCATGCGCGCTTTGATGACAGTTGCTCTGCTCCTCTCGTCTAAAGACTGTATACATTTACATATGATTTTAGATCCATAGGCATTTTGTCAGTGGGTGTTCAAGAATGTGACTTAGACATACAACAACAAGCAAGCTTTTCCTGATACTGTTCACCCTATACATTTCTGCCTTATGAGAAAACACGTAGGCCTGTCACAATAATTACTATATCAATATATGAAAGCTGGAACAATATATTTTGGGGCTCAGTATGTATCATGTGTGCAATTTCAATGGGGATAATAACATTTTAGCTGTAAAACAATGAATAAGTAACTGCTATGACCATGTTATTGGTTCATTCTGCTATTTATTTGTTGTAGCTCAGGCCTTTTAATGATACTGTCTATTTCAAATTGGTTTACTGGGGTTATCTTGCCTTTTTGTTTTTGTGTCAGTGGCCCAAAGTAGTTTCAGTATTGTGGTTTACTCCACTATTTCTCTGTAGCAATATATCATGTTATGTGACGGGCCTAAAGACATGCTATAAGTCAAAAAATAAACCAGAAGCAAATGATTTGGATACAAGATTTAAGACTTATTTTTATCCCAATGAAGTGAGTAAGTTGCTCCTGTGCATTTGACCCAAACCTTTGTGCCACTGGGGCGACCTGTCGAAGGTGGTGGGTGACTGCAGTTGTACCTAGCTGGAGGATCAGCTAAGTAATGCCCATTTTTCATGCTTTAGTTAGATGGAAGAAATCAAGAACCATACTTCTACCAGTGTTTAGTTAGGATGACTGCCTTGACCATTGCCCCTCGCCTTGACTATGTCCCTCTGAAAAAAAAACAACAGCAAAAAAACACTGTACCACGCGAATCCTCGTAAAACTACGGCTGTTGTGCCCCGGTCCGTACTTTCACCTTTCGCTGGTACGGTATCTCCGGTCGGCACTAACCAATTTCCTGCGGGAAGCAATGTTCTACCATTGTATTGTGAGCATCAAAAAACCTGGGGTTGTTTTTCCATAGTTTCAAAGGCTGGCGGTTTGATGCCTCCTCTCTCAAGGTTATCCCACTTCTGTCCCCTTTGGCAAGACCCTTCATCCACAGTTACTCTCCTGTCTGATGGAATTACAGATGTTCAGTTCAGTCCTTGATAACTGGAAAACCGATGTCAGGAGATTGTGCCCCCTCTACATCATTTTGCCCCAAGTCACCCATGGCTACATACCACCAATGCTGTGTTACTGTGGATGTACCTATGTCTGACCAGCTAAAGTAATGTGCCTTGAGTGCCAGAATGATGCTTTATAAATCCAATCCATCCAGCTTGTTATGGCCCATGTTTGTTTTGATGTAGCGCTCATTTACCACTTCACTTAGACATCTACAGAGAACAGATATTTACTTTAGCCGATTTGAAAAGACAAGGTTGAACACAAAGTCGTAGATGAGTGGTGAGTATTATACTGTAGCAACGCACACCCCTTCCCCCATGTGTTAACAAAGTGTCGGGCCACCTCTGAGTCACTCTCCCTCTCTCCATCTCTCCCTCTTTGCCATCTCTCCTCTTTCTCTCCTAACACCTCACATACTGGTATACTGTGCCCGGGCAGTGAGTGGGCACACGTTCAGCCTGATGGTGCGCCATGTGGGCACCATGGAGGTCATTATATGGTGTCACTGCCTGTCAACAGAGCTGTGCTGTACAGAAAAACAAGAGAAGCTACACTTGGACACATAACCAGGTTTCATTTTGTGCAGTAGGAAAGAATATAATAATCTACGGTTGCACAAATTTTGAAAAATACTTAAATTGCTTTGTTTTTTTGTGGCTAGATTTAGATTTTAGATTTGTGATACTGAATTCTGTTCTGAGTGCACATTGTAAACAACTCCAGGTGCATTAATTTCAAAAAGTCAAATTAAAGCAAAACTGACTTGTGAGCTTTAGGCATTGGGTTTTGTTTCATTCACACATGTTTGAATAACCCTTTATTATTACTCTGTCTACATCTCCAAAGCTCAAAATGCTCTTTTCTACCTTGTGATGTCATGGAAGTTAATTTTACCTTTTGTTCAGTAAATTATCCAAATGATTCTAGCGAAGGTGTATAGAGTTTAAAAACACAGCAGAGCACTTCCTGTATTACCACATGACATCACAAGGTGGAACAGAGCATTTTGAGCTTTGCAGGATTTGTGCTTTAAACGTGTGAATGAAGCAAAACACAACACCACATATGTTTATGACGAGGAAACATTACAACATAGAGCAGGAAATAGTGTAACAATGGCCCTTTAACTTATCTGAGAGGAGCCCGAAATATGAAGTGAATTTCAAGACACGTCTGAAAATGAACTAGAGGTACAACTAAGAGGGGATGTTTTGTTCTTTGCAGGCACATTCTGTTATCCAAATAATTGCAGCCTCCGCCATTTGGTTAATTGCACCAACTCAAACTGCAATTTCAATTCGATCACTACATGTTCTGCAGCCTTGCCTAGTCTGTGACTTTCGCTCTTTTCTTTTGTGTGCTTAATCTAGTCTTGGATATCATTATGCGTAATTTAAACAATCATGAAAACATAGTGGCAATAATGTTTGTAATTTTTATTCTCTTTATTTAAGTTGTTCAACCCCATTTTTTGTGTTGCGTCACGTTAATTAGTTATGTGACCATGATACTTAATTCCTTACCATAGCGTGCCTTGGTGGTTTACAGTGTCATTACCAATTTATTACCATTCCATGGAGACAAACAATTGGCGGACCCTCCTCTAGAAATGTTACACAGTGCACCTTTAAGATAGAGAAGCTGTAAAAAGAAGTCTATTGTCTATTCACAAAGAATGCCTCACTCATTAGCTACAAGTGTTTAGAAGCCAGTGCACATCTTGTTGAATGGTATTTCTTTGTGAAGATTTAATTGATCCAGTTATTATAAGGTAATGAAAAGCTCAAATGACAGAAATCCCACAAAAAAATTAGATTACAGGTTTTGGTCCCACACTTGCACAGAAACTGACTAATGCAACTGATGCCATCTATGGAAATACCGAAATAGCTTTCTGCTGACTTTGCAGTGCACTTTCATACTCTACTCCCCACAACATTGCTCTTTCTCTCTCTCTTTTCCCTGCTGAGCAACTTTGTCTCCTTCAGTGGGGCTCCCTGTATGTATGCCCTCTTCTCCTCATGTTATCTGTCCTCTCCTGTTTTTCTCTCTCCCTATTTCAGTCTCTTCGTCCTCTCTCTCTGTCTCCCTCTTAGTTTACTTTACTCTTTCTTTCTCTTCCCCTCACTCTCTCGCCTCTTTCTTTCTCTTACTCCTCTCCCCTCTCTCTTCCTCCCTCTCGTCTGATTTGGTTTTCATTAAGTCTTAATCTTGGCTCTTGGTGTCACGCAGCAGTCATTGTGTAGGATCAATACGGCGTTGGTCCTGTCCCCGGCCGGACCCTTATCACCACAGACAAACCGCACTGCTGCTAATCAAGGCCGGCCCTCTCCTAATGCTAATTCCACACTATTGCAATTCTACACGCATCAAAGTCAGCGAGGAATTTGGGAGCTAAAGACGCGAAGGTGTGCCGGGTCAACAGCGCAGCACATAACGGGAAATGGTATGGAAGTCAAAAATGTACGCACTTTTTGCAAGCTTAAAATGTAAATGACAGTTTAGACTACACAGTTCACTAGAAGGCAAGATTTTATTCAAGATTTTCAGTGTTTCCCACAGAAAATTGGTCAGTGAAGGAGATTCCATGCCAGCGAAAGGCGAAAGTGAGGAACGCTGCGCGACGATCGTAGTTTTGCGAGGATTCACGTGGTTTGGAGAGACGTCTAGGGGGCAATTGTTGTCAAAGCAGCTGTCCTAACTATAAAGTGTAAGAGAATTTAAGTAATTGATCCTCCACTTACATTTCTCAGTTTAACATTGACTGACAAAAGCTATATTTACACCATGATCTTCTCTTGGCATACCAATGGCATACCACTGTCTAAATTGTGGCATACTGCTGTCTAACTGGTGCCTAGTGGACTTTATAGTCTCCCCACACTTGCTTTATAAACCTCCTCCTTTGGAAGCATAGTCAAAGGGGCTTGAACACTCAAAGATCAAACTATGTTCACTTTTGGAATCATACTATGTTGACTTTTCAAGTATTATTGATGGTAAATAAACTTCTCCTGCTTAAGACATCCAGTTGGTCTCCAGTGTTTTACTTTCACCCTTTTTTGGACAAGCTGAAAACTTTTACAACATAAAGTGCTGCGGGAAACATTGATTTTGCTTGGTTGAAGTTTAGAATTGTTTCTTGTTGGCATAAGGGCTGCAGAAGTTACAGATGTTGATGTAATTCCAACAGCTATCCAACAACCACTGTACTAGGGCTAAATCTCTTATTTAGCTTTTATTTGATGACTACAAATACTTAAAGATGCACTGTGTAACTTTCAGGTGGGGGGTTCAGTACCTGCTTGCCTTCGTAGGAATTGTACAGTTTTGCTTTGGGATATTCCACAGTATGGCATTTAACTTCTCCATCTTGCAATTATTAAATAACAGATGGTTTTATATCTCCAAAATACTAACATTTTGAAAAAACAAACTAACATTTAACTTTTAATTTAATTTGCTGGTGTCACATGTTTGTCACCATGGAGATTGATAAACTTAATGCCATACTGTGGAATATTCCAGGTAATTGATAACATGTTCAACTTTTCTTAAAAAACTTACTCTTGACTGATAAACATTTGCCACAGGTACTATCCGACCAAACTAAGTAATATTTAGAAAAAGCGTGGGAACCTGTCATTTGCACGTAAATCAAACTGAACATAGTTGGCAGTGTCCTGAAGCTATCCCTGTGCTAACAAGCTCATATCAGTGTTGTGTGTGTTTCGTTAGCTTCTCTATGGAGAGCTGTGGATGGCCTGTGGCAGTGCTTAGCCCGTGGCACAAATCCATTTGACTAAGATGGTTTGAGCCCCGGATACTGCTCCCGATCACTGGAACTCAGGTTTTGCCTGTAGGAAACACGTGTGGTTCATCCAAGTTAAGTGTTAAGTCGATTCAGATTATGTCAGTTAGCAAAGATCTCCTATTGATTATATGTTTCTCTCTTTTAGGTTGATACAGCCAATTATAAACATTCACTGTCTCGTGTGTATGTACTTGTAATTCTCTGTATTCACTGTTAAGAAATATGGACAGCTTGAGTTGGATACAGTTGTAGTCCTTTAGTTGTGTAGTCAGTGGTGTCTTTGCCAACTATATTTTAGCTAATTATTTTTATTAGAATTATAAGGATTTATAAGCAAAAAAGAGAAAGTACGGAGTGAGACAGCTGTAGATTTGGTACTGACTAGAAAGCTTAGGCTGCCTTTTCACTTATGAACATGTTGTTTACTAGTTCTAGTACTAGCAAATTCTCAAAATGATTAGGATCTCATACAAAAACAACTATGTAAAGCGACTAATTAACACACCGGGCATGTCAATAATTAACCAGTAATTTCTTTAGTCAACTACAGCCTAGATAATGTTGATATTTCAATTATATTAACACATCAAATTGTATTCATATTTTTTGCATACCTTTCTATACACATTTTTACATCTTTTGCACCAATTATAGGATCCACATCTTTATATAATCCTGTTCCTACTCCCTCAATGAAAACTGCACTGCCATATTCAATGCAGTTGGACCTAATCTCTAATATTCCACCAGAGTAAAGTCAGTATAGATTCTGTGCAGTTCCTTGTCCACTTTTGCTGACCTTTTCATATCTCGTGGATTATATTAAAAAAGGTGACTGTGTTTGAGGGTTCAACCTTGGCCTCAGTTCTGGAGCGACTGTAAGAACCGGCTCTGGATCTGTGTTTTACCTGATCTAGGTGTAGACAATGTGGAATTAAATGGTGGCATGTCTGCAAATTGTGAATATGATTTTATGAAAGTATTTAGCATTGACTGAGCATTGAAGCCATTTGCAACCAACCTGCAATTTATGGTTTATGCTTCATGAGTTGGGAGTGAATTATAGAGAGTTATATTATAGAGTTATATTAGAGAGAATAATCGTAGAGTTGTCTTTGTTGCTCACAACATTTGCAAAGAAGAACAATTATTTTAAATGAGATGTTTCCAAAATGTGCCTTGGTTGTACAACATTTTTACATATAGGTGCCAAGTTACAGTGACCCCAATCCATTTGTCTTGGCTTGGGGCTGGCCTAAAGACAGTGGATTGTTATGCTTTATGCTCAGTTTGTGTCCAATTGACTTTACATTGGAAAATTGGTCTTAAAATATTCGTATTGACCTGTTCTACATGATCCTGGTGTGTTTATTCCACTATTCTGCACGTAAATAAATTTCTCTTTCTAATATGGCTGGCTCCAAACTCCTGTGCTGTCCTCATGAGCTTCATTTGACTGGAGCCGAACGCTATGGATGGAGTCACAGTCCCTTAGTCCACTTCTTTATACAGTCTTATGGGATTGGCATATTCCATATCACATCACACGTTAAAAATCCTGCAGCTCTTTGTTTGTTTATTTCAGATGGAGTCTTGCCAAAATGACTCCTGTTTTTCATCTTCTCACATTAGGTCCTCTACTTTGAGTTATACCAAGACCGTGAATTATAAAAACAAGCTCTTGAAGTTTGTGCCTTAAATCAAACATTCGGCCCACTTAGCTTCTCTGCATGACTGTTGTTTTGGTTTTGCGAGATTCATGAGACAAAATGTGACTTTTTATGTTCATGAAAAACATACTGCGCTCCTGTAGCTGCTTAAACTATCTTAAATCAGAAAAATAGGCATAAAATGTAACAGTCTGACCTTTTAAAGTGCATTTTAGACAATATATTAGCAGCTGCTTGTAATTTTCAGCTTCTATTTTTTAGCTATTCTTCACAAGCTGCCTCTTAACTGGCGGGAAACTATAATAAATATTTCAGCAAATCAAATAAAAAATGATACGAAGGAACTATCCAACCAAACACCGTAATAATTAGAAAAACATCACAACCTGTTATACGCACTTTTCAGTGTTTTTCGGGAGTCAGTGTATGTTTTTTTTGGTACTGATGAGCAGCTGAACTTAAGCCTGGAATAATAGCAGGTTTAGTATGAAAGAGCTTAATGGACATGTGCTGTGATAATGATGATTATTAATCTTCACCCGGAACATACACAGACACTGTGTAATCAGAGGGTGTGTGTCTGAGAGATTATAGTGCGCACACACACACACACACACACTATAATGACGGGGTGTCAGATGGTTGATGCAGGGTCTCCAGCGCATTAATCCAGGGGTGTCATTCAGATGAGGATTTGGGTTCAGATTCAAATGACCTTGGAAACTGTTGATTAAAGCCACGATCTTTAAACAGGAGGTCGGACTGTGAGAAGGGCGTATAAGAAACAAAAGAGCCAAGATGTTTATGATAATAGAAGCAGCAGAGTCAAAAAGGTTCCCCTCTGTCACTGCATTATATATTTGCATTTTTTTATTTCTTTGGACCATGACATGACTTTCACTAACTTTACATTTTTAAACTTGTTATATAGTACTTTTATTTTCAAGGTCAGGGACTTTCACAATGTCCTTTAATGTATTCATCTAATGCAGTTGGCCATAGTGTTCATAACTGAAGAATTAGACCGATGGTGCACATTACATAGTTAGTTAGTTTATTTTCTTCGGTCATTTAACATAATCATTAATCATATTGCACTGATTAAACACAGAAATTCTGCAGAACACAAAGTTATTCTATAAACTGAAGGGGTTTAGGCTGAAGTTTGACGCTTATTTTGCCTAACCTTATTAACATACAGAATAAGATGCAAGATGGCAGAAATATTTACAGAAAAAACAAAAAAAAACAAAATTCATCTCTTATGAGTGCAGGAAAGAATACGTACTTGGTTCTTTGTTGTGCACACATACACACTACAGACACACCATCCAATACATATATGTTCATATATATACACACAGATCCATGTACCGTAATTTCACGACCATACGGCGCACCGTACGAAAAGGCGCAGTCTCAGTTTTGTGTGCCATTACTGTATTTAACACACACATAAAGCGCACCGTACGAAAAGGCGCACAAACAAGCATGCAAATGTGCGTATTGAAAAATATATAGGGAGCAAAACTGAGTTTGGTTGTGCTTTATTTAAGTACTAATTACAACAATATTAAACAATAGTCATTATTCAAATCCGTCAAAGTCCTCATCCTCTGTTTCGGAATCGAACAGCTGCGCAAAATCCATAGCAGGTCCACTTCGCTCCTCGCTGTCGGAGTCACTGTCTGTACCGTGCGGCTCCTCAGAAATTATACCGGCTTTTGCGAAAGCTCGTTTAACAGTACCAGCAGACACGTTAGCCCAAGCATCTACAATCCATTGGCAAACTGTAGCGTAACTCGCCCGGCGCTGCCTTCCACCCTTCGTGAAGCTGTGGTCTCCTTCGGTCATCCATCGCTCCCATGCCGCCGTGATCCTTACTTTGAACGGCCGGTTCACGCCGATGTCCAGCGGTTGGACTTCTTTCGTCAGCCCTCCCGGAATCACAGCAAGCGTAGCGTTCATTTGCTTCACTTGTTTTTTCACGTCAGCGGTGAGATGAGCACGCATAGAGTCATAAATTAGAAGCGATGGTGATGCGTGGAAAAAACCACCCACTCTTTGAACATACACCTCCCTCAGCCACTGTTTCATCATTTGCTCGTCCATCCAACCCTTTTCGTTTGCCTTAACAATGACTCCCGCTGGAAACTTCTCCTTAGGCATAGTCTTTCTTTTAAAAATCACCATCGGGGGCAGTTTCTGTCCATCGGCGTGGCAGCCAAGCACAACAGTAAACGAAGCCCTTTCGCACCCCGTTGTGCGTATCGACACCGTGCTGGTCCCCGTCTTCTCTACCGTGTGACTATTCGGGATGTCGAACGTGAGCGGCACCTCGTCCATGTTAGTGATGTGGCTTGGTTGGATCCGTTTGTCGCTGATGTGCTTCCTGCAGTACGAGCGAAAGTTTGTCAGCTTTTCATTGTAATCCGCCGGCCGTTGCTGCGCTACCGTAGTCCTGGTCCGGATCGATAAATGGCACCGTCTCATAAAGCGGAAGCACCAAGACGGACCTCCTTGGAAATGTTCGATTTTCATCTCCTTTGCTAGCGTTTCTGCCTTTAGGCGCATAGTCACCGTCGAAACACTCCTGCCACTCGTTCTTTGCTCTATGATCCACTGCTCGAGTCTCGCCTCCAACTCTGGCCACCTCGCCTTATTTCCGCGGAAACTCAGCTGCGTCTTCTTCACCTGTCGCAGTTCGTTTTCCATCTTCCTCCACTTACGAACCATCGACTCGTTAATGTTGAAATTTCTCGCGGCGGCTCGATTCCCATGTACCTCCGCGTAACTGATCGCCGTCAGTTTAAATTGAGCTTCATAGGCGTGTCTCTTTGCCATTTTCAGGGTTGTTAAAACAGCAATGTTGTGCATAAAGCACATACCTGTTCTTTTATACACAAGCCACGCCCACACTTCCCCCTTTAACGTTCTCATGCTTTTTCTAACACGTCCGCCTCACATAGGGCGCACCCCTTTTTCTATCACGTCCGCCTCACACAAGGCGCACTGCACGAAAGGGCGCGTGGCTCATTTTGAAGAAAATCTAAGACGTTTATATGCGCCTTATGGTCGTGAAATTACGGTACACGTTATTTTTTTACACGTCATTGTTTCATATACTGTTTTTCAGAAGTATACTCCCAATGTATTCATGATTTGAGCTGAACTGCAAAGCTCCAGCTGCACACAGTCTAAAATACATAATTTATTTCACCATTAAACATTACTTTCACAGTGCAAGCAAAATGAGACAAAATACAGGTTCCTTTTCATCCATCACACATAATTAAATCACTCGAGTCTATCATTGGAGTCTACAAAAATATAGTTTTAACTTTACACCTTCACATCACTGTTGGGCTCTTGAGTGCTCTCAAACCTCCTCTGCATACTCCTCCTGGCCCTGTACCTTTTGATGATCCACTCATGCGTTTAATACAGACTGACCCCTATTATACCCGACTGTCAGACTCAGCACTCAGCAACTTTCTATCCTTACCTGTGCCTAGACGCCATCTTTTCCACTGTCTGTACTCAGTCACCCCCTCAATTAATATGCCTACTTATCTCTCTTTTTCTTTACTTTAGCTAGTTTGGATTTGGAAAATGAAAACATAGAACGAAAACGAAAGACTACAGTGTGGATTTATGTTGCATTTATTCAGTGGGCTCTGAATGGTTGTAACACCTATAAAAAGATTGGAAGAAGGAGCTGAAAATGCATCAAATGTGTCGCGTCCACTAACAAAGTCTGCATAGGAACAATTAAATACAATATAACTTGATACAATCTTATCCTTTTTTATTCATATAATGCAATTCCAGAGAATAATTATAAGAGCAAACATTACATTTCAAACCAGAATCAAATTTTAACCATGCTATTTACTTGTGAAGCTGACTCTACAGAAACGGGCCTCCTCTAGAAGACTATGAGCTGCCACTGAAGTGCAGCCCACAGAACAGTGCTGAGGTCGGCTCGAATTAAAACTATGCTTTAAAGAAAGAAGTTTTCCAAAAAAAAGTGGGCAAAACAAATGCTATTTTTAAACAGCTAAAGCCCCACACCTGCACCATATGCTGACTGCGGGCCTTTACTCACAATGAGAAACAGGTCAGCATTCCTCCTCCTCCTCTTCTCTGCATGGATAAACACAGGCTTAGGTTTATGCATATATTACCCTTTTATTCAAGTAATATTAATCATGTCCTTGTCCATATATTTTTATTACTCTTTAAAAACCTGTTCTGGGTTGAGGTTAAGGGAGGTCGTAGATTTGAATCTCTGGATGGCTAAATGCACCTTTGTTTTGTTTTCATCCTGGGATACTTCTGTTATGCAATGATCTTCCAAAATACTTTGTTTTTTTCTGACTCAACAACGATGGTTCTTGAGCAAGCTATTCCTGAGTTTCAACTTCTTATTATACAATGCCTTTTTAAGGACAGTTGACTATTCAGAAGATACAAACTCTATTGTAAGTTGTTGTAATTGTTTCTGTAATTGCTCCAGAGTGGCAGCAGTCCTAACTTTTCATCATTCTGGAAAGATTTGTGGAAAGATAATGTAGTAGCTGCCATAATACTTCCTATCCCAGTGTTCATGTGGAAGTGGAATCACATAATACCATAATTTCTCATATAAAAATACAATCCCATACAAAAAATAAGTTCTCTTTTAACCAGTGTGGATGTGTCAGATTCTTTATGCATCCTCAGAGTCTGCTTACTATCCTTGTGGGACACTTAGACTTAAGCTCTCCCACAGGAAAAGTCAAGAGAGTCATGCACGAGCCAGACAGACTTCACATTACAAGCTGAGAGTCCTCTAAACTATCATGGGAAGACAGGGATAGATAAGTGTTACATATTTAATTTTTCTGTAAATGGGTCAAGGTTGCCACATCTCACCCTTAGCATTTGGCATTTTTGCAGAATATAAAATCACTCCTTGAAAACTGGTGTGTGCATTCATTCTGTTATTTCTTACAATGCATATTTCTCACTATTTGCAAAGTTGCCAGTTATGCCAGCTGTAAAGAAAATGCCTATGCTATACAAACTCATATAACATACAATAGAATGTACTTTCCTCAAAATGGCATCTTTCCCTATAATTATTTTAGACTTTGACTTAGACAAACTTGATTGAGCCACGAGGGAAATTACTTGAACACAGCAGCTCACACATCATAATATATTATAATAACAAAGAACCAACATATATGCTAATAGTAAATGCAAAATAAGCAGCAAAAATAACAAGAGACTGATGTCAAATAAGGCGTAATTATGTAAATGTATATGTTCGCCATGTTAAAAGGTACAGTATTTGATCATATTTTCAGCATTACCTATAGAATTCAATAGATTAAAACACCATTCTGTGTGTATATCACCTGATGTATCACCTGTCGTATTAGATACAGTGTCGGCTAACACCTTTCTCATCTCTGCTATTGGATTTCCTGATGATATTATCATCATTGGAATGACTATGGGCCCCATGCAGCGTCCCTGTGTGTTGCATGTATCTTTAATGACGCCAATGATGATTCTGAATGTGAGAAGGTCAAAGCACGAATCCAATCGATCCATAACACATCTGTCTCCCTCCCGGATTCACTCAGAGCTGCCAATAGGAGAACATTGACTGGGAAATGGTATGGTTTGTGTCTCACTGTTGTAGCAGCCGGGTGGGTTTCAAATTGATTGTTTGTTTTCGACCAAAATTGAGCTTATTCTGCAATCTGTTATATAATGTCAGCACTCAGTTAGTACAATATTAGCCGGATGAAACATTGAACGAACGAACAAAACTTTCAGAAAGAACAGAAAAGGGGTATGAAAGGGTGGTAAGAAAAAGAGAATTAACAAATAAATAGGTTAGAGTTCCTGTATGTTTATCTCATCTATACTTGTTTTGAGTGAGTGTATTTTTAAGGGCACAGTACCTGATTTTATTGTCTTAAAAATGTGAAAAACTGAAAGAGTTTTAAACAGTTTGCCGTAGCCTGAAGTTATTTTTCACTCACCTTATGCATTCTGAGGATTCTAATCATTCATTCACTGCTATAATTAAAATCCCTATCACAACTTGCAGAGTTATGGTAAAGCTGACAACAACTACCATGCTGACATGCACTTCCTAATTATCAGACAATAAAACACTTTATAGTTAGATGTAGATGGCATGCAGTGGACTTCCACTGTATATGCAGCTCTAGAGGTCAAAATGTCTGTGGGGCAAGATAAATTTTGGGATCTTTCAGTAATGTTCAAGATTATATGGTGCACTATTTATTACTAATGTGTGTAAAAACTGCATAAATTGCATCTGGAAACTAGGACTAGTACTAAAATGATGTACTATTCACTGCAACGGTTTAGTGATATGGAAGCCTGAATTGTCTTCTTATATTATAACCCTGAAACGTCACTGGTGTTACTTTGGGCCCCTCTGTAATTGACTTATCTTACCCTTGGAGACCTCTCTGTCACCTGGCCACTTATTCCACCCTCTGCATTTGATCACACGCTTGATTGTTGTTTCCTCGGCTTGCATCAGATCGGCCTCACTTTAACACCTCTGCCAGTGTAACATGAGAGCCTCTGCCCAGCTGGACATGCGGAGGAGCTGACTGTGGGTTGCTGCATTTTGCGCTATTTCTTTTTGGAAATGTCTCTGCGGGCGTCCAGCTAAAATCGCTATAAAGTGTCTTTTTTTTTGGCACGCTACATTTAAGGTCAGTGGGTTAGAACATAAAACCTGTGGAGATTGTGAGAAAATGATGTGTAATATAAAAGCATATTGGGTGCTGATGTCCATTGGCTTGTAACAGTAACTTAAATGTACTATTATTCGCTCTGATCTAACGTTGAGCTTTTGCACTTCCTTATTTGGATCCTCATCAAAACATACTTGGAATTTGATTAAAGTGAATACAGTTTAAAAACACAGTGGAGCACTTCCAGTTTTACCACATGACATAAGGTGGAACAGAGTGTTTTCTGTTTGAGAGAAGAACTCAACCTGACAATGCAGGATTTGTGTGTTAAACATGTTTGATTGAAAAACTACAAGGGAATTTTTGACGAGGAAACAACATTATAACATAGATCAGTAAATAACCCACAGGGGAACCTATTGTACATGTTTTAGTGACGGAGGAAACATGCAAACTCCACACCCAGAATCAAACCCAGGATCTTCTTGGTGCGAGGCAAAAGCGCTAACCACTTTGCCACCGTGCCACAGAGTCCTGCACGGGTTCAGACACCAGCGGATATCTGATGGGTGAACTGAAAATTGTAATGAAACGGGTGAAAAATGTTGTGCTGTGTCGGATGCGGGTTCGGGTCAGGTCAGACGTAGGAGAGCGCGGGTCTAATCTGTGGTTCACAAAACATCATGTGCGAACAAAAAACAGGACTGTATTTTAGTGAAATGCAAAAATGCCATTATTAAAATCCATATAATCTCTGCCGCTTTCATTTTCGAACCTCGCATGCGATGTCCTGCAGTTCAAAATGACTCCAGAGGAAAATAAAATGAGCGAATAGGGAATACAAAGTTGTGGGGGTTTTTTTGGCTCTCGTGGTTTGTGTGTATTTATAGCGGGTCGGAACGGGTGTGGAATTTTATTTCAATTTTGTCGGAAAACAGGTCTGGTGCGGATTGAGATATGACGGGTACAGGTGGGTGCGGTGTGTCAAAATCAGACTCGTGCAGGACTCTGCGGTGCCACCTCACATTTCACAACACATTTCTTCACAACTAAGGCTTTTCATGAACCATACATTATTTCAAGTTATGTTGGAATAGCAGGAGTCCAAAACAAAGCCCACACAATAAAAAAAATAAATAAAAGTGTAATAAGTGTATGGGACAAATGATCTCTTTTGAGGTTATTGATTGGAATACTGTTTGGAGGATTTCTAAATGGATAAGCTTTAAGAAAATGATAGTTTTCTCTCCCTTGCTGTCAATATGTCTTTCTCTGTCCCTCTGAGCTGCTGCACAAATCACGCTGACACTCAGGATGGTGTGAAACAGTGAGAGGATTTGTTAGAGGAGGCTCTGATCTGCCTACCTTCTGCACTGCTCTGTAACCATGATCAATCCTATGTAATATAAGGTAATGTGTGTTTGTGTTCAGGCTTAGGTTTGGGGGGTGCACCATCTGCTCGAGTGCGATAGAGACCACTGATTCATGCTGCTCAATGCGACAAGTGATAGAAATGAATACAAATGGGTAATGATAGTCAGAGAATATACTAGTACTTATGCATATTACTTTAACTGTACTTTCACCAGAATTTTTAATGTAACTTAACTTTTACTTTTTATATGAACTTGTTTTTGTTCTGTTGTGTCAAGTTGTAGTTTGTCACAAATGGAGGGTGAGACTACAGATGAAAAGCAACAAAATGTGTATATATATATATATATATATATATATATATATATATATATATACATATATATATATATATATATATATATATATATATATATATATATATATATATATATATATATATATATATATATATATATATTTTATATATATATATATATTTTATATATATATATATATATATATATATATATATATATATATATATATATATATATATATATATATATATATATATATATATATATATATATATATATATATATATATATATATATATATATATATATATATATATATATAATATTGATTACAAGAAATGCCAAAATGCAGAAAATCCACGTTTATTCACATAGGAATATTTTTGGTTGCTTTTCATTTTCATTCAAATTGACTATTTATCATATTGTTATTGACTATTTGCAATTTTTATTTTTCAAATGAATTTTTTTTTTTTGCCTGATTTCATCAAACTAAAACATAAATTATGTTCAACCTTTTTATTTATTTTATTTCTTGGATGACTACTTTTTCTCATACCCAGTTAATTAAAGCAGTTCTTGAGACATAAGGAATAAAAACAAAACTGAATCAAAGCAACTGGATCAAGTAGCTTCTTCACATAGCCCTGAAGAAGCTACTTGGTTAGCAGTGAAATATTGGCTCCAGAAGTCCAGTTGTTTTGATTAAATTTCCAGTTCAGTCTATGTACAAAGTGAAGTACACTCATGTTTGACCATATGTAACGGTGTAATTCATATTTGCACCCGGCTCAGGTTTGGGAGTGCACCATCTGCCTTGGTTCAGCAGAATCGTCTGTTCCATATAAAGCAGTGTGCAGGCTTAATATGACTAATGGATTAGATCAGATCCAATGATATGAACGTAGTGTGCAGTGGAACATGTCTACTGGGGAGAAGGAAGTAGACGGATTATGTTTGGTAAGCATTTTTATTCCCTCCAGAATGTTTGCGAGTGAGTGAGTGTGCATGAGCAATAAATCTACATTAATTAGATGTGTGAAAATGCCACTAACCCAAATCTGGGCGGAGAAAATGTGATGTATGCATTACGAAGGTGGAAGAGGACTCGTGAGGCTGGCCCATTCTGTTCTCACTTAATTTAAGACAAAATTTACTTTTTAAATAGAGACGTGAACATGAGAGAGGAAGGAAAGGAAAGGTGACGTAAGGCATCAACTACAATGAGTGTAATTTCTGTCTTAAATTATAAAGAATGTATGTCTTTTTAAGGTTGAATTCAAATAGGTATGAGTAATAAGAGCAATTTGTTTCTTCAAATGAGCAAAACTATTGTAGCAAGCAATCTTTTTGTGCCGGTTTCAAATAAAGTATTTTTTGCTGTGATAGATGGTGCGAATTAGCCAACTCTGAATAAAATGAGTTAAGATCACAGTGAAAACAAGGAGTTGCAGAGTGGTTAACAATTTTGCTTCTTTACTATTCACTCTCTTCAGGGGACTATTTGGACTATCTCTAATTACCTGCTATCCTGGTGCATAAATTAATTGGTGTTTGTGAAATTGCCCAAGCAAATGGATATGATTATTATTTTTTTTTATAACATAGTAAATAGATTTTCTTTACTGTCTGCCTTTTTACCTGGACTCCCAAGTACGCAATGAACACACTAGGGACCGATACGATACTGGTATCTGATATCAGCGCTGATACTCATAAAATTGCTGGAGCGGATATCGGCTTCAAGATTTCGGTTCAGCCGATATTCTGCACATATGAATTGATGTAATAAGGCTTTTTACTGGTCGTAGTTGTTTGAATTTCTATTCTAAGTTGTTTTGTCATTACTTGAGCAGCTACATATACACACACATTTGGATCCATTTGTCTTATTTTACTTTTGTTTAAAGGATAAATAAATGCTGTTTTCAGTCTCTGCAGGGCTATAGATTGATATTGGGTATCAGCTGATACTTTAAGCTCTAGTATTGTAACCGGTATCAGAACTGAAAAAGACGGATCGTACAACCCTAGTACAGACCAGATCTTAAATCGATGGAGTTATTTGTCTCTTGTTCTTCCAAATATATTATATCATAGATCCAGAAATTGAACGACTAACATGGTGGATGCTAGTTTTGGTTACAAATGCCAGGATTTGTGTTGGAGGACGACCCCAGTGTTTTTCTGTCTCGACTGCTTTATAAAGTAATCGACTATTGGATAAATCAAATGGCATCTTCCCCCGGGACATGGAGGCAGACATTTTGTGACTTTGTTGCTTGACTCCTGACCCTCCGTCAAACCAGGACATCAATATCAATTAGATTAGGCCTCTGAGTGCTCCATCTAATTCTATTGGATGTGTTTAGCCACATCTAGAACACATTGGACAAAACAAACAAAACAAAACATTGTGTCTGTCCAGTCTCCAATCAGACAAATGTTCTTCCTGAGGCTGTTCCAGTGGTATCTGATCTTCAGTGTACATTCATTTCCGATCCTGCTTAGCTTCCATCACATCTGGGTAGATTAGGGCCTAATGTAGTGTGAAGGCATCTCCCATCATAACATTGTAAGTTGATATCGCATCTATGTTCCCGTTGTTCCCGTTGGGGTTTTGAGTTAAGTGGATTTTAAGACAATGGTTCCTCTGGCGATGTGGAAATGACAGGGTCTGTGCAGAGCTGGGGGCAGACTTCATGCATGACAGGGTGAGCCAGCCTCTGTTAGCGCTCTGTGGAGGAGGTGCACTGCTCCTGTCACTGCAAAGACGGGGCCCACAGTGGCTCAGTTCAGGTTTTCATTCTAGACGGTTTCCTTGTGATTCTGATCGAAGATTGTAAATCGCTCACATGAGTTTATCTTGCTTCATGTGTGTTTGTTATGTGCGTAAATAGGATTATTGCTTGCACATTTTAGTTGCAGTACAGTTTTTTTTTTCATTTTCAACCAGACATGTCCCACTGGCAGGAGGCCCCAGGGAATGCCTTGGGGTCCCACCTCACCCGTGTGTGAGTGCTCTTTCCAATACCGATCAGATACAGATCTGAATTTTTTTTTTAATTCAACCCTAAGGAATGGAAGGAACCATACACAGATTGAAAGGATTACGTGCATGTTTTATTACACTTTCAAAACCTCAAACATCATTGTTTAACTTTTGTAACAAAACTACTCTCTGAGGCAGGTCATGGACTTGTCACCGTTTTGAGGTTGCTTTTCTCTTCTTTGAAATGCCTCCGCCAGTGTTTGCTGCTGTGGCTTTTCTGTCTTGTGCTTGTACATCTTAAACTCATCCGGATGATTCTTTTGTAAGTGACAAATTAAATTGGTAGTGTTAAAGTGAGCTCTGCTGGTTCCTCCATGAGAAACTGTTTGTTTGCAGTGATTGCATGTCGCTGTTTGACTATCGTTTTGTTGTAGTGAAAAATCCCACTCGGTGATCATGGCGGCGTTTTCATTTACAGCTGCAGTGAAAGCACTTTAATGTTGCAAAAACATGTGAAACTGGATTGGTCCAATCACATGACTGAATCCAATACTGTCCGATACTCATAAAAGAGCCGGATCGGGAGCCGAAACCGATACTGAATATCAGATCAGGACATACCCCGTCCCACCAGTGTAGCTGAAGGAAGTGTCTGGGGGGTGGAAAGTCTAGAAGTCCCTGCTGAGCCTGCAGCCCCCACAATCCGGCCCCGGATAAGCAGATGAAAATGGATGGAGATAATAGTAATAATTTCTGTGAACATTTTCAATCAGGAAGTAACATTTTAAACAGAGAAAATGTACAAAGTGAGAAAACAGTGTGGATGTTTTTTGCCAACTATAACTGTGTTTTTTTAGGCGGCACGGTGGCTGAGTGGCAACACTCAGGCCTCACAGCAAGAAGGTTGTGGGTTCGATCACCGGGTCGCCCGAGCCTTTCTGTGTGGAGTTTGCCTATGAACTAACATCAAGGACCATGTTGTCCACCCTCCTGTGGGGTCACCACCTGCAGAGGGGTTCATGGGGGGGTCAGGTGCTATGAGGACTGGGCAGCAAGCTGCCCCCGCGACCCAGCTGGATTAAGCGGGAGAAGATGGATGGATGGATAACTGTGTTTTAGTAAAATGAGTAGTCTAACGTGTCATAGGCTGGACCCTTCTCCAGAAAAGTACATAGTGCATCTTTAATACAAATTATTACACTGCATTGCTTATTTATGTATATATTTTTTGCAGCCATACCCAAAAGTTCACTTTAAATCTAGCATATTTGTAGCATGTAAGAATAATTTAGTGAACTTATTTAGGCACGCTCCACTTGAGTTTGCATATACTTATTTCTGTTATGAATATGCATTTATAGCGCACAACATTTCTGCCAGCCCACAGTGTATTTGTTAACTGTCTGCTCTCCCTTTGTACACACGCAGAAGCGGGACCCCCACGGGACCCCACGCGTGCTGGAGAACCCCCATTAGCACATGATAGATCTGCATTCATTAAGCAAGAAAAAGTGTTTAGTGAATACGGCAGACAGTTAAAGTCTTACTAATGCTAATCGCTGCTATGGGATCACAAACACGCCGGTCACAATGCAGCCCCTCCCCTTCTTGTGATTTTTTTTCTTTTTTTTATTTCCCTGTTTATCCAAGTGTGGCCCGCCTGAGTGACTTGGGGTTGGGGAAGCACAGAGGCACGCAGTGGGCTGGGGAATATTGAACGCATAATAAAGCTCTAAATTGGCCGTTTTGCATTAAGCTTATTAAAATGATCTCTTGCCTTATCTTCTTTAAATGTGCATTGTGTAACTTTTCTATGGAGGGGAATGTTATTGCTTTGTCTGGAATGTTTCACAGTATGGCATTAAACCTTTCTATCTCCATGGACACCAAATCAGACCAAGTTATAGGTCAGATCTGTGGAGAGGCGACACCGCTCAGTCAGAATACCTGTTTTTCTAGGAATTTTGAGTTAAAAAAAAACACCTACAATTGAATAAATGTAAAGTAGAGCTGTTTAATGTTATACTGTGGAACATTCTAGGCAGAAAAACTACATATCCGCCAGAAAAGTTCCACAATGCACCTTTTAAAGTGGCTGTACCTGATTTCTTTTCCATGGATTTGAGTAAAAGTTGTCTTGAAACAGGTCTTGTGTTCAAAATGAGTCCACTGTGCGCCGTCTGCATCGAATTATAAAGCTTTACATTGTCCGATTATCAGGATGCGCACATTAGCATGCTGTTTGTTGTTAGCTTTACAGTGACGGCAAAACTCTTGGCCTCTGAAAGCTGTAAAACGTGCTTACTGTATAAACTCATTGTGGAGAGTAACTGGGATGCTCAGAATGCATAACTTAAGTGGGGAATAACTTGGGACTATCTTTGTAGGTTTGTTTTTCACATTTTAAGACAAAGCTAAATATAAACCATGTAGAGCGCTTTTAATTTGATAAAATTTTTTCCTGGTTTAATCTTTTAAATGTTGTCTATAGATAATTGTGTTCTTAATATAGTCATTTCAGTATTAAATAGTATTTTTCTCATCCCCTGCTGAGAAAGACCTATATCCTGCCTGTGTGTTGCTCGAGTGTTACAGAGGCGCGTTCCGTCAGTGATGTGGTCTTATTGTATATGTGCTCCTCCAGGTCTGTAGTACAGTGTATTATCTGAATTATAGGCGCTGTCACTGAATTGTCCATAGACCGAAAGTGAAATCCCCCCTTCTATTTGTGAGCTGTTCTGAGATGTCCTGTTCTCCCTTCAGTCTGCAGACGGCATCGTCCTAAAACTCAACACTTCCTCTTTTGTCCTTCTTGTGAGGTCTGAACACAGTGTTTAAGATTCAAATATAAACTAAACAAAATGCAAAATCATCTACATGTGTTCATTTTTAAACATATCTTTTTATTTAACAAGAGGCTGACAAAAGCTGTTTTAGTGGCTATATCTGGTATCAAACGAAACATTAAAATATACAGTGTAGTCCTTAGTCAGTCAATAATGTCTTAGTAGACTAAAATTTGTGTTAATCTAATCATTTCATTTCGAATATAATATAAAGATGAATATGGAAGAACGGCAGAAAAGAGAAGTGAGTGAGTGAGTTAGTTGAAGATTTTGCATTTTTTGGTATTTATTACTAAAATGGCAAATTAAACTCATGAATCGGTTTATTTAAATACATTGTTTTCTAGAGCTTTTGTCACAACCTCTTTTATCTGATTTTATTGAATATATTTTAACTAATTTTAACTTTTTTTAACATTACATTGCTGATCTACATACTTAAACCTCATTATAATGATAATATTTAGATTATATCTTTTTATGTTGTAATTCCACATAAAACTGTAATTCTCTTAGAAGACTAACAATCCAAAAAGAGACCAGTGTGCGGTTAAAAAAGTTATACAGGTGTAATTTAAAGGTGCACTGCGTAACTTTTCTGGTGGAGGGTCTGCCACCTTCTTGTCTCCATGGAGATGTTATTGCATAGCCTGGAATGTTCCGTGATATGACTTTAAACATGTACATCTAGCATTTATTCATTACCTTTGTTTCTATTGCTCAAAACACATTAATTCCTTCTGTGAAAACAGGCGACTCTCCACAGATCTGAACTGTAATGTAGCGTAGGGCTGTAAGATGCTTGTCTCGCTTGTGATGAATAGGTTTAATCTATACTGTGGAACATTCTAGACAAAGCAATAACATTTTCATGGAAACAAACAGCTGGCGGCTCAAAACTAGAATTGTTACGCAGTGCACCTTGTAAAGTAAATAAAAGTTCACTAAAATATCCAAAAAGAATATCTAAAAATAATCTAAAACTCTACTTTTTAAGAATGTATTGTGGTCTTGGAGATGCAATGTTTTTAGTAGTTTTAAATGTACATCCAAGTACGTCGTTCTCACTTTATTACCCCATTAGCCTGCTTCATTGCAACGACAATTACGCATGCCATGTTTTTCTTCTTCTAATTATTTGTAATTTAATTTGAGCAGTTACAACAGCAATATTAAAATCTCAAGATAACATTAACACCTCATTTGTGCACTAGTGACTTTAGTGTAGATGGAACCCCCTTAGGCATAGATTTTATAGAAATTACAAGTTGTAGATGGAGGAAAGTTCAAAGTCTTCCAGCAGTGTGGTTGTTCAGTTGGAATATCATCTCTGTTATTATATAAAGGGATCGTTTCACAGCACTTAGGCCGCCAAGTCATGCCCACACTTGGGATCTCCATTCACATTTTGGGAGTAGTCTTTAAGTGTTTATGGATGTGCTCCTCGCTGCTTAATAGCCTCGCTGATTACCACCTTTGGAAAAATGGCTCCTTTGAAATGCATTTAATGGGCTTACTTGGTCATATCCACCATAATCTTACATGTTTTACAACCTTTAAAATTATTATCTATGAAATTGAGACTGCAATTTTGGAGAAAAGATTTTATTATGTATTTATTATTATTGCTGCCTAAATCAAGGGTTCCCAAAGTGATCTATATAATTCCAGCCTTTGCAATTTTGGTAGTTGCACCAACTCCTATTGCAATTTTAATTTGAATGGATATTTTGTGTGTAAAATGATTTTAAACAATACGAAAAATAATTGTGAGAAAGTTATTATATGTATAAGGATTTTCAACAGGCAAATTTTAAATTATATAAAAAAAATATTTGTTTCTATTAAATATTTACAGTGTCAGGTATGTATAAATCTGTGTTTACCATTTATATTAAGTATTTTTAGTGTAAAATGTCATGTGGTGTGACCGAGAATAAAATTGTTGTATTTTCTAAAACATGGTTGGGATATTAATCTAAGTTCTGAGTAATATGAAGTGTATAGAATCAAACTGCATTTCTTTTGATTTTTAATGCATATTGATATTTTCTTTTGCTGTTCAATATGGTAGTCACCTGCTTGTGTTTATTTAACACACTACTGCCCTGTAAAATGCATCAAATGAAGAAAAAAGCCTAAATAATCCCATTAACCCAAGTCTACGTTGTAAAATTCCAGCCATAGAATTCCTGCTATTATTAGTCGCACCACATGATGCACGGTCACACCACATGACATTTTAACACTTTAAGTACAAAAAACATGCAGAATAACTCATGATTTCTGAAAAAATGATTTGGTTCCATGGAGGTCAGAGGTACTACAGAAACGAGGTGAATTATTATGAAATTTGAACCTTTTTAACTGAGCAAATTGAAATTGGACGGCGTCATGTCATTGACCCATATAATAGGGATGGGTGATATATTGGTTCCAGTATTGATTTGTTGATATTGCTCAATTTCGATATTTTATTCCAATATTTGAGACTGTTTTTTTTTCTTTTTTTTCACTGCCCCAGTCTCTATGTGCCCTTTTTGAACAGACTAATGGGACTAAATGGAAATAGAGCTTTATATACATTTGTGGGCGTTGCTATGGACTTAAAAACTAAATATTGGTGTTGGCAAATATCGGTTAATGGCCACAGTAACAGGCCAGGTAACGGATATGGGCTGTGCGATTAATCAAATTCTTATCAGTGTTCAGTCATTTCTTATTGCCATGAATCATCTGGGATCTTTAAGAGCTCTACAGTCAATCTTCTGTCAGTAATAGCATGTGGTTTGGAGCAGAGTTCAGACTTTGGGGGAAGAAATTTGACATTTTTTATGTTAAATGACATTATAATTTCATATGGTTTATGTTGAGAGAATTAATTTGATATGCCAATCAATCATGTTTGATTTGAGCCTCCAGGGGGTCCATATAGAACATTTAAAATTAAAACCAAGCTGCCCATTTGAACCACATGGATGCCATTTAGGCCCAGGTACCTAATGCGATCATATTCAGGATCAGGTCAGCTTGTACCCAGTCAGCCGTGCACTCATTTATTTGCTGCATTAAAACATTAGCATATTGACGCGATGTGTGGTCGCAGAGACAGAGGAGCTTAACATTTGTCTAGACATCGTGATGCCAAAATGTGTTAGTTGCATAGAGACGAGAGAACAACAAAGTGATGCCAGACCAAAGCAAGAATAAATGAGCGCTAACATTGACAGACGGAGCTAGATAGGCATTTTCCAGGGGCTCTTTGGGGATTAATTGGAGTTTGTCTCTACTTTTTTAATGACATTGGAGTAGGAGGTTAAAGGGCCTGTATTACACAACTTTCTGATTTATGTTGTAATGTTGTTTCCTCATTAAAATGTTGTGTTTTGTTTCATTCATGCATATTTAAGGTGTCACCGTATGGCATTCAATTTATCAATAACCATGGAAACAAGTAGGTGCCATCAGGCCACGTTACAGGTCAGATCTGTAGAGATTCCTGTCACAAAAACAAAGCATGTTTTTCAATGCATGTTTGGCTAATAAAAGCACAATTATAGAAATGTAAGATGTAGACATTAGAAATCCCCGACAAAGCAATAACACCAGAAAAGTTGCATTGTGCACATTTAAAAACATTTTGGTGCATGCAAATATACAATTATTAATTATTCTGTGGTTTACAGTGTTACTGTTAGTGCGTTTGTAAATATTTTAATGTTTTGTTTTTGTTTTCTTTTGTTTTTTTTATAATATGTTTGTAGGATTTTACATTGTTTTATAGAATGTTGTACTATTTGTAGCATGTTACTTTTAGTGCGCACCTGCCCAGGGACTGCGGATGGAAAATAGCTTTTTTGCTAAATCTGGTGCAAAACATCTCCTCTTTTCTAAGATGAATGTGTTTGTACATGGTCCCTGACAAATAAATAATAAACTAAACTAAACTAAACTAAACAAGTTTTGTGGACTTATGGGCCAGTTTATGACATCAGCTGGTGGAACAGAGCATTTTGACCTCATGAGAAGGTGAGACTCATGATTACCGGTGTGTTTTATGAGTAGACAACAATATTATGACCCCAATTTGGTTTTGAAATTTCTGTATTTTTAAAAATCCTGTTGCAACAGGTTTGAGTTTCTTCCATCTTGCAGGAGATGAGCAGGTGTGGAGCGTAGATGGAGTGAGTGTGTTTACTTCTCATTCATGTGGAGCTTTTCTCACGTTGGTTTTCAGGCTCTAGTAGTGTGTGTGTTTGGAAGATAGCATGTTACTTTTGATCCAACTAGCTTTAAAAAAATAAACAGCTTTTCAGATTGACTCCAAGGTGCTTTTGGCTTTTGGAGTGTTTAATGTGGTGTGATGTGTGAAATATCATGGTACTTGCATTGAAAGTAGATGACATTTGTGGTGGGACGCCAGTACAAATTTTCTTGCAAATTTGACAAAAAAAATATCTGTTTTGCTTCTTCTAAGAATGTTGTGATTTTGCTCAAATTTCCTTGTTGCTACACCAAAAACTTCAGGTCCGGTTTACAAGTTCCATTCATCTTTGGTGTAATTTTGAGTGTGCAGGTGGATAATTTTGTACTTTTCAATAATAAAAACAAATCAGTATTACTTTTGAGATTACATCATGGCAATTTCACCATGGAAGGTTCAAAAAGGCTTCACTTTTTTGTAAATTATAATAAGCAACTCTTCTGATGAGAGGCAGGTAAAGTGCCCACTTTGTGTAAAATTGCACCGTGTGGCTTCATACCGTGGTCTATGCGTCCCACTTGTAATATAGATTAAAGAGGGAGATTTGCATATGCTACAGGGAGATTTGCATATGATCCATGGTGTTAATATGTTTCATCTTAAAAATAACCTACAAAGTTGTTACACACACAGGAACCATTAAATATAGTGCTACAAATGTAAAGTTGATGGTGCTACAATGCAAAAAATGATAGTTGCGGTGTGAAAGTTATAAACAGTGTGAGTTTTATTTTTAGGCTTTAAACAGATTCTTTGATTTTGTTTCTTTGGTAAAATTCAGACGGAGCATGCCTACAGTTAGCATCACACCCCAGGGAACATTAATGACATCAGCTACAAAGTATCAATACATATTTTGCACCTTTCCTTAAGCCGGGCATACACTGTGTGGTTTTTGGCCCTTTTTGAGCCGACTTTTCACTCGTGCAGTTGTTTTTGGGATCAGGCTGAGTTTTGGCTTAATTGTGTTGTGCTTCATGTCATATACATGGAGTAACGAAAACCGATTAATACCTCAAGACCAGCTCCCGACTGGCAATCGTAGGTCGCAAGATTATCAAACCTGTTTGAAATCCAGTCGCTTCTCGTGAGGGTTTGGCACTGTTGAAGTCGTCTGTATAGTGTGAGAACATGAATCGTGAGCTGTGAACTTAAAACCTGCGATCTGGTCGTACAGTTTAGGCTGAGGCTGAGTGAAACAGTAGAAAATATTGCAGTGTAGGCCTGGCATTTGGCATATATTTGCATATGACTCATGTTGACACTAGGAAACGTTTGTATATTTTAAAAAAGCAAGCAAGAAGTTATCATACAAGTGTGGAGACTATCCAAAATGCCCTTATACTTGGCATAACTTGTAATCTTCCATATAGATATTCCGCACCTTGCCTTACGTATAGGCAGATTTGCATATGACCCATGATGACACCATGAAACTCAAACTTTAGTGTGTTTTTGATATGCTAATGTGGTTCAAATTCTGGCCTTGTGCGCTGACATCTCCACCCCTGAGTTTGGTCTGTCAGGATTTTTCTTCCTGAGTGGGAGTAGATGAAATTACCACGGTCCCTCCGCCCACACACACACCTCGCCCCGCTCCCTCTCTGTAGTGACAGTGTTGACTCATGCTTTTCTGCTTCATTTCTCTTTCACTGATGACAGCTTTTTGGGGAAACGCACTATTCCAGGTTCAATTTTTAATCCTCCTTTGGTTTTCCGACTGAATCCTGACATTCACATTTCCATACAGAGGTGCGTCAGTGTCTGGTCTGTTCCTCGCTGAAGTCGGAGTGACATTATCTGTGAGGACATGCTGTCATTTGTAGCTGGATGTGAAAACTGTCAACATTTTAGTGCTATACGGAGCGTGACGAAAATTTCAATTCAAAAGTTCTGTTGTGATGCTTAACAATGTACTTTAATGTTTCGAATGAATAATGTTTTGAATAATTCTTTGTTTGAATAAATTGTGTTTAAAGGTCCTATATTACACAAAATGTACTCTTTTTGACCTGGAATTGTGTTTTGTTCCATTCATACATGCTTGAGTGTCTCCGTTTGAGTAACACGCATCTCAATTTGAAACTTGTTGGTTATTGTTTCTAGTCTAACTTTGATTGTGACAGTAGAGACTTTTTGCAATATAATATCACATCTGAAATTCATACCCATCTGCCCTGCTTGGTAAGTTTGTTTGTGAAAAAAAAAACAAAGAAAAGAAACAAAGGAAACACTGAAAAACCACAAATGATAAGATATTTACTCCCTCTCCGTGCTGGTGGCATTTCCCAGGCCTTACAAGCGTAGGATTTGTAAACAGGACTGAAGGAGCTGGAGAGGTGGGCCGTCCCTCTGGTCTTTGGGCCCAGTACAATGACTCTGGCACACACGCCTGTGGAGAGCCCCTTTTCTCTGCTCCCACTCTCTCCTCTGCATATTTGGTGTCTTTCTTCGTCCGCCCTCCCTCTCAGACCTCTTTTCTTACAGGCTTATGAAGGCACTGACCCCAATAACATTTGACCAGGACGTGAATAGCAGCGGTTTGAAGAAACCTTGCTAGCTGGATGGGTGTGCAGGCAGAAGAGGACATTGTAGTCTCTCTGCTCCCTGCATTTGCTGACCTGAGTTTTCCTCTTGTTTTTCTTGTCATTTATATTTTTAAAGCTCCTATATTGCACAAAATTGACTCTTGTGAGCTTTTAGTCATTTAGAACTTTATTACCTCATCAACTACCTGGAGTTGTGTGTCGTTTCATTCACATGAGTTTGAGTAATCCTTTATTGTTAAGTCTTTCTACATTTCCAAGGCGCAAAATGCTCAACGTGATCTCATGAAGTGGTAGTTTTCAAGTTAACAGCCACAACATCACAAGGTGGAACAGTGTTTTCTGTTTAAAAGAAGAACCTAAATGCAGGGTTCCTACAGTGTCTTAAAAAGTCTTAAAAGCACTGAATTTATGATTTGGAAATAATACCTTTAAAAGACTTGAAAAAGTCTTTTAAAAATAATTTTTATATCTCGGTCTTAAAATTTGTGCAGTACGTAACTTCTCCATATCACATTTCTCCTCAAAAGTTTAATTTGTCAGACAGCATTATTTGGGTGAATAACGTCGCACTAAATAAAGAACAAATTTCCCCCAAACAGGTCACTGAAGATCATGTGCTACAGCAACACAAGAAACAAGCTCAGTAGAAGAAAAAAATCTAAGAAAATCTCAGCAGAACACAAAGTTTGATTAAAGCCATTAATGTTGTTTTTTTAACATTGGTTTTACTTTAGCTACAAATTTCATGCTGGAATTATGGCGAAGAGTTTCTACTTCCCAGATTCCTTTGTTTGAGAAATAAATGAACACAAATTCAAGAGTTTAATTTTTCTTTGCCGGTGGCTTGATGAAATAGGCCCTTTAAATAGGTCTTAAAAAGACTAGAATTTAACTTGAAGAAACCTGTAGGAACCCTGTAAATATGCATGATTTGTGTTAAATGTGTGAATGAAACAAAACACAACTTTGGTTATGTTTGTGATGAGGAAACAACAGTGTAACAGAGATCAGAAAATGGCATAAAATGAGTCCTTTAAAGTTGTGCAGACTGCTTATTTCAGCTTTCCTGACACGGCAAGTTGCAAGAGCACATTTCTTTTAAAACCTAAAGTAAAAACTAAATATAATATAAACTTTTGTCTTAAAATTCCCCAATACAAAGTTGTTGATTCATTGCACATCCAGGGCTGAATAATGCAAACACTGCAAATTCAAAGTTGATTGTTCAAAACTGTAATAAAAGGTATATTTTTTTAACCTTTTCTCCATATAGTAGGTATTTTTTATTAGATTTTAGTTTATTGTGTTGATGGATGGAAAAAAACTGCATAACATTCACCCAAATGATTGTGTATTTGTTGCCGTTTCCCAGTTTCAGATGTGTTACACCATATTAAAGCGACGGCTGACTTTTATGAAATGCCAAGTTTGTGAACACCTGATTAGAGGAGGCTCCGTTCTGAATAAAATATGTTTTCAGTGAAGGTGATCTTGGGAACAGCGTGATCACACTTTGAACCTGAGCCGCTTTAAAGTACCTCAAGGTGTATTTGTGATGCAATAGACCGTCACACAGACGCATATTGTGAACTGCTGTCATGAAATCCTCCTCAGTCAGGGGGCTTAAACCTGTTCAGACACTTTCTTTTAGATTTCCCTTTAATAAAAACGGGATTACTGCGTCCTAGCTCAAGATCAAGCATAATATAGAAATAGATGCTAACATATTCTTGTACGTTTATCCATGTGTCAGGAGAAACAAAAGCTCCAAAAGTCAGTAGTGTTTGGTCCTGGTTTAGACATGGTTTGGTCCAAGTTCTGGTTTAGTCCTGGGAGAGTTCTGGGCTTTCGCTCCAGTACGGCAATAGTGTCACTTTCAATTTTAACCTTCCAGTCTCCTAAAGTATGAGCAGAAAAAGTTTAATTGTCAATAGAAATGTGCCACGGTTGCAAATTTGAGTGCAAAATGAAAGAATGTGATGAACTACAAGTGTTGAGGGAAAGGTTAAGGCCCAAGGGTGAAATGATTCAACTTTGCTGTAAAATCTTTTAGTATAGCTCATATTCTATACTTGTTATGGGATATGAAAATGTTACGGTTGAGTTGGATTCAGCAACAAACTGTAATGCTTCTTTATATGTATACAACGCAGATTGATAGAAGATCAGTAATGAACAAAGTGATTCACGTGGGCCTATTTAGTACCAGACGTATTCCCATAATATTGGCCTATTAAAAACTTTACCAGCTAAAGTACGACTAGTTTTCTTTTGTCCATTAAAACCACGTTATTTGTCAATAGCCATTCATTTTTCATATTTTCCAAGACTGTAAATCATTGTTTTTGGAGCTGGTCAAGTCTGTGCTCAAAGTGTCTGGTGATGTTCAAGATGAGGAATTGTTGCAACTTGTTAAAAACCAACATCATTTGTCATGCACTCTCCAGGCTAAAATCTCAGCTTTATACTTGTATCTTCTAGCAAAATGATTTAAAGAGGGTGTACTACATTTCTACGGAGTATTAATTGCTAACACATATTTAAATCGCCATGTTACCTTTAATCAGAGGCTTGGACAGGTTCGTGCTGCTACCTGCCAGGGTCCAGGAGAGATTAGAAGACACTTGCATATGCATGGATGACTTATAAAACCTCTCCAGGCATGTTTTTGATGAGGGAGCAGTGTTATAACATGGTAGAAAGTCAATTTTGCTTACCACCCCCTTTAAAAATGTACTAAAAATATAGTTTCCCTTTTACACAAAGTCATTTTATGCTCGATATTCATAATTCAGTTGTACTACACCCAGTGGTTCTAGCGCTCATTGTAATACCCACTCCAGGTAAATGCATTATAGATGATGTTTAATGACGACAGATTAGCATAAGGGAAAGGCTGGTGCCATGCCTTCAGCGCTCTCTTGCATTACACTGGCACATTACGCCCGGCGCCCCCTGTGTGTTGTAATGAGGAATGCGTTTATGCACATTCATTTCCACTAGAGTAAAGTGCCCTACGGCTCAAGGCACTGAGCTCAGATGGTCCTTTAAAGAAGAGGTTATTGCATGTACAGATACTCTTGATTGGAGAAAAATGTATGTTTAACATGCATGTATATGGGCATATGACATTGTTCCACAGTTTAGCATTCAAAATTCCAAATCGATTCTTTATTTCTCTTTTGTACATCGAGCTAGCCAATCATTTCAATTATTTAAGCCAACTTCTAGTGGGTTGAGGCTTAAATAAAGGAAAAACTAACATATTAAGCATTAGTGATAAACAAAAGCTCACAGAAATTGTTTATTTTTGTGTAAATATTCTTTTTTCCCCCCCAAATTTCAACATTGATGCTATAATGTTCTAATCATATTTTATAGAATTCTCTTTGAAAATGTATAATATATTTTTCAAATCAGGGCGTCGCTCTGTGCCAAGATTTAAAAGAGTCGGTCTGAAAAATTCTTTTGTCCATCAGTCCATCTTGAAACTTAAATGAGGAGCTTATAGAATCTAAGTGGTGAGTTGACACTTGTTTAACTTTGTCTTTTGCCTCATGTTTTTATCAAATGTCTTGTGTTTTTTATAATGTCCTTGTGGTTGTGTTTTGGAGCTGCTGAACCTCTAAAACAAATTTCAGATCAGTGATTTGACAGTAAAGTATCATCTATCTCTCTATTTTGTGATTGGGTCTCATTCTCTCAGGCGTGGGATAATTATTTTTGGTCAAATGCTTAGTTGCTTAGTTTTGAAATTTCATTATGTTGTCCTAACAAATTAGTTTTAAACAATAGAATATTACCATGCTGTATTACTACACAGCTCCATAATATTTTTGTTTGCTTATTAATAAATCCTAGATGACTTGCCTTCTCCTCTGTGCATTTATTAGCACCTTGTATTGCTGCTTGCCTTGTATTGTCTTCATCTCTATCTTTTGTACTGCTTCTTCTTGGTCTTAAGTGTGATGTATTTGTGTTGTTAGCTACAATCTCACCAGAGCAATCAGAGGATGCTACATCAGAGCCACAGCTTTGTCTCCTCTCCTCGTGGGCTTTTGTTCGTTCCTCACATCTTTGTAACGGAGGAAGTGGGTCGGCGTGGCGTACAGTACTAGTGTGGCAGGAGGGAAATGAGGAGACCTTATCGCTTTCTGATCTTGATACGCTACAAATTGGTTTTTCACAAAGATACCTGCGCCGCCACCTGTCTGAGCCTTCCCCTCTGTGTCATGTGATCACTCGTTTGTGTTCGGTATCTGTCACCTCGGCTTCATGTTTGTTCCTTCACAGGTGCCTGGAGCCTCGGAGATGTCTAAATGTTAAATATATGAGCGGTTTGGGAGTACATTAGGTTTCTTCTGTTGGGTTCGTCTTCTTTAATCTGAAAGTTGTGATTTTGTTATGTTTCATACAGGCGTGTTTCAGAAATCCTGCGTATTTAGTCTTTAGTGTTTTCTCTTTTTATCACAACAAATAAGAGCACATAGACCAGTGTACACCCATGGACCACTATGGAAAATACCTGAATGACTGAGGGATTACACAGATATAAGAAAGTACTGCAATTTAATGTTGAAAAAGACATTCTAGTGTCTACATAAATAGTGTGTTTCATTATCATTGCAGTACTGCTATTGGAATCAGTATAGCTATTTTATATCTTGTCTATTTCTTAGTATAGAAATTCTAAAATGTTAGTATTGTGATAACACTAAGTATGCATCTTGTTTTTAACATCCTACAAGTTGTAATCCATAATACTAAAACTAGACTAGTTTAAAATTTTAGTACTATAGACAATTTGATTTTATCAGGATAATGAAAAGTTATTTCATGGAGTCTTTCACTTAAAATTAAAGCCTCCTATAGGTTCAAACTAGAGATGTCCCGATCAAGATTTTTTGGCTTCCAATCCGATTATTTATTTATTTATTTATTTAAGGAGTGCTCTTTCTGATACCGATCCGATACCTTTTTTAATTCAACCTAAAGAATGGAAGGAACTTTGCCGCTTTGCCGCCTTTTCCCGCGCTTGTAAATCTCAAACTCGTCCGGATGATTCTTTTGTAAGTAATGAATCAAATTGGTCATGTTAAAGTGTAATGTGAGCTCTGCTGGTTCCTCCACGAGAAACTGTTTGTTTGCAGCATTTGCATGTCGCTGTTTGTTGTAGTGAAAAGTCCCACACAGTGAACATGGCGGCATTTTGATTTACAGCTGCCGTAAAGCGCATCGATGCTGCAAAAACACGTGAACCTGGATTGGTCCGTTCACGTGACTGAATCCGATACTGTCCGATACTCATAAAATAGCCGGAACGGGAGCTGGTACCGATACTGAATATTGGATCGGGACATCTCTAATTCAGACTTCACTGTGATTGGTTGAATCCACCTGTCACTCACACGGAGCATGACAGATACTGACCAATAGGAAAAGTGGGTGGGAAGTACTGAATCGCAATGTGTCATCATATTATTATTCGATTTTTATCATCATATACATCACTCAGCGTTGACTTCAGTGCTCAGATTGCTTGAAAACGGTTGAATAGTCTTTGTTGTATATGTACCAGAACCTCTTGTGTTGAGTTTCACACTTAGACACAGTTGAAGATGACGCTTTGTTTCTGTTCTGTCAGTGCTTTTGTTTGCTGATTGACACTGAGATTGCGTTATTACTTATTAATGACAACATCTTTTATATTGTCAATAAAAGCTTGTGTTTTGCAGTTGAAATTGTCCTTGCCTCACTGTGCGCGTGACAGTGATTGATTACTCCAACAAAAACAATAAATTTAAGTACCTTTTGAATAGCAGGTTTGCCCATCTGCACTTGTAACAGAATGTATAGCAGATTCTCACATAGACTGAGGCTGATGTCCGCTGACAGGCTCCACAATGCCAGTACAAGGTCATGGCGGCTCTCTCTCTCCTGCTCGGAGCCTCCCGGGCACGCCACGTTCATAGTTATTCTATACACTGTCTGTTTCTCTGCAGCTGGTTCACTTTAATGCAGTTTGCTTGTTCAAATATAAAGGTAAAACGCCTTATATTCTGAACAGATTTTTAAGATTGTATCTGTTAGGGTTGTCAAAACTGATATTTAGAAAATCCGATTCTAACTGACACTAAAGTTCATATACTCGTTTAAGCAAATATTTATACTGAAAAGTAGGGCCAGACCGATATGGATTTTGTTGCGCCCAATATGGTACCGATAAAATGGGAGTTGGAGCCGAGATAATCGCTGATATTTATGACGTAAAAGTTCACTGTAAATCTTCAATTGTTTTTAACTTAGGTTTGGCTCTATTGGATTTTCAATTGAGTTTATTTAAGCGACATTTATTGTTATTCTGCCTCTTTACGTCATATTTAAAGACAGTCAGTCGGCCTAATGGCATTTTTGTATGATATTCTGGCCAGTAAAGAAAGTGCTGTAAGTAAATTACAGCTATTAGCTTTTAGCGGTAAATGCGTGTGCGCCGCGGTAATTAATGATATGCTAAATGCCGATGATTCACACTTCTATTCACAGCTCATTTACATATCAATGCGTGTCCAGTAGCATGTACAGCCACTATAGTCACTTTACAGTCGCTAATAGAAGAGAAAATAGCCTGTTTATGTGTGCGGGAGCTACAGCAGCTAAACGCTAACCAATGAGAAAGAACCAAAACGAGCTTCAAAACCGACACATTTCCAACACTCAGCCTCACACAGGCTCCTCTCAGATCACAAGTCTCCACTAATAAATGTCCTTTTAATCCAGACTCAAACTGATCGTCCGTAAAAAGAATATAATCTCAGTGTTGAACACATGGGTCTTTGACTGCAGGTGTAAACAAGTGCACATGGCGATGCGTTCAGGGGTGGGATGGACACAGACAAATGACTCCTCAGATAAACACTGATGCAGCGCCACATATTAGGACATATATCTGTAATTTATCTGTCTGTAAATTGGATTAAATGGGCAGAATATAGAGAATCTGAGCTTTATAACAAGTTAAAACATGTCCACGTGGAATATCGGCAAGATTTTGGCCGATAACCGATATGTCTCCAAGAGCCCATATCAGCCAACCGATATATTGGTCGGGCCCTACTAAAAAGTAACATTGACAAGACAGAAATGAACCTTTCCATCTAAAACATACTTAGGGTTGTGCTGTAATCCTCCATGTTTTTAAAGTCCATACACATGACCGGTTCTGATCATTCCAGTGCACAAATTGCATTCACTATAATCTCTTGCTAACCACCTCTCACAAGAGCAGCGAGTGCGCTGTGCCTCATTTTAATTGCCTCCAACTTTCTATCATTTTCAATTAAAGTCCAATTACTGTTCTGTTCTTCACGTTCTTACTAGACACGTAAATAAAGCCCAACACTGGTGCTTTACTGGTACTGGACTATTAGTGTAAAAATATGAGACAGTTGTGTTTGATTAAATGCTGACTACACGTAGAAAAACCAGGCTAATGACTAAGCTGTAAATGTCCCAGCGCTGCCAAATGCGTCTGTAGTGACCTAAAACTTTCCCAGGCTGTTTTGATGAAGCCGCCGACAGGACCGGTGACTCTCGCTCGTCCCCAGGGACCCAGTGGCCTATAAACAAAGGCTTACACACAGTCTGTACTCTTGTGAAGCGATCAGAGTGTGTATATTAGTTATTCACATTATTAATTGCTGTTTTTCCCCCTAATTTTCCAGTAGACATTGTTGTAGAGTTAATGGTTAGGCCCATCTCTGTGCATGCTGCTGTATCCCTGTTGTGTTCAAAACAATATTTTTAATTGGTAAAAAAGAGCCTTTAATATTCTTGAAGCAACATTTAACTGACAAATCTTTAACATTAAAACAACGTGTGTGTGGAATTAGTTGACAAAACATTTATAATAAAATCCAACATTTCATTTCTAAGACTGTGGGAAAGACTCCAACACTCCCTGCGACAGTCACAGTATTTGAATGGTTATTTGAATAGTTACAGCAGGAAGGACGCCAGGTTTAATGCCAGCTATAACTTGAAGCTGGTTTGGTTTTGTATGTTTTTTTTGCATGTAAACCTAGACTAAAGAGTTGTTTTTGTATCTACGTGTATAATGTCCTTTAAACGTATGGCTTGATTTTATTACTGAAGTATATTGAATGGCATAGTGATATAGGACAGTCAAAAATATAGGTTTTTACCATCTTTATTTGCTTTGGGCTTATGCTATGTTATATACAATTCGACATTTATTGCACATAATGAGCATCACCAGGCTGCCAGGAAACTTGGAAACACTTGGACTTTTTCCAATTATTTTATTATTATTTATTTAGAAGATTGGGAGGAACGCAATTTCAATTTCGTATAGTTTCATATGGAAATTGACAATAAACTTTTTTGAATTTGAATCTTTTTGTTCAATTTAAAACCATGTATAGATTAGTAAAATTTACACATTTTTAAGGGTGTAACAATATCCAAGTCTGACGATACGATATTGTCATGGTATGAACCTCACGGTACGATATTTATTGTGAAAAAAAATTATCATGGGAAAGCTCATGATATGGTGGGGAGGCTCACGATATTACGATATTCTACATAATAACAAGACTGACATTATAAAATACTTTGACCAGTCATTTGGTGCAACATTTATTGTCATTAGTTATGTAACGATATCCAAATCTCTCTGTACGATACTTTCATGATGTACATCTCACGGTACGATATTTATTGCAATATTTTGTGGAGGTTCACAAAACTGTGAATCTGCTAATTTTTCCTCTAAAAATGCCTTCACAAGACTTAATCCAAAGAATTAAGATTTCAAAGTGCTTAAAACAGTTATTTCTTCATGTAGTCTGCACTGAAACGGAGCAAAGGATCATGGTCTATGTAGTTCCCTGTTTTTTTTTTTTAGCTATTTCTGCATCATAACTATTCATTTAACCAAAGAGACTTGTGATTCGGTATATTGTGATGGTCCATGATATTATTGTGAGACCTTTGACGATACGATATCCCGATATTTTGGTTATTGTTACATCCTTAGATATTTTCCATCATACGCCGTCTTCAGTCGGTTGAAACCAGAAGGATCCACAGGTTTACCCCTCACACCATAAAATCTTGCCAACTTTTATTTCCCATTTTGAAGTAATTGGACATCCATCTCCAAATCCTATTTTGTCGTGATGCTAAGATTTCTGTGAAACAAATGGAGGATTGAAAGAGCATCAGGAATCCTAATAAGTCCCGGTGTAGGTGGGTGGGATTTTGCAGCACAGACCTTTGTAGACCTCCCAGTAGTGATTTTTACATTCACTGCTCCACTGCTTGTGCACTTGGATCTATTGTGCCATTCTTTTGTGAGTCACTGTTTAATAGACCTCTTCGTTACTGGCTGATTTTATCCACCAGTTATGCAGTACTGGGCCAAAACTCTTGAGTCACAACAGAATATTTTCAAAGTGAGATTTAGATTTGTCTTGCTTTCAACTCCGCAGGTGCTTGTTCGAGAATAGACAAAATAGTGGCTGTGAAATCGTTGATGCGTTTTACTGTGGGTTATTAAAGGGCCTGTATCTGAACCAAATGTTTCACCTCAGGATATTGTATAAGAAACAAAATAAGTTCACTTTATACCGTCTGCATCTAACTAAAAGAAGAAGAAGTATCAAGATGCGCACAGTTAGCATGCTGGTTGCTATTAGCATTAGAGTGATGCAAAACTAAGGTGACTAGACGTCCTTGTTTACCCGGGACAGTCCCAGTCCTGAGCCCTGTGTCCCCTGTCCCAGCAGATTTATCCAAAATCAGTGATTTGTCCCAGTTTTATACAAGATATGTCCCAGGTTCAGATCTAAAGCAAGACTAAACTAAGACTACATCAGGTCTAAACCAGGACGAAACCAGGACAAAACCAGGACTACATCAGGACTGCATCAGGACTAAATCAGGACTGAACCAAGTCTAAACCAGGACCAAAACAGCACTAAAACAGGATTAAAAAAGGAATCAACCAGGACTAAACCAGGTCTAAACTAAGACTAAACCAGGAATACATCAGGTCTAAAATGGGACTAAACCAGGACTAAAAAAGGTCTAAACCAGGTTTAAACTAAAACTAAATTGACTAAACCAGGACTAAGACGGGACTATCACAATTTTTGACTCATCAGACCCTCACCAACAGTAAAAAGGGGCATAAATTATCATGTGTTTCACCAAAATAAAGAAAACCGTATTTCCAAATAACAATAAAGCCAAAGAATAATGCACTAGCAGAAGTCCTTCAGATTATGACTGACACATGAATGCACAATCTTACGCACTCTTTTCACAACTTCATTTACACCACCCATCCCAACCCGGGTGTGTCCCAGTTTTGCATTTTGGAAATCTGGTCGCCCTACGCAAAACTCTGCAGTGAAAAGCGCTTAGAAACTCATCACCGTGGATAGGTAGGATCTTCTGAATGCATACGGTAAGCGAGGAATAACTTTGGACCACTTCAAATCGCTTAAAATGTTCCGTTTTTTCAGATTTTAAGACACTAAAAATCAGGGACACCATCTTTCAAAATGTTTTTATTAGATCTAGCTTTTCAAGTGACCGCCTACCCTCTAACCACAGCTGCGTGAAGGTGAAGATGTGGCACCTATACTATGCCATCTGCTTCTCTCTTGCAAATTCAGTCCAACGAGGACCAATGAGCAGAGATCTGTTTGGCAAAGAAGTTTATGGACCCTCACCAGAAAAGTTTATTTGAACAGCAACTACTTCTAACCCTTGCACAACATTAGCACCTATCGATAACATTTCATTTCGTGTCCGTTCAGCAGTAGCAGCAGTTGTCGTACGTGTAAATGCTTCTCAGTGGTCCTTGGACATGCTGTTAAACTCCATCACCATGTTGTTAATGGCGTTCAAACGGCCTTTTATCTCAACGTGATCTCTGCCTTAACTGTTGCTAGTCGTCATCAGGCAGCAGCAGGTTATTAACGGAGGTGGTCTGAGCACAGCAGTGGAGTCTAGAGCCCCCCAGTCGCACACTCACAGCCCGTGGGCACTGGTAGGGATGGAGAAACTATCAAATTAAAGTGCATATAATAGGTTTCCATGTTTTTCAAATGATTACTTGGTTTGGGGAGGGTGTACTTGTGGTGAATGTCGTAGTTTCGTATCAGTTTAGCTCCATTTCTTGGGAAAATATCCAATCCAGTACTGGTATCGGATATTGGTGCCCATCCTGAAAAATTCGCTGTAATGAATATCGACTTCCAAATATCGGTTCAGTCATGATCCTGGTATATAAATTGATGTAATAATAACTATTTACTGGCCTTGAAAGTCTCATAATGTTTGAACTCACATTTATACAAAGCTGTTCTAGTTACTTATAAAGATAAATAGCAGCTACATAACATTCTTTTATTTTGTGAAAAAGAAATAAATGCTGTTTTCAGTCTGAGCTGGTATTAGTTGGTATCAGGTATCGCCACTTGCTCAAAACCACAGTATCGTAATCTGTATCCGTGCATCCCCAACTACAGATGTTATCAACACAGCAAATTCCATCCTAAATGGAGAGATAATTTACTGGCAAGGACAGCAAAGTAGAGGTATTATCATTTATTCTTATTAGCTTAATCATGACAATTGTGCAGTTAAAAGTGTTGACCCTTGATAACATTATGGCTGCTAGTTAACAGTTAGGGAAATGCCTCTTTGCATGTCATATCTGCTCCCTGTGTCCAACCAGGAAGTAAAATGATAAAATTCCACCAGATATAGGCAAGATTTGAAGTAAAATCTTAAATATATTAACGTTGGCGACAGTGCTTAACACATTTATTAGACCATCACCCAGTATAAGGTGTTTGCCACTGCTGTCATTATTTAACAGTATTTCTGTTTACCAAAATATATTTTTCCATCCATCCATCCATCCATCCATCTTCTTCCGCTTATCCGAGGCCGGGTCGCGGGGGCAGCAGTCTAAGCAGGGGCTCCCAAGCTTCCTTCTCCCCAGCCACTTCCACCAGCTCCTCCGGACGGACCCCGAGGCGTTCCCAGGCCAGCCGAGAGACATAGTCCCTCCAGCGTGTCCTGGGTCTTCCCCGGGGCCTCCTACCGGTGGGACATGCCCGGAACACCTCCCGAGGGAGGCGTCCAGGAGGCATCCGAACCAGATGCCCGAGCCACCTCAACTGGCTCCTCTCGACGTGGAGGAGCAGCGACTCTACTCCGAGCTCCTCCCGTGTGACCGAGCTCCTCACCCTATCTCTAAGGGAGCGCCCGGCCACTCTGCGAAGGAAACTCATTTCGGCCGCTTGTATCCGCGATCTCGTTCTTTCGGTCATTCCTACCCTCACCTATGGTCAAAATATATTTTTATGTTTCTATAATGGTTAATCCGCCAGTATATGCAAGATCTTTTTCTCAAAACAATATTTTTAATGTTAAAATAGAACTATTATTGCTATCCATACATTTTCAAGTTTAATATTTTCCAAAGTTTCATCCAGGCCAAGTCTTTTGGAAACAGATAGAAACTATTTGGAGCTCAATAACAAAAGAGACTTACCAAAACGACATAAAAACAATGCAGCAAGAATCCTGCTGTTATCTGCAATTTTGTTATTCCAAATGGTCATTTTCTTAATGAATAACAATTAATAAAGATATACTGATGTTAACTATGTTGTAATGGAATGAGTAGCCTAACCTGTCATACGCACTTTAAGGAGGTGGGCCTTTCTGCAGCTTGGTGTCGTCGGCAGGAGCAGAAGGGGGTCCACATTAGCAGCCACACACACATTCCTGGCCTGTAATAACCCCTCTTCTCTGTAAATCTGCTCACCCTCACGCTGGGCTCCCGGGCCCAGTTTCTGGCTTGGAGTTCGGTGCAAATTGAAGCCTTCAGGAATTCTATTGTAGCCATCCCAAATGAGTTGGGCTCACAGTGTGGATGTGTGGGGCAGGAGGACATGGTACATTAGTCTGCAGAGGGATGGCTGTACTCTGCACATAAGGCACTGTTTGATTCCCACACTCAATGCAAACTTTATACTGTTTGTCCAGGTTTAGGATGTAGTAACACAGTCAACATACAGTGTTACTTTGTGCTAAAGAAGTCATTGTACAGTAAGATAGATTTAAGTGGTAGTATTTTAATTTTCAATGTAGTGGCACAGTGATGAAACTTCATTTTGTGGCCTTGAGCAAGACTTTTCTACCACCTTGCCCACACAAGTTAAAATATGTGGATACAAGCCCATGTTGGACATCCACTGAATAAAAAATAAGTTGCTTCATTACAGGCATGTCCAAACTATGGTCCGGGGCCCAAATATGGCCCTCAAACCAATTGTTTTTGCCCTCAGGCTTCCAGGTGAATTGGCCCATACTACCACAGTCGTACTTTTTACTGCTTGTTTTTGAAATCTACCTTGATCAAGCAAATGTAGTGTGTCCTTTTAAGGGTCTAAGCAATAAACAAAGGTCTAGAGGGTCATTCAAACCTCTTATAAAAACACATATTTGAATTACTCACTGTTTTGAGCACCAGTCTATGGTCTGTGTTTTAATATGTGGCCCATGATGAAAAAAGATTGGACACCCCTGCTTTAGTGTAAATAAAATAAAAACTACCTGTTAATGCTTGTAATAATAATTGTTTTCTGAGTCAGTCCTGTAAGTGGCCTCCAGGTTTCACCTTGTGTGAACCCTAAAGTTTCCAGGATAGGCACCAAACAACTGTGTGGCCCTTAATTGGAATAACTGATTTTTTCATACTTGGCATTACTGTGACGTGTGACATTTTGGCTGGAAACTACATTACACTAATCCTGAACGAAACAGGTGGAACTTCAATAAAATGCGATACACGCTCCATACACATGGCACATATTTGTAATTTCAAGTGTCTGAATTATCAAATCACGAAGGTAGGAATTAAAATGGTAAAATAATTCCTCAGCAAAACTTCTACCAACATGTTAAAAAATGTATGGGATTTTTAATTAGTTGAGCAGTTTGGTCTCAGTTTTTCCTGAATGAGGTTAAAATGCGCTCTGTGAACTGAATCCTCATTTAACAACACAAACTGCTGATTTGATTGAGATTGTAATCTTATTATATATTATTTATTATTATTATATATCTGGTGGGGGTCTGACAGCTGCTTATGTGTTATTTCTTTGCCTACATGTTTCACAGTATGGCATTAAACTTATTTATTTTGCATTCATTCAATTGCAGGTTATTGAAAAGGAACTAATAATATCTTATTATATATTCTTAGTGGGCTCACCTCTCCATAGAGCTGTCTTTTAACTAGCCTGGTTGGCATCACCTGCTTGTCTCCATGGAAATTAAAAAATGAAATCCCGTAATTATAGGCAAAGCAATAATCTCTTCATTGATACAAGCAGACCGCCAGAAAATTCCATCGTGAACCTTTATTCAGCGTCACGCAACTCCCTCCACAGTTTTCAGATTTTCTTCACACGTTTCAGCACTTTACCTGAGCACTTCTTAGGGGGTATTTCTGTGTGCAATCTCCCTCCACAGGCAGTAAAGGCCCAGAGAAGCACCGAGGACCGTGCACTTAGCAGCGGTGGTTAAATGACTACAGGCTCACGGTGGAACTGCCGAGAATACCTGCTTTTGAAGATCCCGGAGCCTGGCCGTGTGTGCTCATTATAGCAGGAATTTAAATGATAATACCATCTATCTCAAGGGGCTGACCAGTGGGGGACCTGACACTATCGGCAAATCCTGCACTACTGCAAAAGCTACTCTGATAATTCACTGGGTATTATAGGAAGTTATAGGGAAGCTGCAACTCATGTTCTATGCAAACTTTCTGATATTTCCTAGAATGTTTTACATAGGAGGGTTTTGATTTTGCTGATATACTCTAAATGCTAACTTGAGCACCTATTTTATTGGGAAACAAACCTATTTTAAGTGCATGTTGAATAGATTTTAGTGTCCTTATCATGTTACCATCCATCCATCCATCTTCTCCCGCTTAATCGCTCTTCATAGCACCTGACCCCCCCAATGAACCCCTCTGCAGGTGGTGAGCCCACAGGAGGGTGGACATTATGGTCCTTGATGTTAGTTCATAGGGGTGCGGGCATGTTTTGGGTTGATGGGGAAAACCGGAGTACCCGAAGGAAACCCATCCAGACACTGTGCAAACTCCACACAGAAAGGCCCGGGCGACCCGGGGATCGAACCCGCAACCTTCTTGCTGTGAGGCCTGAGTGTTGCCACTCAGCCACCGTGCCACCTTATCATACTGATCAAATACTGAAATAAATTAATGTACGTATAAGGTAAAACAAACACTTGCCGTTTTTATTGCTTTTCGAACAGCAAAGCGTTATCTTATTTATTCCTTTATTTTTATCTACACTGATGGATTGCACTTAATTTTGTTGTACTATGTGCAATAACAAATACAATTATTATTATTATTATTATTATTGTTATTATTATTATTATTATTATTATCTAATGCAAATTCATGTGCACCTATCCCTTTTTTAAAGGCGCCATTCTGAGCACTTCACCATTCAATTCACCAATGAACTATTAAAGCTGCACCATGTAACTTTCTGGTTGGCCCGTCACCTGCTTGTTTCTATGGAGATGTCATTGCTCTGCCTGGAATGTTCCACAGTATGACATTAAGCAGCTCTACCTTGCATTTATTCAACTACAGGTGATTTTATAGCTCAAAAATATCTAGAAAAACAGGCATTCTGACTGTGAGCGGGGTTGCCTTTTCACAGATCTGACGTGTAACTTGGTCTGGTTTGATCTCCGTGAAGATAGAAAGGTTTAATGCCATACTGTGAAAGATTCCAGACAAAGTAATAACGTCTCGAGAAAAACATTCAACTGCTATGGCAACAGTGCAAATTTGTCGTCACTCTAAAACCCATGTATACAACTCAATATACTAAAATACTTTGAACTATATTTCTGATTGTGTTAAAAATCCATCTTCCATCCATCTTCTTCCTCTTTATCCGGCTGGGTCGCGGGGGCAGCAGTTCGTCGCCCAGTCCTCTGTGCAACCCGTATGAACCCCTCTGCGTTAATAATGTCCAAATCATTATATTCTCTGACTCTCAGTGGGAGCTCGTGTCATTTCAGATGTTTCTCCCATTTTGTCATGATAAAAGTATAAAAGAGATTGAATGAGATCTCTAACCACAGAGATACCAGCATAAACCCTTTCTGAGTTGAAGAAAACAGTTCACAGGGTCTACAAACCAAGACTCATTCCAGCGTACATCTGTGTGAAGAGTCTGGCTCATCTTGGCTCCCTGTCAGATAAAAGTAAAGTAAAACGGCTGCACTTGGCCCTTGGAGCTCGGATTGAGTAGAAAGAACAACTGTCTACTCGATTCACCAGCGCCGACAGACAGAATCGCACCTCCAATCAATACACCATTAGTACGCACAGCGCCGCATCGCATCAACATTTGTCCTTAAGCCCTCACCCTTATCGTCTGGATTTCATTTAGTAACAATCTCTCGCCTTGGATATGTCCAGGATCTCAGTCAGGTTGAACTTCGCCTCACCCATACCTCCCTCGGTCCCCTTAGAGCCAGTTTGGGGATGTGCCGTCACCCATGTGCTGTGCAAACATGCCAGTGAATCGTGAAATGAGATTTTGCTCCTATCATTACTGGGGCCAAGGAAAGAAAGCCACATCTCACTCTCCACTGAACGCCTCACTGCTCCCGCCCCCTTTTGGCGCTACCATGTCCTACCGTTACAAAGAAGCGATCAATAGAGCTGAGCCTGGTAAGCTCCATGCAGCCGTTACAGGAAGTAGCGTACAGTGAAATGAGAAGGGGGGATATTAGCTAGTTAAAGCTAAACATGCGGAAGACGTGATAAGTGCTATAATGGGCAGATTTGTTTGGTCAGGGCGAACAACGGGAGGAGCTTTGATCGTCTTAAAGGTTTGGGGCTTGGAGGAGGAAAGTCTTTTGTGAAAGTGCAACACAGTTTTACTAATCTGTGTTCTTGAATGTAGATTGAGCATTTAACGGAGGTTGAGGATTTCAGTTACTCAAAGCCTGGCGGTATGATGAATTCTTTGGCAAAGGCGCTTCAAAAATGTGCGGTGTTTTCAATTCATAGAGGAAAATATAGGCCTCCCCATATTCTAACACTCTCTCCCATAGTCTAGGACCACCTGGACTATACACTGACATCACAAAATCACACTTGCCCATTGCCTTATCAATATTTAAAAGCTAAAACTAAATTGGGTTAAATGGTCTGCTTTAGGCAATTAATCTCATTATTATTATACTCTGCAAATTGTTTAAAAAGAAATTACTAAAATCTTGTGGCACAATAATCTCCCTATAAACTATGGTAAACCCTGCATGTGTGATTGGTAAATGGATAATTGCAGTAGGACTGTGTATTTAGCTTAGGCAAAATAAAAGTACTATTAGAATATACTAATCCAAATGGTGTCATATGTTCAGATTATGTTTAAGTGATGTTGTACAACAGGTGTACACTACCAGTATGCTGTGGTTCAGGACTTCCTACACTGTGGGTGAGGAAATGTATTTTTCACAGACACCACAGTTGATATAAATCCAGTGTTGCACTATAGCTTGTTGAAATCTGCCCCAGTAAGTAATTTCAAGTAGACAAGCCCAATTTCTAGTGACAACAATTTGAAAATTGTCTGAAGAATTGCATTTGTTATTGTCTATTGTCACATTTTCTTTTCATAATGTCTCATTTATCACATGGTTTTGTGGAATTTACAAATGCTGGATTTTACTAAGTCCCATAACTTATCTGAAATCATGCTTCGTTTCCTTTGAGTACTTTCACAGTTAGACAAGACCAGATTCACACAGACTTGATGTGCTTTCAAGGCAATTGTTTACTCAAGCGCTTCTATAGAAAGGTTTATTCTAATGGATCCTTCATGAAATTTTAAAACTGACTGTTGAGATTTCTTTTGAAGCCAAATCTCAATCAATGAACTATCAGATCTGTGCGCACGTCTTTGAACACAGCAGCCTCACCTTGCTTGTCTTTTTGAAGGGGATGAAAGCACATGGGGAGAAAAATAAATTTTGGATAATTTAGCAGTGTTCCCCATGCTCTCCATACATCTGCCAAAGGGTACGTTATGGCATCAAAGACCGGCTGTCAGCGGCGAGGGGCCCTGATGACGGCACATGACGGTGAATTGAACTCCCCAGACCTGATCAAAGATGGAGTTCAACGCAGACAGACACTTTGGCACTTTTCTGACTTTTGCCAAGGTTGACCAACAGTCAGAGTGGGCTGCTTGTTATGGTGATGCGGTTCACCTCGCCTCCAATACCAGCGAGGCTTCAGGAGAGAAACTTTGCAGTGATACACAGTGACAGATTTGTACTTATTCCCTTGGTGAAAAGTATATGAAAGTACTTTTGCTGGGAAAAGTTCCCACTAGTTTTATGGAAACCCAGATAATGTTTTTAGTTCTCATTGTATGAAACTGGGGACAATCTTTGTAGTAAGTTTTGAAAATGATTAGTAGAGTAAGTACCACTACACATAAGTTGTGGTAAGTTGTTCCAGTACCACTAATGGCAGCTGCAAGTACTCACCTTTTCAGTAATAACAGCACATTTACCCTTACTTTTAAAGTATTGTGTTACAATATTGTGTATTTTGAATTCTCAATTTCCTCTCTTAGTTCTGTTTAGCTTTCACATTTGAATGTTTAGATTCTTAATCAAAGGTTAAAATAACTTTGATTATTAGGCAGTGGTGGGTGAGGTCTCCATTGTTTGTAATACAGCTCAGCTTCTGGGGCTTCCACACAACAGCCCCCTCCGATGCCCCGCCAACCACAGCTTTGGCTCACTCTGACCCGGGTAATACTCTGGGCTCTCAGCCTTTTGCCTCCAGATGCTCATCTATGGTGGAGCAGTCTGTGGCTAATTACCCACACATCTACATTACGGGAATGGATGCATATTACTTTCATCTCAGCTCTCAGGACTTTGATAAATGTTTCAATGTACGATTTGAAGAATGAACAGAATATGTCTGTCTTTCTTACTTTTTAAAATAAATCTTTGACACATTCCTTTATGTATTTGGACTTGCCACAACAAATCAATTGCACAGTGATTTGTAAACTTAAAGTCAGCTGGATTGTTGTGAAAAATGAATACAGTTGTGGAAAACATTTGCAACAGACATTTTAAAATGTGAAATTTCATGATAATACTGCAATTTCAGGCACTATCAGACGATTTGATTTGCATGCAAGGTTCAGCCAAAAATGTTTTTCACTAAACGAAAGGGATTTTATTTTGCTTCTCCTTTCAGACATTCCAATAGTTATGATTGACATGGAGAAAATGAAAGTGTAATGCATGTTTAATCTTGGATCTGAGCAAAGCAATAAGCTGTGTGTGATAAGACAGGTTACTTCAATGTATTTACCGCGAAAGGTCGGGCCTTAGAAACTCAAGCAACTGTAGGAGCCAGGAGTTTAATAATAATATTTTATCAAGTCTATATCTATCTAACCTATAGGCCCTATACTTTCACCTTGTATTGATAAGCAATAATTATTTTATAAAGGTCACCTGTCATGTTTTTATTCTCTAGCTAAATCTGTTATGTTTGACCTATTGAGGCTTACCTGAACAGCCAGTCTCTTTCTCATTCTCTTCAAAATCAGACCATAGAGGGTGAAATTCAATTGTCAATTACGCCCTCTGAAATCAGTGAGATATAACACAGCTCCAGATCCACACACTTTGTCAAAGTGTGTGGTTCTGGGTGGAGAGGTAATATTGAAGCTGCATTATACTCTACTTTTGTCTCGTAAATGAATTCCCTCCTGCCTGAAAAGCAGATCTAAAGAAATGTACGTGTCCAAAATGCATTTGAATATTAGTGATGTACCAATGGGTTTGTGAGCGCTAGAAACACGTATAATTTAAATTCCAACTACCTCCATGTGGTTTGAAAATCAGCTAGCCGAGCTTTAAATGGTAAAGTAGACAAAATGCTAAATATTATAGGCTGTAGTTGACACATGGACAGGTGTTTGCGCTTGTATATTCAGCGCCCTGTCTCTGAAATCACTCTGATGGAACCACTTTTAATGCATTTTCTTCTCTCTGTAGCAGTGCGTCAGTGGTTTGCATTATGGGACATTGTTGACTCTATGGGGCATGTTGATTAAATCAAACCAGTATAACATGCAGAGTAAGTGATTAGTAAGAAAATCGTTTACATACATTTGGTCATATGCTCATAGCTCCATTCAGTATTAAATTATCAAGTTTACATTCAAGAAAATAATTGTTAATCCTATATTAATTAGGACTATAGTCATTTGGTCGATTAACAGGTTGATAGTGTCCAAAAATGTGCATTAGTTGAATAAATATTGAATAAATATTAGCAGAAAGAAGAAGGTAGGGAATAAAAAATGTGAATTAAAAATACATAGTTTCTTAGTACTTTTTAGTCTGAATAGTGGTTTTTGTATGGATTCCCGATAAGTTGTAGTCTTTTGAGTGCATTTTGGATTCAGATGCTTGGGCATATGTAATCACGCTTTTGTCACGCCCCTTTTAGTCGGCTATAAGGTTGGCAGAACATGTCTTCAACCAAGAAGTTCTTTAGTCCCAATATTCATTCATGTATTTAATTTTCGGATCACATATCCTCGAGCAAGGCACTCCTGTAGGCACAACAAAAGTATTTTTTAGTACTTTCTCAACCTGCATCTAAACATACTTCCTATGTGAAGAGAATATTAAAACTTACAGGCCTGCTTCTGCTTCACTCACTTTTGTCTGAACATTGTCTTGTCTTTTTGTATGAAGTGCTTTTCAACAGCCTCTCTGAAATCAATTTAATTGCCGCCACATCTCTAACAAAGCAAAGAAAGAAAGTCAAGCTTTACCAAAATAAAAAGCCTATAAGTGCATACTGGAATTGCTGTGTATTTTCTTAAAATATTGTTCATTCACAGCATTATGAATGGGTCACAAAAACAGCCTTGTGATATTTCTTTATTTTTCTATAGCAGTAATTCTTAAACTATTTACACCAAAGTACATCTAAGACAATATTTGATTTGGCCTTTTGAGTACCGTCACATCTAAAATAGGTCAAAATCAGGACTAACCCTAAACCAGTGGTTCTTAACCTTGTTGGAGGTACTGAACCCTATATGCGCATTCACCAAACCCTTCTTAATTGGAAAAATAAAACATAAGTATATAATATATATTGCACATATTCGTCCGACCACTTACTTTTTTTGCTCGACATAGTTAGTATGAAGGGAAAATATTAAAGAAATTACACGACGTACCATCACGACAGTCACAAGACTATTGCGTGTACAAAATTTCCTGCAGCCAATAATGGCCAAACGGGGCGTGTCATCACAAATCATAGTTGGAGTTGGATGTGTGTCTGACCCCTGCCAAACCCCTGAGATTGACTCACTGAACCCCTGGGGTTCGATTGAACCCAGGTTAAGAACCACTGCTCTAAACTAAGGCTAAACCAGGTTTAGAGTAAGTAAATGCTAAAAATGCCCCACTCAAAAGATGTCTGTGTAATCCCTCAGTCATCCATGTAGAGCCCATAGCAAGTGGCAGACTTAAACAAACTTTAATGATCCACAAGGGAAATTATTTGGACACAGTAGTTCACACATCACAATATAATAACATAGAGCGAAAATATAAATGGGATAATAAATTCAAAATAAGTAGCAAACATAACAAGAGACGGGTGCCGATAAGACATAGTTATATAAATGTGTAGGTAAAAGTAAAATATACAAATATAGTAGTACAAATATATCTCAGCTCTATACAAGAGGTGGCTAAGGAGAAACTGTGCAAAGATTAAATAATGATTGACAGGACATAGGATTATCTCTTACGTTAAAGTGAGTTGTTGCAGTTGGAGTTTGTTACGAATATAGTCCTGTATCTCTCACTGTTTGAGCGGAGCTGTAGGAGCCTGTTGGAGAATGAACTCCTCTGTCACTCTATAATCTTCTTTCCTGAAACCGTAGCTCTTGCTATAACCCAAGAAGGCCAAAAATGTGGATACAATTCACTCCAAATATTTGAACTGCAGAGGTAGTAGGCGCACGACAGTTTGAGAAACCATCGTTCCGTGGTGCATATTTTTTATTTGACTTTTTGTGCAACGAGATGTTCCTCAGTGCCTCCCTTGAATAAGCTGCCTGGTGCGTAGATTCAGTCTGGAGTAATGAGACCATTTGTCTTGCAAGCTGCAGGAACAAAGCTTATCTGTGTGTTTGCCGTTACTGCTTTGTCTCCTCCTAAGAACCACCAAGCGTCATTTATACCTGTCACACAAATGCCACTGCACTCACTTACTTTTACTTGGTGTTTAATAGACAAGTTGATCCCCACCTTTTAGTGAGAATACCGTGTTATGCTTTATTAACTACTTTGGACACTTAAAGGTGCACTGAGTGTTTGGTTTGGGGTCATCCCTTGCTTGTTTCTATGGATATGTTATTGCTCTGCTTGTAATGTTCCACAGTATGAATTCAAACAGCTTTATCTTACATTTATTCAATTACAGGTGGTTTTATAGCTCAAAAATACCTAGAAAACAGGCATTCTGACTGAGTGTGGTCGCCTCTCTACAGATCTGACCTGTAACCTGGTCTGGTTTGGTCTCTATGAAGATAAAAATGTTTTATGCCATACTGTGGAACATTCCAGGTAAAGCAATAACATCCCCATGAAGGAAAGCATTTGACAGACCCTCAACTGGAAAAGTTACACAATGCACCAGTGGAAAGGAAACCCGGCTCAGTTTTGAGCAATAAAACGACCTGTAATTGAATAAATGTAAGGTAGAGCTGTTTAATGTCATATTGTGGAACATTCGTCGCAGAGAAATGACACATCCATAGAGAGCAATGACATAGAGACAAGAAGGCGATGGACCCCCAACCTGAAAAGTTGGTTTCTCAGACTATGGTAGTGCATAGTGGACTTTAACTACTTTAAGAAATACATTTTTAAAATTTCATAAAGTTGGGCACATACTACACCAAGGTTAAGGTAAGGTACTCTTTATTTTCCCCATAGGGACACTTCTACTCTGTATTTGACCCAACGCCCCCAGGGAACCACCTCAATGATCTTGTTGCTAGACTTGGGCATGACCATCTTGGCTGAGACTTTTGAGATATTGTGCACGGTTTGGGGTTGAATACAACATTGTGAATTACGGAAGTCACTGGTGTTTGGGAAGGATGTGAATAATATATATTACACATTTCCATACAGTAATTATAATTCAAAAATGTTATATCTTATGGTCCATAGTGATAACTAACATAATCACACCAAGTAGTATGAACTTCACAAAATCACAGCATTGTTTCATGAAATATGCAGGATTACTGAAACAAATCACCACTCCGGGTATGTTTTTAAGGACTATAACAGTTTAAACTGAAAATCCTTAGCATAGCATGTAGGCCATTTAAAAGAACACCTCCAGTATCTTTCCCTTTGGAGCTGTGCATAGTCAGAATCTTGGATGAATGTAGTGTAGTTCATTATGATGTATTGAGCCAGTGTAAATTAGCCTGTGACTCTGATCACCGCATAATTGGACGGTTCCTTACCTCTGAGACCTCTACTTTCTGCAGTGGAGCACTTTTGATATCACGCCGCTGGCCTCATCACTGCTGATACAGGATACTTCCTTTGTTCAGTGGATCATGGAATCACTAGATGTGGTTTGATCAAATAAAGACACTCTGGCAGTGCCATAATGATGATATACTATTACGACTACTGCTATTACTATTTGTGCTGCTGCCACTGCTACTCCTACTGCTGCCACTACTGCTACTACTACTGCTGGCTATGCATTAGTCTTGTATATATTGCCTGTCCAGATGCTCAAAGTCCCATTGCAGTTTGAATTTCGGGCATTATTCATTCACTTACTTCAGTTACTTAGTGATAAGCCAGTACTCCCCAAAGTGGGTGTCAAGATCTTTTTTAAAGGTCCCACTTTACACAGAATGGATTCTTGTGAGCTTTAAGCCATATTATAATGCTGTTACTTCCTCAAAAGCATACACCGGGTTGTGTTTTGTTTCATTCACACATGTTTGAGTAATTCTTTATTAGCTCCAAAGCTCAAAATGCTCTGTGGTAGTTTTAAAGTTAACAGCTACCGTGTTACTTTTAGTTCAGTAGAAATGGGCAATTCCGGGTCTGAAATTATCCAAGTGATTCTGGTGAAGGTGTGTGGAGTGTAAAAACACAGTGGAGGACTTCCTGTATCACCACATTCTGAGAAAAGAACTCCATAAATCAAAGTAATATGACATGTTTTAATGTTTTGCTACATTAATTTTTTATGGGCACCTGATTAATGTTGCTGTGATGGTCCCAGGTTGGTTGCATGATTTATATTGTAGTTTCCCAGTCTAAAAGGTAGCCACAACTGCCCTGTTTTTTAACCCTCCTGCCTGATGCTGACTTGTCCTGCATTCGACTCTCTTATCCTTTAGCCCTTGTTTGTGCCTGGCTGCCAAACACCAATAGTGTGTTTGTGTGTGTGTGTGTGCTTGTATGTGGTCTAAGTGATGGGGAGGAGGCGCTTTTCTAAAGTCCAGGGCCCATGTAAGGCACACAAGGGGGAGTGACATTAATCTGAGAGTTCAAGCCTATAGTTGTCACCGGTGCAGTGAGGAGGTGGGGGGGCGAGGAGAGGTGGGGAGGAGGGTGGGTGACTTTAGATGGAACAATGGCGGTCCTGTGTCGCGGTACAAAACGGGGAGGTCGTAGGTCATCCCTTCACATCCTTTTCTCTCACTGGTCTAACAAACGCCGCCCTGGCCATTCCCAAGATCCCTCACTGTTTAGCCTGCTCATTTTCACTGTTGGCGTTTTGGAATTTGCATTAATTCACGCCGAAACGAAAGCAGTTCAAATGTTTGGATTGCCTGTGTTGGGAACTGGTGTAACAGACTTGAAGTAATGCAAATCCTGTGGACAGTTTAAAGATACATTATGGAACTTTTCTGGTGGAGAGTATGCCACCTATTATAGCTTTGCGTATAATAACCTTATTTAGCTTGTATTTATGTAATTACAGGTGTTTTTTTTTGCTCAAAAATACCTTGTAAAGTTACATTTTGGTTCACCTCTCACATTACAGGAACTTCATGGGGGCAAGTTGGTTTATCCTCCTCTAGAAAAGTTGTAGTACATCTTTAAATATTGTTTGTTCTCATATTTAAATACTTGTTTTTAATGAATTATAATGTTTGATCTTATGCCATTATATTTTGAACGTTCACTCACGCAGCCATTATAATGCTGCTCTTTGCATAATGACTGCTCTTTATTAATTAGATATGCAAATAGACTAAACACAAGAAAGTGACGTTGGCCTTTATTATACATAATGGATGACATTTAATTGTAAAGGTGACTAATTACTATTGCTTTGAAACAGGTAGACAGAATAACACTGTTAGCCGCTATTGTCCGTACTTTATTATCTTTGTTTTCACCTTTTCAGTGGTGAATAGTCGTGTGAATGGAGTTTGGGGGACAATATTGTTCTTGCATTCTCTTATTCGATATTCCAGTCATTAATAATTCATCAATCCCTTTATCCCTCCTCATTTAGTGCATTATTTCTCCTTCGACTAACTCATTTTCCACTTCAAAGGAGAATAAATGTGTCAGCGTGGAAGCCATTTGATTAGATTTGCTGTTTACATCATGACGGCGATAATTTGATGTCATTTCCTCAGTTATGTTCATAGCTGCTCTGCTTGTCACTGAAGGAAGCATCAGACTTCGATAACTGACACGACACAGCCACACATAGATTTCCTTAAAGAATCAGAGTCGGATTATTCTCTTGAATCAAAATTCTCTTTCTGTTCCTCCTCCTCCGTTTGGACTTATCCCCTATGGCTCTGAACGTTGCCTCGTAATGCAATTAAGATCCATCAGCTTTTCCCCGGAATAAAGGGCTGAAAGAGGATCGCTCCATGCTTCACTGAAGTTGGGAATCACAATGTGGAGGGGGTGTGTGAGCGGGCGGGTGATGGACTGATAGAGCAGAGAGGAGGAACTACTTAAATACACTTTCTCTATGGCAAATACTAATGCCCTGCGGTGGAACATTCAAAGCAATAATATATCCTTCAGGTAGAAAAATGAACTAGCTTATCTTTAAGGACATTCAGTTTAGTCAGTTTTACAAATCACCAATACGTGTGTGTGGGCATAAGCTGCTTGTCAATGCAGAGTCTCGTCACATCTCAGAAGCTCATTAGGGCAGACCTGGTTCATACTTGGACAGGAGACCACTGGGATACAAGGTGTCACAGTGGAGCACCAGTGGGGAAAAAACTGCTATTATGCTCTTAGGCAACGCACTTTGCACATTTTCACATTTTCACATTGCCTTGTATGAATGTGTTGTGTGTGTGAGTGATCGTGGTGGTCAAGAGGGGCAGAAGGCGCATATTGATGTCACTACCACTGTCACTATTATCTGTGCAATAACCTGCTCCACAACCCACGTGCAATACCATTATTTGCAATACGAAACTCATCTGTGAAATACTCTGCCTACACCTTATTTAATCCTACCTGCACCTTTGTATGTTATTATATTTTATTACATTTTATTATATCTGTATTTTATTATATTTTTTACTATATTGTTTACTATTACCCTTGTATTTGCAAACACTTTTTTAACAGTACTATTTATTGAATGCTATTAGTACTTCTTGAATATCATAGCAAGTCAGCGGTTCTTCTCATCCTAAGCGTTTCATTGCACTGTAGACCTTGTGTTGAACCTGCATATGACAAATAAACAATATTGAACTCTTGAATCTTGAATATTGGCAGCCTTGCTTTTTGTCCATCTACCAGTATTGATTAGTTTGTTCACCTCTCTGACAAAATAAACTGAGTCAACTCATCATATCTTCCTTTGAGACGGTTTGTTGTGGAAAAAAATGATATAGATCTTGAAGAAAAAATTATTAACCCATTTGCAAAGCCCGATGAGTTTTTGGAATACAGACAAAAGTTTATTGTTGTTGCAGCGGATATGAAGAGGCCTAGGCCTGCCCTGGCCACAACCCACCCCCCTGAGCATCTGAGCTATGAGTATTTATACAGAAATACAAGTTACATACATATCAAAGCAGAGTGACTATTGTTCACAGAGTCGTGCTAAATTAATCAATCAACTTAACTTATATTTGAGGACGGCTAAGACAATAAAGGGCTTCCTGACCATGGGGACCGTTGTCTGCTGAGCTTTTACACGTGTTAATGACTGGTCTGGTCTCAGGTAGAAATCACATTCATTTCCACAAAGACGGATTGAGAGAAATCATTCCACAGTATAAATTTCCATCACAGGTTTCATGAATTTTGTCATTTCATTCTCTGCTCTTTATTGAATGGTGCCTGTTGTATGTCAGCGTGACTTTACAACAAAAACTTTCCTCGTACCTCCATCAGACACATGCTTATCTGCTCTATTCTGTTTCAAATGAATCCAGTACAGATTAGTGTTATCAAGGCAATCCAAAGTAAATGAGGAGGTAATGGAGCTTGATGAGTGGCAATTTTATAAGAAATATTAGACTAGAAGCAGTGACTGAACCAATCTCTCTCAAAGCGGAGAAAAGACACGTGTGCCTCGATACACACGGTGAACGGGCTATTTGTGCACCATTAATCATTAATAAAATGTTATAGCATTTTTTATTGCTTTTCAATTGCACGGGCAGCTTCATATTCAACCATTCACACACACTGATACGGCAGTTTACACACAATATGCTCTGGACAACAGGTTGGTTAAATGTCTTGCCCAAGGACACAACATTCGTAAGTCAATTTTCAGGTCAGTGGGTGAATGTTGCCTGCTGCCAGTCCTGAGACCTGAATAATGCCATTTATGAGCTATACTGTGGATGTTAAGCATATTTAGTGCACTACATAACTTCTGGTGGAGTGTTTGCACCTGCTTGTCTCCATGGAGATGTTAGTGATTTGCCTGGAATGTTCCACAGTATGTCATTAAATGTATGCAGGTCCCAGGTCGTCAATGTAAATGAGAAAGCTGTTCTCAATTAACAAAAAAAAAAGTGTATCTGTGTGTGATGTGTCACCGTGGAGACCAGCAGGTAACTTTTATAATACTTTTATTATTGTTTTTATATCTCTTGGTCACGGGGCCTCGAGGAACACATTTTGTTCAGTCATGTGTTTCTTTTATACTTGAATGACAAATAAAGAACCTTGAACTTCAAGACAAATCACAGGTCAGATCTGCGGAAAGATGACCCAGCTCACGGTATAAATAAGAGTTCATTTGTAAAAAAAAGCCTTTTGAAAAAGTCATCAGAGCCTTACTGTTAACTCTTTGTATAGTTTTGTTTTCAATAGCCTGCCAAAATATGAATCCGTCCATCCTTTATTAAACCCACGAGAAACTGTATTCACTGATAATACCTATAGAAGACGGTAACAAAAAGAAAAATACTTGTTGGTAATTTTTCAAAACTGAGACATCTGTTTTTGGAATGGACTTCTTTGTGTGTTTTTCAGGGTATTTTTGAGCATTAATAAAAGCAAGATACATATGATTAATGCCATACTGTGGAACATTCTCTGCAAAAACAATAACGTCTCCATGGACACAAGGAGATGGTGAACCGTCTATCAGAAAAGTTGCACAGTACACCTTTAAATGTGCTCAAAACTTGACTCCACAAACCGATTAAAGATGCTGTTAGATTCTCCCCCATCTGCCATCTCCCATCTTGAGCCTGGGGTTTGTTATTTTGCCAGCTTTGTAGTGGGCGCGTATTTTTGTCCGAGGTGTGGGCAGGTCTGTGTTTCCACTGAGAAGATAATTGGCTTTTCACCCAGACCGTTTTATGCTGATGCAATTGAGCTAGTGCGCGGCGTAAAGGTTAGCTCCATATTAGGCTCCATATAAATGAGGACAGGACAATACGCAGCCAGGCACATGTCAACGCCAATTTGTGCTTTGAGCTTAAAAACGGAAGAGAAAAAGCCTGGAGGAAGATGCGCACGATATTTGTGAAGCGCTGCAGCGAATGTGAGTGGGAGAACAATAACGGCGGGGATATTTTGACACAAGCTATGGTTGTCAAAAGAATCAATACGCAATAATAACAACTTAAACTAGTATCGAACCTAGATACTTATTTGAAGTATTGATACTGAAAAATACATTAGGAAAAACTGGATATGTCCTGTATAGTAATGTGTTTTTGTTGTTGTTTCTTTTTCAGTAACAGAACTTGAAGACTACCATGCAATATTTAAAAACTGACATTATTTAGTGTTGAAAAATTAAAATCAGTGTCAATCATTTTCCTTATTAAAATTGAGTTTGAGATTTTTGTATCGTATTTTCGTTTAGCAATGTTTCTCTATTATATAGGAGAAACATTGCTGGTTGGAACTCTTACCTCAACATCATGGGTTAAATTCCCAAACCACCATTTTTGTGTGGAGTTTACTGTCTTAGTTGTGGTCCTAGATTGCATTATTAATAACCCATCCATCCATCTTCTCCCGCTTAATCCAGTTGTTTTACCATTGATTTGAACATGTCCTACTGAATTGGAAGGTTCCTATATTAAGATAGTGCCATGGCAAAGGTTTATGCTTTCTGAAGGTCCCGATTAAACATGTGCCGATTCAGTTTTTTCACTTCCGATACTTCAATACTTTAGCTTTAAGTATCTGTCGATGCCTGGTACCAAGTGATATAAGAGCAGAGACTGAAAACACTATTTTTTCCTAAGTGACATTATGGTAAGAAATTTTTTTCAATATGGGCGCGAATATCCGATACCAATGTCGTATCGGTGCATCCCTTTTCTCAAGTTGAAAGATGGACAGCTGAAAGTCACGGATATACAGTGAAGTATACCATGATGAGTAGTGCTGTCATAAAAAGAAAACTGAATAAAAGCTGTTCTTATATTCTTTTACTTCTATAGCTTTGACTGTAAGATTTCATACCAGACCCACAGAGCAAAAGAAATATCTTAAATCCTCACTCCTGCTGACCTTAACAATGCAGGGATAGTGTTGTCAGATGAATAACATTTTCATTCACTTCATCTCTTCCACCACTGCCCCAAATTCCCGGTAGTATTTTCACCCTTTATGATACACATTCAATAATTCAAACGCTTCTCACACTGTGTAATATTGCAGCCCTGGTCAGTACTTCTTGTGTTTGCAGTAGTTCTGAGTGCCTTTGCTTGTACTGAAGAAAATCACCAGTGACAAGCCTGTAAATTATTCCTCCAGAGGCTAAAGGAGGGCACAGTCCACTCCTCTGCCCAGCTAACCTACCTCTGACAGGGGAGAGCCGCCATGTATAGGTCCCTTAACAGCCTGGAGCTCGCCAAGATGTTTATGATGTTGCCAGGTATTTGCTGAACTGAAATGGGTTAGGAGTGCATAGAGTTTAAAGGCGCATTGTGTAACTTTTCTGGTGGCGGGTTCGTCACCTGCTTGTTTCTATGGATATGTCATTGCTCTGCCTGGAATGTTCCACAGTATGACATTAAACAGCTCTACCATACATATATCCAACTACAGGTGGTTTTATAGCTCGAAAATACCTAGAAACACAGATCTGACCTGTAATTTGGTCTGGTTTGGTCTCCTTGACAATAAAAAGGTTTAATACCGTACTGTGAAACATTCCAGACAAATGAATAACATTAAAATGGAGAACATCATTTGACAGACCTTCCACCAGAAAAGTTACACAATGCATCTTCAAAGTTGTTGTATTATTTGCATGTTATTTGCAAGTATTTTAGGGTTTCATGATTTGGTGAAGGAATTTGGGTCAGAAGAAGTTAAACATAGTGGAACAATGCGCAAACTGTGCAACTGATGGATGGAATAAGACTGTGGTAAAATGTAACGCTATGAAATCTAGTTTGTACAAGAAACAGTCATGTCTTCCTCTGTCCTTTTCATTCAAGTAGAGTAAAAGTTTTAGCATTTATTTACATTATAATGTTTGACAGGGGTTGTACATAGCCCAGATGTTTTTCACGGTTTTGTGTCCGTAGCTGTTTGTAGCTGTATGTGTTCAAAACTACCACTGTCACATAGATAAGTTGCTTCTAAATGTAGCTGGAACTGCTGAAGTGTTAGAAATGTTTTACTTTGTGTGAAAAGGGGGCAGATATTACAAGTTTATACTTCTTTTTGCTCCTTTTCATTCACATTGATATATCAATATAGTTATTTTGTGATCATCTTTCATAAAAATGTATAAATAAAATGTAAATAAATAAAAACTACAAACTGAATCTTGATTCTCTGCATTTGTCTTGGTGATAAGACAAGAAATATTTGGGATGCACCACCGTTTTCAGTTCCAATACATTTACCATTTACCATTTATTCACAATATTAGAGTAGGGACTGAAAAATCCATTTTATTTCCATCAAAACTCAATTATCTTACTATAACATTGATCCAGTTTGTGTTATTTATCCAGAAAGTCACTGTGGAATAACTTTGTATGAATAAAAGTTCTGAAAACATTATGAAACGGTCTAGTCTGTACAGCATGAACTGACTGAAACTCCCCAGTTATAAAGAATCAATATTGATGTTTAGAAATGACTACATTTCAATTAAAATTTGAATCATTGTACAGCCCAATTTGCAATCCTTGTTCATCCCTGATTTAAGTTGCATTCAAATGTTATGTTGAAGTTCAAACCAAACTCCCTCTTATGTTGAAATCCTCCCCTTTTACCCCTTTGTTCTCGCTGTCAGCACATTTCATTTTATCTCTTCACATCTGACATCTTCATTTGACACGTTCACAGACAAAAACTCTGCTCTTCTTCCTTTGGCATCAATCGCATTCATCACACCATTGCTACAAAAATACCCCTTAAATCACCCCTTTTTAATCACCCCACACCCTGAACCATTAAACCACTCTTAACTGCACCTCAAAGGAACCGAGTTTACCGTGTTTTAGTTTAGAGACTGTGCTGTATTGTAAAGCCAGATCTTTAAAGCACTGTTTACATGGTTGCTCAGCATTGCACCCCCGACCCCTCCACCTCCACCTCCTCCCTACTCCCTACTCCCCTTTCCCCAGCAGAGGACTTCCTTGCATTCTGATGCCGGGCCTGTCTGTTTGAAGGGACCTGGGGGAATACTAATCAGCAGGGCACTCTTGGCTCACTCTGAGACTAGGAAATAACTAGGGACATATGATAAAACTTATTTGGTTTACAGTGCACCATATGACATCAAAAGGTGGAACAGTTTTCAGTTTGAGAGGAGAACTCAGCCTAAATATGCAGGTTTTGTGTGTTAAACATGTGTGAACGAAACAAAACACAACTCCCGTTATGTTTGTGATGAGGAAACATAACATAGATCTGAAAATAGTGTAATTTAATAAACTGTGGCATTACTTTTCACCCTGAGGAAGTTCCACTTTTGAGTTGAGAATTGTTGCATCTGCTTGTCTCAAAAATGAATATGAAACAATCAATCTTTCCGGATAATTCATTATTTTTTTCAGTGTTATGTCACAGTGAGAAACTAGAACTGCCACACAACAGCCAACAAATGAGCCAGCCCCAGCTGTTGCCTTACACATATTCAGCACAAAGAGACGGCCCTTAATCATGTTTGGGACGTCATTTAGAGTGTTTCAAAGGAATTTTGGATCTCATTATATTACTCAAGAAAGTATATAGAAAAAATGACAATTGAAAACAGATTTATTTGAACTTGAACACACACAGATCCCTGAGGGCCAATTGTTTCAGACAGTGGTAACAATACAACCTCAATAACCCAGTGAAAAATGACATAAGAATAAAAGCAACATTGTAAAAACAATCATTTTAGTTAAATAAATAGAATTGATTGGTCAGTGGTATCTTAAAGGTGCATTCTGTAACTTTTCTGGTGACGGGTCCCTCATCATTGACATTAAACAGCTCTGCCGTACATGTATCCAATTACATGTGGTTTTACTGCTCAGAAGTATCTAGAAAAACATTCTGACTGTGAGCGGGGTCGCCTCTCCACAGATCTGACCTGTAACTTGCTCTGGTTTGGTCTCCATGAAGATAGAAAAGTCTAATACTATGAAACATACTGTGAAACATTCCAGACAAAGCAAGAGCATCTCCATGGAGAAGAACATTTGACGGACCCTCCACCAGAAAAGTTCACAATGTACCTTTAAAGTAACCACGCATTTAGACTACCTGTGTACAGAAAGATAAACTATGTAGTAATATGTACTGTAATTCTTTGTGTAGGCTGTGTAGTAAGGCTAAGTAGTAATAACTTGTCTTGTACTTCTTGTACTACGGTATCTTGCTCAAGCCCACTCAAAAGTGCTATAGCTAAACATGTCATCTACAAAGTTCTTCACATTTACTTGTTTGTCATAATACGTGACTATGATACCTGTTCAAATGAGTATCTAGTTTCAACAGTACTGGTGTTGATTTGAGTCTGAATTTCTGCTGTTATTGTCCCCTCGGCCGTTCATATGCGCGTTGAGGTCATCCTGCCCTCATGGTACAAGCTGTCCTGAACCACACATTGAGGCACACACGCTGAAAGCATCGGTCCAGTCCAGGGAAGCCTTCCAAAATGCTAATGTCTTGTATTTGACCTGTTTCTTTAGCCTTGGAGGTTTTTAAAGGCATTCAGCACTGGCCTCTGAAAGCCCAACCTGGCAGAGGTTACAACTCAGACTCCTGGCTGCCGTTCTTAAAGAAGCTCAGCCTGATTTTTACCATCTTAAAAATGTTTTTAAAAATTAAAAAACTATTTTGCAGTGGTCCAAAGTTATTGCTCACTCACCTTATGCAGTCTGAGCATCTTAATTATTCACTGCGATAAGTTTATAAGAGCTTTTCACAACTTTCAGAGACCAGAGAGAGTTTTACAGTCATGGTAAAGCTAACAACGAGCATGCTAATGCGCACTTACTGATCATCGGACAATAAAACGGTTTGTAATTAGATGCAGACAGTACACAGCAGACACGTTTGGCATCAAGAGCTGTCCATCTGGGACTAAACAACTCAAATCTATGGGAAAATCCTTAAAGACCGTATATATTTTCTGATCTACATTATAATGTTTCCTTTGTTCCACCTTGTGATGTCATGTGGTGATACAGAAAGTGCTTCACTGTGTTTTTAAACTCCACACACTTCCACTAGAATAATTTGGATGATATGGCATTGCCAATCTATACTGAACAAAAGGTAAAATTTGAAAAGGTGATAACTTGAAAACTACTGCTTCATGACATCACAAGGTGGAACAGAACATTTTGAGCTTTAACAATGTAAACAAACTAATAATGCAGCGTGAAACAAAACACAGGTAATAACATTTTAATGTAGCTCGAAGTTCACAAAAGTCAATTTTGTGCAATTTAAGACTTTTAAAGCTTGAATAGAACTGGAGAAATATAGATCTCAAATACATCCATATCTCACATTGTACTTACCGTCTTCAGAAAGTGGGATCAAGGTTTAAACACTCCTCTGGCACAGATCCCTTTTGATGTGCAATACCCTGACTGAGTTAAAGGAAAGCCTCATTTTCACTTCTTTGGAAAATTGCATCAAAATCAGCAGTGGATATAAATCTTCGCCCATGGGGGTGTTTAAGGTAATCTCGGACTGTCCAAAAATGGCTGCGAGGGAAGATGAAGGGGGCTTTGGGGGTTAATGATGGTAGATGGAGATTTTGTCCATCGCAAGCCAAGTGTGAACATTTGGTGAATAATTAGCATTTTTGGATGGCTATGAAGAGGCCAAATTTCCCTTGTTCGTGCACACTCCACTTGCTCCAAAACATGTCCACAGCCCACTGAAGTCCTCCTGGCACACACTGGGGGATGCTTGAGCCAATGGCCGTTTTAACATTGTGTGGAGTATCTACGAGCACCCGCTGAGCTCCTTTTCATCAAAGAATTGTGAAGTTTTTAAAGCAACGGTGTCTTGACATCTCCGTAAATCATCAGCAAGAATAAACTCGAACATTAGCGTGGATGTGTATGCAAAAAGGTTTGTTTTAAAAGCTGAATTTACTGGAGTGGTGGTAACTGCTTTTGTCTCAAAACTTAAAGGTCCTATTGCCCAAAATGGACTCCACACATTCACACATGTTTGGCAATTCCAGGACCAACATCATCCAAATGATTCTAGTGAAGGTGTATGAAGTTTAAAAACACAGTGGAGCAGTATTACAACATGGCATGTTTTCCATTTCAGAGAAGAATTATGCTTAAATATGCAGGCTCTATGTACAGACTGTTCGAAGATATTGAATTTTAAGTTTTTAAGCACTTTTAAATCTTAATTCTTTGGATTATGACAGAAACAATGGCTTGTCAAGGCTTTATTTTTTATTTCATTTTTTAAAACTCTATTATAATTTTAAGATATACAAAATGTACATAGTATGGTCTCTGATAATATATTTTACAATTTTTCACATTTGAATCATTCAGAGACAAGGACTGACATTATTGAAATATATAAAATTAGAAAGAAAGAAATAAACATACAAATTTTAAAAAAGAAAAACACAAAACACCTGCACACACCCATTTTGTCGAGGCTTTTTAAAAGGAAAAAGTTGCATATTCACAATTTGGTTAGCCTCCACAAAAAATGTGAATAAATATCGTACTGAGAGAAGCGTATTATGAAAGTAGACTTGGATATCTAACATCCCCAGTTAATTCTCATTTTCTCATGTTCAAGTGATGGAAAAAGTTTTATGTTTTAACAGAAAATCCTCAAAAATTCACTCGTGCATGATGGTACAGTAGTGCAAACACCATGTGGTTAACTCCTCCAAGATTTCTCCGAGGCGGATTAGCAGCGCTGCAAAGCTGAACTTGTGTGACCGGTGCAGTTTATTAAAGCTAACAGCCCAGTGTTTACCAGTGAAATGGTTAATGGCGGGGAGGAGGCGCTTGGACACAGCTGAGAAGAGAGGACAGAGCTCAGGCCTGTCCCCGTCCATGTGCGGTAATGAGAGCGGGAGAGGCGAGTGTCTCTCCCATTTGTATTCCACAGTATTCCGGGGGTTTCCGTGGTTACTCCGTGGTGACTGGGAAGCATTTAGGAGGAGGAAGTGGGACAGCGGTTCGGCCCCTAATACCCACGCTGATTAAAGAGCCACCCAGACCGAGGTAACTGTAGTTCAGAGCTGTCCCAAACATGCTCATCTGTGACAAAAGGTGATCACAGCTGTGGGAACTAAACAGAAACTAAACATATAAAAGAACTTTGAATTCAGGACATTTATTTTACATTTTTTTATGTTAATTTATGTCCATCGTAGCTTCTTCAGTTATTGTTCAGTCAGTTTTCTCATCAAAAACATACCTGGAGTTGTGTTTTGTTTCATTCACACATGTTTAACACATACATCCTGCGTATTTAGGCCTTAGGAGTCCTTCTCTCAGATAGAAAACACTCTGTTCCACCTTGTGATGTCATGTGGTAATACAGGAAATGCTCCAACGTGTTTTTAAACTCCGTACACCTTCACTTGAATCATTTGGATCATTTCAACCCTGGAATTGCCAAGCTCGACTAAACTAAAGCTAAAAAGTGGCTGTGTTAACCAAACAGAAATTAACACGTCTTGTTCTTTAGAGTAAGGAGTATTATTATGTTATTAGTCCACACTTAATAACATAATAAGGTAATTCACAGACTTAACTGTCTCTTGAGTCATCAGCTCTAAAGTCATATTTCTGCATTTTTGTGGGTTCATTAAAGTGAATCCAAGAGGAAGCCCAGCCTGTCTCTGCTGCTTGGAGACACAACTGGCATCATGCACTTCAAAATCTATTTAATTTTCTTTCAGGAGCTTTTTGAAAGTGCCTTTTATTTTGTGTTGTGACAAAATTTGCCAGTGCTTTTGACATTGGTAAGTAGCCAATCTTAACAACTGGCTTGATCACCCTCTTGCCAAAACAACAAATGAGAGACAGATGTTGGTAGTGCTCAGTTACATTTACTCAAATACGTCTCACGCCCTGTTTTTTCGTCTAGCATTCAGATCCCTTCTTTCTGTATTGTATTTTCTTTTAAATAGTAGCTCCCTGCAGTCTCTATATTCAGAAACATCTTGACATTTTAGCAGGTACTTGTTTAAAAAGGGTTTGGTGATTCATCCCCTCTAACAATGCACATGTCAAACCATTTTTATAGAATTCCCTTTAATTCCCCTCCAAATCCTACTGATTTTGGGACCACTCAAGCACTTGGAACCACCAGGGGCTTAGTTAATGTATTTTTCATTCTTTACATATTACTTTTAGGCCATAGTAAAGGGAGAAATGTGGTCACTTGTTAGTTAATTGGAATGGGATGTCGTGATATTGAAATCTCAAACCTAAATTTGATAGTAAAGAAAAGGCTTGATACTTTGTAACAAGTTCAATATTACAATTATCTGAAAAATATCCTTTTTGGACAATAGAATGTAGTTTTCAGAGTCAAATATATATATTTTTTATGTTACCGTGCGGTCTTCTAATGTATAAGACTATTCAGATCCACTATTCTCTTTTGTTTTCAGTATTGATACCGTATTCAAATGAGTTTCCATTACTATCTGGCGTACTTTTTACAACCCTACTGTATTGTTTGGGGGGGAAAAAATCAATTCATAGCAAATGTACAAAGTGAATTAAAATCTGCAGGGTTCCAAGTCTCTTCTCACTTATCGCCATTGCAAGATAGAGCCTTGGTGCCTTCTTGGTGTTAATATTTGCACTTTAAGATGAACCGATTTTAGCATAAAGTCCCATTGTTCAGTCTTTCGTCCCTCTTATGTTTTTCTAATGCATTTTCTAATCGATGATCACAAACGGGCCAGACAAAGGCAGAGGACGGCTGGCTTCTTGCCAAAAGAAGAAGAGGGGAGGGGGGGAGTTCAGGATGTGTTTGCATGTAGAGGAGGGAGGGGGGGCAATAAAATCAGCTGAACGAATGAGCGTGGCAGAGGAGACAAAGCCAGAGAAAACAGCGAGGGGGCGGAGTCACGGTCACCACAACAATCACATACCATCATAGCCTCCGGGGGAAAAAAAACACTATGCTAAAGAGTTTTTTTTAACCTTTAAGATCTGAGTAAGTTCATTAACCTCTACAGAGCGTTAAACAAAAGGATAATGAAAACAACTATGATTACTGCTTATTATGGTGTGACAATATAAAAAAGATGCTTACGTTGAGACACAGTTTTTATCTTCTTCTGTCATTTGTCATGTCATTATTTGGTTTAGTCCTGATGCCCTCCCAGACAACAACCTGTAATGGCACAGAGAATCACCTGGATTCGATAAATGTTTCTTTTTATTGAATTTTTAACGGTTATTTTTCAATGCTGTGTTTATAATGTGATCTTACTGTATTTCAGTATTCAGCATTACTCAAGTTTGGAATATTTAATACCTATACATTTGTATTAGTTCAATACTTGAGTGTAAAAAGAACATTTGTTTTAAGTCATACTGTTTAGGTTTCTTATCCATGCTACTTTGTGTGCCTCTACAGGTTGGTGTCAGGGAGGGCATCAGGAGTAAAACCTGTGGCAGTTTTTTTTTTTTTACGTGGCAGACGACACAAATGAATGACAAATCTGTGGACTAAAAGTAAGAAAATATAAGATTCCACTGACAACGGTGTGTAAAAAGAAAGAAATATCAAAATAGAAGAAGAAGAAACGATGAATTGATATCAGTAATTTAATTTTAACAGAAAGATTTGAATTGCTCTGGAGACGCCTATCCAAATACTGTGGGGCCATCTCCCTGACCTTTACGTGGCTTTTACTTACACCCAAACAGGTACCGCGTGTAATTGAAATCGCTCGCTGTGTTGTCTTGCCTCTGAGAACCATCTCCTTTGTGTGCGGAAGCTCGGAGCGCTTTGTTGCTTTGTTAGTCCCCGTCCCCTCTCCCCTCCCTGTGGCCACTCCCTCCAACAAACCCTGATTTTGGATAATAAGCCCAGTAGTAATTTGTCATGTATGGAGCGTCCTGTAGAGCCCAGCGTGGCCGCGGTTTGAGATTTGAATGGCGATGGTTGGAAAGCGTGCGGTCCGGAAAGAGAGGAATTACAGACTCAAACTGGGAAGTCTGATTCAAGCAGCCAGCGGGACAGTTGTTTTCCTTTTGTTTGGGAGCGAGTGCCACTGGAAGCCTTGGCCCGTGAGGCTTGTCAATCAGTCACTCGCAAGGGAATTAATTGAAATCTGAAATAGTGGGGAAAAAATGGATTTCAAAATGTAATTTGGGTAGAGCTGCCAAGTCTTTTTTTTTTGGTTTTGAGCACATGATTGCGCCTGATCAGAGATGAAATTAAAATGCATTCATTATGTGAATTAATGAGGGAAGGCATGGCTAATCGTGTAGTCAAGTATGTCTTTATTTATCCAGGCATAAATAGGATAATTGCGTGATACGAATTGAAAAAAATATATATATATTGAAGTATTTTGCATATATAACAAGTTGTTGAAAAAATAAATAAATAAATAAAAAGATTGGAAGAAATATTATAATGGCAAAATATATGGTTGGTATATACTTTACATAACAAATTGGGGATTTTTTTTTACTGTTTAATGTTATCTAGCAATCAGTTTTATACAATAAAAAAAAATATATGAAAAAATATTTATGAAAGTATTCCAATTATATGTCCACACAAGTCCAATCATAAACAAAAACAAAAAAAGTCAAATATATTTCTGAAATTCACATTACGTTTTTGCGTTCTTCTTTTCAGTGCAATGTATTATTTATATTTTAAAGGTGCATTGTGTAACTTTTCTGGTGGAGGGCCCATCAAATGCTTTTCTCCTTGCAATGTTTCACAGTATAGTATTACTCCTTTCTTCGTGAAGACCAAATCAGACCAAGTTACAGGTCAGATCTGTGGAGAGGCGACCCCACTCACAGTCAGATGATTGTTTTCTAGGTATTTTTGAGTAATAAAACCACCAGTAAATTAATAAATGTAAGATACAATTGTTTAATGTCATACCGTAATCCATAGAAACAAGCAGGTGATGGACCCCAAACCAAAAAGTTACATAGTGCACCTTTTAAAAGCCATATTTCCCTCCCATAGTCCAAATATACACTAGTATTGAATGAGCATGTTGTGGGTAGCTGTATTGATCTCTTACATTCTGAGCACAGGTCTGTCCATCTACTTACAACAAAGGGATCTTCTTTGGAGCTTCTATATTGTACAGTAGATCCCCTCCCCCAGTGATTTACACAGGTTCTATTTCCCCTTTGGCACAATAACTCTCCATAAGTGTGTCCTTACTCATACAGCCATATATCCGTGGAAGTGGTCTAAAATAGCTTTCTTTTACTTTCTCCCTTTTGGATGGCGGATTTGCATTAAAAATGATTAGTGGACGTTTTGTCATATGCAGCCTCGGAGCAGTCCCTTATATGGCCGTGCCCCCTTGTGACATCACTCTTCAGTATTGACACCCCCTTGGCAATAGCGCAGACATATGGACCTATACTATCTAAGCAGGGGCAGGTTGGATCTCATTAAAATCTCGACCCCGTCTGACAATGTGATGAGATTGAAGGAGGGGGACGCGTACGTATGTGTATGACAAGCCACGCCAGGATATGTCCGTGCATTTAGTAAATCAATACAGGCCAGGCGGAGTGTCACCAGACAGTCTGATGGCGGAGGGGCTGTGGTTAGCAATAAAAGTGATCCCTCTATGCATAACATGTCATTGCTAATATAACGTGTAATAGCCAAAGGAAATGACATCATACTGGCCCCAGACGCACTTAAAGGGGAATGCCATCACGCAAAGGGACATTAGCATGCTATTAAAATGTCCAAGCAACACACAACTTATGCCGCCTTTGTTCTTCGAGCTCTGTCCTGTATAAATCATGAGTAGCCATAAAAGTAAGGTTACAGAGGAATAGGACAAGCTCGTGAAAACAAGGGAATCGAATGAATATGCATTCTACATTATGACCACTTGTCTCGAATGAAGAGTTGGTTTAACCTTCTCAAAGGTATATTGACATATATATATATAGATATATTGTATATTAAACATTTCTACATATTTACCTAATGTATTATTGTTGTTCCATCACATATTTTTTAAGACAGAGCTCAAAATGCTGTGTTGTTGTTGTTGCTGTTCTGTCTATCTTGGATCCATTCAGTTACATGTGTTTTTGTTGCTGGAAAAAACAAAAAAATCACTTGGAAAAACATGCATTCTTACAGCAAGTGGGATCACCTCTCCACAGATATGACCTGTAACATGACCTGCTGGTGTCAACTGCATGTCTAGATAGAGAAGTCATTCTGTGGACACTTTCAATCCATGCGATAACAAGTCCATAATAAAGACTTGCATACAGAAGGCCCTCCATTACAGAAAAGTCAACAAAGCCGCAATAATAGAGGCACCTCGTCTAATGGAATCTTTGAAGTCATGTTATGTCATTATCCAGCTGCACCTTTTACATTTTGGCTCTTTCATCTTCAGCGTCTGCCTCCTAAGTTGTGTTTATATTGTTCTCATTTGTAAACCGAGGTGCAGAGCTGTAATGCCCTGCTCTGGTGTAGAGGGAGGGGAGCAGTGATGAAGTGTGCCAGAGTTTGGAGATTGGTGTAAAATTAATGGAAGCAATCAAAGCAATGCACCATTTTAGACCTCCAGTTAGTCCTGTACAATTAAAGACTTTTGCCATAACATTCATAGAAAATGTGGTGCACAATTTCTTCCGTTCAGTTACTTTTCTGATTTTTGATTTTGCGCAGTGATCTTTGCTTTGAGGCTGCTAAAAAGTAGCTGTCATTTACCTATTTCCTGATCAGTGCTTAAAGGTCATATATAACACAAACTTGACTCTTGTGAGCTTTAGGCCATGTTATAATAATACTGTTACGTCCTTAAAAACACACCCGGAGTTGTGTTCACCAAAGCTCAAAATATTCTTTCCTCCTCATAATGTCATATGATTATAGTTTTCGAGTTAACAGCTACGTTTTACCTTTTAGTTCAGTCGTGATTGACAATTCCTGCATCCTTCTTGCATTACCACATGACATAACAAGGTGGAAAAGAGTGTTTACACTTTGAGAGAGAAAATATGCAGAGTTTATGTATTAAAAACGTGTGAATGAAATTGAACACAACTCTAGGTATGTTTATGAAGTGGAAACAACATTGTATTATATCAGAAAACAGCGTCATCTCCTTTAAGATCCAAACTAACACCTCTGTGCCCTGCTGCCCGAGGAAGCTGTCAGCAGAAGCAGACATCCCAGAAGACAAACATGATTTTAGGAGTCTAATATTGAAACAGAGCCCTGAGCACACCTGGGCCCATGTGCAGGTGAGCTCTGTGCAAAGAGACGGGTGCAACTAACTTGGACATCTGTATATTTGAAGTGACTGGTCATTTATGGCAGCACTGAAATTATGACGCAGCTAAACTGGATTAGTTGGCAATAAGTCATTAAGAGGTATTTTGTATTTGCATAATGGTGTGTGTGGTTAAATAATATTGTTGTTATAAATTTGTATAATGGTTGCGGTCAGTTCTGTTACGGCTGCAACACAAATTGCAGTTGGGGCAACAGTAGCTAGTTGGCAAAAGCATTTGTCCACTGATCCGAAGGTTCAGACATCATTGGTGAGCGGTCAGATCCACTGACCCACAGGTTGGTTGGTGTGATTCCAGCTCCCACAGATGAATGCTGTCGTTGTGTCCTTGGGCAAGACACTTAACCCACCTCGCCCATTCGTGTGTGAATGGGTGAGTGGTTCCTTGTTGTAAAGCGCTTTGAGGGCCTTGAAGGTAGAAAAACGCTATAAAAATTTGACCATTTTACCATTTACAAGAGTCACCAAATGAGCACAATTTAAGGTGCATTTTGCAACCTTTGTGGTGAAGACTCTGCTAGTCGCCATGGAAATATTATTGCTTTGCCTCAAATGTTCACACTATAACATTAAAATGATCTTGAATAAGTGTTTTTGTTTCCTTGACAAACATGTAATCTTACTGTAAGCGGGTCTGTCTCTCCACAGATCTGAACAATCTGTTGGTATCATATACGTTTCCATGGAGAATAGATTTTTAATGCCATATGACACATTATGGAACATTCTGAGTAGAAATAACACAATTATGTAGACAAGCAGGTGGTGCATCAGGTGGTGAAAGTTTCATAGTGCACCTTTAAGCTACCCCTTTCACTGATAAAACCCCAGACCAACTTTAATTTCACTGGTCACAAACCCCAGCTCAGTTTTAACACCTTTCTCATTTCTCCTTTTTGAAGTCTTGGCCCCTCCGTCCTTCAGCCCACCTCCAGACCTTCTCCTGAATCACTTCTCCTTTCATCTGCCCCTCTGACTCCAGGAGACCGTGCGTGTGAGGGCCTCTGCTCGGACTTCTTTCAACACTTTTTGGGGGAATGACTCCTTAATAATTCACTTTTTTGTCTGGAGTCAGAGTCCGACGCAGGGGATCATAAATTGGTAACACGAGGTCTGTTTGAACCTGGAGCTGTGGTGTATTCAGTGTGATCCGGGCTGTGGTCTGGGAGAGTTTCTTTGTAGTCGCAGACAAACACATCTGTTGTTGGTCTGTCTTAGATCAAGGTGATGGTTTCTACTTTAAGAGCTGATGAAAGTGGGACTGGACATAGAAGCACTTCGCGTTTTATTTGTTGAGAAAAAACGTGCCATGAATACAGCTAAGGTCTCTTGTGATTGGAGGTTACAACACTAGAGAGGGTTATAAGATTCAGTGATTTCAGTGATTTAAAGTGTAACTGCCACCTGCTTGTCTCCATGGAGATGCTATTGTTCTGGCAGTAAAGTTCCACAGTGTGACATTAAATCTGTTTTGCATTTATTCAATTACAGCTGATTTTATTGCTAAAAAATATGCATGTATTATTTTTATTGTAAGCAGCGTTTTCTTTTCACAGATATGACCTGTAACTTGGTCTGTAACTTGGTCATCTGCTTGTCTCCATGGAGATAGATACCTTCAATGCCATAATGTGAACATCCCAAGTAGGGTTGATACCTTTAAATCTCAGCATACGGTAAACGGTATTACTGTGACTGATTAAGAATTATTTTGCAGTTTGCACCTAAACAATTCAGAAACAGAATAGCAGCTTTATATTTGAAGATGAGGCACAAGTTCTGATCAAACTGAACATTGCCAGCGCGTATCTCCCTCCATTTAATGATCTGGGACACGCCAAGACAAGAAAAGCGCAGAAGAGGCTGATTCCAGAATAAAAAGTTAAAGGCGACAGTCCACTGGGTGTGATATTTCCCACTGCAGCATGTTGTATCTGACAGACCCACGCTCTTTGCACTGTGAGAAGTTACCGTCTCCTCCGTGAAAGTCTGACTTCGCCCTCAAGCAGGAACTTTCTCCTCTTCAGCGTCTTTACTCTCTGTGTTCATCTCTATCGCAAACTTTTCGGCTCGACATTACACACAAAGCGTTAGTTAGGTTATTTTTCTTCTTCCTCGCTGTGTGTGGATGGATATCTCCGTGCATAACGATGTTTGAATAGAAGAGAGAGCGGAGGGGAGAAAGTCGCCGCTGTGCACCGTGTCCGAAGAGACTGTGGTGGGATCTCTGGGCTGACGCAGGGTCGTAGCTCCGTCAACATTTGCCGTCTCTCCCCTGTCATTCGTCCTGAAGCCAGATTCTTATGCGCTGCAGATTTTTTAAAATGACGCTAATGAAACTGATACTGTTGCTTCTTTTTGATACCTCGGTATACCGTATTACCATATTACCGCCCAATGCTAATCCCAAGCAAAGAAATAGCATTTTCATGACAAATAGATGGCAGAACCTCCACCAGAGTTACATTGTTCTACTATGTAAAATATTAGTTTATTATTATCTGACATTAGACGGTAGAACCCACAATTCGCCCTTTCTGTTTTTAATTGTAATTTATGTAAATCTATATAATAATCCACATAAAACTGTTATTAGTCAACGAAATCTGGTTGAAAATTGACCAATTCACTGACTAAAGGCCTACAATGCTGGTTTTATACATCGTCAAAAATTGCAAACTTGAATTCTTTTCTCCAAAGTGCAGCAAACTCTCATCTGCTGTAACCTTGACTGAGTTATTGGTATGCTGGGAATTCCTTCTCTATCTCAGTGTCTCTGCGGGAATATTGGGGAATCAGACAGGCCTTTAATCTCCCCACAAGACCAATATTATACTTGTCCACTCTTGCCCACTCTGCACTGTACACCTATTTCACACACACACACACACACACACACACACACACACACACACACACACACAATCACATATACAGTGGGATTGGAAGGGGATTCTTCATTCTCTCCAGGACCAGGGGCTCTGATAAACGGCCCCCTTCCCACATGTGACACCCTGCGTTCGTTACCTTTTGTAGCTCATCGCGACACCGCACGGGAACATCCATTTCCTGGTCCTCCTCCGCCCACACCCACCTCGCTCCATTATCTACACTTGCTCTGCTGCGTCTTGCATCGTCCCTATTTAAACATATGTGATCTGTTCATTCGTTTGGTGTACTTCCCGTGACTTTGGAAAACTTTTACAGCTTGGATTTGCCTGAAGTTATATTAACCACTTTAAGAAAATTGGCAGAATGTCAGAGATGGTTAAATGTCAAATTGGTGATAAGTTTGACAAGCCAGTACTGTTTTTCTACTTTTCACAGAAGAGTTAGTCTGGATGGTACTGGTAATATTAAAGAGGTTTTTTGCCTGGGATCTGGTCTAAATTTGCTTTATTCGTTTAGAAACTCCTTTGTTGTCATTTCGTTTATCGGGAACTATTTATTTTCTCAGCTAAAAATATTAGTTCAATATTTTCTATGAGATGTATTTGCAGTGTTTGTTATTCCAGTTTAAAGAAAAAAAATTAAAAGAAATAGAATTCCTGATCGAAATCTGAAACTAATAACTTTTTTTTTTCTTGTCTCCAAAATTCCTGAAATCAAAGCTAAAGCTTATTATTTCCAAAAATGTCTTCCACAGAGGGGGGGCATTTTCATTCTCATATACCTGGGAAAAGAAAGCTATCAAGTTGTGAATTTTAAGTGAGTCATTTTCCCAAATTGCTTTTTCTTGGTTTGAGAAAATAATCTTTTTAGATAGTGCAATGAACATGATTACTGTGAGTTTTCAAGTTGACCCAAAGTGCTGTCATTATAATCCTGCACAAATACAGGTACTGTTCATTTTAATTGGGCTTTTTCAAATTTGCATAGATGAGCTGAAGAGAAGGATTATCCCGTTTGCTCAAATAACGTTTTCAAGTTTTCAAGATGAGTTTATTAAGTTTTATTTGTAAGGAGGAGACGAGGGAAACTCATCAAGTGATCGTGCCATTGACAATATTTAGTAGTTAATATTTCTGGACAGTTAGCATTATAACCCATACCATTTTAAAGGGCCCGTTTTATGCATTTTTTCTTATCTATATTATAATGTTACATAAATTGCTTGGAATTGCTAATATCTACTGAACAAAAAGGTAAAAGGGAGTTGTTAACTTGAAACCTACCTCTACATGACATCATAAGGTGGAGTTAAACATGTGTGAAGGAAACAAAACACAACTCCAGGTAAGTTTTGCATACTATAGGACCTTTAAAACGCCTAAACGACCTTTTAGCTTTTTTAGTTAACTTAGCCCTTCCATCTTCCACAGAAGGGCATCTGTAATTACACATCTGCAGGTTAAAAGGGACGGATGCCTCCTGATGAACAATAGTATAAATATTTTCATTGCTTTGCTGTCATCCGCAATGTTAATGCAGTAATGACAATTCCACTGCATTCAGTACATCCTCATTAGAGTCTGCTGCACGTCTCCTCTGCTGTTATCTCTCTGCTCAATTCTTTATTGCCATTTCACTTTGTGGTGTAATGAAGTGTGTAAAATCAGCAAGTCAGAGTTTAGTGATCCAACCTGCGCCTTCTGTTTCAGCCAACAGAACTGCAAGATGTTGACACTAGAGGTATTTGTCTTATTGGATGTAAGACAGTATTTTGGGTTAGGTGTATTTGTGATTATGAAACTATGGCTTTTTACAATGCTAAATAATTATGACAGGAACGAAAAAACAGAAAAGTGCTCTTTAGAAATTGAACTAAGGTGTGTAATTTAGTTTTTTGTATTGTTTTAGCATTGTTTTATTGCTATAAAAATCAGCTTCTTGTGCAAGTCAACTCATCTTTAGTTTTACTGATATTATTGGTAAATGACTGTTTAAAGACACACTATGTAACTTTTCTGCTGTACGTTATTGTTTTACCTGGAATATTCCACATTATAGGAAATTTATATACTGGATTTATTTAATTTAGCATAAATAAATACCTTGAAACAGCCATTCTCCTCTCCATGGAGGTTGGTAGATTTAATGTCATACTGTGGAACATATTTGGCAAAGAAAATTAATTTCTATGGTAACCACAGTTGGTGGTGGACTACCTGTAAAGTTACTTAGTTCACCTTCCATTCATCCATCCATTTTCTTCCGCTTATCTGGGGCTGGGTCACAGGGGCAGCAGGGACACCCAGACTTCCTTTATCCTGGACACTTCCTCCAAGCCGAGAGACATAGTCCCTCCAACGTTTCCTGAGTCTTCCCCGGGGCTTCCTCCCGGTGGGACATGCCCAGAACACCTCACCAGGGAGAGTTTTTTTTGTTTTTCCTCGAGTGATGCAGAAAAGAGGGAGCTACTGTCTCTGTGAATGGTCATGTTTCTTAGTTAAAGTTCACCTTTAACTTTTTTCATAGTTTATATAGATTTTCCTGAGCATGAAGTTGATGATCACCCAAAAAAAAAAAAAAAAACCTAGAAATGCACAGAATCTGCTATTAAGGTTTTCCAATTATCAAATCAAGTGCTAATTTTAGAATTATCTATAGCTAATTCTGTGCACCGTAGCACTGTAACACTGCAAGACAAACAATACACAGTATCCTAGGAAGGCATATGAACCGTACTGTAACAATATAGACCTTATTGACTGGAGGGAGAAGACCTAGTCTCATAAACCATCTCCACACTGTTCCATATGGATGACACTCTTATATGACAGGTCCAAGCATTAGAATGTAAATGTAAGCAGCTGTTTGGGAGGGCATCAGCAGTCCTCACCAGAACAGATAGAAAACCGTTTAAGTGCATTTTTACACAAATATTCTCCAGTCAAATGCATGCACCAAGGGCGGCCATGTTCTTTTAAAGATATATGAGGCAAATAAAAGCCATTATTCAGTGTAGATTTGCACAAGTGTAATTTATGGTTGTGGAGGATACAGGGACTTAGCTATGGTGTTTATTTATAGGTGCCATTGGCTGTTGTGATAGCGGAAAATTTGGTGTATAGCTTAAAGATAAACCGATACTGCAGTTTTTACCTGGCGGAGAGTCTGTCAGACTCTAGTGTTTTGTCAGGAATGTTTCACAGTATGGCATTAAACCTTTGTATCTTCATGGAGACCAAAGTAGATGAAGTTATAGATAAGGTCTGTGTCAGAATGTATGTTTTTCTAAACTTTTGAGCAATAAAAATTACTCCTGTAATTGAAGAAAAGTAAGGTAGAGCTGTTTTAATGTCATACTGTAGAACATTCTAGGCAGAGCAATTAAAAAATGAATCTCCAGAACAGGATGATATTTTTTTTCTTGTTTTTTTTTTTTTTCTTTTTTTTGCTGGGGGACTGCTCTGCTCTTATCCAGTAGTAAAACATGTTGCTGGATGATTTTGTAGTACATTTAAATTATATATTATAAAAATCATCTAAATCAGCCCAAGAATATCGGCAGAGCTTATCGCCCATTGGTTTCTCACAACAGCAGCATGGGCAGAAAAAAAAACATATCTGATGATCTCTAGTATAGCTGACTCACTGTAAAATTGTAAATGGATTGTAAATGGTAGACCGCGCACTTTTGAAGAGTTTTTTGTTTATTTAAATAGTTGCAAGTCGGCAAAATAAAGTTTAAAAAAAAGTTGCTCCAATGGCAAAAATTATACAGTAACTAGTATGATTTTTGTTGTTATTCTTGTACACGTTACCCTTATTTTATTTTTAATCAGATCATCATAGGTTGTAGCACATAGCTGTTCTTTCCATTTTCTTCCCAATGATTTTTGAGTTTAATAAAATTGTGTGTAATATTTTCCAATACTAAATTTGTGTTGTATTCCTTTTTTTAATTTTTTTGTTTTGTTTTGTTTTGTTTTGTGCCATTTAGCTTTAGTCAATTAACTTTTTTCCAGTTGGACTATTACAAGCGTTCCTTTTATCATTAGCTCAAAACCGGATTTGATTTTGTGATACAACATGACGGTCAGAAATCTCGAATGTCTGCTAGTGACTTTGCACAGATCTGCAGTAGAAAAGTGAAACAAGATGGTGGTCTGTGTGTGTCTATTCCAGCTCCCCGTGTTATTGGACTAGACGGTGGACAGAGATTGAGCCCTGGATAAGGGTAGCCACAGTGGACAGGGGACAGATGGGATTTATGCTAACATGGCTGTGGGTAGGAAGAGGATTTCTAGAAGTCTTTGTAAAGACACATGCCATTACAGCTGAGTCCTCCCTGACAACGCTGCTTTCTCCTCTCTCCTCCTGTTTACCTTTGTCTCAGACTTGGACCAGCCTCTAATCCTCAGCGACGTTTTCCATTTGGTTTACACCTTTTCTGTCCTAAGATCTCTATACCTGTCCATATACTGTCTCTGCTCGGGGTGTGCTGTGAATGTAATTGTGAAATAATAGGGAGGTTTTTGGAACACTTTGTCAGATGCCCTTCCAGACAAATAGTCACCAGTGTAGGAATGTGGCAGCTGTGAAGTGTCTTGCACAAGTACATAATGGCATTATAATCCATATTAACTTACAAACTGCAGAACTGCCCGTGTCACTTTGTAGCTTCTATAAACTGATGCTTTGATATAAGGCAAGTTTAAAATAATACAGTGAGTTGTGGCCATACCTGCTTGTCTAAGTCTGATCTCGTCAGAAGCTAAGCAGGACCGGGCCTGGTTAGTACTTGGATGGGAGACCACTGGGAAAATCAGGTGCCAGGGACACCAGAAACTGAAACTGCTTTTGTGTCCTTAGGCAAGACACCACCCACATTCCCTAGTATGAAAGTGGTGTGTGCGTGAGTGTTGTGGTGGTCAGAGGGTCTAATGGTACAGACTGGCAGCTGCACTTCTGTCAGTCTGTCCCAGGGCAGCTATGGCTACAATAGTAGCTTTACCACCACTGAGTGTGATGAACTGTAAAGCGTCTTTGAGCATCCAGAAAAGCTCTATATAAAACTGATGATGCAGTTGTGTAATAATTTAATTACTTGTGTAATAAGTGATTTGTGTCGCATTTTTGTATGAAAAGCGCTCTATAAATAAAGTTTGATTGATTGATAACTGTAGGGTTGCCAAAAGTATTGAAAATCAGATACTAATCAATACTAAAACTACTTTTAAAACTAGATACTTGTTTGAGCAGGTATCAATAGTAAAGAATTCACAGGACAGAAATGAACCTTTCCTGAAGCGTTAGAATGATCTTCAACTGTATCAGAGCAATTATAAGAGCACATAGACTAGTATTCGGCCCACTACGGAACATACCTGGATGACTGAGGGAATACAGGGAGGAAGAGGAAGGCCACATGATAATATAAAAAAGAAAGTATGTTTTTTTTATTGTGATCATTGTATCTGAATCAGTATTGAGTAACAAGTCTATTCCTTAGAGTTTAAAATGTTAGTACTGTGAAAACATTAAGTTATTGAAAACATTAAGTTATTGTACAATTTCTTTATAGCAATAAAACAATGTTGTTACAAACCCAAGAGCTGCTTATGATCAAGGCTATGAAAAACACTGAACAACATTTGTAGATAAATGGTTTTATTTTTGAGTAAATATGATGCTTTATTGACACTGAAAGAAAGGCTATTGTCATAAAATTGCCCAGTCTACACAAAGCACACAGTAGAAGAATAACTACAGGCTGTTTTTCTTTCAGGTTAGTCACTCACAAAACCATTAAAATTACAGTCTTTTGTTCCATGTATGCCAACCTCCGCTCTTCCATGTTATATGGCATAACTAGATACACACAGTGTTTGTTTCCTTGGTAGGAATCACTTTATAACTACTCCTTAATTAGCTCAAATAAAGCACAATTTGAGGCTTGCTTAATTAATCAAAGGGTTAGGGTGTTAATTAAGTAGTTACTAAGCCTGAATCATTCTTGATAGACTGTGTGTTTGGTATACACTTGGTAATTCTGTTTAAAGGGACCATATTACGCTGTTTTCTGATCTGTTATAATATTGTTTCCTCGTCACAAACAGACCTGGAGTTGAGTTTTGTTTCATTCACACATGTTTAATACACAAACTCTGCATATCATGAGTTTTTCTCTCAAACTGAAAACACCTTGTGATGTCACGTGGTAATACAGGTCCATACACTTTCTTTAGAATCACATGGATGAGTTCAGCCCTGGAATTGCCAATCTCTGCTGAACAAAAGGTGGAAGGTAGCTGTAAACATGAAAACTACCACTTCATGACACCTCAAGGTGGAACAGAGCAGTTTGTGAATGAAACAAATCAGCTTCAGGTATGTTTTTGAGGAGGTAAAAACATTCTAACATGACTAAAACCTCACACTTGTCAATTTTGTATAATATAGGACATTTAATTAAGGCTGTACAGTGTAGATGCATTTTGTTTGTTTTTTCATGTCATTCACAATCCTTTCACCTGGAGGGAAAAAAAATGCATCAACATCCATCCTAGCATCACACAGACTCTGGTCCCATTTGTCAGCCCCTCTCCCCGTGTACTTCATGGGCTGATGCGATGCTCTGTGCTCCCTTGTTCACCAGGCCTGGCTGTCAGAAAGAAGGATTTTTCAGTTTCTCTCTGTGACAGCATCAAGTGCTTCCATTTCGCCGGTGAAGGTAGCTGCAGAAAAGACTTAGATGTCCACGGGCTAAAGGGATGGAGGGACGGATATGGCTGTGGTGTTTAGGAACAGGTGAAGCCAGGACTGCAGGGGGCTCAGGGTGAAAGGGTTAAAATGGGGGAAAATTGGGGGCAGTTGTTGTTCCATGTGACCTGTGTTTTCTGTGCTGGAAACAAAGGGGGAGTTCTGTATTGTTGACACTGCCCCAGTCGATTGTATGGACAGATTATAAGTACATGTGTGTTTGTTGTGTTTTGTTTGTTTTTTTTGACAGTATGCATTCAGTTTATTTCCTTATAATAGCTACTGTATGTTGCACCACTAGTACAATGAACTGAAATGTGGGTTCATAACATTGTATGATTTTTATTGTATTAGTAACTTGGCAATGTAACATTACCATTTTTTGTGCCTTTTTTCTTCATTTCAGGAATTTCAGGAACAATTTGGAATTAGGAAAATATAGGACTGCTGCCCTAGTAATTAACAACTGAAACTAAAATGTTATATGGAAAAGTCCTCCAAATGTTAAATAATAATAATAATGCATCAGTTTTATATAGCGCTTTTCTGGACACTCAAAGACGCTTTACAGAGCATTATTCATTCACTCCATACCCGGTGGTGGTAAGCTACTATTGTAGCTACAGCTGCCCTGGGGCAGACTGACGGAAGTGAGGCTGCCAATCTGCGCCATCGGCCCCTCCGACCACCACCAACACTCACGCACACACCACTTTCATACTAGGCAATGTGGGTGATGTGCCTTGCCTAAGGACACAACGACAGTTTTTGCAACTGGCGCCCCACTGTGGCACCTGGAATTCCTTGTGGTCTCCCATCCAAGTACTAACCAGGCCCGGCCCTGCTTAGCTTCTGAGATCTGACGGGTTCAGGCTTTGACGAGCCGATATGGCCACATGTTGCATAGAATAAGCTGTATTTCATCCAGCTTTACTGTTGAATAAATAATACAGAAATTTTGTATTTTACACATTTGCAAATTTTAACGAGTGATGTGTAAAAGATATCAAACTCTTAAGTTATTTTATTGTCTTAACCGTTTCTCCAATTTATACATATTTTTGATTGTTGATGGTTAAAATCCTACAATTACTCACCTGTTCTCTTTCTCCACAGCAAAGAAAACCTGCTCGACTACTGACTTCACCTGTAAGAACGGCCAGTGCTTGCCCGCTAGGTGGCGCTGTGACGGGGAGCCGGAGTGTGCAGACGGATCCGATGAGGCTGACGCAATCTGCAGTAAGTTTTTATGCAAACCAGACCCGGCAGCACGGTGAAAAACACATAATTACACCCAATATACTTGTAGGAAGCCTGTCTGTTTGAATGAATGTGTGTCTATCCATCTCTGTCAGAGGAGTCAGAAAATGTAGTGCAGGCATCTGTGTGTGTCGCAGCGGTAAAGAACTGTCAAGGTCTATAAGGTTCTCTGCTCAAAGGAAACATGTCTGCTGAACAGTGGCCCTGGAAATGGACGAATGTTTCTTGCTTTTCTTGGCTGCTCCACATGACCTCAGTGCATGGTGTGTTCAAGGCCAGTGGGACAAGATGTTTTTTGCGCTAGTAAAGATAAAGCAAAAACAGAAACTGTACAGGCACTTAAAACCTCTCACTTAGATGCAGAACATATAGAGTTAAGTAGGGCTAAAGATGACTCGCACTTAAATCAAAATTGTAATTTGAGTGGACACAATTAAGCAAATCAGAAAGGTTGACATTTTGGAAGTAGCATAATTTTTTTACACAAATGACAAAATATCCTGTCTTAATCTGCATAAAAACGCTAACCCTGTAATTTAGATTTGTGCAAACCTGCTCTGAAACGTGCACTATGTAACTTTTTCGTTGGGGTCCATCATCTTCTTGTTTCTATAGATATGTTATTGCTCTGCCTGGAATGTTCCACAATATGACATTAAACAGCTCTACCTTACATTTATTCAATTACTGGTGGTTTTATAGCTCAAAAATACCAAGAAAAACCGACATTCTGACTGTGAGCGGGGTTGCCTCTCCACAGATTTGACCCGTAACTTGGTCTGGTTTGGTCAGACAGAGCAATAGCTAATAATCTCCATGGAGAAAAGCATTTGACGGACCCTTCACCAGCAAAGTTACACAGTGCACAATTAAATATGAATCTTGTACTGATTTGTCAGTTCGTTTTTCTTTTTTTTTTCTTAATATTCCTGGACGTGTTTAAAATGTGAACTTTACACAGAATTTATTTATTAAAACATAAACCGCAAATTGAATCGTAATGCTCGACAGTTAGATATGTTATTCCCAAACTGTAGAGACGTAGTAAATACAGTGTGTACCTATTTTATATGGATTTATTAACTTCAATAACAAATATTCAGCCTCCCATTCATTTTTTTTAATTTTCAGGGGGCGCTGTTGAGCCGGGTCACTTTGGGCACTGTCATGATGCCTATTTTAGCAAATTTTCCGCCAGATCTGATACCCGGTTTGGGGACTTTTTGGCGAGGTGTAGGCCCTCAAAAACGTGATGTTTACAAGGAAAAATAATAATAATAATAATAATGGAGAAAAAGAAACCGACGAAGAACAATACCCCTCGTCAGTAACGAAGTCAAGTATATAACGACATACTGTACATAACATATCTTAAAACAGAATAAATTGTCACATTTTTATATGGTGCTACATCTACAGGACATTCAAAGCGCTATACCCCAAGGAACCACTCACCCATTCACACACATTCATACAGCAGGGTATGCAAGTACTAAGACAAGGTGAGTCTAGTGTCTTGCTCAAGAATACAGGGGCACAATTCACCTGTGGGATTGGGATTGAACCGCCACCAACGAACCGAGCTACTGTCACCCAGAGTTTACAGAATAGAACCTAAAGTGCAGAGTGAATGAATAATGAGCTGTATAAAGCACTTTGGGTGTCATGAAAGGTGCGATATAAATGCTATGATTAATTAATTTATTCATTAAACATAACTATATATACAGAATTAACTTTGTAGCCACCAAAAAGTAAATAAATAGTTTGTAGAGAGCTAAAGCGATACAGTTTTAGTAGTCAAGATGTGGTTACCAGACTGTAGATCAGTCTGGTAACTGTAGATTTGTTTGTGTAATTAAGAAAGGGACCCAAGCCCACTGTGAATACTCTAATATTTAATCAAATCTGAGCTCGTCTCAGTTTAGCAAAGGTTTGTCATTATGGGAAATCTAGAGTTCTAATGAGAGAGAGAAGTCAATAATGAAATGCCAGGGTCCCACATGGTTTGAGATATTAACAGTGAAATTCACAACCAAACATAAGGTGTAGTTGTAAGTGTAGAGTTTTGGGTTTATGATAACTTAAAGCAATCTACATATTGGCCCAGAAATATCGGTAAAGCTGACTGGTTGCTCTGAATTATGAACAGTCTTTTTCAACATCGGCCATGAAAAACCCACAGTACACGATAGATTTCTTGACACTTGTTGTGCCCTAATGCAAGACACTACTCACCTCGCCTGGTATATATGTGGTGTTTGTGGTTGGTGTTTGTAGGGGCTGATGGTGCAGATTGACAGTTTAAATCAGTGTGCTGTGACTTCAGTTGCAGCTTACTACCTCCAAGTGTGGAGGGAATGAATAATGCACTGTAAAGAGCTTTGGGTGTCTTAAAAAATGCTATGTAAATCTTATAAATTATGAATAATCATGTAGAGGTTTACTGGCTTTACTGGTTTGTGGGTTGAGTGTGCTTTAAAACGCTCTCTCGTTAGTCTGTATCTGCTTGCACTATAATGTTTAACGCAAATTGAACTAAACTAACTTCTTCACCTCCAGATTCCCTCACAGCTAAAGCGTTTCTACCATCACACTAATGGAGTCTGATAATTTTGAGTAGCGCAATCGCTTCAAATCTTCACGTTTTCTCTGCACGCGAAGCCAAATAAGACAAGTTGACGCAAAAGCTGGAGTTTGACTGACTGTTTGTAGCCTGCAGATTCATATGTTCTTAGATCTAACCCGCGTTTTGTAGCAAGCACTTCCTAAGGTCATCCGAAAGTTTTCAGCACACTTCCAAACGTTGAGCTTTTGATGAGGGGTGATTTGAGAAAGCGGTGATAAAAGCAGCTTTTGAAGAAGACATTTGATTGCAGAAGATGGTGGATATTTATTTTTCTTTCGCTCCTATGTTTAGTATTCGGAGCCAGGTGTATTCTAGAGTAGTTGCGTCAGATCTGTGGACTAGTGGTTAAGTCTCATTACGTCTAATCAAGGGCAAATGCTCCTCTAAGTCCCCCAGCAGTATTGATCTCTGCTCTGGGCATGAATGAATAGAGGAGGTTTTATCAATCGAACGCTAAAGCTAAAGACGAACAGACATCCATATCAATGCCAGTCTCAGTAATCGCAAATTACAAGTACGATTTATCATGTCTTGAAGCTAGATGAAAGAAATATTATAAAACTTGATACATTATTAAACGTGCTGTGATATTCAGTCTGGCACGAATGGTTCAAACTTTGTACTAATTGTGTATCTGGTAATTTGCTTTCTTGTGGAGATGATAATAGATTGTTGTAAATGTTGTCGAGGTTACCAAAATACAAAAAAGATAAAACAATAGGGGAACTTGTGAGGCAAACTGCTGGAGATGAAGTTTTATGATGATAATAATCATGTAAAATAAATAATGTAAAAGAAAAAGTGAAGTAAAGAGCAGAATTTCTGTTGTTTTTATTGTGCAGTTTACTTTACCGCTATATAACATTAAGTCTCTTTTATAAAGTTTGTACATGACTTTCAAAACTTGTTGCACTTTCTCATAGGATATGTTATTATCGGTATTACTAAGAAAAAGGCTTGATACACAACACAACAGAACGGCATCTGTAGTGGAAGCTGGAATCGCACCAGCAACCTGTGAGTCAATGAATCTGGTAATCCAATAGTAGTGTTTTTGTTTTTATCATGTGGTCTCATCCTACTTGCTTTGCCTGTAGGTACTAAAACAAGGAAAAGTCCAGTTTTGACCTTTTTATGTTTATCTTTTTCCAGTATTGATACTTGTTCAAATGAGTATCTAGTTTTGATACAAGTTCTAGTATTGATTATTATCTAAATATCGAACAGTAACCGTGTTTCCCAAAGATTTGTTTGGCACAGATTATTTTCATTTGAATAATTTGATCCAATACGAGAAATCGTTGTTTTTGTTTACATCCGGCTTTTCCGCACATGCGCAGTGGCTGGTAGGCAGAAAATCACTGGGGCGGCTCATTTGTATTGACAGTTGCGTTGCCTACATCTGTCATGGGATAACTCGCCTTATTTTGAAGTAGGTTTCTCAGGACTTCATTGTCTTACTCTTAAGTCAGTGAATGTTGAGGATTAAAAACTTTACTTTGCAAAGTTAGAACTCGGTGATAAAGGCATCAATCTCCCTGACCCGTTTTCTCTGGAAGATGACAGATCACTTTGGCCACAAACAGATGCACAACAGCTAGTTTTCATGTTGACTGCCTACCCCCGAAGTGACGTCATCTCGTTTTCTCGTATGTGTGGAATATTGCTTACTTTTTATTTATATGCAATCTTAAATTTTGACTAGTTTAGTCTCTTTTAAAAGTTTATCATAATATAATGAGCAACAAAGTCTAATTTTATCATGCCAATATAGTCCAGGTTGTTTTGGACTATGGCTGGCCACCATAGTCTCTTGAATTAATAGGAACCAATTGAACCACGATATACTGCTGAAGTAAATATAGACGATAAACGATAATATTGACACCAAACCCTAAAGCAGAATTATCCCCTAAAAGGTATTCTAAATGTACAATATTGTTAAAAATATGAGCTGCAATAAATAAATGCCATAATGCAACAATGAAGTAGTTACTCTTTTACTCTTTGGTACATAAAAATAACCAAAAATGTTCAATTAGTACATCCGTATTGTTCTATCTGTCATGTTTTGAAGTTGATATAGTAATTATCGTGACAAATCCATGCATTAATGGAAAAACACTTCCTGATAATAACTCAACTTTGCTCTGTTCCTTGGAGATGGGCTCTTCCTAATGTCTCTTACATTCTTTGGCTCTGAGACCACTGCCTTGGTGCGGTGCCTGGTCCTGTATTCTCTGCATTGTGATCGGATTCCAGTTTTGCTAATGCCTTTGATTGCATTGATTTCCCTAGAAGCGCGTCAATGGTCTGATCCCTGAGACCTCTGAATGACTGCTGATGAACTGCTGTGCTGCTGATGCCTCAGAATGCCACCCTCAGGCTCACACCGCTCCACAGCTGTAATTACACATGGAGAAATAAAACAGGGCCTTCTGGGAATAAAGTCATAAATGCGTCATCGGACTGTAATGTTGTGTGATGCATGGGGAAGTATTCGAGCTTTTGTCTTTGCACCAAAGTCAAGAACAGTGTGAATTATCGTAGAGGCTTGTATCTAACATGAGTGGACTGAAGTGCACAGTTTCAATCTCATTTTATACATTTTATAATTATACCTGTTGTGATAATTACTATATCCACTTATTGTTCAGTGTCTGAAAGCTGGAACAATATTTTTGGGGTCAGTATTTATCAAGGTCACATTTTCTTTGCACTGCTCAGAATTTATTGTTATTTTTTAGCTATATGATAAAAGTAAGAAAGAAGTAAAAAGTTTCATTCTACTATTTATTCATTGCAGCTTATTTTAATATTGTACATTTAGAATTGAATATTTTTTGTGGTTTATACTTGCTCTTGGGTTTTTTGTGTCAGTATTATCTTTTATTGTCTCTATTTACTCCAGCAATATATCACATTTTAGAATTTGTTATTGCGGTGGGCAAATTAATAATGAGCAGTTCTGAAATTGTAACTGGATTTTCAACTTTTCCTTTTCAGCGTTCTAAATCCAACTAGGAATAAAAAAAATCTAAGTTTCAAATTGCTTTTCAAATTGCTACTTGTTTGTTAGACCTGTCAGAATAGATCTACGCTTTTCTAATTTGCTGTGCCAAGTGGTTATCTCACCTGGCTCCCAAAACGAATAATAAACTTTAGTCTGAATTCAGTGGACGGTATTGTGGGTGTTTTTACTTTATCACTCTACCCCCAACGTCATGTATGTGGTAAACATGTTATATAAAATTGATTTTCTTTGAACATCTCCAAACATTTGCAATACATTTTCCCGGGATAACCTACCCACCTAAGCTGGTTCAATCATCTCTATCACACATAAACTGAAGTACTTATTTACAAATGTATTCTTGGTTTTCAGAAATATATTGGGGCCTATAATCTCTCTGGATTTGTGTGTATTGTCTGTTCCCAGGGTTAGGTCTGAGTTTCCGAAGAAGGCTTTTCAGTTTTGTTCCGTTTTTCAATGTTTGTTTATGTGAGTTAATCCTTTTACAAAATAGCTTGAAGTTGAAGGTGATCTCTTTAGTCTTTCATAACAATTTGAAATGTAAATGGAAACATCAGTGTGTAATAGTTTTAACTGATCTTTTGAAGCTTTGTAATTGCATGTTTGTGACTGAGTTTGTGAATGAGACTGTATCTAATGCAAAAGGTTTCACATACTTTTCATACTAAAGCAAATATGTTGCAAAACACCATTTAATTTCTGTTTCCATTGTAGATTCAAGGCAAAATCGGTCTATTTAGCCTATTTTAGTAGCCCTATTCATGAAGTCCTGTGCTGCTCTGTCCCAGCAGCTTTGGGCATTAGGTGGCGTCTGCGTATTCCCAGTATTACCAACACTTACATCCCCTTTTACATTCCTTCATGGAGGGCAATCCAAATGCGCCAAATCTCCCATTGATTAGTGCTGTGATTGCTTAAATAAAAAGATGTTTATCGCAAAGCAAGAAAGCCATTTCAGAAACAATCCAGTCCACTTTTATTCATTTTCCAATAAAGTCTTATCAACCTTGTCCATATATGCTCTATCTTTTCGATGGACTTCTGAAGCTTTCTAATCTTTAATTTACCAAGGTCCAGATTGGAGAATTAGTGGCACCAACGTGATCTTGACAATGTCACTTTGTATGCGGATAAAACCAGACCCTGTTCACTGGTGCATACTTATTTTGTATTCAATTGGAGAGCATAACGTCCTCCTAACTTTCCGAGTGGGCTCATTCAGGTACAATTCAAACTAAAGAGACAACATGTTACATCCTTACAACCACTTCACGGACACTCCAAAGCTTTGCCGTTGTTTCATACCTGGCCAAGTGTGCTCAAAAGTTGCACTATTTAAGGGACTTTATATTCGCGTCAGAGCTTCCTGGTGTAATCAATGGAAGTAATCTCATAATCGCGAGTCTACTCAGGCACATTACATGCTCCGAGGCGCACTGACAATCGCGCCACTGAAAAGAGCCCACATGCATGGAGCAGCATAATAAAGAACGGGAGACAAATGAGGATTTAGACGAGTCAGGAAGTCACATCATCAAATGTCACCCTGGTGAATTGGGGAGTGAATAATCTTTTCTAAAACATTCTAAAACAAAAATGGAAAAAAATACATGTATTCAAGCAATGTGCACGTCTCAGGTGTATTTGGTTGGAGGAAAAATATCTTGCAATATCAGTAGTGGTTGTAGTAGTAGTCATCATAGTCATAGTAGTTGCAGAAATAAAAAACTGGATGTGCTTTAATTTTCTCCAGCTAAACGAAAATAAGACTGAAGTTTTTCGTTTTGGACCTCATACTGACACCATCACTTCTGACCTCGAGCCTCTTGCTACTAATTTGCAGAGTTCTGTAAAGAACCTTGGCGTTTTTATGGACTCTCTTTTAAACTTTGACAAACAAATCTCAAACGTAAAAAAACAGCCTTTTTCAGCTAAGACAAATTGCCAAATTAAAACCAACCAAAACACGCAATAGCTTTGAAACAATCATACATGCTTTTGTAACCAATCCTCCATCAATTACAGTTAGTCCAAAATGCTGCTGCCAGATTGCTCACCGGTTTCAAAAAGAGAGATCATATTACACCCATCTTAGCCCAACTCCACTGGTTACCCATTAAATACAGAATTGATTTAAAAAATGTATTATTTGTTTTTAAAGCTCTGAATGGACTGGCCCCACAAGACATTTCGAACTTCCTCCAAATTTACATCTCCGCACGTGCTTTGAGGTCTGAGGCCCAGCTCCAGCTCATAGTGCCTAAGACAAGACTTAAAACCAGGGGGGGCGGGGCCTTCTATGTCCCCCCACGTCCGAACAGCCCCCACAGTGGAGTGTTTTAAGTCTCGTCTTAAAACACATTTTTATTCTTTGGCTTTCTGGGGGCCCTCTGTGTTGTTTATGCTGTACTTCGTTTGTTGCTTTCATCCTTTTGTCCTACTCTGTGATTTGACAGTTGTTGTTTTAGGACCAGTACGACTTGGTCTGAGCGTCTGGTTCTTGCTCTTGTTTTATGTAGCTGGTTTTACTGTGTGTGATCAAATGTGAGTGTTTATTTTTGTTTTATTATTGTTGTCCTTGCTTTGTATTTGTGCAGCACTTTGGAAACTGTTTATGAAATGTGCTATATAAATAAAGTGGATTGGATTGGATAGCAATTGTAGTGAGAGGAGGGTAGTTTCTTCATATCCTTCATATAATAATTTTTTTTCTCATTTTGTGGTCTATCATTTGTCCTTCCAAATACATTGTGTACAATTACATGAATTATGAATCTGATGGTGGTGGTAGTTGTAGTTTCTTCTTCATCTACTTATTTTTAGTTCTAGTACTTTTTGTCTTTCTTGCCTTACCACCTTCTTGCTCAAAATCACAATAATTCTGGTCAAATTACTGGAATTACTTTACCTATTAAACTTTCAAAGCCAATAGAATTTGATCTCAAAATGTTCAGTTAAAAATGTCTTTTAAGGAAAATAAACTCTCCTTTGACGGTTTATTTTTGAGAGCTGAATGAGTCTTGGATTGAAGGTAAAAGTGCAGAGCAGGGAGTTATCATTTTGGAATATTATCATTAAACTGGCAATGGTGCAGTTTTTACAAGTGATGAATAATGTTTAATCCTGTTTGGTTTTAATGGCCCAAAATTTAGTTACTTCTTTTTTGAATTTTGAATGGCAAAACATATTTTTGGAAAGTGCTATTTTCAGTCCCACAGACAAATGCTTCACAACAATAAAGAAAATACAAACTATGACCAAAAATATCTACCGTATTTTTCGGACTATAAGTTGCTCCGGAGAATAAGTCGCACCAGCCAAAAAATGCGTAATGAAGAAGAAAAAAAACATGTATGCATTTTTGGGGGAAATTTATTTTATAAAATCAGAGACCAAGAACCAACATTTTCTCTTGAAAGGCAAGTTATAAAAGTTATAGTAATAAAAACAACCCATTAGAGAACAGTCCGTATATCATTCGTTTCGTTTTTTCAATATAGAAGCAAAAATAAGAAAAAAACAACAACAACTCTTTCCTTTATTATTTGTCTCTAAAACCAAAATAAAAAACGGATAACGATTTGTTTTTTTCATTTTTGATTCATATATAGGATTCATATATTTGGTCTGTGGACTGTCAGTGTGAAAAATGTAATATCAAAGTCGCACCTGAGTATAAGGCGCAGGACCACCCAAACCCTGAAAACTTATAGTCCGTAAAATACAGAGGTATGGGGGTCCATCACCTGCTTGTGCCTATGAATATGCCATTGCTCTGCCTGAAATGTTCCACAATATGACATTAAACAGCTCTATTTTACATTTATTAAGTTACAGGTGGATTTATTGCTCAAAATTACCTAGAAAAACAAACATATTTACTGTGAGCACCGTTGCCTCTCCACAGATTTGGTCTCCACAGTGATAGAAAGGTTTAATGCCAAACTGTGAAACATTTCCCACAAAGCAATAACGTCTCCTCTCTGTCTGAAGAAAAGCATTGACGGCACCTCCACCAGAAAACTGACACAATGCACTTTTAAGTGAACTTTACAACTACACCATTTTAGTCACATTATATAAGCTAATGATACCAGGTAAAGTCCATCACCTGTCTAAATGCCGTGCTTTTTTATATATACTCAGCACTACAGGTAGTTAAGGCTCTATCTCAGCTTTGAGCCGGTCTTAACGTATGTGAAGAAACCGATTCATCTGCAGATGCAACTGTCAAACTCAGGCTCTCATCGCAGCGGGACGTCTCACACTCTGCCTCTGCTCCATGATTTATAGACCTCATAGATTCTCTTTCATCGCTCTTTGTGTATTCTGAAATATGCGAAGGACAACATTTGGGATTTGAACCAATAAGTCATATTTTGGCTGCTCTATCAATATTGTCTCTAGCGTTGAGTGATTCATCTATCAGTGGGTGGGAATCACAATTTGCAATAAGAAAAGACTGAACTCTTAAACCTTGAACTTAAAAGATGGTCTTACTGATGAGTAATGGAGAGTATCTGATAATATCTCTCAGTACGGGCCTATAGAAAGTGGTGGGGAGGAAGATGGAGAGGTTGATGTGACTTTTGGTTCTGCTGCTGTGGTGAAGTTTGAGAAAAAAGTACCTTTAATATGAATTTCTTATGGATTGATTGATGTAGAGGCAAAGATATATCAGTTTGTGACAGCAGTAGGTGGTAACTATACACATACAAATGGTAGTATAGTTTTTTTGTGGTTAAATTTACATTATTCTGATAGGTGCACTGTGTAACTTTTTTTTCTTGCTCATTTCCATGGAGACAGCACAGCCTGAAGTGTTCTTATCCATCTTGTTCATTCAATTTCAGGTGTTCTTATTGCTAAAATACCTTGAAAGAACCTTGAAAACCATTTTTGCTTTAAGTGAGCTAGCCGTTCCGTTGATCTGACCTGTCATTTCGCCTGGCGCCCCAACCTGTTTGTGTCCTCGCAGATAGACACGTTTAATGTCACACTGTGGGACATTACAGGTAAAGCAATAACATCTACATGGAAAAGTGGAGGTGGTAGACCCTTTACCAGAAAAAGCTTTTTTATAAGAAATTCCTTATTTAATATCTTATCAAAGTTTGAAATGGCGTCAAATCTTTGCTTTGCCATTCTATTTCATACACAAATAGGAATTCCATGCTTGGTTTAACGTTCAAGAATCTCTTTGAGCCGCTCTTTTGTGGATGTACATTTGATATGCATAGCTCTTATTCACAGCTTCAGAGAGTGGCCGTGCCCTTATCCTCAAAGACTTGTATTCCCATCACCTCCACCTCTGCACGGAGACGGTCTTCCTGTCAGTACGTTACAGCGTGGAGGGTCCAGGTTGGGCTACTGCTAGTTAATTATTTTGGAATATGAGCCAGGACCCGGTGAGGTGGGATGGCGGAGGGCTTCAATTTCATGCTTGAGGCTTCGGTGGTGGCAGAAGCAGCAGTAATTTCCCTTGTGGTCCCTCCCTCTCCCCCATAGCTGTATCCGAGTCCACCATCCCCCCACCTTCTGTACACCTGTGTGTCTGTGCGCTGTGCTCTTCTGATCAGGTAAAAGTCGCCCACGCGATCATCAAAGACTAATGTAACCACCACACTCGATCTGTAAGGGGCACTTCAGATCTCCAACTTCAGAGACCGCTCCTTATTTGTCTCTAGTGTTGGCAGCAGGTTCTGTTAATGGAAAGGGTATGTTGCCAGGTGCTGGATCTTTTCCTCTTGAGTTTGAAGTGCTTCATGTTATCATTTCGAAACAGATGTATTTTTAGGTTTACCTGCTTGTCTCCATGGTGATAGTATGGTTTTCCCTGGAATGTCCCACAGTATGGCATTGGAGTTATCTACAGGATTATGCTTCTATTCAGTTACAGGTGTTTTACTCCAACACGCACTGAAAAATTCTTGCTGTTTCACAGATTAAACCTTGCCGTACTATGGAACATTCTTGGCAAGGCAATGAAATCTCCATAGAGACAAGCAGGTAACGGACCATTGACCAGAAAAGTTACACAGTGCACCTTTATGCAAAGTTCTTGATTAAGCACAACTAGACCTGGGGAAAACCTAACCAAAAATGCAGAGAACTCGAGGTCAGAATAGTCAAAGTCAGTCAGTCAAACCACAGACCCTCTTGTTGTGGGTCAAAAGTGCTTTTCACCATGCTAATATTTGGGCTAATAATAATAATAAGAAGAAGAAGAAGAAGAAGAATCATTTCAACACACCTTTCTAGACACTCAGGGACACCGTACAAAGAATTAAAAACAGGCCATATATAAAATACAAGACACAGAAATTAGACAAAGCAATACAAGTAAAAATGCTTGATGCATGATGATCAGCAAGGAGATGGATAATTAAGTGGGTTAGGCTTTTCTGAAAAGTTGGGTCTTAAGTCGAGATTTGAAAACTGGTAATGACTGAATGTTACATTAGCAATTATCGATTTATTGAGACCAAACCCACTGGATTTTTAACCGATGAAAGCAAAAAAATGCCTGTATTTTGGACTATCTGGACGTCCGATTTAAAAGTGTTGTGACTGGCCTTAGGATTGACCCCACAAGTAGGTCATTCCAGTGTATCCTTGCTCTTCTCATATGTTGGTAGAATAGTTTTTATTGGGGCAATGTTTTCATGGCATCTTTTCTTTACCTTAGATGGTCTTTGGACATAGACTGTGTTTTTTCTTTCCGTATGATACAGAACACTACACATACTTTTCGGCTGCCTTTTGCCTGTTTTGCTTGGTTGAATTCCGTGTCTGTATTGGCCACAGGGGGATTTTCAGCACAACACGCCTGTCAAAGTTCAACTGGGCTCAGGCTTATTATGCTGCATGGGCTGTTTGCTCAATGCTCTGACAAACTGGAGGAAATAATGGATTTTACTGTACAGCTGTAATCACGTTGTACACTAACCCTGAACGTAACCAGGAGCAAATTCTGACCTGTTCGCTGGTTCCTGCTGCTGCTGGTGCTGCAGTTTTGTAGTGAATCATAACTGGGTCTATTTAGCTGTTTCCTGGGTTTCAAGTATAGGCTGTGTAAAGAAGAGGACTAAAGGAGTGTGACGTCAAACCAGTTTGGCTCCTACTGATCCTGGCTCCTGTTGGCTTACATTGGAATATTTTTGCCCCTCTCTCTGTAATTTCTGTAGTGAGCGTCATCATTTTGGTCTTAAAATGTTTGTGTTAACCTGCTCTACATGATCCTGGTGTTTTGGGGGGGATGGTTTTTTCGCTGTTTTGTCCGTCCAGCTACCAACCTTGGCGTCATCATCAATGAAAATTTTAAGTTTGACAAGCAGATAAATGCAGTGGTTAAATCCAGTTTTTATCACCTGCGGCTGTAATCCAGACTCAAACCGGTTTTATCTTTTAGTGATCTGGAGCGGGTGATCCAGGCTTTTATCGCTACATGTCTTGACTTCTGTAATGCCCTGTACACTGATATGAACCGAGCAAACCTGCCACGCTTACAGTTAGTCCAAAATTCTGCAGCACGTCTTTTACCCGGCGCACGTCATAGCGAACACATCACACCTATTTTATCCTCATTGCACTGGCTTCCCATTCATTTTAGAGTTGATTTTTAAATTTTATTGTTTGTTTTTTAAGGCACTTCATGGATTGGCCCCGATGTACATCACGGACCTCATTGTTCCTACACTCCTTCGCACGCTCTGGGGTCTGAGAGCCAGCTCCAACTTTTTGTCCCTAAAACGAGACTCAAAAGTCAGGGTGACAGCGCCTTTTCTGTGGTGGGCCCAAAACTCTGGAAGGCTCTCCCTTCTCACATTAAGAGCACCCCCTTCAGTTGATTCTTTTAAGTCTCGTTTAAGAAAACACTTTTACTCACCGGCTTTTAACACGGTGTGAGAGTTGCGTGCTTCTCTGACTGTCTTTTTTTTATTTTATTTGCTAGTTTTCTCTTTGCTAATTTAGTATTTCAAGGTTTTGTATTGACTTGCTCTTTATTTATTTTATACTTTATATGAATTAATGTGTTAATTTATATTGTGCGTACTCTGTGCAGCACTTTGGAGGCTTTGTGTTGGTAAAATGTGCTGTACAAATAAAGTTGGATTGAATTGGATCCAAAAAATGATTTGAGTGGCACTGAATGCTATGGGTGACATTACATTCGTTTATTCCACTTTTTTATACAGTCTGCTCTACAGCCAGTATTAAGAGATGGATGAGGTGTCTTGCCCACTGACACATCAACAATGAATTTCTGGCAGCTGAAATCGAAACAGCTGGTGCTTGACCTTCAAGTGGACAAAAATGTACCTCAATCAATATTAGAAATGCATTCGTAAAACTAAGGGAACTCATACAGTATATTGAATGATACAAACCTATGTAAACACAAATGTATAAATACTTTTATGTATTATTTTCAACCATATTAAGAACTAGAGACACAGCATACGCATATAAGACACAAGCCGTTGGCCATTCAATTGAGTCGGAAGGCTTAAGTGTCCGTATTTGATTTACCATTGGAAGGTTAAAGTGTATTGATTTTCTATAGGAGGACAATTAAAACCTAAAACACATGTATCGAACAAGAAATATAGCTGCAAACACTCTTTAACATGCATACATAAATTGAGTATATCACAGCTTTAAATTTTATTATGTTCAATGCGGCTGTAAGTATAAAGATTTTATTTGCCTAATCAGATTTTGCTGATTAAACATTACGTGCATGGGAGGTTCATATGGTTTTCTCACAGCACCTTTGTTTACACTATCTACAGCAATCAAACAGGAAAAGCACCAACACAGCAACCACTATGTGATATTTTTGATCCAATTCATTCCTGGGTTCAATTAGTGACCTCTGCTCCGGGCCGCTCGCATTGATCTGTGGTCAATATATTTAGCTCTCGAAGGACGGCTTCTACACACAAGTGCATGATGGGATTGGTTCACTCTGCTGTTTTGGTCATGAGTGTAAAAGAACACTATACAACATATCCACAACATTATGACCCCGGGTGCCTTAACAGCTCAGGTAATGAAAATGAAATTAAAGTGGTTAGCTTCAGGCCATGGTTTGGACTTTTTTATGAAAAAAATAATAATTATTAACTATAACTATAAACTATTATTATTACAATAACTGCTATGTGAGCCAAAGTGTTATTTCAAAGGGTGCGTTCCCAGTTTTCACCGTAATAAAACTGGGACTAAACCAGGACTAAACCTGGAAGTCAACTTGGATTAGAAAGGACTAAGCAAGGACTAGAACAACAACTAGAACTACATCAGGACTAAATATCTGCTTAATTTAGGGCCTAATATCATCAAGAATGAAAGCAGCCCTAACGTCAACTAACCTGGACTAGATCCAGACAAAACCCAGACTGGATCAGGCCTTAACCCAGACTAGAGGAGTGTAAGAGAATTTAAGTAATTTATCCTCTACTTGGATAACCTTTAGCTTTTCTTCTGTTTGTGCTGCTTTTGTTATTATTGCTTCTCCTGCTTAAGACATCCAGTTGGTCTCCAGCCTTTTACTTCCACCCTTTCTTGGACAAGCTGAAAACTACAACAACAAGGAGGACCAAACAAAATCTACATCTGGGCTAAAATGGGCACAAACCAGGACTAAATGAAGTGTAGACACTCCATACTTCCACCAAACAGCTCATGTTTACCATTACTGTTACAATTTAACAACAATAATGATAATTCTTTTTATTTATCAGCACCTTTCTTGACACTTTAGGACACTATTGACACTTTGCCAACAGAAATATAAACAAAAATAAAATAAATGTGTAGAGATTTTCAGAAAGGTGGGAAAAGATGACCAGCTGCAGCCAGCAGGGGGCAGCAAAGAAAGTTTATTTATTTTTTTATTTTTTTATTGTGGACCCATATCTTCACATTTGTTGATGCCATTCCAATTTTGTATGACGTTTTTGCATAACAGATGTACTGCTTGTACCCCATAGCCATGACAATTACCGGTTTTGCTTATTCTGTAAGTATTTAACTTGTATTCAGTCTGAAATATTGAAACATCCTCTTTAAAGCCATCTCACGTCAACTGCTCTCATCTTTTATTGCCTTATTTAATCTCCCTCTTCTGCCCCAACTTCTCAGAATAATGCACCATGAAGAAAATGCCCTCACAAAGCCATCTTGTGCGTCACAAAATTGCTTCCCCCTCTGCCTTCACTTCCCAAATCTCTCATTATTTCAGATATGCCACTCGCCCCAAGCTACATTTTTAAGGCCCAACGTGTCGTGGAATAAACAACCATTAGTATGAGACTGGAGGAAAGTGGCAATTTCCTGTGAAAGCCCTGTGCGTGTCACGCTGTATTTCCTCCCCCCTTCGGCAGGGCAGACCCACAGTCTAGACCGTGTTAATGGTTCCACATTTAACAGCCTCGTTTTTACTGCCCTCAAGAGAGAAACTGCAAATAAAAACTCCCTCATATTAATTGACTGCGATATTTTTTTATTTTATTTTATCCACACAAGTCTGGAGATGGTCTGGACATGATGGGGAATTAGGGAGTTAAAATGCATTGGCTTGTAAGTTGCGTCTGTAGTTGTTATTGTGAAAAAGCCCCTGAGCTGTCACACTGGGCCCTGGCTGGATGTATCAAATAAAGTAAAAATATCATATATTTTGAGCCCTGTGTGTAACTGCAGTGAGAGAGATAGCAGTCGACTTCATGAAAACTCCAAGTGAATGTCGTCATAACCTTTATATTCAGAGAGAAGCAGGAAGTGGCTTAGTCCCAGTTGGCCGTTTTGACCTACAGCGGACAATAGGACTACCATTACCTCTACCTTTTGTGTGTAGGACTATGTTAAGTGGAAATTTCTCATGTGATTCTGCTCACAGCATTTAGACAATACTGAATCTCAGTCTCAATATTTTTGGGAACTGTCCATTTTGCTGATAGTTGTGATTATTCATATTGTTTATCCATCCATCCATCCATCTTCTTCCGCTTATCCGGGGCCGGGTCGCGGGGGCAGCAGTCTAAGCAGGGGCTCCCAAGCTTCCTTCTCCCCAGCCACTTCCTCCAGCTCCTCCGGACGGACCCCGAGGCGTTCCCAGGCCAGCTGAGAGACATAGTCCCTCCAGCGTGTCCTGGGTCTTCCCCGGGGCCTCCTACCGGTGGGACATGCCCGGAACACCTCCCGAGGGAGGCGTCCAGGAGGCATCCGGACCAGATGCCCGAGCCACCTCAGCTGGCTCCTCTCGACGTGGAGGAGCAGCGACTCTACTCCGAGCTCCTCCCGTGTGACCGAGCTCCTCACCCTATCTCTAAGGGAGCGCCCGGCCACTCTGCGGAGGAAACTCATTTCGCCGCTTGTATCCGCGATCTCGTTCTTTCGGTCATTACCCCAGAGCTCATGACCATAGGTGAGGGTAGGAACGATTGACCGATAAATCGAGAGCTTAGCCTTAGCTCCTCTTCACCACAACGGTCCGATACAGCGATCGCATGCTGCACTGACGCGCGCACCGATCCGCCTGTCAATCTCGCGCTCCATCCTCCCTCACTCGTGAACAAGACCCGAGATACTTGAACTCCTCCACTTGAGGCAGAGACTCCCCACCCACCTGGAGAGGGCAATCCACCTTTTTCGGTCGAGAACCATGGCCTTGGATTTGGAACAGCTGATTCTCATCCCAGCAGCTTCACACTCGGCTGCAAACCGCCCCAGTGCACGCTGCAGGTCCTGGTTCGATGGAGCCAACAGGACAACATCATCCGCAGCAGCGATGAAATCCTGTGGTCCCGACTGGACCCCCTCCGGCCCCTGGCTGCACCTAGAAATTCTGTCCATAAATACAATGAACAGAACCGGTGACAAAGAGCAGCCCTGGCGGAGTCCAACATGCACCGGGAACAGGTCTGACTTACTGCCGGCAATGCGAACACAGCTCCTGCTCGGTCATACAGGGACCGGACAGCCCTTAGCAAAGGGCCCGGACCCCCTACTCCCGAGCACTTCACAGGGCACCACGAGGGACACGGTCGAATGCCTTCTCCAAGTCCACAAAACACATGTGAACTGGTTGGGCAAACTCCCCATGAACCCTCGAGCACCCGATGGAGGGTGTAGAGCTGGTCCAGTGTTCCCACCAGGCCGAAACCACACTGCTCCTCTTGAATCCGAGGTTCGACTATCGGCCGAACTCTCTCTCCAGCACCCTGGCATAGACTTTACCGGGGAGGCTGAGGAGTGTGATTCCCCTGTAGTTGGAACACACCCTGCGGTCCCCCTTTTTATACAGAGGGACCACCACCCCGGTCTGCCAGTCCAGAGGTACTGTTCCCGGGCCACGCGATGTTGTAGAGACGTGTCAGCCAAGACAGCCCCACAACACCCAGAGACTTAAGGTACTCAGGGACGGATCTCATCCACCCCGGAGCCTTGCCACCGAGGAGCTTTCTGACCACCTCAGTGACTTGCCAGGGTGATGGATGAGTCCGCCTCTGGGTCCCCAGCCTCGGCCTCTCTTCGGAGGACGTGGCCGGTGGGATTGAGGAGATCCCAAAGTATTCCTTCCACCGCCCGACAACATCCCCAGTCGAGGTCAGCAGCTCTCCCCCTGCACTGTAAACAGTGTTGGTGAAGGACCGCTTTCCCCTCCTGAGGCGCCGGACAGTTTGCCAGAATTTCCTTGGGGCCGTCCGATAGTCCCTCCTCCATGGCCTCCCAAACTCCTCCCAGACCCGAGTTTTGCCTCTGCAACCGCCCGGGCTGCAGCACGCTTGGCCCGACGGTACCCGTCAGCTGCCTCAGGAGTCCACCGGGCCAGTAAGGCCCGGTAGGACTCCTTCTTCAGCACACGGCATCCTTGCCTCGGTGTCCACCACCGGGTTCGGGATTGCCGCCCGCGACAGGCACCGCAGGCCTTACGGCCACAGCTACGACGGGCCGCATCGACAATGGAGGCCGAAGAAGCCCACTCGGGCTCCATGTCCCCAGCCTCCCTCGGGATCTGGGAGAAGCTCTCCCGGAGGTGTGAGTTGAAGGCCACACTGACAGAAGGTTCGCCGTAGGCGTTCCCAGCAGACCCTCACGATACGCTTGGGCCTGCCAGGTCTTTCCGGCTTCCTCCTCCGCCAGCGGACCCAACTCACCACCAGGTGGTGATCAGTTGACAGCTCTGCCCTCTCTTCACCGAGTGTCCAAGACACACGGCCGGAGGTCAGATGACACGACAACAAAGTCGATCATCGACCTCCGGCCTAGGGAGTCCTGGTGCCACGTGCACCGATGGACCCCCTTGTGCTCGAACATGGTGTCTTATGGACAAACTGTGACTAGCACAGAAGTCCAATAACAGAACACCGCTCGGGTTCAGATCAGGAGGCCGTTCCTCCCAATCACCCCTCTCAAGTGTCACTGTCGTTGCCCACATGGGCGTTGAAGTCCCCAGTAGAACAACGAGTCCCGGTCGGTGCACTGTCCAGTACCCCTCCCAGAGACTCCAAGAAGGCCGGGTACTCTGCACTGCTGTTCGGCCCATAGGCCGACACCACAGTGAGAGACCTGTCCTCGACCAGCGCAGGGCGCGACCCTCTCGTTCACCGGGTAAACTCAACACGCAGCGGCTGAGCTGTGGGGCTATAAGCAAGCCCACGCCAGCTCGCCGCCGCTCCCCGCCAACGCCAGAGAAATGGAGAGTCCAACCCCTCTCAAGGAGTTGGGTTCCAGAGCCCAAGCTGTGCGTGGAGGTGAGGCCGACTATATCTAGCCGGTAACGCTCGACCTCCCGCACAAGCTCAGGCTCCTTCCCCCCCAGCGAGGTGACATTCCATGTCCCCAGAGCTAGTCTCCATGTCCGGAGATCTGGTCGCCGAGGCCCCCGCCTTCGACTGCCGCCCAGATCTCTTTGCACCCGGCCCCTATGGCTCCTCCCGCGGATGGTGGGTCCAGGGGAGGGAGGTCCCACGTCGCTCCTTCGGGCTGTACCCGGCCGGGCCCCGTGGGGAAAGGCCATATTGTTTATATAGAGCTATATTTTGTTTAAGAACAAATTAACTAGAACCTAATTTGCTGTGATTTAATTAAGGGGGGAAAATAAGTTGTTAGCCCTACACTTTTTAAACTGACAACTCCAATGTCTCCCGCCGTTTCTTTTCTTCCCATATATTTGTCAGTGTGCCAGGGTGCCTGTTGTTCATTGAATGAGTTTGTTCCCGGCTGTGGTTTCTCTGAATGGACTTGCATTCACTTTGCACAGCATCTTTGCACAGGCCACTGGTGCGATACGGCCCGACAGGTGGTGGGCATCCAGTCACAGAGCAGCACTGAGATTTGTGCTGAAGCCAAAGAAGAAGCGCCCAAATGAACCAAAACAAACATGCGACACAGACTGACACACCTGTTTTGGCATCATTACAGACTATTTTGTTTGTGAAAAATGTGCAGAAGGTAAGAGCTTTGTGCATTTGTGGACAAGGAGGATGTTTGTGCTTTTCTCTCAACTTTCAAGTTAGTTTTTTGGGCTTGTTCCGCTCTTGTGATGCTTCAACCAATCAGATTCAAACAGTCGGCATGATGTTCAGTGTTTTCCAGATTGATGATGTGTAGAACTCCATTCACAATGACACACACATCCACCAGGTTTGAGCCAGTTTACTCCCACATAGGCTCTCCTGGTAATCTCTCTTGAACTAACCGTATAGGCCATCGCACATTACAGGAGAATTTGCCCGATTTTGGCTGTGATTTCTTCTCCCAGAGTTCGGGGAGGCGTTACCTGACTTTTTGTCTTTATGTGCGATTATGAAGCTGCTGTGCTCTTCATGTGTGTGATCTCAGTGTCAGATCATAACCACCTAACAACAAAGACGCTACAGTACCAGCCAATAAAACAGAGCGTTAGGCACAGAGGAGTATCGGGCACATACAAACTCAGGATATAGCGAAAATAAAGACTTTATTATTACTCACCTCTCATAAAGTGGTAAATTTAAAGTGCAGCATCTGATCCACATTATCCTTAGAAATTGTCCTCTGCAAATATTGATATCCAGTCCACAAAACCGAGCTATTAATCCAGTTTGAAGCGTTCTTTGAAAGTAAAAAGGCGAAAGTTGTTCCTCACGTGTGTTTTGTTTACGTCCACTGAGGATAAAGCTGCAGATTAGCGATCAAAACTCTGCTTCCTGTGGACTTTATCGCCAATCTTTTATGCTTTAAAAATACTGTATCTGGAGTATTGCACCACATTTCACAAATAATAATAACAGTTTTCACTTGTCTAAACTCGAAGTGCAGAGCTCTGATCTTTAGACTCTCAATGCGAGTAGTTTTACTGTAGACAGGAAACAGCTGACGTGAACACGCTCACAGCTTTGCAGCCTGTTTTACGCAGACAGATCCCGCTGCAGTCTTTGCTATCAGAGATTTTAAGTCTCATAAGTTTCTCCTCATGTCTGTGGTGTGCGCATTTTGTTGCATGTTTAAAAATCGTTTAAGACTGAAAAATCCTCTAGTGTGTAGCAGCCTTAACAGCATAAACAGAACTAGATGAATGAATAAATAAGTTTCTCCTCCTCTCTTTGACTTTGCCTCCTCACAGTTTCAGCCCTCACTCCTGCATCAGGCCCGTTGTAATTGGAGATCGACGTTCCATTGAAAGCCACTAATCAACGGTAACCTTCATTGAAATCCTAATCTGATATCAGGCACGTATGGCCAAGCAAATTGGATTTGGGATCAGGACAAGCACAAGTGAATGGGAACGCACACAACTCACCTGTCAAAGATTTAAACAAGGGATTATTACATCCAGAATCACTTTTATTACATCTCTGTGGTGTCAAACAGGAAATACTTAAAAACTTTAAATTTTTACTGGCACAGTTTATGACCAACTTAGTATCCAGTGTCTACCACTGCTTTATAGAGTATTGATTCTGTGATAAAATTGATGTGTTGTTGTCATAATTTTTATACAATCACAATCCAGTGAATGTATTTGTGACATTTAAACGCCAGTCTCCTACCAATTGGGATTAAAATCAAACCACTGAGTCAGTTCTTTTTCACGTGCCTTGCACGAGAGAGCCCAACGTGCGTGCGCTTACTAGGCTGATCACGCTGCTCTTCCAAAGCTCCTCCCCTTGCAGTACGGTTTTATTAATTTCAAACAATCCATCATGTCAGTACAAAGGCAACCTGATCAACGTATACATAATCTCGTTAAGCTTACCACAGATAACATAGTGAAGTATATCATGACTTTGTTTTACATTGGATCAGATAGGTACAAATTTACGATGTGAACAGTCCTGCAAGGAGGGAAAAGGTCATAAGAGGTCACACATCTGGTTTTAGCAGAGATAGGTTAACAAAGGCCCTTCATCCTCTGAGCCTGCCTTGTACCATGAGACTGTTTGATGTACATTTTTTAAATAACTTCATCATTATAAGCATTTTATTCTAACATTTTCCCCCTGTTTATAAAAATTACATCATATAAGATCAGAACATGTCATTTCACTTTATATTAGCACATGCCATCACAAAAATGTGTAAAATCGTACACTGAGGATAATGTTGGCTCTTAGTCATTTTAACTTGTGTTTCAGTTTGCCTATCTGTGTTCAAAGTCCTGGTTGTCTTCGTCAGGGTCAGTTCTGTCTTGTCCTCTTTTGTCAGTGCAGTTGTAGGCTGTGTCACAGTCTCAAAGACAGTCGTTACATTTGTGTTGTGTGAATTGTGTACTCACTACCAAGTCAGGGTGTGTATGTTTGATATGTATCACAACCAATATTGCTATGTGCACCATGAATAGAATCATTACAAATAACACCTTATTTAACCATCTTAACTGGGTGTCATGTGGCTGTCTGACGTCTTCTTCTCTCAGACAGTTCTTTTTCCCCTTGAGATGGATGGAGCTGTTATTTTCAGTGCCCGAGGTTAACTTCCTCGTAAGAACACCGTTGGAGTGAACCGTAGTTTACCTACTGCTCACTCTTGTCGTGGAGTCCTGGGTCAATGATGTCCTGCGTCTAGGAGGTCCAGTAGTCTAGGCGTTCTGCGTTTGCGAGTTCTCGGAGGCTGGGTCTGGATCTGTCAGGTCCAACTGGTTCCTTCACTTACAGTGCGACTGATGTGGCTCCAGGTTGACCTTTCCTTGACCTTTACTGCAGTAGATGTAGCCAGGACGACTTGATGAGTCCCACCTTGGACTGGTCCTGTTCTCCTTAGAGTCTTTATGAACACGTGGTCTCCTGGTTTTGCCGTGTTGCCCTGTGGAGAAATAGTTCTTTCTGGCAGTTTATTGTTGTTTACAACGTTTCTTGTTAACAGGGTTTTTCTCAAATAGTCAATAAGATCTTGATCAGAGTCTGGTTGTTCTTTTGTCTTCATGAGTCCATGTGTAGCATGTGAAAAGGATGCTCTGGAGTAGGGAAACTCCTCTAGATCTCTCTGTTGTCTTTGTGCATTATTTTTAATACAGATTAGGCATTGTTTACAAAAAAATTTTTAGTATTTATTAAACCCTATTGTATTAACCTTATTTCCCCCTGTTGACACTTTTGGCAAAGCCTATTGTGTCAATATTCTTTTATTTTCCTGACACTTATATTTGTATTTCTTATTTAGTCATGCTTATGGAATTTGTGTTTCTGTCTTTCTCACTGTCACTATCTCCCCTTTGTCTGTCTCTCACTCTCTTCTCTCTCACTTTCAATTTCTTTCGTCTTTCTGTCTCTTAATTTTTCCTCTCTTTCTATCCCCCCCCCCCCCCCCCCCCCTCCCCCTCTCCCTCTCTTCTCTTGGCACAGTTGACTAGGCCTCGCACCTCTGTCTTACTGTCACCTTTTGACCTAGGAGATGGGAAACGCAGGGGGATGGAGTTTTCTTATCATATGCGGGTGGAGGGCTCTGCTGGGCCTCTGGATTAGTGGGAAGTGCCCAAACTAGATTTTGGTTGGCTTGTGTTTTCGTACTTCTAATTCTGGAAGTTTTGGATAAAGCCCCTAAACTCCTCCTTTTCTTTTCTTTTTCACCCAATTTCTCATTTTCGCCTTGTTCCTCACCACCCTCTACCTGTCCTGCCTGTAGGGGTTTTTTTTTTTTTTCACTACTGTGCTATCATCGCCCTTCGGACGAGACACTTTAACACTTTTTTAACGCTTTTACGCTTTTACTTATCATTAATTGATAGGTTCATCATTAGCCCACTTAACTTTATTTCATCAAATTTTTCACCAAAATTATATTTTACTTTTCATTTTCATAGGAATTTGCAACTCTCTCCGAGTCTGTTTCTATTTTTACTGTTTTTTTTCTTTTCTCTGCCATGATACTTTGTGTCTAAGTTTTGCCTACTGTTGATCAACGAAACTTCTCTGTGTTTTATGACAAGCTTCTACCACGATGGGCGGTCATAAACTGGGTGTTAATTCACACACCGAGAAGGACGCTGGATCAATTTTCAACAAAACATCGACCTGTGTCCTGAATGAGATTCAACCTTGATACATCTTAACAATGATCAATTTGAATTTCCATACATTCAACAATTTATTCACACACTACAATAACTACAAATCTCTATGTAGTTCTATATAACTTCACTCTCTAGAAGTTAAATTTCTGACCTCAGGTGATATAACTGGATCTGGTTGACCGGGTCCTTCCACGAAGAGGATGCCCCACAGGGGTTGCCGTCGAGAAAGATCGATTTCCCAGCTCAAGCTGGGTGCGCGCTTTCCAATCTCTGTCGTTCATCCTCCAAGCAGAATCCCCGAATCCGGCTCGAAGGACCATTATGTCATAATTTTTATACAATCACAATCCAGTGAATGTATTTGTGACATTTAAACGCCAGTCTCCTACCAATTGGGATTAAAATCAAACCACTGAGTCAGTTCTTTTTCACGTGCCTTGCACGGGGAGAGCCGGCCGTGCGTGCGCTTACTAGGCTCGTCCACGCTGCTCTTCCAAAGCTCCTCCCCTTGCAGTACGGTTTTATTAATTTCAATAGTGCTGCCGCGATTATTCGACGTTGTCGACGTAATCGATTATGAAAATGAGTCGACTACAATTTTTTTGGTCGAATATTCGCCTTTATTTATTTTTGGTCTCAAACGGCTCGTCCAGAGACCTTTTGCTTGCCTGAGATCAGGTATTTCCCCTCCACACCACTAGTCGTACTACACTCGAGGCCGACACCGGTCACGCAGGCAGCGGCTACACCGGCGGACACCGCGCAGCTAACAGCAGCTACACCGAGCGGACACCGCGCAGCTAACAAGCGGCTACACCCGAGGCGGACACCGGCGCGGCTAACAGCGGCTACACCCGAAGCGGACACCGGTGCGGCAGCAACAACTGCGCCCGAGGCCGACACCGGTGCTGCTGACAGCGGTTGACTATCCAGGGTTGGCGCCGAGGTAGCTAACCTCGGCTTCACCAAAGGCTAACAGCAGTGGTAAATAATGGCACCGCCAAAGAAACAAACTTGAGGAAGTATTTGCCGTGCACTCTGCTGGCTGGTCTCTCTCTTTCTCGACCACGACCACGATGCATGAGGTATTGAGCATACCGTTGCATATGCTGCTCGTGCAAACTCGTTAAATTGTGTGTGCATATCGTTGTTCAACATTGTTGAATGAGCACACACAACAGACATAACAGCAATAACCTTTGCAACTCGCACGCACAGCACACACAAGGTAAAATCTAACACACACACTTGTGTGTGTTAGAACCGCTTTTTTTTTTATTAGTCGTTTAGATTAGTCGACTAATCGAAAAATTAGTCGAGAGATTAATCGTTAGAAAATTAGTCGTTAGTGGCAGCACTAAATTTCAAACAATCCATCATGTCAGTACAAAGGCAACCTGATCAACGTATACATAATCTCGTTAAGCTTACCACAGATAACATAGTGAAGTATATCATGACTTTGTTTTACATTGGATCAGATAGGTACAAATTTACGATGTGAACAGTCCTGCAAGGAGGGAAAAGGTCATAAGAGGTCACACATCTGGTTTTAGCAGAGATAGGTTAACAAAGGCCCTTCATCCTCTGAGCCTGCCTTGTACCATGAGACTGTTTGATGTACATTTTTTAAATAACTTCATCATTATAAGCATTTTATTCTAACAGTTGTAATATTTTTAGCTCAGGAATATATGCTATAACCGCTTTTAACCCCTTTAGTGGTTAGAGAGTTCACCCACCAGTATAATGGTTCAGTCCCAGCTCAATTGTGTCATTGGGCAACACACCTCACCCCAATGCAAAAAACAAAATCTAGTCCAGCTAAAATGACTTGGATTAAGAAAGTTTTGCCATGATTTGAGTACATTTCACTTGACAAGTAAAATTATCTGTCAGTGCAAGAAGATTTTTGTACTATGAAAATACATCTTGTTACACTTAAAATAAGAAAAACAACAAGTTTTTGCACTTAAAATGAGAAATAAAATCAAGTGTTGCTTGAATTAAGAAAAAAACACTTTTTCCCCTGGCAGATAATTTCACTTGTCAAGTTAAATCTACTCAAATAAAGTAAAATGTTCTTAATTTAAGTCATTTTAACTTACCTAGATACTGTTTATTTCAAGCAGACTTTCCTTAACAAGACTTAAGTTTTATCTTATTTATTTACTTTTACTCCTATACTTACACCTTCTGACTGGAGAATTTACTGTTTGGCGCAAGCTTCATTATTTAGAAAGCGTATTGACTAAAAATGAAATTCTAACATGTTATTACAAATGCTATTACAGTTTGTTTCTGACTAATTACTGCTTATTGCTGATGCGGATGTGATCAGTAACTAAAGTATTAAACTTATCAAAATGTTGGTCATTATAACTACTTTTCCTCTTTTTAAATTTTCTCACAGAAAATCAGCTTTTAGGCCTGTAACTCACAGTGTAATCTGAATTTCACACAGAGTTAGACTTCATGCTCTAGTTCCGTAGTGTGTAACTTGATGCTGTATTTACACATAGTACTCGCTTACAGTTCATTCATGCATGTTTATAATGGACTCCACTCTCCGCTCCCATCTGTGCGCTCAGACGCCTTTACTCAAGCATGTGCTGATGGTGCGCGGACGTGTTCACTGTCACAAACATTACTCACGTGAAAACCCCATTCAGTTATTTGAGTTTGCACATTTCAAGTGATGCGTGGTTAAAACTGTGGAGTAAATTGGGACAAGAGCATGAGTCATACAATTCATCATTTTATAGCGTGAGGCGCATATGGGTGTATTTACGCTTTTGACAGTAGTAGTAGTAGTAAACATTTAAATCGTATGTTGTTTTATTAGACATTTCATTGAATGTGGCTGAGGTAATTAAGCAGTTTGATTGGTCATGGTCAGTGTGGTGTTGAGCACAAACTGGCAGCAGCTACAATAACAGGCTGCGAACTGTGTGGAGTGACTAAATAATGCAATGTACATATAAATAAGCATGAATTTGACCATATAAATCCCCTAATATTCCCCAAAATATTCAGAGTTGTATTATTATAATTTATTATATATGATTATCATTATAGTTATTGTTAAGTTTTATTATTATCAAAGTTTTATCGCATTCCTATTACAATCTGCTATCTTGCTGATATAGCTCAAACATTGCCTGACCAGCCAGTCGCTTCTACGTTCTGTTTGATGCCTGAAGGGTCTGAAACCAGGGAATAGAGGGTGAACAACCTGCGTCCAAACTTGAAAAAGTTCAACCACAGCTGCTAATCTGTAGCATGTGTTTCTCAAATACGTAAAACATCTCCTCTTCAATATTCTCATAGCATTCAGAACAAAATATATAACACATTTTACCTGAGATAAGCAATAGTTTGGTGGTTCGAATGTTGATTCCACAAAAATCCTTGCCGTTTCTCAGTCCTTTATGTTGTTTTTTTTACACGTAAACCACCATGTTTGTTTTTGACGAGAACTTTAATTATTTTTAATTAATCATTGCATTTATATAGCGCCTTTCAAGATACTCACAGCGCTTTACATACCCAAAGCACTTTATAAAACAGAAGCATGCATCTCTTTGATTAGGTAATCCGCCTGTCAATCACACCCTCTGAAATCAGGGACAGAGGACATGGCTCAAGTTTTCTCATATCTGTCCAGCGAGAACCACACGAGGCAGCAGATTGCTTCGGTTACCTCTTAAAGGAAATATAAAGATAGGCCTACTAAGTGCACAATTGTGACAAAATACAAATGTGATCTTGGCTCCTAAAAATCATTATATCTGCTGTTTCTGACATATCGCCCCCTTCAGGTCAAATACAGAGGACACGTTTCCACAAGGACTGTAAAGTGCACCCTAAGACAGATCTAATAATGATGACATCCCATTGACTTTATGACCGCCCCATGCTTTCTGCCCCACTCCAATAATCACCCAGTGTCCATTCGTTTCAACAGACCTTTAATTGACCAAACCTAATCACAATATCCATCTTTTTCGTAATGGCCGGTGTTATCACTCTAAAAGCGATAAAAATGTAATATTATTCTTTTGCATATGTATATTACCTAGAGTCACCAAGGACATGGCTAATTCAGGTACAAAAACTTCAACATTGCACGCTCACCTTAACAAGCCCGCTGCTCTGAACAAGGTTAATGAGGTTTCCGTGACAACAGCACCCTCGGCAACCATCAAGCCATTCGCCCCGAGTCCCCTGCTCTGAATAATTGGCTTATCCATACATCTGTAGAGCACTATGAATCATTGATGCATAGGGGCGACTCTACGACTATACGAGTACTGCAGGCTTTTCCTCCTCTCTCTAAAGGTTATTGCACAAAAATGGAGTAAAAAATCATTTAAACTGCTTCCAGGGTAATTCTCGAGCCACATCGTCTTTGGACCTGCTACAAGTGTCAGCGTATTTGACACAAGTGCTGATTCCAGTGGGGAAATTGGAGCGATATTATGGGATGCTGATCTGTTAGATTGTAATGGCTGGAATGTGGGATTATTTAAAGTGGCTTATGCAACATTTTGGCTGGGAGTCCATCACCACCATCACCTGCTTGTTTCTTTGAATAGGTCATTGTTCTGCCTGGAATTTTCCACAATATGACATTAAACAGATCTACCTTATATTTATTCAATTACAGGTGGTGTTATAACTAAAAAATAAAACAAAAAAACAGACATTCTGACTGTATGTGGGGTTGTCTCTACACAGATCTGACCTGTAACTTGGCCTGGTACTGTGAAACATTCCAGACAAAGCAGTAACATCATCATGGAAAAAGCATTTGACGGGCACAACGCACCTTTAAAGTTCCTGTTTTACACTGAACTTACTTTTAGCAGTAATAATGTTCATGAGTGATTCTACAAATACAGTCCATCGATGACTCATGAGCTTTGATTTTTCTGTTCAAATTGCTGAAGTTGTAATCACCCTCTTGAGGACCACACACTCAAAATTTTGTATTTTCACTTTTTAACCATGTTCTTTTGTTGTCCCGTCATCAAAAGCAAACCTGGAGTTGTACTTCATTTAGGCCCGTTTCATTAATCCTGTTTACAAGGTCATCTTCTTTGTGTGCTCAGAAATCACATTCAAAGCCACAAAAAACTTCATAAACCATCAGTGGAGTCATTCTGCTCTCAGATCCTCTTCATAATTAGCAGGGCTCTATTAGCAAAGCAGCCCCACGTTTCCTAATGCCTTCATTCATTTATTTTTCGATCGCTCATTCCAACTAGTAACAGCAGACAGGGCTCCAATGTCCAAACACTGAGCGACTACAGATTGACACTGTAGTTTTCAGTGTGTTTTACAAATGTAGACATTATTTTCAGTTTCAAAATATGACATATCCATGCAGATTTGATGTTTAAAGAAGGCCTGTTGTGCTAGTGTCTGCTATATAATTCTAATCTATGACACTCGTAGATCATTGTTATAATTTGCACATTTTAAATCACAACCAAGAATTGGGAAGTTGTCCGCACCTCTGATGGAAACTGGAGATCAAGGTTCAGAGCAAGATTCCGAATCCTACGCATATCACTTATTAAGAAAATAAAATTGTAGAACAAAGTAACTACAGGGCAGTGGGTGTGTACCAGTGACTGTGAAAACGGATTGATCGGCAATATGGTGTCTTGAAAGTAATCAATTAAAGATTGCTCAGACATGCACAAATCGGTCCAAATACAACTTTGGATGAGTAAATGAGAAGGGCAAACTAATATAACATGGTTGAAAGCTTTAAAGAGTCCATTTTGCGTAATAGATCTGCTTTAAAGGCCAATAAAAGCCACGAGAATGCACAGTATGCCCAGATTAAATGGCTTCAGACCTTCTGCTGGCAACAATCATTTCAATAAGGAGACGTTAGAATTAGACTAACTTGACCTATCTTCATGTAGACATCCTTTTATTTAGGTAAATGGACACGTATTCTTTTGTTATCTTGACCTGCAAACGGCTTTTACATTGTATTCCTATATTTCCACTGTGCCTCTCCCTGTGTGGTCCATAGTGAGCGATAGCACCAGGACACTGTGGGCTGTGTGGCCCCTGAGGTTATGAGGAGAAGCCCAGATTCGATCAGATTCCAGCCCAGCGGCTCCGAGTTTGATGCTGGATGTTCTTCCTTTAATTGCCTTGGTCTCAGATTTGTAGTGTTCATATTCTTTTCTGTGTGACCAATAAATGACCCCACCTCCCCCCTCTTCTGTATTGGCTTCTACTTTCTCGTTTTCTCCCTTCCAATCGAGATTATGGTCCAATATACTGGCCTGTAAAGCTAAAGCGCTCTATAAAACACTGGATGTTAGCAGATGAGAGTACAGGAAGGATGAGGAAGAAGGAAGAGAAAATTGGATCTTTTTGTTTACCGTAAATTCCGGATCACAAGCCGCTACTTTTTTTCTACACTTTCAACACTGCGGCGTGTAATATGAAGCGGCTTTTTTATTTTTTTTTTCATCGCGGGAAAAACATGGACCAATAAAATGAATAAGTAGTTCACTGAGGTCCAATGAAATTGTATGATTAATCACAACTTCCTTATTTCAGTCTTTCTGCTAACCCTCATCAACATGGAGAATACCAGACAAAAAGCATATGATGCAGCTTTTAAACTAAAAGCGATCACTCTGGCAGTTAAAGAAGGAAATCGAGCTGCTGCCCGTAAAATTGGCATAAACGAGTAGATGGTACGAAGGTGGAGGCTCCAGCAAGAAGAACTGAGCCAGTGTAAAAAGACAACCAAAGCTTTCAGAGGTAACCATAGCAGATGGCCTAAGCTTGAAAACTTTCTGGAGGACTGGGTTAACACGCAAAGAGCACGCGGCCGCACTGTACAAATCAGACTGAAGGCTAAAGCGATCGCTACCGTGGTTTATTCCCAGAGCGCCAAGGTGTGTATGTGCATTTCGCGTGTGTGTGTCCCAAGTGTGTGAAGGTGTGTAAGTGCCTGTGGCGCGTGTGTGTCCCAAGTGTCACCAGTGAGCGAGTCCGTCCCCAGAGTTCAGCGGGGGACCGCGTCCGCGGCCCATCCCGGAGGCGCTCCAGGCGGCGGGGACGCAGAAGCGAACCCCCCGCCTAGTCTTTGGCCAGCGGTTTATAATATGGTGCGGCTCATATAATTACAAAATTGATTTTTCTTCATAAATCTGAGCATGCGGTTCTTAATCGGGTGCGCTCTGTAGTCCGGAATTTACGGTAATTTACCAGTGAGTTTCTGTAACTACTCCAGTAACTTTACAGGAGACGGAAGCAAGGTTTGCATTTTGAACTAACTTTTATTTAATGCATTTGTCATAAAAGCTTTATTTTCACAGATAACGATGGAAAGTGACATTTATCGTTGTAATTTTTTAAGGGAAAATAAAGTCACCAACACCCACGTTCCCCATGGAAAAATAACAATGTTTTGATTTGTGTCTTTATTATATTATACCGTGGATTTTTGTGTACTTGTGGTAGCAGATGGAGCTCACATAAGAGTGAATGCATGGTTCTGTGTTAAAGGTGCATTGTGTAACTTTTCTGTGGTGATGTTTCTATGCCTGGAATGTTCCACAGTATGACATGAAACAGCTCTACATTACGTCCATTCAATTTCAGGTGGTTTTATACCTCAAAAATACCTAGAAAAACAGGCACTCTGTGTTTTGACTGTGAGCGGAGTCGCCTCTCCACAGATCTGACCTGTAACTTGGTCTGGTTTGGTCTCCATAAAGATAGAAAGGTTTAATGCTGTACTGCGAAACATTCCAGACAAAGCAATAACATCTCCATGAAGAAAAGCATTTGACAAACCTTCCCCCAGAAAAGTAACATAATATTGGATTTCATTTTCTACATGAAGAATTGCATTTGCAGTTGTTCTACTTTCAGGATTCTGCTCAAAATTTACAGTTTAAACATGTTTATGGGCCAGTAACATTTGAGAAAAGATAAAATAAAATAAAATAAAATAAATACAGCTCAATAAATAAAATATTTGCAGACTCTAAACTACAGGGTTAGCAGATTTCATACATGATAAGAAAGAGCTTTGTGTTGCATTTTTTTGTATGAAAAGCACTCTGTAAATAAAGTTTGTTGAGTTTGATTGAAAGACAGGATAAACTATGTTACTTAAAGATGCACTGCACAACATTTCTAGTGGAGGGTCCGCCACCTGCTCATCTCCATGGAAATGTGATTGCTTTGTCTAGAATGTGCCGCAGTTTAGATTAAACTTATCTATCACAACGGAGACAAGCAGGTTACAGCACTTTGAGACATTATGAATCAGATCTGTGGAGAGTCGTGCCTATTTACAGAAGGAATTATTGTATTTTAAAGCAATAAAAACAGCCATTATGAATAAATGCAAGATGTATATGTTAATGTCATACAATGGGACATTCCAGGCAAAGCGATAACATCTCCATGGAGACAAGTAGGTAGCGGTCTCCACCAGAAAAGTTGCGCAGTGCACCTTTAAGTAATTGCAGTTGTGCGACCATTCAAGTTTAGTTAGATTTGTGATATACCCTGCACCCAACCGAACCGTACTGGTAAAGTAAGAACGCCAGGCCTACTACTGCTTGACAAATGTTAGGCTGCGGTGCATATTGGAGTTCACACTAGGCTGGTGGTCACATTCTTAAAGCCTGATCAGGGAACATTTTCTCCAGTGAATCACTTGAATGAGTCCTGTATCGATCCCACCTCCTCTAAGTCTTTACAGCACACTTTGGCCGAGCGATAAAGCTTTAGTGTGTTCAAGCAGCCAGACTCTCCCAGATTTATGAGCATCTCTCCTGGCTCCAACTTCACTTCCATTATGTCTTTTCACAGACGATCAGCTGCGACAGACCCACTGTTAAGTCACTATCAATTCAAGCTCTGCCAAAACGAAACTCACTTTTCACTAGAGGAGATTAGCACTCACCGTATGTTTACCACTCTGATCCATGTTGCTCTTATCTTGTGTTGTGTTTATTTGTTTAAGTATGTAATTAGCACGGATTAGGAAAAGTAAAAGACAGAACAACTTTACAAATCTGCTGTTGTCTATTTGCTTGTTTTCGGCTTATATTTGTGGATCAGGAGTTACTTGTTTTGTGGTAGTTTTTTTTCTAAGATTTAGTCATTAGGCAGTAATTTATTGCAAAATACCAATATAGTATTGTGCATTACATTGTGTGTTACTTTCTTATAGATCTTTTTAAGATAATGTTTTTGTATGCAAAGGCTTTTTCTTAAAGGTGCTTTGTGTAACTTTTCTGGTGGAGGGTTTGTCAAATGCCTTTCATCACTGAGATATTATGGCTCTGTCTGGAATGTTTCACAGTATGAAAAACAACCAAACTAAAAACTGTATCTTCATGGAAACATAATTTTATTACATGCAATTGCTTTCCATATTTTTACTTAAATCCAGTTACCTTTTTTTTCAGTGCATGTTTGAAAAGCATGTTAAAGCATAAATATTATAGTTTTATTTAGACTGCACACTATCGCAGTACAAAACTCTCACATTTTGCATAATTTCTCATTGTAAGCGACCCACTTGGCCACTTGTTTGTGTGAAAATCTGGCAGCCCCGGCGTGTACATGTGAAGTCATTGTTATTCTTGGCACAGACTGGACCAGCCTGTATAACACTGTTAGCACAGCACTCCATCATAGCACTTCATCAATCTATGTAAGAAGTGCGCTATAGTACGCTCTAAAGCGGTTTAAATACATGCAAGTCTCCTCCTTTGCTCCGCCAATAGCTAAATCATGCTAACCCGCCCAGCCCTCACCCATCCGTCACCTGTCGCATTATCACATATGAGCCCTAAACACACTCCATTCTGACTTATAGTGACACACAGCTGCTCCTACATTTCATTCACGGAAATCATAACAGATAGATTATACTAGCATTAGCTTGTGTACGCAAAGCAGGCTTATCAATCAAGTTAAGTGCTGGCGAAGATGCTAGTCGTGCAAGGGTAGAATGGTAGAGCGGTCGCCATGGTGCCCCACAATACTCCAGGCTCCTCCCATCTTGTGTGGGCAAATTAAGAAGGCCGTTAATCACAAGTTCATTAGCATATGGGGATCGGGCCGGTTGCTAATAGACACTTAGGCTTTCCATGCGAGAGGAATTACAAGCGGGTGAAATGTTATGCAGTGGCGTTATTTACAGAAAGGAAAAAACAATATTGTATTGAGGAGTAAATGAGTTTTTCTGACCCGAGGACCAGTGAGGCTGATTTGTAATGCATAAGACAGTTTCCAAATGAACAAATATTAGAAGTGATTTGGAAGATTGCTAATGGCTGTTCACATGGATTACAAATTCTAATTGCATGTACTGTGGACTTTTGTGTGTAAACCTGAAAACTTTAATCATCATGGAGGTATCCCACTTACCATACATTGTACTGAGTCATAGACCATTTCTACATATTATATTTTATTTTTACTTATACATATTTGTCCCTTTTTTCAATCAAATTCTTTTTTTATTACCATTTTGTTTGTTATTTAAAAAAAATCTTGAATTAGATTGTGTGAACTATTAATATTTGTCCATAATGGGACTTGACACTCAACATTTAAACTGCATAGAATAACGTATTAATACAATTATGATGTTAATTTTTTTAGAGAATTGAACAAGTTTGTGTTTTGTTAAAAAGCAACCACAGTAATGACTTAATTCCACATTTTTAATTAAGAATTGGAGCTGACTGCACTCAACTTCACTCATGATGCTAAGAAGTGAATATCTCTTAAACAAGAATGCAGTTTCATGATTTTGTTTCAGTATATTTTGTTTTGACAAATGTAAAGTGAGATTGTTTGGACACAGGGTGAGAGAGAGTGGGAAAAGCATAAAGACAAAGGAACTGCCTTCAAACCTGCTCACTCAAACAGGCCTATGGATATATAAGGAATCACTGGTGCTCTAAAGAATATGCCCTGTGCAGTGATTGCAAAAAGCCATAGTGGCGCTGGTCAAACTGTAAAATTACCAACTGCACTGGCAAGACACAAACTCATTGGAGTACATGTACAAGTACAAGCAAAAATCACTGTAGATTTGAACGCAGACAGACAGAACAGACTCACAACTCGTACACAAATCTTCCAGTAATAAATAATGCATTAGTCTTTTCCAGTCGCTCAAAGTCTCTTTACAGTTCCATGTATTATTCATTCACTCAACACGTGGTGGTGGTGGTGTAAGCGACTACTGTAGTCACAGCTGCCCTGGTCCGAGTGACTAGAGCGAGGCTGCCAATCTGCACCATCGGTTCTACTCCAACATTCACTCACACACCACGTCAACACTACGCAACATGGGTAAAGTGGCTTGCCTAAGGACACAAGGACATTTTTTGCCACTGCACTACAAGAAACAAAATCTAGTCAAGCTAAAATTACTTGGATTGAGAAAGTTTTACCATAGTTTTAGTAAATTTCGCTTGACAAGCAAAATTATCTGCCAGTGGACTTTTTGTACTTAAAATATGAAAATACAACTTGCTACACTTAAAATAAGAAAAACAACAACTTTTTGCACTGAGAAACTAAATTGAATGTTGCTTGAATTGAGAAATAAAACACTTACTCCACTGGCAGATAATTTTACTTACCAATAATGTAAAATGCTCTTAATTTAAGCCATTTTTAACTTACCTAGATATTGTTTTTCCCTCTGTGCACCTGATTTTCCCAGTGGTCTCCCATCCAAGTACTAACCAGGCCTAGCCCTGCTTAGCTTCTGACGAGATTAGGCTTTTATAAGGAGCTTTGTCCACAGTCTTCAGTCTTTTCCACACCTTATTTTGACTGCTGTCCACCTAAATCCTCTGTAACCCCAATAAGTGAATTAGTTGATTAATAAAAACTTAAGAACACCACAAACTGATAAACCAGAGTTTCTCATACTATGATACTTGGGCTGCCACTGGTGTGGGTCTTCTGCAGTTGGAGTATTTCTTTTATTGACAATTGTATGCATGTTTTAGTCCCCCCTATTGTAATATTTAGTCTCATGTTAAACAATTTTAAACCTTGTCCAGTCTCATTTTTGACTTTTCTTTAGATAAAGCCCAGGTTTAGATCTGGTTGCACAACATTATCTTGTAGTACTTGGTGCGATATATTTGATAACCATGTAAAAGCCGCCTCCCCAGTGCCTAATGCACCCCACCAGGTGAACCAAAGATCCAGCCTATGTTCGTCTTTGTCGTCGTATTTTGATTTATCCCAGAAGAACTTTGTCCCTGCTCTGACCCTATTATTCGCTCTTTGTACATCTGCCCACCTGAGCTCCAGCCACGTCCAACCACCATCGCTCATTACTCCATCCACAGCTGCTGCTCCTCCATCTTTGCTTCAGGCTTTGGCAGGGAACGACAACACTCGCTCCTCACATCCTACTGCTTGTGCTTTTACCCTGCAGACTCACATGTTTACTCTATAAGATGATTGAGAATGTGCTGGTATGCCTTTGAAGTCCGTTCATTGTGGGGTATATGTACATTTTTAGGTCCTATTTAACACAAAATTGACGCTTGTGGAATTTAAGTCATGGTAGAAAACCTCATCTACCTTGGGTTTTGTTTCAGAAATCCTAGGTCTGTTTACAACCTTGTTTTCAAGCTCACAGCTACCTTTTACCTTTTTGTTCTGTAGAGATTGGGCTGAATTTCTCCAAGTATTTCTAGTGAAGGTGTATGGAGTTTAAAAACACAATGGAGAGCAGAGAGTTTTCTGTTTGAGAGAAGAACTCAGCCTGAATATGCGGAATTTGTGTGTTAAACATGTGTGAACGAAGCAAAACACAACTCCAAGTATATTTTTGATGAGAAAACAACATTATAACAGATCAGAAAGTAGCGTAATATGATAATATGGGTCCTTTAACTACTGTAAGAGGAATAAAATGAATGAATAAACCCCTGAATCAAGCATTATAGTCATTTATTGGACTTGGCTCGGAGTATGATGAAACATGTCGATACTAGTCCAGTCACGGGCCTGCCTCAGCTCTGCGTCGATGCGTCTGTCAATGTTGTCTGGAGTGTCTCGGCTGCTGGAAGCTCCCGTCAGCGTTTAGTCAAAAAGGGTCACTTTCAAAAGTACACTGACGCGCAAGTCCACTGCCAATACTTCTTGTGGTATTGCATCTAATCAGTTCTGAGAAAAAAAAAAAAAGCAGAACTAGTTGACGTTATAACAGCTTTTCTGTAGTGGTGTTGTGTTTTACTGTCACAACTAGCATGCTAACTGTGCACTTTTTGGTTCTCAGACAATAAAACGGTCTTATTCTGACTTAAGAGCTGCTTTTGTTCTATACAAGTTGAAAAAAATCGAACAAAAATCAGTTATAGCAAATTTAAGAAAACCTATGTTTAACTAAAGGACCTTGAACTGATGAAGAAGAAAATAACCAAAAAAACCCAACATAAAAAACATTTGATAACCCATATTGTACAAACATTTAACACATTTTCTTAGGTTTAAAAATCATCATTTGTTTCTTGCAACAGCCTACCGCTATTTACCCTCTTTGAGAGCTAATGTTAATCAGACAGCGTTGAATGCAACCCTTGTTATCGCACTTAACCCGAGAGTCCATAGTGTAATTAAGTTTACATGTGTGGGTGGAAACACTTGTCTGACAGTGCCTCATAGACAGTAATGGGAAGAATACTTTGAAAATGTATTTACTGTAGTTGCAGCACACTGAATATGTGCATAACATGTATTTTGTAACGTATTCTGATGCACGGGCTAATCAAAGTACTGTATTTTTGCATTTAGAAAACCCGAAACACATTATTAAAAACAGCTTTATGTTGGCTTCACCGTTTGCTATCTATTTATTTATCGCTATCGCTTGAAGTCACCACAAGAGCAGTGTTTTAAAATGTTCTCACTAATGAAAAAAGATAAAATGTAACTGCATTAGAATTACCCCTATGAACTAACATCAAGGACCATGTTGTCCACCCTCCTGTGGGCTCACCACCTGCAGAGGGGTTCATAGGGGGGGTTAGGTGCTATGAGTATTGGGCAGCAAGCTGCCCCCGCGACCCAGCCGGATTAAGCGGGAGAAGATGGATGGATGGATGCATTAGAATTAGTGATCTGTATATGTATTATCTTTACATACAGTATATTTAGTTCCTTCCCAACATTGCTAATAGAATCTTTTAGTGCACCATCCTTATAATAGCCATATATTAATACTTAAACATGGCATTTGATGAAACTGGAATTGCCTTTCGTCTTTGTTTAACAATTTTACTCTTGGGATGTTTAGTAGATCGTCTCAGTAACGTGTGGTCTGTCACTGTGGGGCTCTGTTGTTCCATGTGAAGCGTTGAATGATTCAGGACACAGTGGATCTATGGCCGTGCTGAGCCTGTCCCTTTTAACCCAGCTGTCACTCACGCTCTTATTGGTTTGGGCCTCTGGAGTTTACTCGGAGATGTGAAGGCTCATCATTTTCTATAGCTCCTAGTTGGAAAAGGGATTTGTGATAGTTTGGTGTCACATGAGGCACTGCTGATAAAATATTTTGAATCCTTTTTAGAAATCCTGATGTGTAATTGCCTCATGAGGTATTTTCTGAATAGAATGGTGTGCGTTTTAGACACTTCAGAATAAAGTAACAGTCAAAGGTACGCCTCTTCACAGATCTGACCTGTACTGTGGCCTGGTGGCATATTTATTTATTTATTTATTTATTGGTTTATTTATTTGACACGGACAGTGTACATTAATAGCATCACTGCAAATGCACCAGAATTTGCCAAGGCTATTTTTCATCCATTGTTACTGGACACATGTTAAAATTGTCTCCCTAAAAACAACTGTAAAAAAAAAAAAAAAAAATTAAACGATCTCTGCTTGTTTCCATAGAGATAGTATATAACTTAATGCAATACTGTGAAACATTCTGAACAAAGCAATAAGCTGGTTTTACATATCCATAGTATCCAAGCATAATGAAAAATGAGTACTGTTGCCACAGCAATTAACAAAATATGCTTCCTCCTCAAGATGCTGCCTGTTGATACTTTGGAGCTGATGTCTTTAACAATCTCTGGGGGTGTAGCTAACCGGAGGCTCTGCTCTGTCTGAAACTTTGTTAGTCAAGTTAGATTTAATCTGAGCTTTATTTTAACACAATCTGACCAGAAAGAGTTAGCTGGAACTACAACACGTGAGATGATTTGTGCTGTGAAACAAGACTCTCACACATAAAATTACAGTCACAGTTTTTCTGTTCGTCACTTTCACCTTTTAGACTGAGACAAACTTTATTCATCCACAAGGAAAACTATTTGGAAGCAGTAGCTCACACATCTCAATATAATATAATAACAAAGAGTAAAAAATATAAATGGTAATAATAAATTCTAAGTAGCAAAAAACACAGCAAAAGACAGGTGTCAAATAAGACATAATTATATAAATGTATATGTACAAACCATAAGTAGAAGTGATGACTCCCTGTATATGTACAAGTCAAAATCAAATAAAGAAATAAGTTGTAAAATTTGGTTTTGAAAGTCAAACGCCCAAACAGGACCATGATGAATGCTGTTTATAGATCACAGGCTTATGAAAATGCTTTGTTTAAATCCATGTAGTATTTTTTCTTGAGTCTTAAGCCTTTTTGTCCATGTTTGCTAACGTGTGCATTGTGTCTCCACGGTAACTGCTGAACATTCCGCTCATACAGATACATGTATAACAGCTCCAGCGTGACGTCACAGCAAAGCATCAAGAAAAGGAAACTGCAACACATGATTTCCCAGATGTTTTTTCGAATCTCTAGCCTGAAGAATCAAATGTCCCCATGCAGCAAAACACGATGTCAACCATGTCAAATCCAACCTGCGTATCTGAAATTCCATACACTCATTTGCATACGCCATGATAGCCGATATCTGTTTTGAAGCATTGAAAGAAAGCAACCGTCAACCACCAACGCATATTTACGGCTATTCAAAAGTCCCTATAGCCCCTTTGAGACCACGCATACAGCTCCCTATAGAGATCCATTTAGTTCAATCTCCTCTGCCATCCGATGATTATGCGTCTCCATGTATTCATTGTCCAATTCTTCTTCTCTTCCCTCGCGCATTATCTCTGGTATGCAAGCCTCCCGCTGGCATTCAGAATCTGTTCATTGAGTGGTCTGGTGGAGGTCCATGTGTTGGTCATAATAAGCGAGAGTGCTGATATGACAGTGGATATTGTTCCTTAAAGGCCAGGCCAAAGCTTATTAAAGGTGGAACATAGACATACACTACGACTTACAATAGAATAAAAAGGAAGCTGCCCGGTGTAAAACTGAAATATTAGCGAGCACCTTTTTAGCTGGCGCTTTGGAAGGGAAGGCGATTCGGTCGCAGTCGGACAATTCCCAGCATCCCTCAGCGGGGGTCTACTTTGGAATGGAGAAGCGATTTATTCAGCTCCGTAAAAAATCATAATGAAAAAAGAGGAATGAATGGAATAAAAAATGTATGAAGCGGAGAGGCTCCCGTAGGTGCTGTTGAGCTGACGTTGTAATCAGAATTGGATGGACTCGCCAAAAGTGTAACCTTCATTTTTGAATGTTGGTGCAGAGTTGGCCGAGTGTCCTGATGGTTGAGCAACTGAGAAGATCTCACCATCTCAAAGAGGAGGAACTTTCTGTTTGCTTTACGCTGTATAGTTCATAAACTTAAATCTGCGTAGGCAAAGACTGGAGCTGCCTGGACTCTCATATCCAACTTCACGTACTTTCGATCGCTCACCCATTCTTTTTGCAATTAAACTATTAAACCAGATCCCTCAATTGTGGAACTCAACATCAGTTGAAGTCTTTAAATCCTCTCTGTGGAACGACATGGGAAATACAATATATGAACTCTTGTACTGATTGTTGCCATGAACTAGTGTATTTTAAATTGTCTTTTTATGATTACCCATTGTCAATTCCTTTATAGGTCATGACATTTAAATAAAGAATAATAAAAGAAGAAGAAGAAACACATAAACACCGATTTGATTACTGTAATGTCCCATGGCTTCGTCTTAACACTGGGGTTGTTGAAGAGGAAAAGATGGAGCGGCTGAAGAGGTTGATGGTTCTGCTGCTGCGGTGGAAATGGGGCAGAAGTTACAGAACTGTTGGTACTGTTGAGTAGTGTTGTCATGATACTAAAATTTCAAACTCAATTTTAAAATTAAGGAATAGACTCAATATTCAATACTAATGCTGAATAATATATATATATTTTTTTTAAAAGCGCTCTCTCTTTCGACTATAGAAGCTCAAGATCAGCTCAAGATCATTCTAAAGCAGGGGTCCTCTTTCCTCCGGTGAGCTACTTTTACAAAACAAAAATGCCAGAGAGCTATTTCAGCAGTCACAAGAAATTTCATATATACATATAAGAGTCACTGCGAGCCTTAGCTGAGATACGGTTAAATGCCTCTAAAACATAAACCATTATCCACTTATTAGTGCACTAAGTTATGCATCAAAATCATACATTAGCAATGGTAATAGGCATTTAATTAAGTAAATTTTACTTATTCAGCACAATACGTGTAATTCAGAAATCCCTTGGGGAGCTACTCAGAGGGGCTGAAGAGCTACTGGGAGCTCCCAAGCTTCAGATCAGAGACTCCTGTTCTAAACCTATTCAGGAAAGGTTCATTTCTGTCCTGTGAATGTGACTTTTTAGTATTAATACCTGCTCAAATGAGTATCTAGTTTCAATACTAGTTTTGGTATCGATTAGTATCTGATTTCTGATGCTTTCGATAACTTGACTGTTGGAAATATACTTAACTTAATGAATTGATGCTATGTAACTCATTAAGAATTGTGTTTCAAAACAAATTTCGCACTAAAGTGTGAATAAAGTGAAAACAGGGAATTTTGCACAAACATGGATTACTATGTGTGGAGCTAACACTTGAAAGCACATGCATACAGACAGTCGCAGAACTAAAATATCAGACTCAATTTGCAAACAAAAGAAAAGTTTACTCCAGATTTTCCATCCATCCATCTTCTCCCGCTTAATCCGGCTGGGTCGCGGATTAAGCGGAAATTTTGATATTTTAAAAACAAAATTACTTTGCAAATCACCTTGGTTCTGCTGTAGATTTAGTCTTTTTTTTATGTGCAGTTTTCTCAGTATCGATGCTTGCTCATATAAGTTTTGACACTCACCTTTAATATCGATTAGTATCTGGTGGCGTTTTCTTTTACAGCTATAAATCTAAAAACCATTCCCAGGCTCAGTTTCCACTCGCCAATTCACCAAACACAAATCCGTCACTTTGCACAGAGGCAGTCAGAGCCAGCTTGTACCCTGATGGCCAAATATGTTTAATTGATGAAGCTGAGTTGACAGAGTTGTAACGTATTCCAGGTCACGACTCCCTGTAGTGTAGAAAATACAGTACGTGTGGGACAGTCAGGGAGAAGTGGGCTGCCCGGGGACTCATGGTAAATGTGATGAATTGGACATGTGTGTTTCGCCCTCCCAGAGCAATATAGCAGGTAACATGTGTAGGAACAATGGCTGTCTCTGCTGTAATAGGCCCGGCTCTGGTGGGACCTCTTCACTTTGCTTACTGCGTCTGTGTGAGAGACAAACTGACACATGAAAACAACTTTTATTAGCTGCAATAACCGATGGTCATAACAGGTCAAAAGAGTGAAGATGTATGACTGAGTGAATGGGCCAAAGGTTCAGTTCAAGAGTGGGTGTAGGCTTTTCAAAACAGTCCAGGTTTCATATTGGAAATTAAGGTTTCTACATGTAACAACTTGGTGGTTCTTATGGTCAGATCTTACTAGAATTTAGAACTATTTTATTGTGTCCAAGGGAAAGACACTTAACCCGATGCTGCCACTGAAATCAATAAGAAATTGGCGGCAGTTTTTTTCCATTTTTAGAGGAAGCTCAGTCTAATATTATGATTTCAATGGCGTGTTTTCACTAAAGATGCACTATGCAATTTTCTGCTGGAGGGTAAGCCACCTGCATGTTTTTGCTTCACCTGAAATGTTCCACAGTGGCATTAATCAAACTGTAATTTACGTTTATTCAATTACAGGTGGTTTATTACCCAAACTACGTGTATAAATGTGCATTCTGACTTTGAGCGGGCTTGCCTCTCCACAGATTTGTCCTGTAACTTGCCACCTGCTTGTGGAGATAGATCAGAGTAGCTTAAAGGGGAACTCCGGCACTCTTGAAGCTCGGTGTTGCCTTGTTGCCTCGGTGGAGATCTCGCTGTGGCAGTGAGTCTGTCAAGGCAACAAACTAGTGTAGTGATTTGGGCAAGTTCTTAACTTCCACGTAAAATGCCAATTTACACACTGAAGAGGCTTAACACCACTTTCTAACCCATCTTACAGCAGCCACGAGTCCAAATACTAAAACACTCTGCCTGACTCACTCATTAGGTGGTCTGGAAATGTTATAAAACAACTTTATAAGCAGCCTTACACTTTCCTTTATTGATTTCCCACTGTGCATGTGAAAGCCCAAAAGACCCGACTGCCGACTCCAGCGGTGGCGAGTGGCTCGAGCCACAAGAAGCAACAAGTGAGGATCGACTACTGAAAGAAACTAAAAGTTGTTGAAAGAAAATGATTCGAGAATGTATTTTTTAAGCGTTTTTCAAAAAAATATAACTCACTCGTAAATAAATGGGATTAGAAACTATGTCGGTGATCAAGTCTTTTGGGCTTTCACATGTGCAGTGGGAAAACAACAGAGGTAAATGTAAGGCTGCTTATAAAGTTGTTTCCAGACACTAATGAGTGAGCCAGGCAGAGCGTTTAGTTTGTTAGACTCGTGGGTATGTTGTAAGATGGGTTAGAAAGTGGTATTAAGATTCTTCAGTGTGCAAATTAGCGTTTTACGTGGAACTGAGAGCTTGCCCCATCACGATGCTAGCTTGTTACCTGCGAGATCTCTGCCGAGGCAACACTGATCTGTGCTGTTTTTTGGCTTCTGACAGTATTCAACCACCTCTAGCAACGGACTTTAGTTTCAAACGTGCCGGAGTTCCACTTTAAGCCCAAACTGTGGCACATTATAGGCAAAGTAATTACATCACCATGGAGATAAACAGGTGATGAATCCTCTAACAGAAAAAGTTCCACAGTGCACTTTTAATTGTCCAGCCCTCCTTTATAAAACACTCTTCCTCACTCCCTCCCTGTCTTCTCTCAGGTGTTAGCATGCATCTTGCTTCGTGCGGCTGTTTTTTTTCCTTCACAGTTGTTTTTCTTTCTCCCTGTTGAGTGTCTGGGTAAATTGCAGGGCTCTGAGGGCAAATCGATTCAAGCAGCAAGATAACCAAGTTACCCAGCAGTCCCATTGACCGTGTCTCTCTTCTTTCCTCTCCGCACCATCCCTCCTTCTCTTTACACCTCCATCTCTGCCACCTCCTCCTCCTCTGGTCATCCTTTACTCCTCCGCTCCTCTTTACTCCTCCCACATTTTGACCCTGTTCCCTCTGTCCACAGGCCGACAAACCTGCCCGCCGGAGAAGTTTGACTGTGGGGGCGCGACCAGCAAGTGTGTATCGTTGTCATGGCGATGCGACGGAGAGAGGGACTGTGAGAACGGGGCAGACGAGGAGCAATGCGCGGCCGGTATGTTTTTATTGACTTTTTTTTTTTTTTACATTACTTGAACATTTTTAAGAAGATATTTTTAGACCGTAGCAAAGCGCTGAAAATGTTTGAGAGGTGATAGTCGGTGTTTGCCCAACAACTGGAGGGTTGCCTGTTCAGATCTCACCTGAAGACTGAACTGCTGTTGTATCAATGAGCAAGACACTTTAACCACATTTCCTATTCCCCAGTTACACTAAAAGCAGTTCTGGTTCTCTCTGAAGAAATGTATTTAATGTAATTTAATCAAATAAATCGTAAATGTGCAAGTTTTCTGGTGGGAGGTCTGAAACCTTTTCTCCATGAAGACCGGGATGCAACCATAGACTGTATAAATGGGCTTAGTTACCCTGCTAGATGCCATATTTCGAATAGGAAGTGAACATGGACTCGCTTTTAGCTCCATCGCCTCTGGCTCCAATTCACTTTGAATTGGACAAAAAACCAAAATGCTTCTGCTCTCCACCTTCTCATTTTTATTTATTTAATTTGTTTATTTATTTAATAGGGACAGTGCATATTAATGAACAGCTACAACGTTGCAGTGTAAATATGCCAGATTATAGCAAAAATGCTCATTTCCATCTATAGTCCCTGGGCAGGTGACACCATAGATTTAACAGTTTGGTCTTAACTCTGCCATACCTGAGGGAAATTTTAGTACATTTGTCCTCCCCTGGATTTTTTTCTTAATTTTGCTATTTAAACTTCCCCCTTTTAACCCCTAATGAAGTGTTATACATCCTTTTTTCAGTCCAGCCTGCATGCTGTAGTTGTGTCTTATGGCTGTGCTAAAAGTTATAGGACCAGAAATACAAATGAAAAAGAAAATCCACGGTCTTTCATACAAAACACACAGCAAACATGTATTAACAACTTTTTGGACATAAAAAAGTTAGGCTTAGTTACAAAAGTGTGGATGACGTCACACTCCCTTACAGGGTAGCCATGGGGTCTTAAAAGTCTTTAAAAGGTCTTGAATTTCATGTTCCTTAAAAAGTCTTAAATTATGTTCTCCAAGTCTTGTTTTTTTTCTTATTTTTTTTTTTTTTACAAAGGTCTTAAATTTCATTCCACCGGGCTGCAGTGCAAAATGAGACAAGACAATGTGAAAGCTTAGTCTGTCTTGTTAGAATGTTAGAAATTGTTTTTGGCCATTTTACAAGCAATGCATACAACTATAAATGAGTTCTGAATGAGAACGAGAAAAATTATGAAGCGCACCTTTAATATCATTGGCACATTTTGACTGTAATTTTGAAGTTATATCATTAGTTGCGCTGTGTAGTGTTTGGATTTTCTGCTTATCCCATTGAAATTTATCTAGTGTGATCAAGATAAGATCATATTGAATACAGTTGAACTTTTTAATCACATAATTCCCTTGCTGAGGTTACATTTCTTGCCTTAAGCTCCAGATAAGTCATAAGAGAAAGTATTATATTAATACCTATAACAAAGTCATTTATTCATTGTTCGTAGAAGCTTTTATGGAGTGGTACAGTGACTAATGGCAGACTAAGTGCATTCTGGGGTCAGCCTACTCATTTGCTCTTGTTTGTTTAAAGATAAGACACTGCATAAGATGAGCAAATAAGGCGCTTTATTGTCCTTTTATTTTAAACCAACTCTTGGAGATACGCTTGTCTTGAGGGACGATCAGTCAAAAGTCTGCAGACAAAAGCGTGTGTCTTTGAACTGAACTTGGAGTTTTTTCTCAGAGGAAATAATATATATATATATATATATATATATATATATATATATATATACATATATATATATATATATATATATATATATATATATATATATATATATATATATATATATATATATATATGATGAATAGAGGACACAGCAGTAGAATGGATAGATTTCATCAGATTAATGAAAAAATGTTTTATGTTATTGGAAAAAAATGTCAGTCTTGAGTGGGAATATCTAGGAAGTTTATAATTAAATGGACAAATTAAGTAAGTAAGTGTTTATTTATATAGTGCTTTTCACAGACAGATGTCACAAAGACACTTTACAGAGGATTGTTTACAGAGCATTCTTCATTCACTCCAGACCCGGTGGTGGTAAACTACTGTTATAGCCACAGCTGCCCTGGGACAGACTGACGGAGGCATGGCTGCCAAGCCAACGGTCCCTCCGACCACCACCAACACTCACTCACACAACTTTCACACCTACAGTGCATGTTTTTTTGGGTTGATTGGGGAAACGGTAGTGCCCGGAGGAAACCCATCCAGACACGGGGAGAACATGCAAACTCCACACAGAAAGGCCCGGGCGACCCGGGGATCGAACCCGCAACCTTCTTGCTGTGAGGCACGAGTGCTAGCCACTAAGCCACTGTGCTGCCAAATTACATGTTAAAGGTGTAACTTCTTTGGTGTTTGGCATTAGTATGAATGTGAATGTGTGAGAAATCAGAAAAATGCTAATTTATATATAAACTAACTGCAGGGTGTAATTATGAGATGTTATTTGCATATTGAAAATTTGTATTTTTTTTTATCTCTGTCTCGTTTTCTTAAGCTAAAGTCCCTCTGGATAGTTCCTTTTACAAAAATTCTACAGTTTTACAATTGTTTGAACTGCTCCCAAAGGTTTTAATGTACAAGTAAGTGAGCAAGTCTATAGAGGCACTTGACGCCACCAGATCAAATGCTCTGTTTCACCTTGTGATGTCATGAAACAGTAGTTCTCAAGTTCACAGCTCCCTTTTACTTTCTTGTTTAGTGTAGATTGGCTATTACAAGCCTGAAATGATCAAAGCCACAGCCTAAATATGCAGGTTTTTGTGTTGAACATGTGTGAATGCAACAAAACTCCAGCTATCCCAGGTATGTTTTTGACCTAGATCAGAAAATAGAGCAATATAGCTCCTTTAATAGTTGAATTATAAATCTAAAATAAAATAAATGAATGACTTGTACGGTTGACCCTTCCCAGCTGCATGTATCTTATATCTGTGTAGCCTCCGTCTCTCCCATGGCGGGTGATTCGGTCTGTGCCGCTGACATTAAAGGTGTATAAAGCACATTGATTTTCATCAGTTTCAACATGAGGCCCACAGCACGATCGATATTACACAGTGACACATGCATACACAACACGCATGCACACACGCCTCTACAAACAACTGTCCACGCAGCATTTAAAAACATGGGGATGGATCACTTCAAATGGCTCTTTTTATAAATGTGCTTCTGGTGCTTTCTTTCGTACCATGCTTTTGAGTTACTATCAGATGAGGTAACCCAAAGTAGTACTCAAATAATATTGTTATTCAGTTAAAGAACACATATCATGCCTTTTCTTTTTTTTGACCTGGAGTCTAAATCATTGAATAGTTAGTACAGAAAAGTGGGCAGGGTTAGGGGGTAGGTGAAAACAGGAATCCTCTGAATACTCAAGCCTCAAAAGGAGGACAAAACAGGATTACATATATAAAATACAACTTTTAAGGTAATAATGAGGGAATACCGTTATAATATGGGCTAAAAGCTCATAGCTCAAGTTGATGTTGCATTATATGTTGGCAATTTTGGCCCAGAAATGATCAGAACAGAACTGCTCAAGGTGTATGAACTTTAAGAACATGGAGGAGCTTCATGGAGCTTCATTTTTATTGGAATATGTTGCACTGATTCCTTAATTTTACAGAAAAAGTCCATTATAAAGTGGTGAACTCAGTGAACTACACATATTATCGTGTTGCGTCCGTGAGGAGCTGTTAATAGTATTAATAATAAGCCAATAGCGGCAGCTCAGCACAGATAGGAGTCGGTACACTCTGCAGGAGGCCATTTGGTTTGTTTGGGGCAGTTTCTGGCCCGTTGCCCCTGTGACCTGAGCCATCTGTTCTACTATAATTAGCAAACAGCCTTTTTAGCAACGGTGAATATGAACAATGTGCTTTTATTCAGTTCAGTGAGTGAGATGCCTTCTACTGTCACTGTGGAGATACGTTTGTTGAAGCAATGTTGACAATGTGTATTTATGTGAACTATAAACACCTAGAAGTATTACCTTATTCCATTACCATAAATTTTATTAGCCCAAAGTAATTTCTTACCACTGCAGTGATCATCTTGTACAAAACACTGCTCCTCAATGCAATTATGTCAGCTGTATTAACGCCACTTGGTACTGGTAATGTTATTTCTACTGCATGATATGGTTTCATCTATGCCAGCAACATTAATAAGTTGAAAATATTTGCTTTTATGGTGCTATGAAAATGAAAACAATTATGATTCTGTTACTACTATACTTGCTAGTACTATTAAACACTTCTATTACAGAAAGGAAACTTAACAGTGTGACTTCCTACCTGCTTGTATCCAAGGAGAATTTATTCAGTTGCGCTTTTATTTCTTGTCTAGCAAAAAAATATGTTGAAAACACATCTCTGTACTCTGACTGGGCTTGCCTCTTCACAGATTTGACCTGTAATTTGGTGAAGATGGATACATTTAATGCCATACTGTGGGATATTTTGTGAAAAGCAATAACATCTTCATGCACAGGCTCAAGTGCATTACCCAATATATGTCATACGTTACAGCTTGCATTTCAAAACACTGTGGCCACATTGTGTCACCAGTCTTCACATGCACACAGCGCTTTGAAGAACCACTTTTTCACATGTAAATTTCAGCAGCAAGCTGACAGAAAATGATGCAAAAAAGTGTAATTTTGTGTTGGTTTATTTGTTTGTTTGGTTTGAAGTATGATGGTGTAATTTCTGTGACAGTTTGAGCAGAGCCATGTCTCATCTGCCGTCATCTAGAGCCCATCTCCTCTGTGTCCGGTGAAGCTCATGAGGAGAGGAAGAGAGATGACATCAGGGCCTGTGGGAGGGGGCGACAATAAAGACGTGATTTAGACGGACATGCTCGTTTCTTCTAACATAAAATTCTCAAATAATAAAACTACTTTATTATTATAGTGCTTTTGAGCTTATTCTAATCACTACAGACACTATCCGTGGAGCAAAACAAGTCGTATTATTATCTGTTATTATAATGCTGTTTTAAGACTAACACACACCCTTGCTGCCCTTAAAGGTTTATTAGAATATTGTTACGTCCTCAAAAACAGACCTGGACTTAAAGCTCAGAATGATCTGTTCTACCTTGTGATGTCAAGTAGTGGTAGTATTCGAGTTAACAGCTACATTTTGCTTTTAGATAAGCAAAGATTGGCAATTCCAGGGCTGAAATTATCCAAATGTTTCAAGTGAAGGTGTATGGAGTTTAAAAACACAGTGGAGCACTTTCTGTAATACCACATGAGTGTTTTCTGTTTGAGAAAAGAACTTAATACTCCAGGTATGTTTGTGATGAGGAAATATTATGACATAAATCAGAATATAACTTAGTACTTTAAACTCTAGCATTGCTCTCATATTGCGAGGATTAAGATTTTAAACATCCTTCTGTCCATCATTGGCATGTTTGGTCACTTGTCACACTTAAACTGGCAATCGTTTTTTCCACTATTGAGATAGTTGGTGTTTTTAGTATATTTTTGGCAATAAAACCTGATTTAACAAATTTACACTAATGGTAATTTGCCAATGGATTTGCAAATGCGCTGCCCAAATGTGCAGCAATTGAAATATATTTTAAGACAGTCAACTTTTTAACTTTAATCAGCCAGTCCTTATCTAGTCTATCCAAAATACTTACTTTAAAATGGACAAGTTTGTAACATTTGAACTGATTTAAAGTATTAGTAAAAGTATTAAAGAGCCTATGATACTCTATTTGATATGTTATAATGTTTCCTCATTTTAAAAAAACATCCATGGTTGTGTTTTGTTTCATTCACACATGTTTCACACACAAACCCTGCATATTTAGGTTCTTCCCTCAAACTGAAAACACTCGGTTCCACCTTGTGATGTCATGTAGTGATACAGGAAGTGCTCCACTGTGTTTTTAAACTCCATACGCCTTCACTACAATCATTTGGATATCTTCAGACCAGGAATTTTCAATCTCTACTCAACAAAACGTAAAAGATAGCCGTTAACATGAAAACTACCACTGCATGACATCACAGGGTGGTACAGAACATGTTGAGCTTGTAGACAGACTAATAATAAAGTATTACTCAAACATGTGTGAACAAAACACAACTCCAAGTATGTTTTTCAGGAGGTAACAGCATTTTAAAGTACGTAGATTAAAGCTCAATGTTGCGTAATATAAGGACTTTTAAGTATAGTGTTATAAGTCTACAGTAGAACGTCAATATATCGTGACAATGAACTACTACTACTACTTGTACTTGACTCTGAAAGGCAAAATCATGGCAAAGATGATATTTTTAGTATTGTAAGGATGCTTGCTGTCACCTGTACCACTTTGAGTACTGGCTACTTTCTTCCACCATTGTGTTCACGCCTTTATAAGTCATCGGTGCATTTGAATGGTACCTGATGGATGCTTGTGTGATTTACTTGGATCCTGCCGTAGAACCAAAGTTTCTCAGCTCTTTTCTCCACCTGTGACCCTGAATAAGAATAAGGAGGAGAAGAATGAACAAATAAAATGAAATTGCCGTATGATAATTGATTTCCTGCTGACGTGCTTTGACTGTGTTAGAACAGGCTGCGTAGCTCCATGTTTGATCTATCATTTAAATGTGACATTTATTGCGATGCATATTAAGAGGGTTGAGCACCTCGTGGGTTCACAGTCTCTCCAGCCCTGATGTGACAGCCTGATCACATTTTAATGCCTTTTCAAAGTGTTTTTTTAATAAAATATTAGCGATATGTGATTCTGGGAGAGGACAGTTGAAATTATAGCAATTTCTCAGTAGTATTTTTGTCTAATAATTTCTGTTGTCTGAATAAATAGCTGGTTAACATTTCATTACGGGTTTGACAACAATAATAGAAATGACGGCACTCTGATAAAGCTAAAATTATACAAACATTTGCGAAAATAAAAATTTTATGGTGGAGAAATGGTGGCTTTCAAACTGAATTGTTTCTTCGCAGTATTAGTCTTTGCAAATGGATTTTGTATCTGGCAGATCAAGGTGCTAAAAAACAAATGATTATTCTTATGTAGAGATAACAAAAACAGCCCTGCATCCATTGGAATAATTAGCATTGGCTTCACTGACAGAGGAGACATTTATTTGTGCTAAAATAATGTGTCCATCTCCTCCCACTCAGCATTAAAGCAGTGATTCTAATCAGGCCCCAGTCAAGTGGTGCTTACAGGCTTTTACTGTGAAAGTGCAATCACTGAAAATATTAAAACATCTTCTATCAGGGGCTGGATTCATGCTATGATAATTACGCAGGGTGGCACAAAGGTTAGCGCTAAGGACATCTCTGGGTTTGTGCTTGAGGTGTGAGTTTGCTGTTATTGCTGAGTTGTTGTAACCTTGTATTTACCTGCCCAAAAGCACATTATAGTTGGTTTGTTTATCTGACTGTAGGGTGGTCCCTGTTTGTAGAGGTGGTCAGTATCTAACAAAACACTCCGAAGAAGAAGTAGTGATGGATTTTGTCACAGGTACACAACAAAAAGTGTTAAAATTGACTCTCACAGAATAAATTTTTACATTTTCTTAGAGTTTATATGAGTCCAGTCTGTTATAGAGTTAATTTAACATTTTTGGAAATGTTAATTAAGTAACACTGGACAGAAGTTCCTGTTTAACCTCAAAATCAAGAGTTATATTAATGTTTTGAGAGTAAACAGATAACACTTTGTAGGGTTATCCTGATTTAGCTTAACAACACACAGAGGTGTTTTATTTTTACACTTTATTTTAGTTCATCTAAGATGAAATTATGTTCAAAAGTGCTTCAAACTGGTCAAACTTGGGAGTTGGAGTGAAGTGGTGGAAGGTGCCAAATTAACACTAAGGGAAGTTGAATGAACACTAGACGAAGCTGAATTAACTTTAACCATATCACCTCTGGGAAATAACCCCAACTCGAACCCCCATTTACCTTTGAAGTAGTAAAAATAACACTTTTTGCATTAAAAACTCCAGTTTTTGCTGTGTATCACAGTAATGCCATACTGTGGAACATTCCAAGCAAAGATAACCTCTGAAGACAAGCAAGGTGACACATAAAATAAGATAAGACAAGAGGATCCACCACCAGAAATGAATCTATCAGAAAAGGTCATTGTTATTTGAAGTGCAGACAGTATCACTTGAATATGTAAGAGAAAAACATCAGAACTAATTAAATCTATATAATAATAATATATCAGATTTATATAGCGGCACACTTCACTCTGTAATGGTAAGCTTCTGTTATATCTACGGCTGCCAATTTGTGCCATCAGCTCCTCCGACCACCACACAGAACTTAGTCCCACCCATTTTGGGTGGACCACTAATCTAACACTTGACCCACCGGACCCTGAACTGAAACAGATAACAGTCGTCTTTCAGTGGCCAAAGTGAAGTTTCGCCAACAACACTCCAGTCTTACTTCTTGGTTTGCTGCCAGTTAAACCAGGAATTCGAGATTTAAACCCATCCAAACTTCAGAGCATCTCACAAACGGGAAAATATATTTCTCCATTGCAAGTTATCAACTTTTGAAATGCCACCACTCAAGTTTCTCTTTCTCTCTACTGACTTCGGTCTAATTTTGTGTAATTAACATCCCACCTTATGCGCCGTCTCTTCTCTTCACCCACGCATCAACATATTTTTAGACTCCCCCGAAATTCTCCCTTCTTCTCTCTTTCTTCTTAAATGCTCCGTCTTCACCTCCTCTTCTGTGGCTAACCTCTCCGTCACCTCTGCTCTCCTCCCTTGATGATTCCCCTCCCCTTTCCCCTCCTATTACTACAGCAGCCGTTAATTAGATCGACTAATTGAGCGTACCCTAATGCTGAATAAAACATGGATCCACGAACAGAACTCCTTTATTACGTTTAGAAATCGGCTTTGAAGAAAGTTATGAAGCTATAATGTATGCTAATATGGACCTGTGTTGGTTTAAAGCCCCTCCCCGTCCCCTCGCCTCCGCCATGCTGCCGGCTGTGTGGTGAGGTAAAGTCTGTTTATTCAGAAGGACTGCCCTGCTTATTGTCTCTTGTGGGAGATATTAATATTGCATATGATTTCAAGCAAAGGAGTTAAAAGAAATATCATCTTTGTTTCATCAAGTTGATTAAAAACAGGAAGTAATATCTGTCCAGCTAAGAGAAAGGTCTGTGGGGGCATTGTTACATTTGTTATATTACTTGATTAAAACGTCTTAGTCTTTCATAGACTAATGATGCCTACATGGTATAAACCAATCCGGTATTTTCACTATATTTTCACTGCATTTTCACTGCATTTATTAGTGTTAAAGGTAGAGATAGAGCTTTTTCAGTTCAGATATCGATACTATGACTTTAAGTATCTTTTAGTATAGAATGCTGCAAAATAATTACCCTCTGGGATCAATAAAGTTTTCTGAATCTGATATCTAACATTAACCGACACTAGGGATGGGCGTGATTAGTCGACTAATCGATAATTAAGAATTTCACGTTCATTTTTAATCAAAAAAACGAATGTAGGTTGTTGCATTTCAGAGCGCAAACACTGGAGTTGCGGCCTCACAGTCCCACATTTCTGCTATGGCACCACCTCCTTGAAGATCACTATTTCCTGCATTTACATGTACATAAGTCGGCTTTTTTGAGTATCCCGGTTTCGTCATGGTGCAGGTATAGGCAGTGTCCCAGTTACCACAACAGTTGGTTTTCAGTCTTTTCATCCCAACAGCAGCCAAAAGAAAGAAAGTGACCAACATAAATAAAGTGCACGAAATATTAAACTGTTGACTGTTAAATAAAGAACCGCGCTAAACCTGCAAACGTACAATCTGCACTCATATAACCTGCACACTATGATCTCTGAAAACATGAACCATCTTCAACGCGATATACGTAAAGAACAGACTCACCATCAGCATCACATTCCTCTGTCACAGAAAGAACACTCATATAGTCCACTGAGTCGTGTCCTTTAGTCCGACAGAAGCTGACCGCAGCAGCGCACAAGGAAAGAGCTGCTTTTTTTCTGCACTAATAGTTTATGCAAATTAGCCTTGCGGTTTTAAGTTTAATTTCTGTAAGATGTAAACAAATGTGCCAAAGCTGCATTAAACACATTTTAATCTCACACGGGCTGATGTGGCTCGATAGTGGTTATGGTTTATATGTTGTAAAGTTGAGTTTATTTATGCAGATTAGTAATAGTAATAATAATTATCATAATTTTAATATAAAAACGATAATCATTCATTGATAATCAATTGTTAATTCTCCTGACGATCGATTAAGAAAATTTTATCGAATGCCCATCCCTAATCGATACCAGTGTACGAATGTAAAATGGCCCTTAAAACAAAGTTAACTTATCACACACAAGATCCAAATGTGTTATGTAGCTGTTATTTATCCCTCAAATTACTACAGAACAGCTTCATATGAATAAAATACCCAAAATAAAAAGCCAGAATCAGTGTGTATATAGTCTCAATACTCTAATGAAAGGCTCAACCAGGATATCTGCATAATCAATATCATGGAACCAATATCTGATTCAGCAAATCTTTCAATATCTGCGCTGATATTTGAAACCAGTATCAATATCTTTGCATCTCTAGTTAAAGGTGCTCTGTGTAATTTTGCTTGTGTACATGGAAGTTGCTTTGCCTGGAATATTCCATAGTATGACTCTAAACATATTTATCCCCATGGAGACAATCAAATGATGCTACCAGGCCAAGTTACAGGTCAGTCCTGTGGAGAGGCAAACCTCGCTCACAGTAATGGTACACTGTTTAAGGTATTTTTGAAGCATTCCGATTTTAGCTAAGCAATAACCTCTCCATGGATACCGACCTCCATCAGAAAAGTTACATAATGTACCTTTATATTCTGCTTTAGTCTTGACCGAACTCTCCAATTGCTCTTGCTCCTTCTTAAGTGCATGTTCAGTCCTGCTTAACCATATAAATCTGTATTTACATCAACAAACAACTGAATAAGAAGTTGTGTCCAAATCTTGGTGTTACACCGTACAATTCAATTTACCGCTCCTTTGTTGTATATGTACATTTTTATATTGTATCTTCAAATCAAATTTACAATGATCAGTCCCTCTCATTTTTTCCATGAAACCCCTGCTTGTTTATTGCACCATATCCAGTTGAGTAACCAGTAAACACACATGATGTACATATGCTGTTTTGGAAAAGGTTTGACTGAAAAACACTCAAACTTCAGCAGAAATATTTGCAGAGATGCTTACAATGAGTGTTATTTGTTTTGAAGTGAGGAAACCATTTTCCGCTGTGAAATTGCAAGTAAAAAATAGATGCAATTTTGGTAGAGCACTCTGATTTACTCATTTTGGTAAAATGCACTTTCCTTATTTGTCCATTTTGCTGTTTACGTACAGAGCCTCTCAGGAGAGACGGCCGGTACTCGCTCCTGCTACATCAAAAACATCATGCAAATGTTGGCAGGATTCTGTAGAGAAATACTTACAGGCTCCACTTTGAATAAGCAGGAACAAACATTTCTTTTCAGGTTTATTCTCTATGAAACAGGGCTCAAAAAGAGACTCTAAAAAGTAGCTTCTGTTATAAAGCGCTATATAAATAAACTTACCTTACCAAAGTGGAAAAAAAAGTACAAACCAGCTCTAATGGTCTAATTATAAAGCATTTTAAGTATTCGTGAACCATGAAGTAATGCCAGTGCACTGCTAGACTTTACAAACTTTACTGATCCACAAGGGAAATTATTTGGACACAGTACCTCACATCACAACATATTATAATAACAAAGAGCAAAAATAGAATAAATATAATAAATAATAATACATTTGACATGACAGGGTTATATATTACATTAGGGTGAGTAGTTTTACTGTGTTGTATGGAGTATGGTGTGATTGTAGTCCTGTATCTCTCACTGTATGACTCTGGTGCAGTGGGAGAGCAGTGTCCATGATGGAGATCAGTTTGTCCAGTGTCCTCCTGGCCCTCAACTGTGACAAATGCCTCACGCTAGTTGTGTGCATTACTTTTAAAAGTCGTAAAATTAGCTTCTAAACTCACTGAAATGAATAATCGGGATGCTAAGAATTAAGTTTAGAATTAAGAAGGAAAAGTTTTGGACCACTACAGTTTAAATGAAGTACTTTTTTTTATTTAAGGCATTAAAAGTAAGGTAACTATAGCATCTTTATAATATGGTGATGTGATACGTGCTCGTCTTATGTGTACAGATCAGCAGCCCTCAAGCTTTAAGTGTTGTTGATAGCCTTCCCGTTCACTATCTCATACACCGTGTAGCTCATTGGTTGCTCCTCGCACTATCATCTGCTTTTCATCTGTTCCTGAGAGTTTCTTTTCCTGAATATTCATCTCAGACTCCTCATATTTACTCTGCAAGCACCTTTATCCCATTATTTGATAACGCCTCGAAAAGGGCCAAGAGCGTCCACCTCCAACTCCACAAATGTCCTGTCAGAAATAGCATTCTGAGAGTTCACTTCCTCCTGTTGTTTTCTTACCCACAGTGCTTTGGGATGGGTGAGCCGCAGCATCCTCTTGTCTTAGTTTTTGTTCCCATTACGTTCACTTTCATTTTTATTCCAGATTGCTCTCACTGTGTGCGGAGGAGTAACGCGATGGAGCACTAACACACAAAAACAAACCCCTCTCTCTCCTCTGTGCGCCCAGAGGCAGAAGCATCAAACCAGCTCTGTCTCCACTAAACTGCTGCCCAAGCAGTGAGTAGCCCCCTCCATGTTTAAAGTCCTGGAGCTTTGGAGATACACAGGCCATATCACACAGAGGGCAATTCAAGTTGGACTTCAGGTGTAACAAAAACTTAAATGGAGTGTGTAGAGCCGGATAGGGCAAAAGCAGTAAATAGGATATCCAAAACTTTTGCAGAAGCAGAAGAGAAAGTTGTTGCAAGTTGGAAGTGTAGCTATGAACTGCAGATTACACAATTTAAACTTCATTTGAGTCCTCTAGTTGTGTCCTTGGGCAAGACACTTTGTGGATGCTGAGAGAAATGAATATTAGTGTTTATTTTGTGAGTGAAAGTGTAAAAAATGCTATACCATCAAATATTGCACGGGGGCTATACAATATTTTGCAATGCAATAGAAATAGCTATTCTAAGTTGATGGTATCATGTTTTCTGCAAGCAAAACAATAAGGAAAGAAACCGGCTTACCCTGCAGAAAAGATGCAATAGTTTTGCATTTCATTCATTCTTTAAAGGTCCTATATTAGACAAAAGTGACTCTTGAGAGCTTAAAGCCTGTTATAATGCTGTTACATTCTCAAAAACTTACCCTGGAGTTGTGTTTGGTTCATTCACACATGTTTGAGTAACACTTTGTTATTCATCTGTCTACATCTCCAAAACTCAGAATCCTCTGTTTCAGCTTGTGATGTCATGAAGTGGTTGTTTTCAAGTTTACACCTCCTTTTATCTTTAGTTCAGTAAAGATTGGCAATTCCAGGGCTGAAATTATCCAAATGATTCTAATGAAGGTGTGTGGAGTTTAATAACACTGTCTGTGCTTTGTGTTTCAGAGAAGAACTCTAAATATGTAGGGTTTGTGTGTTAAACATGTGTGAATGAAACAAAACAGAACTTCGCTATGTTTTTGATGAGGAAACAACATTATAAAATAGCTGAGCAAATGGCTTAATATAGGCCCTTTAAGTTATTGCCCCTGCGTGTGTTATAATTGGTAGTAGTTCTATTGTGGAGTCTATTACAAAGCTGCTGACTGATGAAAGAAATGGTCACCTCAGCATTGGATCTGCCTGAACACACAACAGAATGCAGTCTTCATTTCTACTTGAATTAGAAATCTTGTTACAATATTGTTTCCTCAACAAAAACCTACCTGGAATTGTGTTTGTTTCATTCACACATCCTGCATATTCAGGCTTCACTAGAATCATTTCAACCCTGGAATTGCCGATCTCTAATGTCCTAAAAGTGTGAGAATGAAATGTTTTCGATGACATAACAGCATTGTAACGTGGCTAAAAACTCTCGCGAACCAACTCTGCTTTAATATAGGACCTTTACACTTGCATACTAATGAATTCTATGAAACCTTATTGTGTTATTGTGTTGTGTATTGTATATAAAGAAAATTCCCCAACACACTAGACGCACTTATTTATTTATTATTTTTTTGCAATTACATTAAAAAGACACAATAGGGCAAACTAGACCACCATGCCTCCAACCCCCATGATAATAATCTTACATTCTAATCACGGCATTATCATGTATACGCTATGGTAAAAGATGTATGGTGCAGATCTAATCATGCAAAATTACAATGGGCCATATTAATATATTCATAGATTTACCAGCAGGCAATTATAGACTGTGTGTCAGCCACGGGTGAGATTTAAGATGACGTAAACCTAGATAAATAGATGCATGTCATATTGTACAGTTAATGAGGGAATTGTTATGAAAAATGAGTTGTTTTGATGAATGAGAACTGCAGTCTTGTCAATACACATACTCAGTGCACAGTGGGGGATTCATTATAACCCAAGAGTCGATATCGCCATGTGGCCACTTCAGTACATTTGATAGAGCTATTAAAATGTCATTTAAATAAGTAAATATTCAGCATCTTTCTCTTCTTATAAGTAGGTTTTCTTTGACTCCATCTCGCCCCAAGTCAGATCTGTGAAGAGGTGATCCCCGTTCACAGTTAAAGGGCCCATATTACGCTATTGTATTTTCATTTCATTTTCTTTTTCATTTTTATTATTCATTTCATTCATTTAAAAACAATTATAACAGCCTAACATTCAAATTAAATATTATGAATGCCCCTATTCACAATTTAACATTTCTAATCAAATCATAAAAGCTATAACACAGTCATTTTTCTATTTTATTACATAACACAGGATATAACGCAACAGAAGCAACTACTCTACTGTCTCATACATTTTCAGCATACAATATTTAACACTTTTTTTTAAATACATTCGTAGATTTAGAGTTCTTGGTTTCACTGTCAAGACTGTTTCATAAACTGACACCTTTGATTGAAACACACCTTTCTATTGTCCCTGTTCTGAATCTGGGTATTGTGGCTGAGTTCTTCTCTAAAAACAATCTGTTCCACCTTGTGATGTCATGCGGGAGGTGTTTCGTGACATCACTAGGTGGAAAAGAGCATTTTGTTTTGATGAACGGGAACTGCAGTCTTGTCAATACAGATCCTCAAAGCACAATGGGGGAGTTATTATAAGCCTAGAGTCAATACGGCCATGTGAGCCACTTCAGTACATTTGATAGAGCTAAAATAGTATTTCTTTTATTCTTATGACAAATTTTCATCTTTCTCTTCTTATAAGTATGTTTCTTTTGACTTCACACTCCAGTGAGGGCTCATTTTCAGTAGCTTTTTACACTTTGTTTGACAGGCTCTGACTCGGAGCTGGGAGCATTTAATATGCACTGGCAAACAGAATTTTAATAGGAGCTCGAGGAGAGGAAGTCACTTAAAGGTATTTTAAGGTGACTATGTCCTATTAGAGCTAAAACCGCTAGCATAAACAGCTAACCCAAGTGTAGTATTATGTCTCAAATGTAGCATATCTAGGCGGTCTTAATGCCTTGGAGTTTGCTATGGTTTTATGGCTGGCATTAGGTATTTTACGCTGTTAAAATGAGGTAGATCTGTCAAGGATCTGCACAAAAAGTACTACACAAAACCAAATGACCCTTGTTTTGCTGTACATAGGAGCCACCCCACTGTCAAGAGTTTGCTGAATGTCTCTCCCCTCTTTTTCCCCTTTTCATGCTATGGATCTATTTCTATTTCTAATCAAGCCTACGAGTATAAGAATACTGGGTGAAAATGCAGGTGACTGTAACAGATAACCTAGATGAGAAGATACACACATGTTTTTCCTAAGAAACACATTTTTGTATAGTCATTGTGTATATTTTTGTGTTGATAGAAAAGAAATAAAATGAAGATTATTTCTTAGAGCTGGACAGTTGTTACTGATCAGCTTGGGTCTTTTTAATGAAGAAGTCTGGCTGTAAATGTGGAGTTCAGACTTTGAAGGACGACTGATATTTTTGTTGTTAAAAGGGACTGATTTGAAGTCTGCTTTGTTTCTGTCCATAAAATCAATACTTAAAGCCATTTTTATATTGTTTTTGAAAAGAAAAACGAAACCTGAATTGAAAACTGAGATCTATCTATTGTATATCTATCATCCATCCATCCATCCATCTTCTCCCGCTTAATCCGGCTGGGTCGCGGGGGCAGCGTGCTGCCCAATCCTCATAGCACCTGACCCCCCCTATGAACCCCTCTGCAGGTGGTGAGCCCACAGGAGGGTGGACAACATGGTCCTTGATGTTAGTTCATAGGGGTGCGGGCATGTTTTAGGTTGATGGGGGAAACCGGAGTACCCGGAGGAAACCCATCCAGACACGGGGAGGAACATGCAAACTCCACACAGAAAGGCCCGGGTGACCCGGGGATCGAACCCGCAACCTTCTTGCCACCGTGCCGTATATCTATCAATATGTGGAAAATTTGGGGATTTTTTTTGTTTTTTGTTTCATTTTTAAGCCATACTGGCCTGCCCTAATGCTTCTTGCTTTAAGTTAAATACATACCTTGGCCCCAAACTCCTGACTAAAATAAGTGCACCCTTCACGTTGAGGTCACTGCCTTATTCACTCTGCATTAACATGGCCTCATTGCTACAGCTGAAGTGAAGCTGATTGAATTCCAGCTCAAACTCTGCTCGCCCCCCAAACATTTTCACAGACAAACTTGGGAACACTTAACACTTGAGCTATCAGTGTGGATTTAAAGTAAAATACACTTGGATTTCTTTGGATTTTGTTCTAAAAAGTCATGTTTTAGGGTCCATACTTCTAATTAGTTTGGTGTTGGAGTTGGTAATGTTAAAAACTCAATCAATCTCAGCATGCCTTGTCTAGAATGTTGCTCAGTATGGCATTAAATATATCTATATCCATGAATACAAGCAGGTGAGGTGACACCTGGCATAGTTGCGAGTCAGATCTGTGGAGAGGTGATCCCTGTGCACTCTTAAAATGCATGTAGTTTTGCGCAATAAGAAATACTTGATAACAGATTCAATGCAAGTTAGAGGAGATCGCCGCTTTACACAGCGAGGAAGTGAAGAAAAATGATCATCTCGCCAATCATAAAACATCTGAAATCCAAGAACTTGAAGAATCCCTCACAAATCTGCAGATCGGACAGCAGGAGCCTTTGAAAACCATTTCCAAATCAGAGCTGGAAAAGGACATCTTGACATTTTCAAAGGGAATTTATAGGGAAATCGGTCTTCATATGTAAAGCAATGAATGAATGAATGAAGTGCTTTTAGTTGTCAAGAAGAACATGATACTAAAAGGAAGAAAGCAAAATCTCCATGAAGACAAGCAGGTGATGGACCCTCCACCAGAAAAGCTGCACCTTTAACCCCAGTAACACACAATTCTTCAACCAAAACACACAACAAAAGCCTGACTTATCCGTATTTGCTTTCTGTAAACGCTCTCTGTTTTAAATCAAATCAGAGTCTGTTGTTCCCCATTGCGTCTCCCCTCCAGCCTGACAAAATGACAGACATATTAGCTTTCTGCTTCTTCCTGGGACATGAGTGTTTGGCTGTTTGCCTGCTAAACCTCAGTCCGCATGGGGGAAAACCGCCGCTCTTGCCTCTAAAACTGCCTTCTGCTCGTCACTCTGATAACTCTATTGACTGCTTTGTATCTTTCTTCACTTGTCTATTCCGCTCGGAGCAGGCGGGCGCTTTTATAGTCGCGGGGACAGGCAGTTGTGGAAGCTCGGGGCCTGCCAGTCTTGTTGGGAAATGTGCGTTCGGCTGCTGGGTGTTTGAACGAGGCTACGGTTGCCAAAGCCGGTAAACACTGCGCTGTGGCCCGAGAGAGAGAAACATGTCAAGATGTCTGCCAGTACTCCCAGCACCTCTCCAGCCTCACGCAAAATCTTTCATCTTTTGTTTTTTTAAGAGTCCTCTCTCTTTCACTCGCTCTCTCTCTCTGTCCTCTCTCTCTTGTTCTGTCTCACTTCCTCTGGCTTCTTTTTTTTTTCTTCTTCTTTCTCTCTGTCTTTCTATCTGTCTGTCTGTCTGTCTCTCTCCTCTCTCTTTCCTCCTCTCTCTCGTTCTCTCAGAGTCAGTCTCTCCTTCTCTGTCTCTCACCTTTTCTCTCTCTTTTCTTCCCTCCCTGTCTAGCTCTCTCTCTCACTCCCTTTCTCTCTCCCACTGTCCTTCTCTAGTCCTCTCTCTCCCTCTCTGCCCCCTCCATCTCTTTCTCTCTCTCCCTCTCTCTCCATCTCTCTGGCTCTCTCCCTCTTTCTCCATCTCTCTCTCATCTCTCTCCCTCTCTCTCTCCCTCTCTCTCTATCTCATCCTCTGTCTCTCTCTCCATCTCTCCCTCTCTCTCCCCCCTCTCTTCATCTCTCTCTCTCTCTCTATCTCACCCCTGCCTCTCTCTCCATCTTTCCCTCTCTCTCCCTCTCTCTCTCTTCATCTCTCTCTATCTCACCCCTGCTTCTCTCTCCATCTTTCCCTCTCTCCCTCTCTCTTCATCTCTCTCTATCTCAACCTCTGCCTCTCTCTCCACCTCTCCCTCTCTCTCTCCCTCTCTCTCTCCCCTCTCTTCATCGCTCTCCATCTCTCTCTCCCTCTCTCTCCATCTCTCTCCCTCCCACTCTCTCCATCTCTCAATCCCTCCTTTCCTCCTCTCCGTCTCTCTCTTGCAGCTCCTGTCCTCAGACGTACAATAAAAGTGGTGTAGAAATGTGCACTCGAGTCAGAATTTTAAAAATGTGAGTGAGCCTCTAGCAAAGCTTCACATCAGACTAATGATGCCTGATACATAACTTATGCTACATTAGCCTTTCCACAGACATGAACACGCAGGCTGCTGTGTCCGGGTTTAAAATGTGTACATTTAATATCTCCATGAAAAGTATGTACGTATATGTTTATATTTGCACAGTAAGTGCTCAAAAACTATATTCTATTTGTTGTAATGTTGACTCTATTGACTGTGGGGTGAAAGGGACACTGTGTAACTTTACTTATGGAGGAATCTGCCAAGTAAAACCTTAGAGATGTTGTCGCCTGGAATGTTCCACATGACAGCACTAAACTTTCCATCTGTATGAAGAAAAACAGGTGGCGTACTCTCCTAGAAAAATGACAGAGTAATGACATACTCCTTTAACCCTACAGTTAATGAGTTAATATTACTATAAGCATTTTGTTTCTTTTTGTTTCTTATTTTTTCCAATAAACACACCCAGACTGACTAAATGCAAGATAGATATGTTTAATGTAATACTGTGGAACAATCAAAGCAAAGAAATCCCATCTCTATGACAAAGTACCGAGAGCAGAAGTGAGTTTATTCTACTTAATAAAGTGAAAGAAAATGACTGAATACTCGTTAGAACTTAACTATCCGTAAAATTATGCTATGAAGTGATCTTTTTACTTTTGTGTGTCACTTCTTGAGGTGATTGGGGAAAATCTTGAACATGGAAGCAGAATATATCACAGGTGATGTCGAAGTAAAACCATTTTGGATGCAATTGATGACGGTTTTCTGGGCGTTTAACCAGATGGTGGTGGATAAACAACATTTATCAGGGGCCGAGGCTGCAGGGCTGATCTGCGAAGTTCCTCTTTTAAACACCTAAAACCCACACTCTCGGCAGTCCTCGGTATCAGCAGAACAATGGAGCTAATTTGGAGCTCTTGTCCTCCGTGTGTCTTGTGATTTTTTTTTTGCAGTTCTTTCTCATCAGTGTTCTTAATGTTTTTCTTGCAAATATTTAACACAAAACGCTCGTCTCACCCTCTCTTGTTCGCAACAGAAATCCCAACTGTCTCTTTCACTGGTCTCTCTCTCTCTCTCTCTCTCGTTTTCCACCTCTTTGTCTCAGTGTCTATTTTTCTCTCTCTCAACCTTTTTTTCTCTCTCTCGCTCTCTCTTTCTGTCTCTTTGTTTCAGTCTCTCTCTCTCCCTCTCTTCTGTTGTCTGTCTCTCTCTGTCCTGCTCTCTCTTTCTCTCCCTCTCTGTTTCTACCACTCTTCCTATCTGTCCCTCTCACCTTCTCTCTCCCTCTTTCTCTCTCTTTGTCTCAGTCTCTCTCTTTCTTGCGCTCTCTCACTCTCTCTCTCCTTCTCTCTCGCCTTCCCTCTCTTTCCCTGCCTTTCTCTGCCTCTATCTCCTTGTCTGTTTCTCTCTCTCTATTTTTCTCTCCTTCTCTATCCCTTTCTCTCTCTTCCTCTCTCTGTCTCTCTCACCTTCTCTCTTTCTGAGTCTCTATCTCTTTATCTCAGTCTCTTGTTGTCTGTCTCTCTCTCTCCATCTCTCACATTCTATCTGTCTCTCTCATCTTCTCACTCCCTCTTTCTCTCTTTCGCAGCTTCTCTCTCTCTTTCTCTTCCTCTCTGTTTCTTTCTCTCTCACCTTCTCTCTTTATCTGGCTCTATCTCTTTGTCTCAGTCCCTTTCTCTCCCTCTCTCTTGTTGTCTGTCTTTGTCTCTCCTGCTCTCTCTCCCTCTCTCACTTTCTATCTGTCTGTCATCTTCTCTCTCCCTCTCTCTCTTTTTCTCTCCCTCTCTGTTTCTCTCTCTCACCTTCTCTCTCTCTCTTTCTCTATCTTTATCTCAGTCTCTCTCTTGTTGTCTGTCTCTGTCTCCTGCTCTTTCTCTCCCTCTCTCTTTCTCTCTCACTCCTCTCTTCCTCTTCTGTCTCTTTGTCTGTCTCTCTCCTTCTCTCCCGCTCTATCCTTCAATTTTTCCCCTCACAAATATTTAACACAAAACTCTGGTCTCACCCTCTCTTTTTCGCTCTCTTCTTCGCAGCAGAAATCCCAACTGTTAGAAATTTGCTCTGCTACAATCTTCACATTCTCAAGCCAATGAGACGCTAAATGAGAAATGATGCATTGTTATAGTGCTTAGATTTGAATGTGCGTTGCGAGATTTATGGTCTCTTTGCCTATTGTAGCCACATCGCATGAAGCTATTGTAAATTTGAAGGTTCTGTATTTCACAAAATTTACTCTTGTGAGCTTTAAGTCATGTTATATGTCATATATGTGTGAATGAAACAAAACACAGCTCCAGGTGAGTTTTTGATGAGGAAACAACATAATAACAGATCAGAAAATGGTTTAATCTGGACCCTTTAACCTGAAAAAGTACATTTCTTGGTTAATTTGTGTCTTCTGCCTGTTGCTGTCATCCAGTCGCCAATCACTACCTTTGGCTTTCAACCAAACATCTTAAACAATTCACAAATCCACGCTCACCCTCCTGCGTAATCCAGCCATTTATCATCTTTTTTGCAATAAGAACACATGCAGTTGAATGAAGTTGAGATGTTTTAATGTCATACTGTGGTACTTTCTGCGCAAAACAATATGATTGTCATGGAGATGAGCAGATGGTGGACGATCCAACAGAAAACTTTGACGTCTTTCAGTAAACTGTATTGATTAAAAATATTTCACTCTTGCAATTCATGTCATATTCCTGTTTAAAGGCGACATTTTGAGGACTTTTCAGCATTTAAAATATCAATATTTTGTTTTAAATCATTCATTCCTGTGGTGACAGTCTGAATCTAATACAATCCTTCTATATAAACTAACAAGTAGAGTAAGTCTTTTCTTTTTCGTAATAAAAGCTTAAAGATTCCAGTTTCTCAGGGCTCTGTGTCATTTGCCTTGGCCGTGTGCGCCTCCTGCTTCGTCAGATCTTGTATTTAGCCAGAAACAGTGAATCCCAGTGACAGCCCGAGCAAAAACCCGCGCTGCAACTTTTCTACAACTAAAAATATCTGCACGTTTTTTCATCTGAATGCTCTATTTACCATGAGAATAATGTTGAGGGACTGTGCGCTGTAGAGGCCTTTAGTCTTTTTGCTTCTATAATACTGCTCCATTGGTATATACTTCATGAATATGTATGTGTTTACTTCAGCCATTGTTCACGCTGAGAGTAGAGTCAGTAGGCCTATGTTATTCCATTTTATGCCCTCGAGCGGTCCTTAAGGTGCACCAGTCTGGAATGGACAATACGCCAGATCAAAGTTGGATTGATTTCGTCCACCTAGACATGCCCTGTATTTTTAAAGGTGATGTTAGAATTTATTAAATGAATATAACACTTGTAAGCATCATATTCATATCATATGTTGTTAATTAAATGAGCTGGTGACCAAAAGATTAAATGAAGATTGGTCAAATTTAGTTAGAAAGGAGTTGAGACACATGTTTTTGATATCATTGTATTAAACCCAAAGGAAATGTTTGCCAAATGAACAGATAAGAGACATACTAGGAAAATAATATAAAGTCCTATACATGCTATTTGTGAATACGATAAAAAAGTGTTACTGCTTTCATATGAAATACAGTATCAGATCAAAATCATATTACAGAAGATTCTGCTTTGATCACTTATGGGTCAATGACATGACGCTGTCCAATTGCAATTTCCTCTGTTAAAAAGGTTCAAATTTCATAGTAATTCATCACATTTCTGTAGTACCTCTGACCTCCATGGACCCAAATAAATTTTTTCAGAAATCATGAGTTATTCTGCATATTTCTTGTACTTAAGGTGTTAAAATGCCATGTGGTGTGACCGTGCATCATGTGGTGTGACTAATAACAGCAGGAATTCTATGACTGGAATTTGAATAAAGTATACTTGTGGTATACTTCTTCTAGAGCTGGGCGGTATGACCAAAAATTGTTATCACGGTATTTTTTAAAATGATCACGGTATCACGGTATTTAACGGTATTTTTGTCTTTGGCTAAGTGGAGTGTGATAGAGTTGGTAATATCATTCCAACGTTTGCTTTTCTTGTCATAGACGGTCCCTTTAGACGGAGTGCGCGGCTCCGCTTACCCGCGCTCTCGCCCGTGTCACAAAACACTACACAGACGGTCCCTTTAGCAAACGCGCCTAACACTACACAGACGGTCCCTTTTAGCAAACGCGCCTAACACTACACAGACGGTCCCTTTTAGCAAACGCGCCTAACACTACACAGACGGTCCCTTTTAGCAAACGCGCCTAACACTACACAGACGGTCCCTTTTAGCAAACGCGCCTACCAGGGATGTCTGTGTAGTGTTTTGTGCTGCAGTGCCAACGTTACGCAGAGATTGGGGAGAAGATGCAGATTTTACTTTCTACTCAACTCGCTATCCTTACCTGGCTTGTTGGCTTGTTTGGTGTAACACTGAAAAACAGCCCCGCTCAATCTACCGCTGTCTGTGTTCCGCCGCTCTGTGTTGCCGACATATGCGCGCACACACGGTATGGCGGTAAATAAAAAATTCATATCATAAAAATAAAAATTACCGGTATACCGGTTCAAACGGTATACCGCCCAGCCCTAACTTCTTCATTTTTCTTCATTTTACAGGGCAGTAGTTTGTTCATTAAACACAAGCAGGTGACTGTCATATTGGACATCAAAAGAAAATAACAATATGCATTAAAAATCTAAAGAAATGTCAACAGTTTGTCTCTATATACTTCATATTACTATTATTACTAGAACTTACATTAATATCCCAACTATGTTTTAGGAAATAAAACAATTTTAAGGTTATTCTTGGTCTCCCCACATGACATTTTAAACTAAAAATGCTTAATGTAAATGTTAAACACAGATTTATGCACCTGACACTATAAATATTTGAAAAAGCTTAATAGAAACTAATATTTTTTTATATTTTAAAATTTGCCTGTTGAAAATCCTTATACGTCATTGACCCTAATACAGAAAATAAAATGTCTACAGGGTTTTATATGGAGAGATAGTGATTGTGGATGTGCTCTATGTTTTTCCAGAAAGATATATAGGTCATATCAGTGTTGGTCACGTCATTAGTCATGAGCAAAGTGGAGTCACATCACTCAGGGCTGAGGCTCAGATGGACTATGTGGGTCAGGGAGAGACTCGATATAGATGTGATACTCGACTCATGTCAGTATTAAGTACAGTATTACTTATTCACAAGTAGAGCCAATGGGAAGATCACTTTCTAATAAATGAATCATCAAAATAATGACTTTTTTCTTAATATTGTACCCAGAAGTCTACTTGCTCATTATTATTATTTATATATATTTTTTATTTAATCTTGTTTATTTACATGAGGAAATATAGGAGTGCACTATATAAACCTTACGTAAGTTTGGGCGATGTGATGTAACTTGAGCGATGCTGCTTCCTCTCAGAGTTCACTCCACACTGCTAAAAAGTCGACCTACTCACACGGCGTGGCTGTATTTGAGAGCTGGGGTGGGCAATTATTTTTTCCACACGGCCACATGAGAAACAGAAAATATTATGGCGGGACGGGCCAAATGCTTAACTCAATTCTGCATAATATTAATTGTATTTCTTTATATAGAGCAGTAAATAGCAGTGTTCTGACGTGCTGGTAAGACTGGTATGGAGTATATGTTATGACTAAGCAATGAAAAAGTGAGGTTACATTATAAAAAATGTCATCTAAACAAAACACCTCTAAAATAAAAGCAATGCAGCTTTAATCCATGCATGAGGTAAAACTATAAAATATGTTTATTTTGTAATTGCAAATGAGTTTAAAGGGGCCGGTAAGAGTCAACCAAAGGGCCGTATGAGCCTGAACAATGCCCAGGTCTGGTAGCATTAAAGAGAAAAGCCCTGGGTGTCTCTTTCAAGGGCACATCATAAAAGATTTCAATCTGGAAAGAATCAAAGAGGAAGTATTTGTAGTTTTATTGAATGAGTTAGCTTTGGCACAGCAGAAGACATTGTGATGAAGGTGTTGGACTGACGATGAGAGGATGAGAAGAGCGAAGGGGACGATGAGATGATGAGGAGAGTGAAGGAGATGAGGAGTGAGAAGGGGACGATGAGCTGTTGTGAAGTGAGTGAAGGGGTTTAGATTGGACAAGAAGGAGGTGCGGCGAGCGGAGGAGTATTTAGCGTGAAGTGGTGAAGGCCGAGGAGCTTTTAAACCTCTGGTAAAGCGGTGAGGTAGACGGGTGCGAAGTTGTGTTCTCCAACCTGAATTTACGCTCGCTCCAACACAATTTGAAGATTTATTTTCAAATATAATGTTCCCTCCACTGTTCGCTGTATATTTTTTGTAAAGTACTTCTTTGGTTTGCCATTACATCCTTTTCCTGTCCTTTTCGTTAAATCCGTCGACCCTTAAACAACCCTTAAACACACTTATGACAGAGGTTTGCAGCAGGTCATGTCCCTCTATGTCCGCTGTCCTTTATCTGGAGGTCAATGAGCGCTGCCCTATCTGCTGCTCCATCTATTAGCTGTCCTGGGCGGTATGTGCGAGCCGATGGATGGAGAGATTTGACCCTGAGTTAAACGTAATCACCTGAGCAGAGGAGAGAGACTGTCAGTGTGGATCCTGCTGTGGATTACTGATTTCCTCATTTGAAAGTGTAATGTGGAGAACGAGCAACAGAGGGGGTGGGTGTAAGTGAACCAAAGCGTGGCTACTCTTAGTTAGTTACACATATTTTTTCCCCAAAATGTAGTTCTACCAAAATCTAATATCCTTATTCCTAAACCTAACCCCAACCTGAAATCAAGTAGCTTCAAAAATGTGTATTTGCTGTCAAGGCAAAGTGGTTAGATTGGAGAAAAATGTGCTCATCTGCTTGGTTAGCTTGTCTGTTAGCATTTCAATTTGTAATGGTTTTAGTAAATAATGGAAATTTAAACATTGGCAAAGGGAATTCATTTAACATTGGTCTGGAATTACAAATACACCATCATTGCAAGATAGGGCCAGAGATAGACTTAGAGAGATACGAGTAAAATAGTTATTGTAACAGGGATTCTTGTTGTAAATATATTCTTGTTTTTATAAGAGATTGCAGCCATAGTTTACCATTTTTACTGGTTATTTACATATAAAATAGGACAAGAACTAAAAATACTGGGAATATAATATTTTCTTTATTTGGTTTTAGTATCTAGTTTTTGTACAGTCTTTTATCGTCATAATAAACAATCATAAATGAACCGTGTAGCAATCCTGACCCAACCATGTAGCCATTAAATAAAATGTAAGATGGTTTTCTTTGATGGAGCTCCTTCATATTTTAGCTCCTTAATCTTTGTATCTCACTAATTTCACAGTGTCGAGATGTTGTCTGTAATGATTGTCGCTTCTTTGTGCATGTGCCTGTTTTTTTTATTTCTCATGATGCGGTTTGAGCTTTTTGCACATGATTTTCCCATTTTTAATTACAAATGGCAAATAAACTAACCAACCTAACCTCACTTAAAGACTGTGTAACTTTTCTGGTGGAGGGTCTGCCACCTGCTTGTCTCCATGGAGATATTACTGTTTTGCTTTGGATTATTCCACAGTACAGAAATAAACTTGGTCATCACAATGGCGATAGGTTAATGGTTAGATCTGTGGAGAAGCAGCCCTGCACATGGTGAGAATTCTGTTTTTTAAGGTGTTTTTGAGCTATAAAACACCTGCAATTGAACAAATGCAAGGCAGATATGTTTAATACCATACTGTGGAACATTCCAGGTGAAGAAATAACATCTCCAGGAGACGACCTGACTGATTGGCCATAACGCCCCCAACTGTATAAATGCATTTCATTGATTCAACTCTATCTATTGCAGGACAGGGCCAAGGCCTCATTGGAGGTCGCCGTCCTTTCACTTATATGTTTGTGTCCCATGATGCTCAGGTGTCTTTTTAGAAACCCCCCAGTGGCATTTATTGTACTTCAGTGTTTTTATGTATCTGCCAAAGCAGCCTGTCTCTTTAAATCTTATCTTTAACCTTTCCCTTCTAGCCTATCGCACAACAGGGTTTATCTTCCAATCTGTGGCCAGTGTGCAGTGCATTCATGTAAGTGGAGAGGGCATTTCACCTTCTATCTGCCCCACACCTGCCCCCTCTATCTCCCCTCACCATTTTTTGTGGTTGGAATGACCACATGGCTCCGGCCTGATCGCTGGTGCACCAAATCCTGCCTTATATCAGTTTGACACAGCAGCTGATAAGAGGCCGGGGCTTCACCAAAACCACCAGAGGTTTTCACTGCAACAACGGCCGAGTATCAAGGCTTTGGTTAGTTCAAGGGTGGCGAGATTTCAGTCTGGTGCTTTGAGAGTTAAAACAGAATATTACAACCAGGTGAAAATTCTTTCTTTTACCATTACATTACAAGCAGCTAGGAAAACGTTTTTTATATATTTCTATTTAATGTTTTCCTAGCTGCTTGTAATGTAATTGAATAAAATGTCAGAATGATGTCAAGGTATCACTCAAGAAATGGATAAAATAAGACAAATGGATAAAATTACTACCGTAATAGTGAACTTGAATACAATTATAAAGTTAAAGTATGAAGTTGTTCAGTTATACAAAGCAAAGATAACAAAGAGCATTTAGTTGAATTTTAGGTTTTAGATGTGTTTTTAGGACTAAAAATTGTTGCATCATGGACACAGGGTTGTCAAAAGTATCGAAAATCTGATACTAATCGATACTAAAACTGGTATCGAAACTAGATACTCATCTGAGCAGGAATTGATACAAAAAAATCACATTAACAGGACAAAATTTGACCTTTCCTGAAGAAATTTAGAATGATTTTAAGCTTTATTAGGACAAGTATAAGACCATATGGTAACATAAAGAAAGGACTATTATACTGTTTTGAAAGAGCATTTTTATTTCATTAAATTAAGTATTAAAATTGGTATCAAGTATTGTGCTGATTCCTTGGTATCGAAATCAAAAATGTAGTATCGTGACAACACTACATGGACATTATTATCCGAGGGGACTTTGTGGTGGGCTGGAATGTTCAGGTCTAGTACGTTATACCAGCCATAAAAGTTTGTTCCCATAGTGTAAAATACAAATATCCTTGTAGCTTTGTTGTTTTGCCCGTTAATCTCTCCTTTGTGTTTGGAATTATGGCTGCTTCATTTCCACCATAAGGACTGCTTATAACTGTAATGGTCTATTACCCTCAAAGTGACAGCTTTATCATTGCAAATAGCACCCATCTGTTTGGCCACACTCTCATTTATTTCCACTTTATTATTTCACAAATGGTTTCGTATTGTTGCTCTATTGTCGTTTATATATTTCCTCTAGCCTCTTTTAAATACGCTGATATCTTTTACTTTGAGGGGCTTTTTGTAATGCAGATACCTCATTATATATTTACAGTGGTGGAATGTAATGAAGTAAAAGTAGTAGAAGTGTACGTGAGTAAAACAATATGTATCTGTACTTTACTTAAGTAGATTTTAATGTTGATGCTTTTTACATTTACTTCACTACATTTGAGAGAAGGAATCTGTATTTTCTACTCCACTACATTTTTAACTGGACTGAAGTATTTTTTTATTACTGCTGGTCATTGTTTTATCCTTAACACATTTAACACATACTTTTACTTTTTACTCTTTAAGTGCATTTTTAAATGGGTAGTTTAATTCCTAATAGTACTTAAGTAGATTTTTTTCATGTGATACTTTTTTGTGTGTGTTTTTTTGCTCCAGGATCTGTACTTAATAATTATTCAGTAATTATTTTATTATATTTTTAAAACATTCTGCAAAATTAATGCTGTATTTTACAAGTTTGGCTCTATGTACTTTAGGTAGTACGATAAATTTTTAAAAAGTGGCGGAAGAAGTACTCAATTTTAATAATAATAATAATACGTTTTATTTATTAGGCGTCTTTCTGGACACTCAAGTCGCCTTACAACAACATAAATAAATTAAATGCGATCAAAACATACAGTTAAAAGCCTACAGTTAAAGTGGGACAGTATTTAACTGATTGGTGATATTTAGTATTGTATTTTATTTGTCTTTAGTAATGTATTTGACAGTATTTGAATTTATTGATTGTATTTAATTGACTTACAATTAGTTATCAGCTATTGGGTTGATCAGTTTGTTACTTAAAGGTGCACTGTGTCACTTTTCAGGAAGGGGCATACTTGCTTGTCTCTATGGAAATGTTATTGCCGTGCCTGGAAAGTTCCACATTACAGTATTCAACTTATCTATTTTGCATTTGTTCAATTTTGTGTTTTTATCGCTCAAAAATACCTTAATAAACATACATTCTAACTCTGAGCAGGATCGCCTCTCCACAGATCTGACCTGTAACTTGGCCCGATGGCACCAACTACTTGTCTCCATGGAAATAGATAAGTTAATGCTATACTACAGAACATTCCACTGCTGTTTATTTATCGTACTGCCTAAAATCCATAGGGACAAACTTGTAAAATAGCGCATTAATTTTGCATGATGTCTTCAAAATAATTACTGATCCAGTGTTTGCTTACTCCACCACCTCAGCCGACCCCAGGCACCTGACTCTGTGCCGGGAATGCCGCCGTCGCCGCTGCTGCGTTTGTTTATGCTCTCATGCTAATTCAATTACTTGGATCTGAGCTGAGATGATTAGCATGCTAGCGCTAATAGCAAGTTGGGGAATCCAATAGCCTATTATCGTAATGAGTCCCTTTGCTTCAGTGTGCGGGCGGGTAAGAGAGAAGATTACTGTAATGTTTGTGTCCCTCGGTGATGGACGTTGTGTACAAGTTCAACACATGCATTTAATCATACGCAAGATGCAGGATTTTGGAGAATCTGTTTCCGTGGAGATGGTATTGCTGTGCTTGGAATGTTCCACAGTATAGCATTACTAATATTGCAAATGTTTATATTGATCAACCATGAGACAAGATAATTTATAGCAATGCACCTCAAAAAGCAAATGTAACGATTACTATTATCAGGGTCTTAAAAAGGTCTTGAATTTCCAAAATTAAGGCCTTAAAAAGTCTTAAATTATGTTGTCGAAGTCTTATTTTTTCACAAAGGTCTTAAATTTCATTATCCTATTTATTGTATACTCCATCGGGCTGCAGTGCAGTGTGAGACAACACAATGTGGAAAGCTTAGTTTGTCTTGTTAGAATATTATAAATGATTTTTTGGCCATTTTACAAGCAATGCATAAGACTATGAATGAGTTCTGAATGAGATTTTGTAAGAAACATATTTTTTTGTTATTTAAAGCAGTGAGTAATGGTCATTATTAGAATTGGATGTGGTGTTTTTCGCCTGCATAATGGGTGCGGTGTTGATCCTAAAGGGGAACTCCGGCACGTTTGAAGCTAAAGTTCCATTGCTAGAGGTGGTGGAATACTGTCGGAAGCCAAAAAACAGCACAGATCAGTGTTGCCTCGGCGGAGATCTCGCCATGGAGCCTGTCAGGACAACAAACTAACGCAGTGATCAGGGCAAGTTTTTAACTTCCACTTAAAACACCAATTTGCACATTGAAGAAGCTTAACATCACTTTCTAACTCATCTTACAACAGCCACGAGTCTAACAAACAAAACACTCTGCTTGGCTCACTCTTTAGTGTCTGGAAACATTATAATATAACTTTATAAGCAGCTTTAGCCTTACCTTTGTCGATTTCCCACTGCGCATGTGAAAGCCCAAAAGACTTGCTCGGCGATGTCGTTTCTAATCCCCAGCCGGAGTTCCCCTTTAATTTTCATTTAATTGGTCTTAAAAAGGTCTTTAAAAGTCTTAAATTTGGGGTAGTCAAATCTGAGGATATCCTGATTACTATGCACTTATATACATACTTCTATTTCTATACACTACCAAGTCAAGTTCAGTGTTTTTTCCCCTTAATTTTTACTTCTTCCTGCATTTTATATCCATACAGAAGACATCAGATATATGAAGCAAGATATATGGACTTATGTAGTAAAGTTTTTTTTTTTCTTTAAATATTTTTCAACAAAGCAAAGGTGCTACTTTGAGGATTTGAATATAAAATATAAAAAATATGACTAGAGTTTTTTAAATGTTTTTTCCTGTGTTATATAATTCTATATATCTTACTTCATATATTTGATGTTTTATGTACGTGCACAAAAAGGAGAAAAGAGTAAAATATACGAGAAAAAACATTGAATGAGGTGGTGTGTCCAAACTGTTGACTGGTAGTGTATGTAAAGGGAAAAAAGAAATAAAACTAGCCTTGTTTATTTAAATCTTTGAGGGTGAACTGTGTGGTGTTGTTGATTTAATATCCAGAGCTTTATTAAAAACATAATTGCCGTTCCTCTGTCAAGTAAGTACGATGACTCACTCTGCTGCCACCTCTTCCTGCACAGGTTAATGAGCTTTTCGTTGTAATTTAGCGTCAAAGTTTAATCAAATGATCCATTGTATCTTCTGCTGTGTTTGTGTTTGTTAGCTAACTTCATCAAGACAAGACCAGTCATTTTGATGCAAAGGTTGTGGATATGTTGGAGGAAAGCGAGCAGTAATAATTAGTGGCTTTACTTGCTTGTGTCCATGGGTATAGAGATGTTTAATGCCTTACTGTGAAACATTTGTGGCAAAGCAAGAACATCTTTATAGCAAGAAGTGGGTAATGGACCTTATACTAGAAATTTAGAGGAAACTTTTCTAGTGGAAGGTTTGGCACCACTGTGGAGATTAAATTGCTTTGCTTAAAATGTTCCACAGTAGAGATTAAACCTATATGAATGGAGACAACTATAGGCTACATTACAGGTCAGATCTGAGGAGAAGAAACCCTGTTCACAGAGAGAATTTTTGAGTAATAGTTATAAAAAATAGTAATGTTATAGTATTTTTGAGCAATAGAAACACCCATAATAAATAAATGCCAGATAGATAGAGGTGTTTAAAGGGACATTTCGGAATTTTGTCCCTTTATGTCATACCAACACCTCCATGTAGACCAGAGGTGTCAAACTCATTTTTGTCCGGGGGCCGTATACAACCTACTTTGATCCCAAAGGGGCCGGATTGGAAAACTCCATTCTCTGTTCAAGTTATTGTATTTTTCGCCATGTTGTGTCTCATAGTGGCGTTTATATTCCTCCTTTATATTTATATTCCTTGAGCACTGCCACTTGTTGCAAACACACCAAGCGTACAGGTTTCCCATTCACCTCAGTGAAAAAGAAGAATTAGTAAATTTTTCTTGGAAAATCCTGCACTCAGCTCCACTTTTCTTATTTTTGACACTTTGCTGATGAGGGCGTCATGGTCACAGTCAAAACGATCGTCCTTTAAGAGCGTTTGGAAAGAGGCGAGTCTTCATTTGTGCTGCTCTGGTGGGAGGCGGCCACACACAGAAGCACTGGAGATGCTGCTATGCTAAGGGGCGTAGAAAATTACCAGAAAAATCTGAAAATTTTACATATTTTAAGAGAAAATCAGCCGAGGGCCAGATTAAAGGTCTTGGAGGGCCAGATCTGGCCCCCGGGCCGCATGTTTGACACCTGTGATGTAGACGAACAAAAAAGTCGCGCAATGCACCTTTAATATGTCCAGTTTGCATGTAAAAGAAAGACAAGAAAAGCTACAGAAAATATCCGAGCAGAGCCTATTGCATTAGGGCTAATGTTGTTAATTTTCTCTGATAAGAAGCTGTTGGTCAGTTTTATTCTGTCATCTGATGCTGAAATGATTTTGAAAGCGCTAACGATATTAAAGCAATTTCAGATCAAGCTTCGTAAAATTGACACCACAAGCCTTAGAGCAAAAATGAGTATCTGTTATGAGCTTTTAATCATACAGTTAATTTATTTCAGGACCATCTTTCATCCCCATTCCTTCAATAGGCAGTAAAGTAGCACCCCATATTCTTTAGTCCAGATGACTGCAGGCTGGTTCAACATAGTCCGGTTTAATTAAGTCACAAATTGCTCATCTAATCTTTTCTTCTTCTTCTCTTCCTCCCTTTTAGATGCCAAAGCTTGCCCGAGCAAAGACTTCGCCTGCCGGAATGGGAAGTGCGTGTCCCAGATCTTCGTTTGCGACGGCGATGACGATTGCGGAGACGCCAGCGACGAAGAGAAGTGCTCGGCGCCCACTTGTGGCCAACACGAGTTTCGCTGCAATGATTCCGAATGCATCCCGGCGCTGTGGAGCTGCGACGGAGACCCCGACTGTAAAGACAAGTCTGACGAGTCCATGGAGCGGTGCAGCCGGAAAACTGAACCCCAGAAGCCGCGCTGTCCGGTGGGGGAGTTCCAGTGCAGGAGCGGGGAGTGTGTGCACATGAACTGGAAGTGTGACGGGGACGCAGACTGCAAGGACAAGTCCGACGAAGAAAACTGTCGTAAGTTTTATTATACTTTACCATTGGTGGAAGGTGCACTGGGTAACTTTTTTGTTTTTTTTTTGGTCCGTCACCTGCTTGTTTCTATGGATATGTCATTGCTCTGCCTGGAATGTTCCACAGTATGACTTTAAACAGCTCTACTTTACATTTATTCAATTACAGGTGGTTTTATAGCGCAAAAATACCTAGAAAAACAGGCATTCTGACTGTGAGCGGGGTCGCCTCTCCACAGATCTGACCTGTAACATGGTCTGGTTTGGTCTCCATGAAGATAGAAAGGTTTAATGCCATACTGTGGAACATTCCAGACAAAGGAATAACATCTCTATGGAGAAAAGCATTTGTTGGGCCCTCCACCAGAAAAGTTGCACAATGCACCTTTAAGTAAACATTTTAGGTATCTGTACTTTACTTAAGCAGGTTAGAAGTGGATATTTTTTACTTTTACTTCACTACATTTGAGAGAAGGTACCTGTACTTTCCACTCCACTACATTTTTGAATAGAATTGAAAAGTAAAATAATTTTTATGGATTTAAGTCATGCAGAAAAGGCTGAGGTTTTTTTTAACACATTTGTTGTTTGAGCAAACATAATATACAACTAAAACAGCTAGAAAAAAACAGATTCAAATGTTTCTTCTAATCAAAATTCAGCACAAATCTGTATCAAAATCACTACCTTCAAAAGACTTCAAAATCTGTGCAAAATACTTCTACTTTTTACTCTTTACGTACATTTTTATACAGGTACTTTAATATTTTTACTTTGGTAAATTTTTTTCATGTTATACTTTTACTTGAATACTTTTTTGCTCCTGTATCTGCACTTTTACTTAAGTAACAAAATGGAGTACTATTTTCACTATTTTTATAGGATTTGGCTGCTAGGGTTTTATATGCAATAACATTAAATAATTGTTGTGGCTTTTATTGTCCATGCAGCTATAGCAGTGTTAAGTGGACAGAGTTTAAGTAGCCTCACAGAGTTAATAGAGCTGTAAACGTACGGCTGTGCAATTCCAACATTAAGATTCAGTCATTTCTAATTGTCAATAATCCGCTTGGGTCTTTTCATTAAGAGGCTCACAGCCAATCTTCTGTCAGTAAAAGTCTGTGTTTTGGTTTGGGGCAGAGACCAAACTTTGGGTAAAGAAATTAGACTTTTTCGTATTAACTGGGACTAATTAAACTTTTGTATTGTTAAGGAAATTAATATTGAAGGACATTGTTATTTGTTTTTATAGGTTTCATTTGAAATTGAGGCTTTAAGACTCAGTGTCTTTTAAATGTAACTGAGTCTTACTCCTTTGGGTGCATTCAGACTAGTCCTTGTTAGGGTTTGGTTTGAGGCCATTCTAGTCCTGATGTAGACTTGGTTAGACTTTGATCTAGTCCTGGTTTAGCCTCGGTTCAGGGTTTAGTCCCATTCTTTCTTTGCTATTTGTTTGATTGAACTAATTGACTTGCACAGGAACTTATTTCCAGTACTACGTCTTAAAGGGACTGTTTGACAGAACATCTACAGAATTTCATTGCCTGGTTTTAGGGCTTGTCGATGTGGCTAGAAGCAGTAGATGACTTAAGTTACTTTTAAAGGGGCCATATTACACTATTTTCAGATCTTATAATGATGTTTCCTCATCACAAACAAACCTGGAGTTGTGTTTTGTTTCATTCACACATGTTTAACACACAAACACTGCACATATAGATTGTGTTTTTAAAGTCCATACACCTTCACTAGAATCATATGGATAACTTCAGTCATGGAATTGCCAATCTCTAATCTCCGTACAAAAGGTAAAAAGTTAGCTGGTAAAACTAACACGACATGACATCACAAGGTGGAACAGAGCATGTTGAGCTTTGGAGATGAAGACAGTCGAGTAATGCAGGATTTCTCAAACATGTGAGGTAAGTTTTTGAGGAGGTAACAACATTCTAACATGGCTTAAAAATCACAAGGTAAGGTATGGTAAGGTAACTTCATTTATATAGTGCTTTTCACAGCCACATGTCCCCAAAGACACTTTACAGAGCATGATTAACAGAGTATTCATAATTCACTCCATACTTTCTGTTGTAACCACAGCTGCCCTGGGGCACAATGACGGAAATGTGGCTGCCAAATCAATCGTTTCCATCGGTCCCTCCGAACACCACCATCACTCACTCACTCTGCATGTTTTACATACTGTGCATGTTTTAGGTTGATAGGGTAAACCGGAGTGCCCGGAGGAAACCCAAGCAGACATGAGACCATGCAAACTCCACAATGAGGAATTGAACCCAGAACCTTGTTGCTGTGAGGTGTGAATGCTAGCCACTCAGCCACCATGCTGCAAGAGTAAATTTAGTCTAATATAGGACCTTTAAATAACATGTAACATATCCTAACTGCTTGATTTATGATGAAATCTAAATCATGATTTTGTCTACAGAAAGTTATGGTGTGGTTGTTTTGTCATATTACTCACACTAGACAGAACTTTTCTTATGTGGCCTGAACTGATTTGTTTTAATGACCAATTATTAGACAGCATCAGAATATGCAGAACATATGCTATTATGTAGGCAGTAATTAAACAGGTAGTAATTTGCAGCTATAGAAATTCAATGTCGCCTAACAAGAAACTCGGAATAATGACTCAAATGATGGCTTTCTCAGCGCTTTTCTCTTGACCCAGTGCATTAGTGTGTGTGTGAGAGAGGAAAGTATTATTGATTCCATCTGCATTATTTAGCCTTGTTTGAACCTGGTACAAAGGTAGTATTTATCAGGCAGACAAATCTCCAGATGGTTATGGACTTTTAATGGCTTTCACTCAAACTCATTATCTTGTCTTGAATCAGATGGATTAGTCAAGTGGCAGAATTAATGCATGTCCATATTAACATATGACAGGCTTTAGGCTATTCTACAAAGATACTGATTTTCAACACTTTTTAGTTAAAGTGCCCATATTTCTGATCTTTGTTATAATGTTTTCTCATCACAAAAAACCTGGAGGTGTGTTTTGTTTCATTCACACATGTTTAACACACAAACCCTGCATATGTAAGATGAGTTTGTCTTTCAAACAGAAAACACTCTGTTCCAACAGATGAAAACAGATGAAATGTAAATAGGAGACATATCTAAGATGAAAAAAGATATTATGCATATATTCTGCAAGTAAAAAACTCAACCTACTGCGACATTTTCTCACATAAAGAATGTATCATCAAATGCAGTTCCGAGTTCAGGGGATGTAAATAATCACTTAATTGTGTATTTTGTTGATGTAATATCCGTTAATGGATAAATTACAGCCCTATAGGGGAATTGTCATTTCTTCCTCCCACTTTGGCTCCAAGGTCAGAAGTCATTGTCACTCAACCACGCACAAATAAATGCATCAAAGCACTGTTCAGATAATATACACTTCTAACGGCCTTGCAGCAGAATCCTACAGTCTGTTTGCATCTATGGCCACTTCTCGTTTCCCTTTCCTCGCTTCCTTCTCCTTGATTCCTTTCCTCGATCTTCCACTTTTCAGCTGTCAGTCAAATGTCTCATATTAAGTGGTGTCCTAAAGAAAACCACGGAAGGAAGGAGTAAACATGAGGGAGGCTTCAGGACGCAGACATCAGATAAAAGAATCAAACTTTATTGGTCTCAGTGAGGAGTTTATATCCTCCTGTTATATCCCCCCGTGTGTCCTCTGTGGGTGGGACTTCCTCACCTATTTCCTGCAGAATCAAGGAGAGGAATCAAGGACAAGGAAGCGAGGAAAGAGAAATGAGACGCCCCCTTGTGGTCCCCTCTACCCACGCCCACGCCACACTCAGACGTAACAGCAGTCGTGTACATGTGACATTACACAAGCTCTGAATGCACTGAACCAGAGGTCGTCATTATAAAGACAGGAACATCCAGACTACATGTGTTTACAAGGGCACAATGAGTGTATGGAGGCCTGGTAAAGGTGCACTGTGTAACCTTTCTGCTTGTCTCCATGGAGATATTGGTGTTTTGCCTTGACTATTATTCCACAGTCTGCAAATAAACTTGGACAGGAGCATACAGACTACATGTGTTTACAAAGGCACAATGAGTGTATGGAGGCCTGTTAAAGGTGCGCTGTGTAACTTTTCTGCTTGTCTCCATGGAGATATTAGTGTTTTGCCTTTATTATTATTCCACAGTATGGAAATAAACTTGATAATCACAAGAGAAGCAAGCCTGTACATGGTAAGAATTTGTGTTTGTAAGGAATTTTTGAGCTATAAAAGTCATGTAATTGAACAAATGCAAGGAATATACAGTATGTTTAATGCCTTACTGTGGAACATTCCAGTTAAAGAAATAACATCATGGAGACAAGCAAGTAGTGGACCCTCTACCTTAGTTATTTAGTGCACCTTTAAGGACATAACAAGGCAGTTGTTTTGATCTAGGAAAAAATTATATTGTAATCACAAATGTTGATGCCTTAATTAAAATCACGACTACTAAAAATATAAATGTGTCAAAAACCTGCCTGTATTTGAAGAATCATCCATCCATCTTCTCCCGCTTAATCCATCTGAGTCGCGGGGGCAGCTTGCTGCCCAATCCTCATAGCACCTGACCCCCCCTATGAACCCCTCTGTGGGTGGTGAGCCCACAGGAGGGTGGACAACATGGTCCTTGATGTTAGTTCATAGGGGTGCTGGCATGTTTTGGGTTGATGGGGGAAACCGGAGTACCCAGAGGAAACCCATCCAGACACGGGGAGAACATGCAAACTCCACACAGAAAGGCCCGGGCGACCCGGAGATCGAACCCGTAACCTTCTTGCTGTGAGTGTTGCCACTCAGCCACCGTGCCGCCTATTTGAAGAATCATTTTAATGTATTAGTATGCTTTATGATTCCTGTTTTAAAAGCTCGAGAAAATGACCTTGCTCTTGTTTCTGTGGCGTAAAACAAGCTCCCATATCATCGAAAACATAATTCATTGTTTATTTTAGTTAGTCTTTTTTTAATCAACTGGAGTAATAGTTGTAATCACATTGAATCACATTTTAATTAAATACTCGGCCCTTAATTCAACATCAGTTTCTCCTCTTTGTTGTGCTGTGCTCATTGCTTTTTTCAGTGCCTAATGGACACCCACACTCTCTTAACAGTGAAGTGAGTGACACATTAATTAGACCATATGGCCATGCACTCCTCCATTATAAAGAGGCCCTGGACTCGTGTCAACATTATATACTCCTATAGGGTCAACTACAGTACAGCCTGAACATGCTGGAAAATACATACTGTTGGAGAGTACTCAGTTTTGTTATTTAAGTAAAAGTATCATGTCAAATAACCCTTTTAAAAATGTACTTAGAGTAGAAAGCCAATGTATTTTGTGCAGATTTTGAGATCTAATATAGCTTCACATGTATTGATTTTAATGAAAGCCTGTGCTGAGTTTTGTTCCAACTTTTTTTTTCTAGCAGTTTTTAATTGAATATTTGTGTTCGCTCAAACTATGAATTAAAAATTAATAATTTTCTGCAGGTGTCCGACAATAATAAAACGTACTTACAGCCCAGTTCAAAAGTGTAGTGTAGTGATGTAAAAGTAAAAAATGTCTAGTCTAAAGTGTGCTTAAGTAAAGTATATATACCTATAATTTATACCAGGCATATCCAAACTATGGCCCGGGGCCCAAATGTGGCCCTCAGACCAGTTGTTTTGAGCCTCAGGCTTCCAGATGAATTGGCCCATACTACCGCAAGTACTTTTTACTGCATGTTTTTGAAATCTGCCTTGATCAAGCAAATGTAGTGTGTCCTTTTGAGGGTCTAAGCATCAACAAAGGTCTAGTGGGTCATTCAAACCTGTTATAAATGCACATATTTGAATTACTCACTGTTTTAACCACTAGTCTATGACCCTCGGTAAGCCCTCACGTCCGTCTGTGTTTTAATATATGGCCCTTGATGAAAAAAGTTTGGACACCCCTGATTTATACTTATGTACAATACTTTACTACTTTTTACTTTCTTTACGTTCTGCCACTAACTGTAAGCCTAGCTGACTAACTTTCACTTCACAGCATCAACTTTTTATTCAAAAGTTTTGTGCATTTCTCTAAATGCTGTATAATGTTTATTTGGGAGCGCAGTCAGATGAATATGCAGTAGCTTTACATAATCAAAACAAGATTATATTCCAAAAGTGGAAAGGCAGATGTCTGACAAAGTTACTATGCTAAAACTTACAGTGTTAATCTCTGTTGTTATTAATATTATAAAACGTTAGCTCGAAGGATCTTTTTGCCCATTTTTCACCAGAATTTATTGAAGTCACACTTGCTGCACTTCGCTTTTGACTGTTTCAGAAATGCTTCAGGACTATCAATAGTTTTCAGAAGTAAAAGCCTGGACTTTTTGTTTCATGTGGTAGGCCCAGAGATATTAGACTTAAATCAGAAATCAGATACCAAACTAGAGACCTCCATCGCAGTGTGAGTATATAGACAATATAAACACAATATTATGATGGCACATGAAGTCAACATTGATGCTATTGCTGAAAAATTAACATGAAAAGTTGTCACAATGGAGCCTATGCAGGAAACTTATTAGCTTTTACACAGTATAGATGACATCTGATTTCATGTTTCCCTCATGTTTTCTTCCATGTTCTTCCATCACCATAGACATTAACTAAATAAACTAAATAGTAAATATGTGGACTGGTGAAAAGTCCTCAAAATGGCTCCTATTCATGAAACTGAAACCTACAGCTCTAGCTTCTATACTTCTACACAGTCAGGGTAGGCTGGTTCCTTCCTCCTGCCTTCCTCATGTTTTCGTCCATCACCAGAGAAATTCTCAAAACAAACTCACTCTGTCTTTGGAATGGTGAAAAGTCCTCAAAATGGCACCTTTGCAGGTGACCTTTATTACTAGCTCTAGCCTCTCTACTCGCCCACAGTCAGGGTTAGCTGGTTCCACAGACGTGCTCTCCTCACGTGTTCTTCCATATCCTCCAAACATCTGTCTCCATAATGGTCACAAGCAGCAGTGCGACGCAGACAGCAGGTTAATGTGAATGAGAAATGGCCACATTAGATCAAACCACTGTTCCACAACTCTGCAAATGACAATCTGTTATTATCAGCCCTCCCCTGGATTTGTCACAATTACACCGGCTCAGATGTACTGTACGATTATGTCATTATGGTTCGCTCTTAGCAAACCTTTATTTGTCATTCCCAGGTTGTATCCAGAGAGGCTGCTCATAATTTATGTCAGAGAGTGGAATTCAATTCATTTCACTATTTTTAAGTGAAAATATGAAAACGTCTCTCTAATAATTGTCAGTGATAGATAAAATAGTGGAGGAAATTTGCATTAGAAAGTAGTACTAGGAATAGTAGCAGGAGTAGCCATATTTATTGCTTAAAACCTTATACCTTGAAAACACATTTACTTACTCTGTTAGAAATGTCATCACTGCACAGATCTGAACTGTAACTTGCTTGTTCCCAGTAGTAGTAGTAGTAATAGTTGTAGTAGTAGTAGTAGTAATAGTTGTAGTAGTAGTAGTAGTAGTTGTAGTAGTAGTAGTTGTTGTTGTTATAGTAGCAGTAGTAGTAGTAATAGAGTTATAGTTGTTGTAGTAGTAGTAGTAGTAGCAGCAGTAGTAGTTGTAGTAGTAATAGTTGTTGTAGTAGTAGTAGTTGTTGTTATAGTTGCAGTAGTAGTTATAGTAGTAGTGGTAGTTGTTGTAGTAGTAATAGTTGTTATAGTAGTAGTAGTAGTTGTTGTTGTTATAGTTGCAGTAGTAGTAGTAGTTATAGAGTTATAGTTAGTAGTAGTAGTAGTAGTAGTAGTAGTAGTAGTTGTTGTTATAGTTGCAGTAGTAGTTATAGTAGTAGTAGTAGTTATAGAGTTATAGTTGTAGTAGCAGTAGTAGTAGTTGTTGTAGTAGTAATAGTTGTTGTAGTAGTAGTAGTTCTTGTTGTTGTTGTAGTAGTAGGAGTTGTTGTTATAGTTGCAGTAGTAGTAGTAGTTATAGAGTTATAGTAGTAGTAGTAGTTGTTGTTATAGTTGCAGTAGTAGTAGTAGTTATAGAGTTATAGTAGTAGTAGTAGTAGTAGTAGTTGTTGTTGTTATAGTTGCAGTAGTAGTAGTAGTTATAGAGTTATAGTTGTAGTAGTAGTAGTAGTAGTAGTAGTTGTTGTTGTTATAGTTGCAGTAGTAGTAGTAGTTATAGAGTTATAGTTGTAGTAGTAGTAGTAGTAGTAGTAGTTGTTGTTGTTGTTATAGTTGCAGTAGTAGTAGTAGTTATAGAGTTATAGTTGTTGTAGTAGCAGTAGTAGTAGTTTACTATGCTAGCACAAGTATAAGTAGCCATAGTAGTGCTCTTTTACTTTTTTGAGTACTTCTGTTTCCATTAAAGTCATAAAGTACATCCATAATACTTGTAGTTAACATCTGTTACTGAACCAACAAATGTATTAAAGGGCTCATGCCTGGAGTTGTGTTTTGTCTCATTCACACATGTTTAACACACAAACTCTGCATATTTAGACTGAGCTCTTCTCTCAGACAATTCAGGAAGTGCTCCACTGAGTTTTTAAACTCCATACATCTTTACTAGAATCATTCAGATAATTTCAGCCCTGGAATTGCCCATCTCTACTGAACAAAAAGTGAAAGGTAGCTGTTAATTTGAAAAGTACTACTTCAAGACATCACAAGGTGTAACATTTTGACCCGAAGACAGTCTAATAATAAAGGGTAACTCTAACATGTGTGAATGAAACAAAACACAACTCCAGGTACGAGCCCTTTAATACATTTGTTGGTTCAGTAACAGATGTTAACTACAAGTATTATGGATGTACCTTATGACTTTAATGATAGCAGAAGTACTCAAAAAAGTAAAAGAGCACTACTATGACTACTTATACTTGTGCTAGCATGGTAAACTACTCCTACTACTACTAGTACTACTACAGACAGACTACTACAGATGTATTTTTGATGCGGTAACAGCATTACAACGTGGCTTGAAATCCCATCAGTTTTGCGTAATATAGGGCCTTAAATAAAGTCCAGTTTTTCATTTGTTTTCCTCATTGTTGGACCGGGAAAATGCCTCGATGGCGGTCCTTGCTCTTAACTGGATTTTTCCCAGTTAAAATATGAATTCTTGTCTTCTGTGGTGACGTCCTCCCATATTTCCTCAGAGCCCACACGGTGTTCCTTGTGTTTCTCTGTAGCAAACATCCATTGATCATGTCTGCCTCCATTCCCTGGTGGACACAGACTCAAACACAACACATGAATAATTAAACAAGTGCTTTAAAAGACAAATGAGCTAAATAAAGCTCCCGTGCACCGTTAGACCTCGCACACCCAAATGCCAGTCCACAACAGTAAAACGTCCCAGCCCCATAGGTCAGACTACAGGGCTTTTCTCACAGGGCTTTTCCACAGATGTAAAGGTTGCCTATGAATGATTACGACTGCTGGACTGAATTAGAATCAAATTGGCCATAGAAGGAGATGGGGAGCACGAAGCAACCTTATCAGAGATTTGTCTCCATGGAGATTTTATTGGTTTACCTGGAATGCTTCACAGTATGGCATTTAACCAGTCTAGCTTTTGTGGCGAAAAGAAGGTAACGGCATCTGGCCATGTTACGGGTCAGATCTGTAGAGCGGTGACTCCGGTAACACGGCAAATACTCGTAATGAAGAAAATGCTAGATAGGTTTAATGCCATACTGTGGAACATCTCAGGTAAAGCAATAACACCTCCATGGAGAAAGGCAGGCGGCGTTTGGTCTACGAGAAATGTTACAGCATGCACCTCTAAATTAATTCAGAAATGTATCTTGTTTTTAGTTTTCACACATTTCACTTTTGTTTTCTTTTATTCTCATGAAATTTCAAACTTAAATAACAGCCAGTGTGAGATTTGAAATGCAATATTGTTACTCCGCTGGCGAATTATTTTGAAACAAGAAATTAATATTATTAAATTATTATAAGGGTCAATAACATGACACTGTCCAACTGCAATTTCCTCAGTTAAAAAGGTTCAAATTTCATAATAATTCAGCACATTTCTGTAGTACCTCTGACCTCCATGGAACCAAAGCATTTTTTTTTTTAGAAATCATGAGTTATTCTGCATGTTTTTTGTACTTAAAGTGTTAAAAATGTCATGTGGTGCGACTAATAATAGCAGTAATTCTATGGCTGGAATAACAGACAAAGTTTACTTGGGTGAATGGGATTCTTTAGGTTTTCTTCATTTGATGCATTTTACAGGGCAGTAGTTTGTTTATTAAACACAAGCGACTGTCATATTGGACAGCAAAAGAAAATATCAGTATGCAAATCAAAAGAAATGCCAACACATTGTTTCTCTATACTTCATATTACTCAGAACTTAGATTAATATCCCAAACATGTTTTAGAAAATAAAACAATTTTATGGTTATTCTCAGTCGCACCACATGATATTTACTCTAAAAATGCTTAATATAAATGTTAAACATAGATGTATGCACCTAACACTAAATATTTGAAAAAGTTCAATAGAAACTAATATTTTTTATATTTTAAAATTTGCCTGTTGAAAATCCTTATACGTCATTGACCCATAAAAAGTTTAAAATTGTAATTGGTTTAAAATGAGTCAACCAGATTAAGAGGTTTTGCCTGTTTTAAACCTATACAATGGACCACACCAACCACTTACCTTATTTGTGATCACCTTGTCAAAACCACACAATATTTACATTCTTATTAAATGAATCTGATTTGGGGTGTTTTTAATTCCCATGTTTCTTAGCTTTGTTCCAGTAAAGAAAACGAATCGATTGTGAATATGGCTTATGGTGGCTGTGAGGTAACCATGACATATGATATTATTACAAATTTAAAAAGGTCAGTGTAGCATTTGTGTAGTGATGCTTGGTACAAACGCTATGAAATATTGATTTTTATTTTCCTTTTTTTTCCAATTTAAAACATGTCCATTCTGCTTTGTGTAGAATAAAATGCAAAAGACAGTTGACAACCTAAAGCTGACGCGTCCTGTGAGAAGAGCTGCTTTATGTCTGCCATGATTTCTGTGGCTTTGAAAGTGGTCACAAACTGAGAAAAACATCCCTATTGATGCTACAAAACATTTTATTTCTGTTGAAGTGGGTTGGGTAATATGAAAACACCACACAATAGGAGCCTTCAACGCTGACGCCTCACAAGGGCTTCCTCCGTAACGCCAATATCTGTACTTTCATTTCCTATAAAAGATGGTGAGAATTAGTGTTTAGTAAGGGGGTTTGGTTTGTCTAAGGAAGTATTGATATCCAGACATTTATTGATACTTGAACACTTGTATTTTAACTAGATGCTCATTTGAACAAGTATTGATACTGGAAAAAATCACGTCAAACAGAGCACCTCTGCACAGATTTGTAACTTGTGACGTCACCCGGTTGCTTACATGGAGATAGATAGATAGAGATAGATAATACTCCAAGCAAAATAATAACAAGCAAATGGCTCTCCCTCCACCAGAAAAGTTACATAATGCACCTTTAAAGTCAACATTTCATTTAAATCCTACCTTAGGCCCATAATTATTAGGATAGACAGTTGATTTAATCCCTTAAACAGAATGAATGTGAAAACCTATCATATAAACGTATAAACCCTTTTAGTGTTAATAAAGAGTTATGAAGTAGGCTCGGTGGCTCACGCATTTTGGCAACAGAAGTACGGCAGAACTGTCGACCTCTGTGAAAGGATTATTGTCAAAAGATCGTGAATATTTCCTCAACAAGCCGACTTTGACAAATGGTGTCTGACTGCCAGGTCCTTTTACGATCAGTGAGTAAAACTTTAAAACTTTAGTCTGTTGTTAGAAGATTCTGAGAACCACACACATCGCAACCAGACATTTTGGTGCTGGAAATGTTTTTTATCTCCGTCTTCTGTCTGTGTTCAGTCTGAATGAATCAGAATGAATGGGGAACAATGCCACTTCTGTTGCCAAAATGCACAAGTAGCTTTTTTTTTTTTATCACTTTGGCTCTAAAAGGGTCTATTGCTCTAACTCCCCTGTGTTTTCCTCTCTCCACAGCCCTGTTGACCTGCAGACCGGATGAGTTCCAGTGCGGTGATGGTTCCTGCATCCACGGCACCAAACAGTGCAACAAAGTGCACGACTGTCCGGACTACAGTGACGAGGCCGGCTGTGTCAATGGTACATTTACACTACACTTCAAGCACAAATTTGAAATACATTTACAACTAGGTCTGAGTTATTTTTAATCATCAATGATCAGCATGGGAGTTTAATCAGGAGGTCTACAGCCAATTCTCTCTCAGTAAATACTGTATTATATGGTTTGGAGCAGAGTTCAGAGTCTGTATCGTTTATGCTTGGGAAATTAATACTGTAGTATATGTATATTTTTGGTCATATCGCCCACTCAGCCTTATTTAAAAGTTCAAACATTATGGGACATCCTGGAGCTATTTCAGTCAGTATGGAATCTTTTTGCTTCCAACTAAAGGCCCAGCCAGATATCGACTGAAACGATCTCATAGAACCGATATTCAATCCTGTATTGACATTGAAGTGAGTGAATCCCTATTCTCCAATGACTCTTTAGACCCTTTCATTTGAGTGTGGAATATTTTTCATTACAACTTATAGGTTTCCGAGTCACATGTTAAGCAGAGCAGCACAGATGGCAGTTTTTGGCTGCAGTAGCTCTTTTTTTTCCACCCCTCTGAGAAATTCTGTTTGAACAAATATTTGCGCTTCAGGAAAAGGCTAAAAATGGAAAAGTATACCGGATATTGTCAGGATAGTTGTCCATGTCCCCTGTAAATCCTCTTTGGTGCATATGAGCGCTATGGAGCATGACGAGAGTTAAGCCATAGATACGCACATGCCGTATTTACACAACATGTTCTAAAGCAGAGCACAGGTATTACACAAAGTGGCATATTTAAATGGCATCTTTTTAAGTGAGGTTGTGCAAAGTTCTTATCCTCCCCAACTCCTCAGGGTATTATTTCAGTTTCAAGCCATTTCAGAGATGCAGACATAAGCACGGTCTCAAAACATAATAAAGTTTAGCTGTACTTTGTAGCTGCAAGCAAAATGGGCCCCATAATAGAAAGAATAATGGGTACAAGCAACAAAAATATATTGTGTTCTGCCAATCAAAAAGTGAAGCTGCAGTTTGCAATAACATAGCAGCACAAATGCTTAGGTATACATTATTCAATACACAGATAATGGCAGCGGATTAATATTTTCATTCAAAATATGTTTATAATAGTCTCAAAATTGTGCAGTGTTCAGAGTTTGGTTCATCTTTGGATAATTTAAACTGAGGTGCATTCATTATTAGGTTTGTAATAATCTGGTGCTCACTGCTGCCGTGTGCATGTTGATATTAACAAATCAATAACAAAGTGTTTTTATGTTTAATCATTCATTAAAGATGCATTATGTAACTATTCTGGTGAGAGTCTGTCAAATGCTTTTCTCTGTGGAGATGTTATTGCTTTGTCTTGAATGTTTCACAGTATCACAGCATTAAACCTTTCTATCTTCTTGGAGATCAAACCAGACCAAGCTACAAGTCAGATCTGTGGAGAGGCGACCCCACTCACAGTCAGAATACAGATTTTTCTAGATATTTTGAGCTATAAAACCACTTGTAATTGAATAAATGTAAGGTAGAGCTGTTTAATGTATTACTGTGGAACATGCCAGGCAGAGCAATGACATATCTAGAAAATAAGAAACAAGCAGGTGTTTACATAGGCCAAAATATGTGGAAGGATGTTTATGTCCCAGTAGGGTTTAACCTCACATAAAAAATAGTTTCAGTCTACCTTTACCCAACCACAAATCATCTGAACCCGGGCTGTCAGTAACTGATAGATACGGCTGCTCCGCTGTGGACTTTCTTGCCCGTCTTTTATGTGGATATTTACACTGTGCTGTTGTTTTCCACAGTGACGAAGTGTGACGGTCCAAAGAAGTTCCGCTGTAAGAACGGAGAGTGCATCGACAGCAGCAAAGTGTGTGACAATGTGAAGGACTGTAAAGACTGGTCTGATGAGCCCATGAAGGAGTGCGGTGAGTCTGCTCTGTGCATTACCCTATACTCGCTATTCTTATTTTTGTTTATTTTATTGTATAAAATATGTTAACAAAAATACACAGCAAAAAAGCTTGGCCAAAATTTAAGATATAAACACTTAAATCTATCAAAAAAAAGACTTAAAAGTAGTGAAATTATCTGTCCATGCAGCAAGATAATTTCACTTGACAAGTTATCTTAAAATAAACTACATCTAGACTATAATTAAGCAGTCTCAGAACTATAAGTAGATGATAAATCTGAAAACAAGATGAATAACCTCAAATAAGTTTTAAAATCTTGGCCAGATCAGAGAAATTTGCAGTGTAGAATGAAACATTTTCATTTTTCTTTACTGGTCTGCTTGTACATTATTACATTATTTACTCTATCACGTGCATTGGGGTTGCTGCTCCACAGTTCTGACCTGTAACTTGGTCTAGTGACGATATTTGCTTGTCACCTTGGAGATAAAAAACCTTAATGCAATACTATGGAACAATGATCTCGTGAAATGTTATTGTTGTTAACATGCACAAAATCCTCATTTTGTACTTGTTTTAATAAATTTATTGTAATTTTAATTGTGTTTTAAATGTGTTTTTACTGCCTCTTGGGTAGGGCTCCCTTGAAAAAGAGGGTTTTAATCTCAATAGGACTTCCCTGGAAAAATAAAGGTTAAATAAAAATATGCATGTCACAAATATATAGAGATTTTCCTCTTCTATGCTTATACAATAATGATAATTCCACAGTGTCTTATAGCACTTAAAGGCCGTAAATTACAGTAAATTGACTCTTGTGAGCTTTAAACCTCATTAACATTCCTGGAGTTGTGTTTTGTTTCATTTGCACATGTTTGACTAATTCTTTATTATTAGTCTGTTTATCTTCAATGCTCAAAATCCTCTGTTTCACCTTGTGTCATGAAGCAGTAGTTTTCAAGTTAACTACTCCCTTTTACCTTTTGTTTATAAGACAGTGGCAATTCCATGATTCTAGTGAAGGCGTACGGAGTTTGAAAACACAGTGGAGCACTTCCTGTCTTACATCACAAGGCGGCTCAGGGCGTTTGAGAGGAGAACTCAGCTTAAATATGCAGGTTTGTGTGTTAAACATGTATGAATAAAACAAAACACGACTCCTGGTATGTTCGTGATGAGGAAACAACACTGTAACAGATCAGAAAATAGTCATATGGGACCTTTAAGCGTGTGTGGCCACGTCTGAGCATCCACAGCTTCGTTTGATCAAACCAGGCTAAATCAGGACATTATTCAACTGCCTTGTTAGGATCAAAGAAGTATCTCTCCCCTCTGGTGCCATCTTAGGCCTGGCGACGTGACCGGACTACAACCCCATAAGAGTCCTGTGCATTATCCACACACCAGATAATTACCACTTAGCTAGCTTCAGTCACGGATCTTGCGCCCAACAGCAAAGTGGAGAGGTATAGAAATAAATATAGCCTAGTGTACCTTAATCTATAACTAATTTCTACTGAGCTTCTGAGGTTTGATGAGGGCATACGAAATGATATGGGAGAGTGGTGCCCTTTAAGCTAGCTCTGATGTACGCACTTTGAAGTACACTGTAATGATATGGCAGACCAAGCGTATTATTAGTCATATACGTGATCATTGGAAATCTCACGTCTTCATATGGGTTGAATGACAGTTATCATTAGAATAAGGCTGCTCTCACCTCCAACCAAGGTCACGGAAGATGAAGACATGGTGGTAGAATAATAAGAGGAGAGCTGGAGAACCTATTTTTGTTTGGTTTTAGATACTGTCGACTCTGTTATTTTCTGATCTATGTTATAATGTTGTTTCCTCATCAATAACATGTTCGTGTTCTGTTTCACTCACATGTTTAACACATAAACTCTGCATATTTAGGCTCAGTTTTTCTCACAAACAGAAAACACAACACAGGAAGTGCTCCACTATATTTTTAAACACTAAAATCATTTGGATAAGTTCAATCTCTACTGAACTGTCATTTATTACATTTTAAGATCTTCACTGAAAATATAAATGAGAACTTCACACATTAATTTCTTGAAATTTGTTGTTTGGAGGAGAGGGATTAGCCCAAAATACTATAGGGATGTCCCCATCAAGATTTTTTGGCTTCTGATTCGATCAGATTTTTTTAGGGAGTGCTCTTTCCGATACCGATCCGATACCTTTTTTAATTCAACCCAAAGGAAGGGAAGGAACCATACACGGATTGAAAGGATTACTTAAGTGTTTTATTACACTTTCAAAATCTCAAACAACATTGTTTAACTTTTGTAACAAACCTACTCTCTGAGGCAGGTCATAATAAAGAACACAATGAGTATATATTTTAATCCTTTGCAGTTTAAGCCTTTGCTGTTGTGGCTTCGTCGCTTTGCTCTTGTAAATCTCCTTGTCCGGATGAATCTTTCGTAAGTGACAAATCAAACTGGTAGTGTTAAAGTGAACTCTGCTGGTTCCTCCACCAGAAACTGCTTGTTTGCAGCGATTACATGTCACTGTTTGACTCTTGTTTTGTTGTAATGAAAAGTCCCACACGGCGACATGGCGGCGTTTTGATTTACAGCTGCCGTAAAGCGTGTTGATGCCGCAAAAACATGTGAAACTGGATCGGTCCGATCACGTGACTGAATCCAATGCTGTCTGAATCAGGAGCCGATACCGATACTGAACATCAGATCAGAACATCCCTACAAAATACATCAACAGAAAACATTTCTACACACTAACTTCCTGAGGCAAAAAATGTTCTGTTTCTATACAATTTTATGAAGGAATCAACTAAAGGTCCACTATGTAACTTTTCTATTTTTGTTTTCTGTAACCTGTAACTTCTTTGCATCATCAGCTTCTCTCTGGGCTTGAGGTCATTTAACCACTGATGTCATTCTAACATTTGGTCTAAATGAACCGACCTCTGTCTAAATGGGCCCACTAAATTGTCCTGCACAGACCTACACATCAATTTTGCAACAGCACATCAATGTAATACATATTTCATAACCCTCTGAGTCTATTTACAGGTATTCTACACTTTTACCAAAATCTCCGTCTCCTTCAGCCTATTTTTACAGCTGATGTCTCTCACCAGAGCAGCTGTGGTACCTACCTGCAGCCTCCGAGCCTAAATCTTTTATATAAACGTAATGAAGGAGCTAGTCCAGCCTCACTCCTCTCCCTGGAGCCTCTTCTGAAAGACAAAAGGATAAATGGAGGATGAGAAACGGATACAAAAAGGGAGGGAGTGGAGAGGGAAGGAAAACTGACAAGAGAGCCAAGTGTTGTACCGGGATAGACAGAATAGAGCGAACAGAGAGAATGGAGTGAGGGAGTGTGGAGGGGAGGTGGAGAGGTAAATTAGTACCGGGCTGTAACAATGGATTCAGTGGAGCCTCATGATTTGCTCTGATCAAATACAAATGGTCTCAGCTCCACTACAACTGTTTCTGAAAACTTTAGAGCATAATAAGTCATACTGACAGAGAGAAACGAGTGTGAACCAGAATGAAGAAGTAAAATGGACATAAATGCTGGAAAAATCAAACCACATGTGGACTGAACCCAGATTAAACGGGACTACAGAACTAAACCGGATGTGAAATGTTTCTGAGCGAGGGCTGGACCAGAAATACACCAAATAATATTGCAAAGAAGGGATCAGGTGTGGAATCAATGGCCAAATATGAAATCATTTAAACAAATATATAAAGAAATGACTGTATAAAAGCAAAAGAAGAAACTTTAAAGGTGCACAACTTCTGGTGTACAGTATGGTGTTATTTCTTTCCTTGGAATGTTCCATGGTATGACATTAAACATATCCATCTAACAGTTATTCATTAGAGGTGTTTCTGTTATTCAAAAAGATATAAATTTCTTCTGTGAATAGGGGAAACTCTCCACAGATCTGAATTGTAATGTAGTGTAGTGTTGTAAGACGCTAGATTCCCTTGTGATAAATAGGTTTAATCTATACTGTGGAATATAGACAAAGCAATAACATTTCCATGGAGGCAAACAGGTGGCAGACGCTCCATTAGAAAAGTTACGCAGTGCATCTCCTCAGTTGAACCCCCTCCTAACCGTCCCCTTCTTTTCTGAACAGGAGTGGATGAGTGTGCGGATCAGAACGGCGGCTGCTCCCACCTGTGCAGAGACCGAAGGATCGGATACGAGTGTGACTGTCCCCCCGGATACAAGCTCCTGGACAAGAAGACCTGTGGAGGTAACAGCAAAACATGTTCTGCAGTGGAGAGGGGAGTTACCTCTTCAACTTCAAATTACTTCACAGTATTAAGCCCTCAGGGGGCAATTGTCAGTGATAACAAATAATTCATGCAACCTCACAGTTCATGACAATGGATGAGGACATAAGAATAAAAACATGGTAAAAAGAGAATTTAGGAGAGTTAAAAAGTTAAATAAATCTGTCAGATATACCACTGATGGACCATGGCAATATGTTTTATCAGTGATATCCTGAAAGAATGTAGGCCTAATCTGTTATTTTATATATTTATTGTATTTTTTTTTATAAAACTATATGTTTTGTTGGAGAAAAATAATTTTATATTTTTACTCTATAGAGCCTTAATCGCTCCTTTAAAATAATGTTAGTATTTGCAGCAGTAGTGGCTAAATTTGTACAAGCTTTATCATGCTCAGACTAGCCGAGGATTATATTTTTGATTGAGTACTAGAGTTGTGAGTGCCCTTTCATTCTCATTGTTAATTTAGACTATTTTCTTAATTTTATATTTATGTTCTAGTTTATGGAAGCCAGCAGCTCACAACAAATGCAAACACTGCAACAATTACAAACGCCACAACACAACAAAAAGCCACAACACACAAAAAAAAGCCACGGCGGAAGTGGCCCTGGGACTTTATTTTCTGATGGACCAAGCGAGGGGGGATCAAGCGGTAAATTATTTGTGACGGTCAGACAGTGACATTGGTTCAGGCCACAAAACAATAAATTACTTTTACTTGTGTCCAACTTCGTTCACTTCTCCATTCCTTTACTTTTCATGTTCTTCTTCTTCAACTTTTCCCATTCATTTCCCACTTGATCCTTCTCGCTTGGTCCGTCAGAACAGCCACTATTTTATATACACTCAACTTCTCAATTATTTATAGAGCCGTTTGGCTTTTATCACATTGTCTAATTGTATTTTTGTTCTGTTTCCTCATAGACATAGATGAGTGTGAGAACCCTGACGCCTGCAGCCAGGTCTGCATCAACTACAAGGGAGACTTCAAGTGCGAGTGCTACGAAGGCTACGAGATGGACCCCGTCTCCAAAGCGTGCAAGGCTGTTGGTAAGACATTTAACTTTACAACCACAACTTCTCTGCTGTGGTGATTGTGCAGACAAGACTTGGAATTTGGGAGATCTTCTAGTGCTTTTTCCCCAAATTCTTTAAAATTAACCACCTTTTTACCTCATTTTTAACCAGAACAAAACAGATTCTTGTGGGAAAAATAACTTGGATTGAAATGTGTGTGGGTTAAGTGTAATTTGTGGCTTAAACTGCATGTCGTAAGTTTTTTCTTTCTTTCTTTTTGTGCATTTATTATTGAACTGTTGTTAATTTTTGTGCTTTTTAGGAGATTGACTGATTTAGATTTTTTTGTACCTACCGATTGTCTTATCAGAACAAAATTAAAACAAATTAGATCCTTTTTAGAAACCTCAGCTCTCTTTTCCCCATCTTGATCCTCCAGGGGGTCCTACTTTGGGCTCTTAGTAATGCGACTGTGACTCTAGATTCAGTTCAAAGAGTACGTAAGTTACAATTTGAGCAAGATACCTGGAGATATTTTGTTCAGGGCATTAAATTACATACATTTGCATTGCTATGTGATATTTTGTAGGTGTTTAGATGGGGCGACAGTAGCTCAGTAGAGTGTTTGTCCACTGATCCAAAGGTTAGAGGTTTGAATCCCGCTCTCGACATAAACATCATTGGTTGAGTTGTCAGATCCACTGACCCACAGGTTGGCGGTGCAATTCTAGCTCCCACACATGAATGCTGTTGTTTTATTCTAAAGCAAGACACTTATCACTTACCTAATGCGTGTGAGAGGGTGAGTGGTTCCTTGATATAAAGCGCTCTGAGTGCCTTGAAGGTGGAAAAGCGCCATATAAAAATGTAAATTCTTACCATTTAAATAAAAATCTACCTAAAAAAAGTTTGAAACTTGTGTTCAACTCATCTGAACTCTGCTGTTTTACATATAATTATTAAGCTAATCTAGACCCTTTACATCTCCTGCTATTACATTACCATAGCAGCTACTTAGTGCACCTCCACTTCCCACACACTGTCTCCCGCTGTGAGGCATTGGGTAAAGACGGACTCGCTTTGTATTCAGGAGCTCCTCGACAATCTGTGCAAAGATAAATATTTGCCATCTTTCTCTGGCAGCGCGCGCTAATGAAAAGTTTGTGGCCAGCTGCCTGTGCGCTCCCCGGAGTGTGGAGGGGGAGGGAGGCGAGGGTCTGCGTGGTTGACTGGGGTAAACACTTTTGGCCAGAGGGGATGAAAAACACACATGTGGATTTAAGGGAGCAGTGGAGATGGTGGTGTTAAAGTTATGTGTCCAATTTCAGTGTTTTTTATTATAAGTTACGTTAGTTTACTGCTGAAAGTATCACGATTATGGTTCAAAGCTTAACAGGATAATAGATCAGAACATCACCTGTTTGCACTGATGGGAACACTGGAAGATAATGGAGTTTTCTTAAAGCAGACTTATTATGCAAAATCGACTTTGTAGAGCTTTTAACCATGTTATAGTTGGTTACCCTCACCATTTACTCACCCAAAGTGTATTTGGAGTGATTCGCGCATGTTTCTTTAAACAAGACGCCATATTGTCGATCGATCTGTTTTCACCTCCACTGGCACATGTCCACTGCTCTGTGCTCACTTCTCCAATTTTATTTTCTTAATTGGTGGTACACACAGGATTCGACAGCATTGCGTAATCATTTTGGTACAAATGAAAAAAAAATCAGCTGCTTATAGCGTGATCTGCAGCTATTTGCAGCTGAGTTTCTATTGTTTACGGTAACATCAGCTCCAATTTTCTGTTTTTCTAGCACAATTTATTTTGTTATGATGTTCAAATGAATATTGCCATTTAACATGTGCAAATTATAACATAACGACCCACTTGCGTCATAAATTATAACTATATAGCAAACTACAAGCACAGTATGTCTTCTTTAATGCAATATATATAAATTTGGTTTACTTTTTTGTATTATATTATGCATTGAAATGACTTCTTCTGAAATGGTCATTACTTTACTTTAGTTTTTTCATAATTATACTGCGGTTTTAATAATCACAATTCTCAATTAACTGAATAATTTTGACATTCGCATTAACAATAGTTGAGTATTACATTAACTAAACTACTGCTATTTAGCACATCTATTAAACCTTAATCACTTGAAAGCCTCAATTAGACAAAAGTTGTGAATGTTTCTGAAGTGGCAAACTCGTCAGTTCATTTACTGTTAGCTGAATTGAAACTCTGAAAAACTCTTGAAAAGTTAAGCGCGAAAGTGTCAGATTATCTCTAACTTTAAATCAAAGTGTTTATTTCACAGTTTTTTTGCCCCGAGTAGAAACCGATGAACTTTTCAGTGAAGAGAAGAGGCCGAGCTGTTAGTGATTGCATCCGTCTGTCCAGGGCTCAGTGATTATAGACTAGACGGGTCTGTTAATGAGGGTCTTTCACTTTTAAACTCAGTGTTAGAAAAGAGTTATCCAAGACTGTTCCATCTCCTCATGGGGCTGTCTCTTCTTCTGTCAAAATACACCAGAAATTATTGCCAAGTTTCAGATTACATCAAAACTTTCTACATAGGACAATATCATAGAAAACAGATGCGGCAACTTATATTGTTAAAATTCTGTTAAAACAATATTATCAATAGGGAAAAGTGGCTCTTCTAGGAGTATGACATAATGACATCCTTGAATCTGAAAACCACCAATACACAGACTGATACAATACATATAAAGGCCTGAGATATGAAGTTCTGACTTAGGAAATCTCCATTTGAGTCTCAGTTGTTATATATACATTTTAGTATTTTCCAAATCTACAGTTGTTGATGAAAGAGTCTCTAACTTTATATTTAGAAAATGTGTAAAAAGTTTCAGCCTTGAAGATGTGTGTGTGTGATCGATTTTACACATTAAGTTGATGTAAATAATAATTATAATTTCTTCTATTTATATTTCACCTTTCTAGACACCCAAATGGCTTTACATTGCATAATTCATTCATTCAGTATTCTGTGGTGGTAAACTGCTATTGGTCACAGCTGCCCTGGGGTAGACTGACAAAAACAAGGCTTCTGTTCTGCACCATTGGCCCCTCTGACCACATGCACACACCACATTCACACTAGGCAAGGTGGAGGAAATGTCTTGCCTAAGGAAACAACAACAATTTTCACCAGAGCCACTGCTGCCCCACTGTGGTACCTGGTATTCCAAAAGGTCTCACTCCAGGTACTAACCAGGCCGGGCTTGGTTAGCGTCCAAGACCAGACTAAACTGGGCTATGCCAAAGTGATGTGGCCACACATATTAATGCGTATTACACATTATCCTTTTAGGCATTTTAAGTTTGGAGCCTAAAATAAAGTTACGGATTTGTGTGTGTAATGTGTGTGTAATTTCAGAGCTGAAATTGTATTAATTAATCATTGCAATTATATAAACACCCAAAGCTCTTTACAGTCTATTGTTCATTCACTCCACACTCGTTCATTCGGTGGTGTTAAACTACTATTGTAGCCACAGCTGCCCTGGGGCACACTGACGAAAGCAAGGCTGCCAATCTGCACCATCGGCCCCTCCGACCCCCACAATCACTCACGTACACACCACTTTTATACTAAGCAATGTGGGGGAAGTGTCTTGCCTACAACGACTTCCCCACTGTGGTACCTGGTGTTCCCAGTGGTCTCCCATCCAACTACAAACCAGGCCAAGTAACACTTTATTATTTGTCTGTCTACATCTCCAAAGCTCAGAATGCTCTGTTCCACCTTGTGATGTCATCTAGAGGTCATTTTCAAGTTTTCAAACAGCTTCCTTTTACCATTAGTTCAATAGAGAAGGGCAGTTCCAGGGCTGAAATTGTCCAAATGACTCTAATGAAGGTGTATGGAGCACTTCCTGTATTGCCTCATGACATCACAAGGTGGAATGGAGTATTTTCTTTTTGAGAGAAGAATTATATTTCCCCTAATAACAACCAGAAAGTGAGATAAATATGCAGGATTACTGAAACATGAATCTAGTGAAACACAACTACTAATATATATAGTAAACTAATATATGTTTAGTTTTCTTAGGCAAGTCACCTCCAGTAAACTTCAGTCTCTTACTCCTTTCGATCTTCTGTGTCTGGACATTTTTCTTCTGACAGCACTAAACCAGGGGCAGATTTGTGGCGCAGTGTGTCGTGTCTCTGTGTGACGGAGATGGGGAGAGACAGACTATGAGCTTGAGTTATTGTTTGTTATTGAGGTGTTGTTTATTCTGAGGCACAAAGGGCACATGGCTATAAATACAGATCTGCTGTCTGCTGGAGCTGAGGTAATGTGCAGTTAATGAAGCCGGTCCACTGCCGTACGTACAGTCCCCAGTGAAGGAGGAATCAGCCCTGTCTGGATCAGATGTGACTGCAGCCTTGGTGGAGATATTATTGGCACATATTGAAGGCTGTGGGAGAATGCCACATTAGTAATGCTAACTGCACTGTAGAAGGTTTGACTCAAGAAGAAAGACATAATGATCTTTGGATTAAAAAAGTTTGGAAAGAGAGGGAAGTTAGGTTGGATCTGTATGAGATACTCAACCGATGTGTTAGGTAAATGAGTCAATAAAAAGTTTAGTGGTGTAACTCCCATTGGACAGTTGTTGCATTCATCACTGTTATTTGCCAATTTGACCATTTGATTCAATGCAATGTGTTTCTTTTTATGGCAGATTCAAAGAAAATTGGTAATATTATAATATTTACGCATGTTGGACAAGTTTGAATGAGGCTAAATACAAAAGCTTCAAAGCTGAACCATTTAAAAGATCTAAGGCACAATTGACTTTTTAAATATTTTCACCAAAAAGCTTTTATTGGTTAAGATCTTTTTTACACTGCAAATATATTCTCAAGTGGGAGTGAATCATTTTTAAAGCAGGCCTATTATGTAAATTGACTTTTTAACCATGTTATACTTGTTTTCCCTTCTCATTAAATTTTTTGTGATTCATGCATGTGTTTGAGCAATCTTTAATCATTTTTTCAAGACTCTAAGTTGCCAATTATTTCCTGTTTTTCATCGCCACTTCATTCTCCAATTTTATTTTCTTAATTTGTGGTAGGCATAGGATTCGACAGCGTCCTGTAGTCATTTTTCTAACACGGAGGTCAGCGGACTAGTTTCTTTTCTTAAATTGTTTTAGATGAATTTTGTGATTTAAAATGTGCGAATTATAACAATGCTCCATGGGTGTAGTAGATTATATGTATAGCAGGCTCAAGCACAATATGTCTTCTTTAAATAAATCTGACCGTGTTCCTTGTGCTGTTTAAACACAAAATTAATCATTAGTTTCCCAACGATGCATAGGCCTATAACACACTGACGTTTCAATAGAGAAAAACACGTAATTGATCACACTCCACTCTCCTGTCTCACTCTATAGGACTAAGAGTCATGCTCCCCAGCCTGTTTTAATAGAAAACCATTTACTTTTTATCCTGCAGTGTGATTTCATTCTGTTCTTTTCATATTGACACAAAACTGAATCATTAATATATATTTCACAATTTTCTGATCTATTATAACGTTGTTTCCTCATCAAAACATACGTGGTTTTGTTTCATTCACACATGTTAATACAGGAAGTGCTCCATTGTGTTTTTAAACTCCATACAGAATCATTTGGAGGTACCTGTTCATTTAAAAATGACCACTTCATGACATCACAAGGTAGAACAGAGCATACAGTACTTCATTACTGCCTTAATAACAAAATCAAAGAACTGCTTTGGAGAATAAAATTGGAAAATCTACCCTACCAATTTACTTGTATCCAAATTCAAGGAAATTGAACCACATTGCACCTTTTGCCGTAACGAAGAAGAAACCATTCCCCATCTCTTTTTATTGTAAATATTCAAAGGAAATCTGGTTAAATTTAGAAAAAAACGTCCATCAGAATTCACCTGGACTGTTGAAACATAATGACCCCTTTCACCATAAACAATATAAAATTGAATATTTAATAATTCTGTGCATTTTGATTGGAACATTTCATATCCATAAATCAAAATTCTCAAATTCCTGATCCTTATTTAAAATATATATCCTAGACAATAAGAATTATCTTCAAACATTAAACAGTATTTCCAACAATAAATCTATCAAAACATTTAATATTACAAAAGAATTAGGACTTTATGCGTAACCACTTCCTCGGTTTCTTGTATTTACCGTAAATTCCGGACTACAGCGCGCACCCTATTAAGAGCCGCATGCTCAGATTTATGAAGAAAAATCAATTTTGTAATTATATGAGCCGCACCATATTATAAACCGCTGGCCAAAGACTAGGCGGGGGGTTCGCTTCTGCGTCCCCGCCGCCTGGAGCGCCTCCGGGATGGGCCGCGGACCCCCGCTGAACTCTGGGGACGGACTCGCTCACTGGTGACACTTGGGACACACACGCGCCACAGGCACTTACACACCTTCACACACTTGGGACACACACACGCGACATGCACATACACACCTTGGCGCTCTGGGAATAAACCACGGTAGCGATCGCTTTAGCCTTCAGTCTGATTTGTACAGTGCGGCCGCCTGCTCTTTGCGTGTTAACCCAGTCCTCCAGAAAGTTTTTAAGCTCAGGCCATCTGCTATGGTTACCTCTGAAAGCTTTGGTTGTCTTTTTACACTGGCTCAGTTCTTCTTGCTGGAGCCTCCACCTTCGCACTATCTACTCGTTTATGCCAATTTTACGGGCAGCAGCTCGATTTCCTTCTTTAACTGCCAGAGTGATCGCTTTTAGTTTAAAAGCTGCATCATATGCTTTTCGTCTGGTATTCTCCATGTTGATGAGGGTTAGCAGAAAGACTGAAATAAGGAAGTTGTGATTAATCATACAATTTCATTGGACCTCAGTGAACTACTTATTCATTTTATTGGTCCATGTTTTTCCCGCGATGAAAAAAAAAATAAAAAAGCCGCTTCATATTACACGCCGCAGTGTTGAAAGTGTAGAAAAAAAGTAGCGGCTTGTGATCCGGAATTTACGGTATTTATTTTTCTTGTATTATCTGCCTTAAGTTGACAATGTGTGCCAATTTGTTATTGTTTTGGCTTTCAGTTATATGTATGTGCGTATTTATATGTGTATATATAATAATATATACATAACCTCCACTCTACACATTCGCCATAACTGTGAACTGGACTTTACATTGATGCAACAATAATCTTATCTGCACCTCTACTGTATCTACCTCTGCTGTTATGTCATGTTGTTCTGTTATTGTACTTAAAATTAAAAAAAAACAAAAATACTTTGTGGATGTAGACAGACTAATAAGAAAGAGTTACTCAAGCATGTGTGAATGAAACAAAACACAACTCCAGGTATTGTTTGTGATGAGGAAACAACATTATAATGTACTAACTGGCTCAGACAACCGTGTAATATGGGCCCTTTAATGATTCAGTTTTGTGTCAGTATGAAAAGAACAAAATGAAACCCACTGCAGGATTAAAAGTAAATGATTTTTTTCTATTGAGACAAGCTGTGGAGCATGAATCTTTGTAATAGTGAGCGCTCCCTGAAGTCTCTGAAGTCCTGTAGAGTGACACAGTACAGTGACGTGTGATCAGTTGCTGTGTATTTTGAGGAGGTAACAACATTTTAACATGTCTTAAAGCTCACAGTTCAGTTTTGTGTAATATAAGACCTGTAAAAAGGCAAGTTATAATCCAAGTTGTGTAAAGCTCTGTCAGCTGTGTAACGTGCAACTGAACACCATACAAAGAGAGATGATTTTTGAGGTATAGCCTAAAACTTAAGACAGAAATGCATTGCTCAGAGTTGTTGCACTTCCCAGTTCATTTCACACTTCCCCCTCCACTCTCTCCCTTTCATAACAAGATTACGGCCAAACACTCTGACACGGCGGGCACACTTTTCAGAATTGGTTTACAGCTGTGGTTGGATTTCCCATTTGTCAAAAGCTCTTGACGTGGGACCCGGGTTTTTATTTAAGTCTGCCAAATCTCATCTGGGGCTTAACTTCGCTCTCTGAAGTTAAAAGCTTCAAGTGTGGAAGGATACAGAGCTATTCAGTGTTAGCTCGCCAAAATGTTGTCAACGAGTTGTCCCTTGAAAGACCACCGATCAACAAAATGCCGATACTGCCAGAAGCCTGTGGAAATGTGGTGGTTATATTCAGGTTTCTGTATTATGCAAAAGTGACTCGTGAGCTTTTATTATTTGTCTGTCATCGTCTCCAAAGCATTCCACCTTGTGATGCATGAAGTGGCAATTTTCAAGGTAACAGGTACATTTTATCTTTTGCTCAGCACAGATTGGCAATTCTGGGTGTGAAATTATCCATATTATTCCACTGAAGGTGTGTGGAGTTTAAAGACATGTGAATGAAACAAAAAAACATTATGATAGTTCAGAAAATGATGTATTACGGGCCCTTTAACATTCAACCATATTTAATTTGGTCAATTTCATACTATATTAAAGTGATACAAAACTTTAAATGAACTTTTTTTCTTCAACTTAATCGTGTATGTTGCCGTTTTTCTAGCCCCATATTAGGCTTTTTTCTGATGTAGGTTATAATGTAGTTTCCTTATCAACATCAGCCTGGAATTATGTTTTGTTTCATTCGCACATGTTTAGCGGACAAACCCTGCATATTTAGGTGGTCTTCTTCTCTCAAACACTCTGTTCCACCTTGTAATGTAATGTGGTAATAGAGGAAATGCTCCACTGTGTTTTTAAACTCCATACACCTCAACTAGAGCCATTAGTTCAGTAGAGATGGGCATTTCCAGGGCTGAAATCAAAGGTAAAACCACTAAATTACATCACAAGATGGAACAGAGCGTTTTGATCTTTAGAAATGTAGACAGAGATGTAAAAGATTCTCAAACATGTGTGTGTGAATGAAACAAAACACAACTCCGGGTTTGTTTTGAGGAGGTAGCAACATTCTAACACGGCTTGCAGCTCACAAGAGTCAATTTTGTGTAACATAGGCCCTTTTAATGTATTGTGGAAAATGACTCCTTTTGTAGACAATGATGAATGTTGAAGCAAAGACAAAGAGTTCATTTCTTGCAAGAAATAGGTCCAACAGAACATCCTGCAGCATGTCCTCCAGACGTCAGACCCTGATTGATACAAGCACCAAGTTTATATAAGTTGAGATGAAAAGAGGACAGACATTTCAAAGCGAGAAGGTGACGGCTCCTGAATGTGTAAAATCCCTCAGTCGTCCAGGTAGAGTCCATTGAACAAATTGAACAAATGGAACTCTACACTTAGAGTCCTACTGAGGTGTGGCCAGATGTGCTCCTGTTGGCCTTACATGTGGAGTTAAAACAGTACAAGGTGTTTTATCTTTCAGAGGAGAGGAAGAGATCTGAAAGCCAACTGCTTGTTTCTGATTTGCATCCATATTCTCTTGCCTTTGTCACTTCCTGACAACATTACTCCCTGATGAGATTAGCAAGCAACAAGGACAAGAGTATTTACATTGAATTGTCTTTTTAACACTGTCTTTATCAACCAACGAAAAGAGTTTTAGTTACAAGATCAAATGTGTTTCTAAAAGATAAAATAATAATCACACAATATTCTAATTTCCTTTATAAATGTATATAAAAATGCTTTGCGACGCTGTCAAATCCTACTTGTTTCATTGTTTGAGAAAATTCAAATAATGGAGTTTTGATCGCAGGAGAATAAAGATTACTCAGACATGCAGCACTCTAAATGCAACTTTAATTGGGTAAATGAGAAGGGAAACAATTATAACATGTATAAAAGCTTTTAAAAGTCCATTTTGCATAATGTGTCCTCTTTAACTTGCTGTTTTGTAGAATCTCAATCTGCAGTCAGTGGTTCATTTTTGCAGCTTGAATGCAAATGTCTCCAAAGGTTACAACATTAGTATGCAGGGGCACAGGCTCATATTTTGTAGTTAATGTGCTTACAATTTCTCAGGAGTTTTCCCACCACCAGACAACTAATACGGTATTATATAACTTCTTGCCTTTTTCCTCCTGACAGATGCTGGCAACGCAATCATTTCTGCCTAATAATTTTGGCATGACCTCGATAAACTGACAGGCTTTGACTTTGGCTCTGCTCTTGCACCATTCTCATTATGATTTCTCTAGACTGATCTAGACTATCAATTTCGCTGCAAACCTAACCCCGTACCTGTTACCAAACTTTGAGCTTTTAGTTTTTGATATTTTTCTAGTTTTTTTGTGGACTCCCTCACCTGGGTTTATCACTGTAATACATTCTGAAGTGTGATATATTGAAAATCTAGATAATAAAAACTACAATACATGTAGAGAAGGTCATCTGGACTCTTTGTTTTCTGCCATAACCTTAAAGCAGAATTATTCCTTCCAAAAAATACTCTAAATGTACAATATGTTTAATAAATGAGCTGTCACACTTTAGTAGTTCTCTAATCTGGTAGTTCTTTAAGTAGTTTTCATCTATAATAAATCATAGAAGTTATTTATTCAGCTTTCTTCAGCTCAAACGTAAATACAGAAAATACTGAAAAATAACTAAGAAAACCCCCATTACCCACTGATAAATACAGTATTGACTACCTAAATGTACTGTTCCATCTCTCTGTACGTAAAATCCCTCAGTTTTCCAGGTAGAATCAATGGAAAATTCAATTTGTCAACTGGACAAAAGTTTATTTTTGGTCAAAAACGTTTTCGCAGCTCGTCCGTCTTCCATCTGTCATTTATTGAAGGATATATCAGTACAGTATTTATCGTGACAGGCTACTCCTCACTATTGACACTTAACTAGAGGCATTGCCCTGTTTAAAGCTCTGTTAGTCAAGTTAGTTTTAATCCGGGCTGATTTAACACAATCTGACCAGAAATAATGGATTTAGGTCAAACTACAACATGTGAGTTGATTTGTGCTGTTAAACAAGTCCCTGCCAAGTAACATTACAGTCACAAAGTATCTACGTAGCATTAGACATCTGTTTTAATGCTTGTACAGATCACAAGCTCCAGAAAATGATGTTGTTTAAATCCATTTTGTATTTTTTCATGAGTTTTTAAAACCTTAGCAGGCTGTGTTTGCTAATGTGTGCCTTGTGTGACCATGTAACTGCTGGACATTTCTCCATAGACATAGATGCTGTCTCCTCAGCGTGATGTGAACATTAACTTCTTTGGAAATCTCTTCTATTGCCCGACAGCATTCCCCTGATAATATTAATCTTACCAAACGCATTATCTTAATTAGCCTAGGGCGCAAGAGGCAGCCCCAAACTGCCAACAGAGATTCAGATATATCTGCCGCTCTGACTTCCTGTGAGGGAGCTGACTGTTACTCTGCTGGAATTGACAAGCTAAGATAATATAGTACTTTTTCTCAAATTGCCAAGCCTTAAGAAGTTAAATCGTATGACTCAGCCTTTTAAGAAGCGATTTGTCTTATAAAGATGAATCAGGGGAATTGAAAAATAAAGTTGGACAGTTAGATTATACGTGTCCTTATTCTAGACGGTCGTGTCCTGCCTATGAGGATTTCAACTGTGTCAATTATCAGTGGGTTATAATGTATTATTTATTTAACCTTTATTTAGCCCAGGTAAAGACCCATTGAGATTCAGATTCAGAAGGGTGACCTGGCCAAGTGGTCAGCAGCACACGTCAAGAGCAGAAAACAACAATCAATTAAGATAAAAAAAAAATAAAAGAAAACAACAATCAATTAAGATAAACATCAATTATGAAGATAAAGTGCAATGAATGTAGAGAATATTTCAGAAGTGCAGTAGCCGTAACAGTCTAAAAAGATAAAGTGCCAGTGTTTATAGTGGAATACTAAAAGGAAGATGTCATGTTTGTGTACGTTTATGTTCATATGTTGCTTATTCTTCCCAAAAGAGTTTTATTAAGAGTGTCTTTTGTATATTTGTAGCATCAGGTAGTTTTTAATTTGACTGGTAGATCTTCCATCTTCTGTTTTTAGGGTGTCCGATGAGCACAGCAACATTGAACACTGAATTTCAGGGTTAAATTAAAAACAATGTAAAATGTAAGCAAATGCCCAATGCGGATTAAGGTCCTCTCTCTGTAACTTTGTGAGTTACTAGTTATCTAAACCCAAACAATACATTCTTTAGCTGGACAAATTAAGAAATTTCCATCACAGCAGTATTTAATTGACTGATTGAATTTAGTATTGTATTTAGTGTTATATTTTATTAGTATTTAGTTGTTTATTACACAGCCTAAATATGTAGGGTTTGTGTGAATGAAGCAAAACACAACTCTGGATATGTTTGTGATGAAGAATCTACATTATAACATAGATCAGAAAATGGCATAATATGGGCCCTTTAACTGAATCCTAAAAGTAATTTAGTCGGTTTGGTTTTCAGTGACAACATAACAATGATGGCTCTACCACTCTGCATTGTAATCTCATATGACCTACAGAACCTTATGTATTAACCATACTGATAGGATATAGGACTTTTCATTACTTTTACTACTTTCATTACTTTACTGCTTTTTAGTGGGTAGTTTTCAGAATATCATACACTCAGATGTGGGGCAAGGGCCAGTTTTTCCTATTATTTTCACTGGACTTTGTTATGAAATATTCAAAAGGTGAATGCACAAATGTTGAATCTGATCATTTGTAACCGTGACCAGACCCAAGAGCTCAAAGGAATTTAATTTGTTTCATCAGAGTTAGAATTTTAAATGCCATTGAATTTCTCACTTTGTATTGTTTAACTCTGAAAACACATTATTATTGTTTTTTTTGTTTTTATTTTTAAATGGCAGTTAGTTGAAATTTTATCTAACTTAATAACAGGCAGGAAATGGTGTAATGAACCAGTCTGATTAGAATTAGCCTCATCAAAACCTCATCTTTTTTATCTAAGTGTAAATGGTCACATCTTTATACAGCCTTTTTACATCTTTTCCACCTTCAAGGCTCAAAGCACTTTACAACAAGGAACCACTCACCCATTCACACACATTCATAAGGGTTAAGTGTCTTGCCCAAGGACACAACGACAGCATTCATCTGAGGGAGCTGGAATCACACCAGCGACCTGTGGGTCAGTGGACAAACGCCCTTAACAACTGAGCTACTGTCGCTTCTGCCGTGGATTTTTTTTTTCTTTTACTTTTTTTTCTTTACTGTGAAATGTTTCACTCTGAGTTTTACACTCATTTGACTGTTGAATTTGAAGACTTGAAAATTTCTGTGCTGAATATTTAAAAGGTGCAATCAATCAATCAAACTTGAGCTCTTTTCATACAAAAAATGCAACACAAAGCGCTTAATTTTACATTTTTATTGTACTTTGTCATGAAATATCAAAAAAGTACATTCCCAAATATGGAACCTGATAATTTCTGTTATTGATTAGACCCAAGACCGTGCTATATTAGAAAGATCTGTAGTTGAACAATAATTTGTTTTACTTGTTTCTGTATTTAAAAAAAATATTGTCCTATAGAATGATGTGATGCCATCTGAAACCAGCAATACTGGTATCCTCATTATGACTATTATTCACAATTCTTGTCACTGTGGCCATTTCGTAGCTCTTATGGTGACCATGAGTGATCCTGCTTATTGACTAACTGAATAATCTTGACATTCCTACTCCGTAGTGTTATTTTTAGCAGTTTTCCATTAGAGCTTCATGTCTCAATTGGCCTAGTGTAGAAAATGAAAGTACAATGCCCACTTACCTCCAACCACCACGTCCTGTATCCTCTGCTGTCTCATATTCTTTTAATACCTTTCCTTAATTATCCCTCTCCTCATTTCACTGCATCCTCTGCTTCATCCATCACTCTCCCCCTGTGATTTCCCCGTCCCAGCTGGAGGAGGAGGTGGGTACAGAGCTTTGTAGTCAGAGCAGAATGACTCTGCACCAAACACATGTGAAAATGTCAGATTTATTTGTCCCTGTGCAGTCAGCTGAGGTAAGGCCAGCCTGGAGGTGTCAGACTGCACACGCACACACACAGGCAAACGCACACACACACTCACACACACACACACACACACACACACAAACACGCAAACTCAAACACACGCACACACGCAAACACACACACTCACACAAACACGCAAACACACACACACAGGCAAACGCACACACAAACACGCAAACGCAAACACACGCACACACACAAACACACACACACACACACAGACACACACACACATTCAGGCTTTTGGAGTGGTGTTGTGAGGATGTTGTAGTTAACAGTTTAGGGAGAGACGTGATGGGCAAGACAAGAACATGGCACTAATATGAATGTACTTAGTAGTAGTAGTAGTAGCAGTAGAAGTAGTAGTAGCAGCAGTAGTAGTAGTAGCAGTAGTAACTGTAGCAGTAGTAGCTGTAGCAGTAGTAGCAGTAGTAGTAGTAGTCATAGTAGCAGTAGTAGCAGTAGTAGTAGCTGTAGCAGTAGTAGCTGTAGCAGTAGTAGTAGTAGTAGTAGTAGTAGTAGCTGTAGCAGTAGTATCTGTAGCTGTAGCAGTAGTAGCAGCAGCGCAGTGGCTGTGGCAGCAACTGTTAGCAGCAGTAACTGCAGCAGCAGCAGCAAGCAGCCGCAGTAGTCGCAGCAGCAGGTGTAGCTGTGTTAGCAGTAGTAGCAGCAGTGCTTGATGCGATCGCAGTAGTAGTAGCAGTAGCAGTAGTAGCTGAAGCAGCAGCAGTAGCAGTAATAGTAGTAATAGCTGGTTGGCTGGCAGTAGTGTTGTTAAGCAGTCACGAGCAGCTTGGCAGCAGTGGTAGTAGCGGTCGCTGGTAGTGACAGCTAAGCGTAGCGGTAACGGTCGCGATGGTTAGTGCCGCTTAGCGGTAGTAGTAGTGAGTGGTAGCAGCGCTGGTAGCAGCTGCCGTCGCGGTTGGCAGTGGCTGCTGCTGCTGCCGGTGGTAGGAGTGCTGTGGCTGCTGTTGCCGTCATAGTGCTGGCAGTGGTGGTAGCCGCTGCTGGTAGTGGTAGCCAGTCGCTGCTGCTGCTGGCAGTAGTAGTGCCGCTGTGATGGTAGCCGCTGGTAGCAGTGGCTAGTGCTGCGGTGCCGTGGCAGTGGTAGTGGTTACTGTCCGCTGCTGTAGTGGTAGCGCTGCTGTGCTGCGGTCGCTGCCGGTCCGTATTAGCGCTGCTGCTGCGGTGCTGCTGTTGCTGCCAGGTGTTGGTAGCGGTAGTGTTAGCGGCTGGTGGTGGTAGTGGTAGTTGCCGATGCGCGGTGGCTAGCGGTTGCGCTGCTGCTGCCGTAGTGGTAGCTGGCTGCAGTGGTCCGCTGCTGGTGCTGTTAATTGGCTGCTGTTGTGTCAGCTGCTGGTTAACCGCTGTAGCCGGCTTGCTGTGGCTGCTTAGTGCTGCCGCTGTCCGCTGCTGTATTGCTGTTGCTGCTGCTGTTGGTCCATTGCTGCCGCTGGTTGCGCACTGGCTTGCTGCTGGAGCGTTAGTGGTAGCAGTGGTAGCTGCCGCTGCGGCTGCTAGCGCTGTTGCTGTGTGTCGCTGCTGCTGTAGTAGTGCTGCCGTTCCGCTGTAGCTGTTAGTAGTAGCAGTTGCTGCCGTCGTTGCCGCCGTGTATAGCGCTGTAGCTGCCTGCTGCTGCCGCTGCTGCCGGTGGTAGTGCGCAGCTGGTAGCTGCCGCAGTGGTTGGCCGCTGTTGCAGTGGCTGCTGCTGCTGTCGCGCTAGTAGTAGCAGTGGTTGCCAGTAGTAGCAGCTAGTGGCTTACGATGCTATGGTGCGACGTAGTGCCGACGCAGCGCTGCTATGCCGCTGCTGCTGCCGTGCTTGGCCGCTGCTGCTGTAGCGAGCAGTCGCAGTAGTAGCAGTAGTAGTAGTAGCAGCAGTAGTAGGAGCAGTCGCAGTAGTAGCAGTAGTAGTAGTAGCAGTAGTAGTAGTAGTAGTAGGAGTCGCAGTAGTAGTAGTAGTAGCAGCAGTAGTTAAATTCAGCTTTGATTCACAAAAACCAACACAAGGACAACGTAAATAGAAGAATTATGTAATATTCTTTATGTAATCAGAAAATATAACTGTTATATTGTTTTTCTAAAACCTTTTTCACATGTTTTGATATAGAACAGCTACAAATGTTTTTTTGTGGGAGTGGTTCCCATGGAGATGGATAAGTTATCTATATGCTATACTGTGGAACATTCCATTAAAGTAAACACATCTCTTTGGAGACAAGCAGCTGGACCATCACTAGTAAAGTTACGTAGTGCCCTTTAATTTTAGTGATAGTATGTTTACTTGATTTACTTTTTTTTGCCACCTGATCTTTGCAAGTAATAATAACATTTAGTAGTTGAACTTGGAGTCAATGGAGGCAGTTTTGTCTACAATAATTGCTCATCATCTAAAGCGACTTTGAGTGTCTTGAAAAGAAAAGATAAAAGATGTAAGTAAAAAGATATAAGACTAATGCTATTGTACTATTGTATACTATTGTATCTGTTAGTGTTGTTTGTGTTCGTTAGTCTGTCTTCTTTCACTTCATCCCTCCCCTTACACCAGTTTGACCTTGTGGACTACATAAAGAGCTTCATATTTCTGACTCATGGTTCCCCTGAGCTCCATAACCCTCGCTGTGTACCTCTGCTCTGAACAGGACTCTCACCTGGAACAGTGCTCACGGCGGCTGCTGTCTGCCGGGTAAAAATAGAGCCTCTTGATCACGTCTCATTTTGGGCTGTTTCAAACTCCACAGACTCTACATTAATGCTGTATTCTGTGTTTTATATATTTGGTTTCCTCTTCTTTGTAATCTTAAGTATTGCATATTCATTGCACATTTGTCCTATTATTTTATGATGCAATTTGTAGAAACATTCTGCTCATGTCCTTGAAAACAGGTTACTTTCTTATTTGTTATTATATTAAAGGTGCAGTGGTCTATCGTTAGAGGTCGAACGATATGGGTTTTTTCATGGCCAATGCCGATACTGAATGTCCAGGGCAAATAATGGTAGAAGACCTCTGCCAATATTCTTGGGCCGATATGTAGGCCCAATTTGGATTATTTTTCCCAAATTAAGTAATTTTGCTTTAATAAAAACTCATCCACAGGACTTTTTTTTCCTCAAACCTAAAACGGAGCTGGGCAGTCACATTTTGTGCTGTTATCTTTTTGTACTCAAGTGTTCCAATAAAACTTCATGGTTAATTTTAAGGAGCAAGTCCAAAACAAAATATCGGCCTGTGCTGAAGATTTAAAACCAACGCCCATGTACTAAAAGGTGCAAATATCAGCGTGATATATCGGCCAACCTATCTCCACTGTCGGTGTGCAATTCTTGTACTGAGTGTAATCCCTCAGTCAACTCAATTGTCTAGTTCATCCTGCATTTTTGCAGCTCATTTTCAGGTGACAGTGTTACGAGAATCTGGTGTCAGTGTGGTGCGTCTTGAGCATTTAGGTGTCATGTGCTCTGGACATGTGTCCAGGGCGGCTGACGCCTGAGTTGAAAAAGATGAACTTTTGGCATTGGATACGTCACATCAACCAGTCAGGGACGAGTCACCTGTGACGTAGCGACAACATTATCCGGAAGGAGACAAAGGAGAAAGACTCAGGAGCCACAAACACCATAACAAGAACATGTACAACATATCGTTAGTGGAGTATAAATATAGATACCGATAGCCTCCGCTGATGGGTTTTATGTAAGAAATACACTAAAGCCGCTCTCTCGAACAGGAAAACAAGGCACTCGCCAACAAGGCACAGCGGACGGCCTGGATGTGCCGCAAGTATTTTTTGGTTGTCCTTGGCATCTGAACTCAAATGCAAAAGCGACCAATTGAAGGTGTCCAGCGCATTTTTTGACTCTAAACTCATCTTAAGAGTCTGAACTCATCTTAAGAAGGTCACATCTTGTTTGTCAGTTTGTGAATAGTATCACATTTAAATGGCTAACTCTACTGTGCTCTGTGTCTCTACAGGTAAAAGTCCATACCTGATGTTCACCAACCGTCATGAGATCCGGCGCATTGACCTTCTGAAGAGCGAGTACTCTCAGGTGGTGCCCACGCTGAAGAACGCTGTGGCTCTGGACGTGGACGTGGCCTCCAACAAGATGTTCTGGTGTGACCTCTTCCACCGCAAGATCTACAGGTAAGAAAAAGAATTATAATAGATTTTATACATATAAACTCACCCGTGTGCGTATTCATGGGTTTTAAGTTATGGCAATACTCCCCTCTTGTTGTTGCCTGATCAGCCCGTCCCTTTTACTTCCTGTTTGATTGCAGAAAGGTCTAAAATATCAATGATGGCCACTGGAAATTGGTGAGAGAAGATATGGCTCCAGACCTAAACATATTAGGTGTCAAAAGCATATGGTTTTGGCTGGACAGGCAGCTCTTGTTGGTTGCAGTAGTAGTTTATTTTTGTTTCTGAATCAGTTTAAGAGCATAGATTTTACCATAAATTTTTGTTTGAAATATTTCTGCCCACTATATTAAATCACTCTGAACAGCGTACTTCTACATGCTTATTCTTCTGTAGCGCTGTGGTATCATTTTTCATGTCCACTTTCTCACTGCACTCGTTCAGTCCATTGTTATTTTTACAAACTGGTTATAAAAAGCCCCCCGCGCTGGGTTAATGGAGTGTGTAAGTGCACGGATCAGGACTTTTGAAGGACTAACAGCATCCTCCCAGTACACTCCCTATGTCAGTCACTCCCCCTCATGGACATCTATCTTATCTCCCCCACCTGTCCCCCACCTGCGGGCCTGTGGCATCACTTTGACAGGGAGAAGGTGGCCAAGTTTGTCCTTCACACATCCGCTTATATAGAGATCGTGTATGGGCGTGTGCTAGGCGGTTCGCTAACAGGCACTGGGAGGGGTTTGACTCATTACAGCTGAAGCCATATGCTACATAGTTTTACCGCATCAGTAATCACAATCATCGCTCATCTGCACACATACGCAACTTTGCATGAACACAGACGGATGGAGCTGGAGGGACGGTGACAGAGGAAGGACAAATGGAGTTGGTGGTCTCAATTAGCGTGCTGTGAATGTTAAATCTGAAGTATCCAACTTTTTGTGTCATAAGTTAGTAAATTATCTTTTCCCCCTCAGGAAGTGCATTGATACTTTGCAGTGGCATCACAGTGGTGTGGTATTAGGGGTGTAACGATATCCAAGTCTCACAAAACGATATCCCAGTATGAACCTCACAGCACGATATTTATTGCGATATCATGGGAAAGCTCACGATATGGTGGGGAGGCTCACGATATTATGATATTCTACATAATAACAAGACTGACATTATAAAATGTTTTGACCAGTAATTTGGTACAACATTTATTGTCTTTAGGGATATCCAAATCTCTCTGTACGATATTTTATTTAACCTTTATTTACCCAGGAAAGTCCCATTGAGATTACTAATCTCTTTTTCAAGGGAGTTCTGCCATGCACACTTTCATACTAGGCAATGTGGGTGAAGTGTCTTGCCTAAGGACACAACAACACTTTTTGTGACTGGTGTCCCACTGTGGCACCTGGAATTCCCAGTGGTCTCCCATCCAAGTACTAACCAGGCCCGGCCTTGCTTAGCTTCTGAGATCTGACGGGATCAGGCTTTGACAAGCCGGTATGGCCACATTTTCACCATATACATCTCACGGTACGATATTTATTGTAATATTTTGTGGAGGCTCACAAAACTGTGAATATGCTACTTTTTCCTCTAAAATGCCTTCACAAGACTTAATCCAAAGAATGAAGATTGAAGAATGAAGACAGTTATTTCTTCATGTGGTCTGCAAAGGATCATGGTCTACTGTATGTAGTTCCCTCTGTTTTTTAGCTATTTCTGCATCATAACTATTCATTTAAGCAAAGAGACTTATGATTCGATATATTATGATGGTCCACGATATTATTTAGACTTATATAGACTTTTGATGATACGATATCACAATATTTCTGTTATTGCTACATCCCTAGGTGTTATACATGTATGTCTAGGGTAGAGTGTTACTAGCAGTTACCAAGGAGACACAGTGCACACATTAGCAAACACTGTTCTAAAAGTTTTAACTTAGTCTGAAAACTCAAGAAAAAATACAAAAATGATTTAAATTACACATTTTCAGGTCCTGCCTCTTTACGGTTGGTGGGAAACAAATTGGTAAAAAATGGGGACAACTGGGACAAATCACTGGTTTTGTATAGATCTGCTGGGACAGGGGACACAGGGCTCAAAACTGGGACTGTCCTGGGTAAATATGGACATCTGGTCACCCTCAGATAGCTTGTGATTGTATTTTTATGTGTGAGCGTGTTAAACAGTAAAAATCATCCCACCTGTTGTAGTTCCAGTCAGTTTTTTTCTGATTGTGTTAGAATAAAGATCAGATTAAAGTCTAACAGAGATTCAGACAGAGCAGAGCCTACAGTTAGCATCACAGCCCCAGTGAATGGTGATGACATCAACTGCAAAGTATCAATTGTCAAAGCAGAACTCCTACACGGTGTCTTGATTTAATTATAAGCCATTTTCTCTGGACGTTTTGGGGTGAGAGCTGATGCTGTGCAGGGGTGTTCCACTCTGCTTCACTTTTCTGCCTGAAAAAGCTGCTCCAAAGCGGTTTGTGACAACAGTTCATGCACGAGGACTAGTAAAGGGCTTGAGAGAGCTAGGAACAAATTAGATCAGGTACCGCAGCTGTAACAGAACCAGCCAAAAGTGTGTAATAAAGGCCAGTGGTTTTGGTAGAACTGATTATTTGAGAACAAAACTATTGGATTGGAATTTCTTACTTTGAACTTGACCAACCTTCAACTCAGACCCAAGATGTGACGTGGATTAGGAACATCTCATGGTCTTGTACATGATCTTGGTGAAGACTATCCAAATGAAGGATTAGTCTACTACATTTTGATAGAGGAAACCATAGACCGAAGTGGAGTAAGGGAGTGTGGCGTCACCAACATCATTCGGCTCCAACACTAGCATTTATAGTAGTTTTGAGCCATTTTCGTATTAGGAATAGTAATGGATTTATGGGTAAAATAGTGAAATAAAACCACCAGGATCATGCAGAGCGGGTTAGTAGGAACATTTTAAGACCAAAAAGAGGAGCCTGACAGCCGCAGCTACAGGGAGAGTGGCGACGTTTTTCCAATCCAAAGTGAAATGGAGTTAATGGAGCCAGAAACGTGCTCAGCTCATGTCCTCTTCCTATTTGGACTAACGGTTTAACTATGTCTATTTACATGCATACAGTCTTTTGGTAATCTGTGAAGCTCCACTGTGTTTTTAAAGTCCATAAACCTGTTTACCAGAATCTCTTTACTATTTCACTGCTCTCAAATTGCTTTTTCTGCACAGCTAATCCACTTTAGTGCTGGCAGCCATCATTTTACCTTAGTTTTAATTGTTTCACATTGCAGTATGCACGCTCCCTCTGCTGTTGCACTGTGGTAATATTTAGGATGTGATTTGACCTATTCTGTCTGCGTTAGGCCTAGTTATTCAACATGCATTACTATAACTCAATTGTAAACACATTTAAAACACTATTCTAATGTTTTATATAGGGTTTTAAACCTTATAGCTGATTATAGGTTCTTACATATGTGCTTTTCCAAGTGTCACGGTGACCTCCACGCTCTTTCCTTCACAGTAAACTCCCCCATGCTCTTCCAGTCTTCCCTGCTCATATATGGGGATTTGCATGCAGCCGGCAGCCACTTGTTAACTTTTCCCCCATGATGAAGATGTCTGCTGCAAACAATAATACACTCAATTAAAGATGCAATCTGCTCTCTTCGTTTGGGCTCATCTGTCTCTGCCTCATTCTGCCCTCTATCCCTCCATCTCTCCCTCCATCTCTCTTGGCCCCAGAGCTGGTGAATAATGGTTATGTCATCTCCGGTGGCTTCTCCTGGTGACCATTGGTTTGAAGTATGTCTCCCACAAGACAAAAAGAACATTGTTTTTTTCTAACACACTTAGTAACAGTTTATTGAATTGAACTAAGTTGTGTTATTAATTACAGACCAGTGGAATGTAAAAAAATAATGTGCAAAATAATGCTATAATTATTTATGTAGCCAATACTGTGACTAAACAGTTCTGATGGCTGCTTTTAGTGCTTCTACAATAAAATATATTCATACTTTGCAGTGATGCCATCTAAACATTCTTCCATTAGAGATGAACACACAAAAAAAGTTTCTAGTAACTCAAGAAAAAACACAAAATACATTTAAGCAACACATTTTCAGGAGCCTGTGATCAATACGAGTGTTCACACTATTTCGGAGTTTGATTTTCAACAAAAGGTGTGAGTGACTAACTGAAAAACTGTTGGATAACGCTAGCTACACTTTTTTTAACAGCACAAATCAGCTCACCAGCGCTTTCTGGTCAGATTGTGGTAAAATGAAGCTCAGATTAAGTTTAACATGAGTAACAGAGCTTTTAATAGAGCAGTGCTTTGAGTTAGCTTCACACCCCCAGGGAAATGACATCAGCTGCAAAATATCAATACATATGTTCCACCAACGAGGATTATAGACGATTAAATAAAACCTACAAATATACATTGATTATAATGGCTGAGAGTGATAATCCTTATTGTCAGTGGTAACATACACTATGGCCTTTATGTTCTAGCACAGAGAACATCAAAGTACATCCTATCCAATTCATAAAGGAAATACAAAATCATCACCACAGTAATGTATTTTTGTATTCAGGTTACATAGTAGCTCTAAAGAGTGCAGTTTTCATCAAGTGACTTTAACAGAGCATAATCAATTACAGTTACATCCATATTTACCCGGGACAGTCCCAGTTTTGAGCCCTGTGTCCCCTGTCCCAGCAGATTTATGCAAAACCAGTGATTTGTCCCAGTTTTATACAAAAATGTCCCAGTTGTCCTTATTTTTGACCAATTTGATACCTGCCAACAGTAACTTGAGGCATAAAGTGTCATTTGTTTAAGTAAAATACAGAAAAGCCGCTTAAAAATAATAATAATGATAATAAATCTTTATTTATTTATCTCTATTTATAAAGCACTTTTAAAAACAAGGTTTACAAAGGACTGTACAAGCAGCAATAGACAATACAAAACGCATAAAAATAGCACATAAGACAAAGAAAACAGTCAATGATCCAACAAATCAGATTAGTTCAAATAAATAAATAAATAAAAGAGATAAAATGAAAATAAACAGGGAATAAAAAGAACTAAAACCAGTTAAAGGAAGGCCAACCAATAAAAATGGGTTTTAAGAAGTGATTTAAAAGATGATACTGATGGTGCAGCCTCATCTCCTCAGTCGTTCCAAAATGACCAAAACACCTAAGAAAATGTGACTATACTGACTTACATTAGTGCCAAGTGCACTAACATTTTTCCTTAATTACGCACTCATTTCACAATTTTATTATTACCAACCCAAACTAGGAGTGTCTTAGTTTTTTTATTTAGAAAATCTGGTCACCCTATGTATGTACCATCAAGAACTTGCTGAATGTCTCTCCCTCTTCTTTCGCCCCCATTTTGGTCTCAATACTGCCTATTCAGTACAGTCTCTTTAACTTCCTGCTTATACTCTGCATTTTGAGGATGTTTCACCATTCAAATGCTATAATTTCGCTTCCGTCAGTCTGCCCCAGGGCAGCTGTGGCTACAATAGTAGCTTACCACCACTGTGTAACGCTAATTAAAGGCTAGGCAACACTAACTGCGCTAAGGTAGATTAGTGAATACAGAAGATGATGGTTCGTGAAGGAGCCCGAGGTGTAAATGAAGTACAGACCATAAGAATTTGAGTTATTGTATGTATATTGAGTTGAACTTTTTTTCCACATAAATACACAGTAATAGTCAGGTAATAACCAACCAAAGGAGAAAAAATAAAATAAATAACACAAAAACAACTGACAAAAGGTCAGCTCTCACTTTTTGGTTTGAATCAAGTCTTTTCCCCCCAAAAAAATATTTGCCCTTCTCTTGTTTAGAGTTCAGGGTGAGAGTTCGAGAATCAGGGTTAAAAAAAAAGAAATCCAATGGGTAAGTTGCAGAAGTTGAGTTTTTATGGGTCAAGCAGCGGTGGAAACGAAAAGCATTGTCCTACCGCTCTGTTTTGGTCTAGCTCGCCATCAGTGTCTGTGGAGACCGGAGGTTGATGAGGTAGTTGGTTCCGCCCATACAAAAAAACCTGACCTAAAAAGGTCAAAACACAAATAAATATTTCATTAATATACTAATGTAAACTAATGTACCCTAACGTAACAAATGAAAACAATGCATGATTAACATACATGAAGAAAAATACAATTATGGTATACACCATTAACAGACATGAATAATTAATTAATTATAATTAATATAATTATTCATGCTGAAATTAATTCATAAAACAGATGAATTAGTTAAATACATCAAACAATTACTATAGTAATTTAATTAATTCATTCATAACAAGTGCACTTAATTCACGCATTCAAAATGTCTATATTTGTACAAATACTCAACCAGAGTGTATCAATCAAGTGTTGCGCAACAATAGGAAAACACGTAGCTACGTGAAAACAAAACTTCTTAAAGCATTTAGCGTTAGCTAAATAGAGCGCTTAACTTGGATAAATGTGCTGAAAGGCGCTTCTATATTTTCAATATTAAGTTAAATTAAAGAGCTGCCTGTAATTCGGCTTTATTACAATACATCATTAAATAGTGAAAGAAAACTTTTACCTGAGTTTTCCGGGGCTGACACACAAGACTCCGTGCACGGCCAACCGGTTAACATGCACGGAGGCTCTATAGGAGATCTGCAAGGAGCAGGTGACGATTTTAGTTAATAAAATGAATTAGCAATTGTTTAGACGGTTGGAATTTTCTGAGATAGTATTTTAGGTGTTGGCAAAAGTCTCACCTTAATATGCAGTTTGAACAATGCAAATTTCCAAAGTTTGATCGCTTTGTTTGCTGAAGAGACCATGCCACAGCCACAGCGGAGGGAAGGGGAAGTCAAGTAGGGAAACTTAAAGGAAAGGGAAAGTACGGGCAGCGGCACCGGAAGTGGACCCGCCAAAATAAAAGTATCCGTCTTAAATGCGGGTTACAGGTTCCCCCCCTAAACTCATGTATGGCCTCATACATGGAGATGGCTGGTGACAGAGAGGTGGTTCACAGGAAGTCGTGTTCAAAGGAGTCTCTTCAAGTTGCAGTGCAGAGGCAAATGCAGTACTGAGTCCTTGGAACAGGGATTGGATACTGTGCAGGACTGGGTTACCAAGCCTCGAGTATTGCAGGCGATCAGGAGGCTGGCGTCTTCGAATGGGGCGTCGGGCTAATGGTTCAGACTCTGGGCTAGAGTTTTCCACTTCAGGTTGTGCCTCAGAATCACTAGAGATGCTGACAGGCTCTAGGGGGTGTGAAGAGTCGGGCTGGACGGAGGCACTTTCCTCTGACAGCTCCTGAATCACCGGAGCGTCGAGTTCTTGTACTGGGTCAGCATCCAAATCAACTGGGTCTCGGTCAAAATCAGGGACGACAGCAGGCTCAGCTACAGACTCCATGTCATTCCCCACCGCCATGGATTCCATTCCCCTAACACTCTGTGGTGGCTGGCCAGGCGGAATCACAGGTGCAGCAAGAGGAGCAATTGGAGGCGTGGAGATGCGTGGTATATCCATCACCGAGGTGAATTTGACAGGGTAGGAGCTGGAAACAGGTAGGTCAGGTAGGTATGTTTCTGACATATCTTCATCACTTTCTGGCAGGTCTCGAGTTACTGGAGTTGTCCAGGTTACTGAGGTCACTGACTGTTTTGGCTTGTCTGGCTTGGAAGCTGGTGTCAGGTAGCCACAAGGCAGGAGCAGGTCTCTGTGGAGAGTTCGGATGGGGCGGTCTTGCCCCTCTGGCTTGACTGTATAGACAGGAAGAGTGCCGGCTTTCTTCTCAACTATGTATACGTCGGGCTCCCATTTGTCAGCTAGTTTGTGTTTCCCTCGTACTTTGACATTTCTGACCAGAACTCTGTCCCCAACTGACAGTTCTGAGGCCGTAACTTGCTGGTCGAATCTGAGTTTGTTTCTTCCCATTACCTTCTCTGCATTTTGGGTTGCGATCTTGTAGCTTTCTTTGAGATGAGATTTAAGTTTTTCAACATACTGTGAATGAGACATGGACTGGTTTTCAGACAGAGGCAAGCCAAAAGCTAGGTCAACGGGCAAGCGAGGTTGTCTGCCGAACATCAGTTCGTAAGGTGAATAACCGGTGACGTCATTACGTGTACAGTTATAAGCATGTACCAGGGGTTTGACAAAGTCTTTCCAGTGTGTCTTATCTTGTTCTTGTAGGGTTCCCAACATGCTGAGGAGAGTGCGGTTGAATCGTTCCACCGGGTTGCCACGGGGATGGTAAGGCGTGGTTCTAATTTTGTGGATTCCAGCCATTTGACAGAGCTCCTTGATGGTATGTGATTCAAAATCAGGCCCTTGGTCGCTGTGGAGTCTTTCCGGTATTCCATAATGAATTAGGAAGTTGTCCCACAGGGCTTTGGCAACTGTCTTGGCTCGCTGATTAGGTGTTGGCACTGCCACTGCATATTTTGTGAAATGATCAGTGATGACAAGAACATCTTTTGTGTTGCTTCGATCTGGTTCTATTGACAAAAAATCCATGCAAACGAGTTCAAGTGGTCTTGAAGTTTTGATGTTGACGAGTGGTGCAGCTTTCTCAGGAAGTGTCTTTCTCCACACATCTCTCACATGTTTTGATTTTATTACTGACATCAACGGACATCCGTTGCCAAAAGAACCGAGATCTGAGCCTGTCGATCGTTCTCTCTGTTCCCAGATGGCCCATTTTATCATGCAACTGGTAGAGGACCTCCAGCCGACACTCCTCGGGAAGGACGAGTTGATAAGTAGGCTCTCCATTGACGTTCCTTTTCTGACGAGAACATTATTGTGGAGCTCCAGACGTGTTAGTTCTCGCAGCAGGAGTGGCAAGTCAGGAGCTGTTCTCGCAGAGAAGGGGCGGAGATTCTCCTCTTTCTAATTGGGCAAGAATGTGCTGGATGACTGGATCTGCTCGTTGTTTCTCAGCAATCTCAGCATCAGTAAGGGTGCGCAAGACAGGTGAAGAGAACTGGGAATCATTGATGAAGCTGTCTGGCAGGCTGTCAGCATTAATGGAGAGAGTTTGAACAAAAGCAGTGACTTGATCTTCGTGAGGTGAGCTGTACACGAGTTGTCTGTCACATATGGCTTGGACTGAATGCTGGTCAATACAGATACAGGATGGATCTTCAAGATGCTGTTCAGTGAATCTCAATATTCTCTCTCGTTCCTTTTGTGACCGGGCACCTTCAGCTCGCTCTTCATGAGGTCTCCGAGAGAGTCCATCAGCATCAGCATTCAACTTTCCAGCTCGGTAGATAATCTTGAATGTGAAGGTTGAGAGAGCAGAGAGCCACCTGTAACTTGTTGCATCCAGTTTTGCAGAGGTCAGCAGGTACGTCAGTGGATTGCTGTCTGTAACCACAGTGAATTCGGATCCATACAGGTAGTCGCTAAATTTTTCCGTTACAGCCCATTTCAGTGCCAAGAACTCCAGTTTGTGGGCGGAGTAACGACTCTCACTGCGTGACAGGCCTCTGCTGGCATATGCAACCACTCTGTTTCGTCCATAATGGTCCTGGTACAAGACTGCCCCAAGGCCAGTAGAGCTAGCATCTGTGTGCAAGATGAAAGGTTTGCTCGGATCGGCAAAGGCAAGAACGGGGGCTGTGGTGAGTTTCTGGATTATGTCTTCAAAGGCTTGTTGGCAAGCAGGGGTCCAGCGTTCAGCAAAAGGTTCTTTTGGATGGAAATAGTGTTGAGATGGTTTCATTTGCTTGGACCTTTTATGGCTGGGTGGATATCCAGAAGTTAATTCGGTGAGGGGTCTGACGATTGACGAGTATCCCTGCACAAACCTCCGGTAGTAGCCTGCAAAACCAAGGAATGATCGGAGCTCTTTGAGGGTTTTAGGAACTGGCCAAGATGTTAAGGTAGCAATCTTGTCGGGGTCGGTTTCCACTCCGTTACTAGAGACGATATGCCCGAGGTAGCGGACGGACGTCTGGAAGAAAACACACTTTTCCACTGACAGCTTTAATCCAAACTCCTTCAGACGTTGGAGGACTTTCATGAGCCGTTGTTCATGCTCTTCTAGAGTTGGGGCAAAAACTATCAGGTCGTCGATGAAGACGAGAGCTTCCTTCAGGTTCATGTCACCCATGCAACGCTCCATGAGCCGTTGGAAAGTGCTTGGAGCATTGGTCACCCCTTGAGGCATTCGGTTAAATTCATAGAACCCTAGGGGGCAGACGAATGCGGTCTTGGCTTTGTCTCTCTCCTCCATCTCGATCTGGTAATACCCAGATTTTAGGTCCAACACCGAGAACCATGTAGAACCAGAGAGCGCTGAAAATGTGTCCTCCAGTTTAGGCAGTGCATAGGCATCCTTGATAGTTTGGACATTCAACTTCCTGTAATCAATGCAGAGTCTTACTGTGCCATTTTTCTTTCTCACAACAACAATAGGGGACGCAAAGGGTGAATTGGACTCTCGTATGACACCAGATTGTAACAGTTCTTGAATGTGGTTTCGAACAGCATCAACATCTTGAGGATGGATTGGTCTAGGCCGTTGTTTGAAAGCAGATGGATCGGACAGTTTGATTTCATGTTTTACTTTGTCTGTACGACCAAAGTCCAGATCGTGCTTTGCAAACACCTCTGGGATGCTATCAAGCATGGCTGTCACACGCTGCTTCCATTCTGGTGAAAGTGGCGAATCTCCAAAGTTGTACTTCAGTTTAGATGGCTCTGCAGAGTGAGGAGGCTGAGGAACATTTTGCTCTGGTTGAAGAATTGACTGGATGGCACTGAGTTCGGCGATGGATGCTCTGGCAGGTATAACAATGTCATGGTCCGACTCATTGGTGATTACCACTGGCAGACGAGCAGGTTGGATTGGAGGTAGGTCGACAAGGCATGATTTCACCATTAAACCGCCAGGAAGGGAGAATGAGACTGGATGTTGGATAACAACTTCTCTCTCACCTTGCAGAAAAGGAGAAACCGCAAGAGCGTCCAGTACTACGGTTTGGCCTGCAGGGATTGTTTGTGGCATGTTAGATTGCATTCTCAGAACCCCATGATGGTCGTCAGTTGTTAACTTGTGTCTTATTTCCAAAATCTTGAGTACTGCTCTGTATCCAAAAGGCGCTGGTTGGAACTGTGACAGTGATTGGCAGTGCAGGTCATAAACGGCATCCAATGTATTTGTGCCAATGAGAATGGGGGGTTGTGAAGAACGTAGATCAGGGACAATCAATGCCAGAGTGTCAATGTACATCTCTTCTCCTAAGAATTCTGAAGGAAATGTCAAGTCCAGCTCCACATATCCTATATAAGGCACACATTGCCCATTAGCCCCCTCCACTTCAAGGAGATTGTTCAATGGCTTGATTTCATGATCCGGCAGGTAGGTATTGTAAAATGACTGGGAAATTGTTGTAACTTGAGAACCAGTGTCAAAGAGGCAAGGGATCTTGGTTTCTTTGATCTTGATCTCTCCAGTGCTTTTTGGGCCAACTAACCCCCTTGGCAATGAGGAAAGTGAGTGTTTGGTGTGGGGACAAAGACCGGTTGCAGCTTCCACATGTCCCTCTGAAGAAGCTGCTTCTAGTTTAATGGATTTCTGGTTTCCCAAGATTGCTGCTTTTGTCTGAGTTGTTTCCGTTTTTCCTCTACCAGACTGGGATTTGGCTCATTAATACAGTTTGGGGCGATGTGGCCATCTTGTCCGCACTTGAAGCAAAACCACGACTTAGGTTTGCTGGCTGGCTGTCTTTGTTTCTGTTTCTTTTGGTTATGATCAACTTTAGTGGAGCTGGGTGATTTCTTGGACAGCAGGGCGGACATTTGACTCTGAAGTTTCATCATTTGTTTTCTGAGCTCTTCAATTGCGCTCGAGTCTGAGGTATGGCCACAGGAGCATGCACTGGCACTCTGAGTTTGTAGTTGAGCGCGGTGCTTGACAGATGGAATGTGTTTTTTCATTAGTGTTTCTTTTGCTGCCTGCCTGTCTTCTTCAGTTCTGAGAGTGAATAGCAAGTCTGCGAAGGAAGGTGGTTGGTCTTTTTTCTGCTCCAGTTGTAACTTGTTTATTACTGCATTATCCCAGCAACCTCGGCAGAATTGCTTTAGCAGGTGTTTGTCCGTATCAGTTGCTGCAATACCACCACGCTTCACCACTGTGCTGAGAGATAATTGGAGTCTTTGCAGGTAAGAAGATGGTCTCTCTCCATGATCTTGGAAGGTGTTTAAGAACTTTGCAAATAATTCTTCTCCATCTTCAACAGTGGAATAAGCAGAATCAAGAACACGCAGGAATGTTGCAGGCAGGGCATTTGGTCCTAGACTTTTCACCAGATCAGCAGCCGGGGGCAATAGACTTTCAATAATACGTCTGGTGATGTGCAGTGGAGCAAGGCTTGGATCGGCATTCAGTAATTCAATTTGTGACTTCCAAGAATCGTAATCTACTTCATGAGAGGGCTTTGGAAGTTTTCCGGAGAATGTGCGTAGTCGCAATGGAGACAGAGACTGAGCGTTAAAATCGTCTTTTCGCACAATATGTTCCACAACAACACGTTGTATCTCAGGTGGGTTCAAATCATGGCCCGAGAGCGAAATTCGTGGGCCCCGGTTGACAGCTTGTCCTGGCCGGTTAGAGGGTGAAGGTTGTGAGGACAGGGGCACTGGTTGAGGCTGACAGACTGTGGCAGTCGATAGTACATCAGCAGTGTTTTCGTCATCGCCATCTTCATCCTCATTATCCCCATCATCGTCATCCTCCTCTCCTCCAGTGGCTAACAAGCCCAAATGTGCGCTCATTTGATCCATAGCCCCTTTTAATAGTTCTTCAAACGGTCGACCAGTTTGTTGGGAAAGGCGTCTCAGTTCTTGGAGATAGTCAATGGATTGGGAAGTTTCCGCTGTGGCTGTGGCAACTGCGAGTAATTTAACAACATATTCAACGTTTGCAGCTATACGAGATGTGTACGTGTAAGGCAAAAGCGGTTTTAGCTGTGCTAAAGCTGCAGCGTTCACAAACTCGACGGTCAGGTTTTTGTAAAATGGATTTTGCGGGTCGGCAACTGTAAACGACATCCTAATCTCACCGTAACTACGTAAATGATCAATGATTTCATCTTCTGCATGAGCATTTGTAACACCAGAAACAATTACTGCATTGGCAATAGAAATGCCAGTTTTTACAAAATAATCCATGGTTCAAGTCAACCAAACTTTTTTTTTTTTTTTTGACAAATGTATTGAAAACACAGATATGGACGATAAATCACCCACACGATCAGGCTCCTGGCTAGCTCGCCACTTGTAACGCTAATTAAAGGCTAGGCAACACTAACTGCGCTAAAGTAGATTAGTGAATACAGAAGATGATGGTTCGTGAAGGAGCCCGAGGTGTAAATGAAGTACAGACCATAAGAATTTGAGTTATTGTATGTATATTGAGTTGAACTTTTTTTTCCACAAATACACAGTAATAGTCAGGTAATAACCAACCAAAGGAAAAAAAATAACACAAAAACAACTGACAAAAGGTCAGCTCTCACTTTTTGGTTTGAATCAAGTCTTTTCCCCAAAAAAAAATATTTGCCCTTCTCTTGTTTAGAGTTCAGGGTGAGAGTTCGAGAATCAGGGTTAAAAAAAAACAAATCCAATGGGTAAGTTGCAGAAGTTGAGTTTTTATGGGTCAAGCAGCGGTGGAAACGAAAAGCATTGTCCTACCGCTCTGTTTTGGTCTAGCTCGCCATCAGTGTCTGTGGAGACCGGAGGTTGATGAGGTAGTTGGTTCCGCCCATACAAAAAAACCTGACCTAAAAAGGTCAAAACACAAATAAATATTTCATAAATATACTAATGTAAACTAATGTACCCTAACGTAACAAATGAAAACAATGCATGATTAACATACATGAGGAAAAATACAATTATGGTATACACCATTAATAGACATGAATAATTAATTAATTACAATTAATATAATTATTCATGCTGAAATTAATTCATAAAACAGATGAATTAGTTAAATACATCAAACAATTACTATAGTAATTTAATTAATTCATTCATAACAAGTGCACTTAATTCACGCATTCAAAATGTCTATATTTGTACAAATACTCAACCAGAGTGTATCAATCAAGTGTTGCGCAACAATAGGAAAACACGTAACTACGTGAAAACAAAACTTCTTAAAGCATTTAGCGTTAGCTAAATAGAGCGCTTAACTTGGATAAATGTGCTGAAAGGCGCTTCTATATTTTCAATATTAAGTTAAATTAAAGAGCTGCCTGTAATTCGGCTTTATTACAATACATCATTAAATAGTGAAAGAAAACTTTTACCTGAGTTTTCCGGGGCTGACACACAAGACTCCGTGCACGGCCAACCGGTTAACATGCACGGAGGCTCTATAGGAGATCTGCAAGGAGCAGGTGACGATTTTAGTTAATAAAATGAATTAGCAATTGTTTAGACGGTTGGAATTTTCTGAGATAGTATTTTAGGTGTTGGCAAAAGTCTCACCTTAATATGCAGTTTGAACAATGCAAATTTCCAAAGTTTGATCGCTTTGTTTGCTGAAGAGACCATGCCACAGCCACAGCGGAGGGAAGGGGAAGTCAAGTAGGGAAACTTAAAGGAAAGGGAAAGTACGGGCAGCGGCACCGGAAGTGGACCCGCCAAAATAAAAGTATCCGTCTTAAATGCGGGTTACAACTGGGTATGGAGTGAATGAATAATGCTCTGTAAAGCGTCTTTGAGTGTCCAGAAAAGCGCTATATAAAACTGATGCATTATTATTATTATTATTAATTTTTACTTTTTGATTGTTAATGGCTATGGCAGCAGTCTTCTTTTTTCATCATTCTGAAACCCATGAATAGATTAAAAGAAAAATCAACTTGAAAACAAAATAATTATGTCTTTCCAAACAGTAGCGGTATATTAGTCCACACAACATTAACACAAGGGAACACCCATTTCTTTGCTTTTTAATCATGAGTATAGACAGCACGTTTCTAAACCGCACTAGAGAAATAGCCTGAATTAGCATCACTGTGAAACAAAAGACCAGCTTTCTCCCCATAGAGCAACATGTCTGTGATGGCAAGTGCTAACACAGCCAATTAACTGCACAATCTGCCTCTCTGCCTGGCTAATCCATCTCTCCCCACCTCAGCTTAAGCACTATTCTTAATAAAAGCGCCTTCTCCATCTGCACCCCCTCCTGTTTAATCACACAGAGAACAGGTATTTTTCGGTATTCGTCTTTTAAGGCTCTGTTTGTTGGGAATAAGATGTTACGAGTAGCAGATAATGGGAAAAGAGGAGCAAAATGGAAGGAGAGATGAAAGAAAAGAGAGGGAGAGGTTGTATTGTGAGGGGCTGAGACAGAGAGACGAGGCTGTTGTGTTCAGTGGAGCCGCCAGCTGTTACTGAGAGACTGTTATGTACCTGAAAAATGCATCGCACGTCAAATTGTCTATGAAAGGGGTACACGCTGAAATGAGGAGAAATAGACAATGGCATTGACATATGTACGTTTTATTCCTTTATTTTTTGGAATGTATCACTGGCATCTTAATCTGTGCACTTGAGTGTTTGTTTAACATTGAAAAAACCAAAATAAAATATCGAACAAAGAAAACGAAATGATCAATTTGAATGTTCGCAATTTTGAGTATATTTTGTTATGAAGGAAAGCCCGCATGTTGACTGTGACTTTAATTTACTTTAATTGAATTGGCCGAGTCTGAAAATCTCCCAGTGTTAGTTGTGTACAGTGTGTTCTGTATTTTTTTGGTTTGTTTTTATTTCGATTTGCAAATAGAGCTTTCCTGAGAAATAATTTGCTTGTATTGTCTTTCTCTCTCCATTTTTTCTTCACTCATTGACAGTAAACCAAGGTTAAAGTGTTAACTTCAGTACTTCAACCACGTTTAAACTGTTTATTTAACCCCTGTTTTGGTCGCTTTTTGAACCTTGTATAAAATTGTTGCCTTCCACCACAAAATCTAACGTAGTTTTCTCTCTTTTCCTTCCTCCCTCTCTCACGCTCCCTCTTACTCTCCTATTTTCTTTCCCTGTATCTCTCTTTCTCTCTATCGCTCTCCTCTCTCCCTGTTTTTCTGCCCCCTCTTTGCTCATCTCTCTTCCTCTTTCTTTGTTTCTCTGTCTCTCTATGTCTTCTTTTCTCTCTCTCTGTCCCTCCTTTTCTCTTACTCCCTCTCTCCATCCATCTTCCTCTCTTATTCCCCCTCTCTATCGTTCTCTCTTCATCCCGGTTCCTCTTTTACTTCCTCCATCTCACCCTCTCTCTTCTCCTCTCCCTTTACCCTCTCCTCCTGCCTCTCTTACTCCCTCTCTCCATCCATCTTCCTCTCTTACTCCCTTTCTCCATCTCTCCCTCTCTCCTCGCCTCTCTATTTCCCTCCCTCCCTGTCTCTTTCTCACTCTCCCTCTTTCTTTTGCTGGTTCTCTCCCTCTTTTACACCCTCTCTCCATCCATCTTCCTCTCTTACTCCATCTCTCTCTTCATCCCGCACCCTCTCTTATTCTCTTTCTCCATTTCTCCCTCGCTCCTCTCCCTTTTACCCTCTCCTTCTACCTCTCTATCTCCCTCTCTATCTCTCTCTTTCTCATTCTGCCTCTTTCTTTCACTGTTTCTCTCCCTCTCTTACTCCCTCTCGCTATCTATTCCACTCTCCCTCTCTGTCCACTTCTCTCTCCCTCTCCTCTTCTCTCCCCCTTTTCTTTCTCACTTTCCCTCTTTTTTGCTGCCTCTCTTTTCCTCTCCCTGCTCCTCGCTGTCCCTCTCTCTCCTTCTTCCCCTCCTCCTCTCTATCCCTTTCCTCCTCTTTCCTCCTCCCCCTCTCTCCTCTCTCTCTACTCCTTTCTCGTCATCTCTTTCTCACTGTCCTTCATTCTTTTGCTGTTTCTCTCCTTCTCTTACTCCCTCTTGCTATCTATTCCACTATACCTCTCTCCATCTCCTCCTCTCTCGCCCTCTCTCCCCTCTCCCTCTCTCCCCCTCTGTCCACTTCTCTCTCCCTCTCCTCTTCTCTCCGGCTTTTCTTTCTCACTTTCTCTCTTTTTTGCTGCCTCTCTTTTCCTCTCTCTCCCTCTCCTCCTTTCTCCCCTGTCTCTTTCTCACTCTCCTGTTTTTTGCTCTTTCTCCCCACCCCCTCCTCTTCCCTCTCTCCGTCTCCCCGTCCTCCAGCGCGTACATCCACAAAGCCAGTGAATCATCCGAACAGGTGACGCTGATCGACTCCCTGCACTCCCCCGAAGGCCTCGCCGTCGACTGGGTCCACAAGAACATCTACTGGACCGACTCCGGCAACAAGAGCATCTCCGTGGCAACCGTGGACGGGCGGAAGAGGCGGGTCCTGGTCGCCACGGAGCTGAGCGAGCCGAGGGCCATAGCCGTTGATCCCCAGCACGGGTGAGGGAGCGGAGACGTCGGGAGGAAGTGGAGTTTTGAACTGAAAAACTAGAGGGTGAAAGGCCATGACTCAAACATGGCTTAAATGACTGTAGAGTCGAACCGGAGAAAGAATTTAAGAGTTTTTCCGCACTAGAGAAATGGAAATGGGTGCTTTGCGAGGCTGAAATCTACAGTCATGCTACATTTCACAGATTATAACAAGCAGATCTGTTATAATTTAAGAAAAAATTTGGTTCATAACATCCTCCCGAGATCTGAAAGGCTGCTCTGAGAAAATCAGCAAAGATTTTCTCATATTTTTTCATATATGACTAAATAAAGGCACAACCAGTGTAATGTAACAGCATTGACATGTGAACTATTTGACAAATATGACATTTTTTCCAAATCCACTTATTTCTATCGCATATTTTATTTATTTATTTATTTCTTCTATAACAAAACCCTTTCCAAAGTGCTGCACATGTAAAGATAACATTAAAAAGGTATTAAAAAAAGAAGGTATACATGCTCAATTTAGCCTTGCCAGTCCTAAAACATTAAACATAAAAGTAAACCCATAAAATAGCAATAAATAAATATACTTTTGTTTTTTTTACATTGAGATCTTTCTTATTTTGTAAAGCCATTTGAATTACTTTGTGTAGAAATCCCGGCTGCCTTGCCTTGCTTTGTACAGATTTAAAAAGCCGATTAGAAGCTGTAGATGGTTTAGATTCTTGTTATTCATTGCTGGAGACTGATTCATAAATATCTCATATGAATTTTCTAATTACTAAAGTGGCGCATAAACACTGTTTACAAGAAAATAGTCATGTTTTATTTTATAGACGCTCATGTATGGTCAAATTCAAGCATTTCTTTATTAACGCTTACCTCAAGTCAATTAAAATACATAGAATAGTACTTTATTTGAGGTTTATTGTGTAACTTTTCTGGGAGAGGGTCCATCAAATACGTTTCTTCATGCATACGTCATTCCTTTGTCTGGTTTTAAACCTTTCTATCATCATGGAGACCAAACCAGATTGAGTTACAGGTCAGATCTGTGGAGAGGTGACCCCCCTCACGGTCAGAATGCCTGTTTTTCTCGGTATTTTTGAGCTATAAAACCACCTGTAATTGAATATGCGTAAGGCAGAGCAATGGCATATCCATAGATCCAAGCAGGTGATGGACCCTCAACCAAAAAGTTACACAGTGCACCTTTAAAAGAAGAGCATGTAGGGCTAATTCTCATGCGTTGTGATTGTGTTTGCACAGGTTTATGTACTGGTCAGATTGGGGAGATCACGCTAAAATCGAAAAAGCCGGTATGAACGGAGTGGACCGGCAGACTCTGGTGTCGCAGCACATCGAGTGGCCCAACGGCATCACACTGGGTAAGGACGCAATGTGGAAGGGCATCTGAGAATATAGAGTCGGAGAATATATTAAATTTACAGATTACGTATTGTATAGAATAGTTTATCCTTGGAAAAGAGTCTGGGATGGGTGGGTTCGTGTGGGATCTATATGATTGATTGATTTGACTATTGAGATGTACAGGCGTGTTTTGAAGGTCACTTATGGTTATACATAATAAAACATGTTCAGGTGTTCGAGTTTGTATGTAGGTAGATGGAAGGTCAGAGGAAGGTCAGTTCAGCAATGCAACTTGACTTGAATTTTAAAGAACGTTTCAAAAGGAGCACTTTCTGGACCTCCTGAGGATAATACACAGGAGATAAAACACAGTGGTGCTCTTTGGGGAGGGGAAGTTAATTTAAAGATGAAAAAAAGGCCTTTATTAATTTACAGCATGTCTTAATGGACAACTTACAAAGTCCCGGTGCATTTCAGCCTATGGTTTTCATCAGAGGACAAAAAAAATAACTGAATTTGGGGTAACTGAATTTACTGTAGATTTGGGATGCGTTCACACTCACAAACATTGCATTAAAATTCAGACTAAACTGGGAATCAAACCTGGATTCAAGACTAAATCAGGACTAGAACGCGACCTCCAACCAAGTCTATTTCAGGATTAAACTGGGCTCAAACTATGATTAAACCAGGGCAACTTGTCTTTATTTTGTCCTCATTTTAACTCTGATGTGGACTGGTCCTGGTCTAGCCCTGCTTTAGTCATGATTTATTCCAGTTTAGTTTTGGTTTAAGTCCTGGTTTAGTTCCAGTTTTGATGTGGTGAATGTGCATGTGTGAACCATAGACTAAATGGCCATAACTTTCCCGCTTCCTGCCACATTCCAAATAGGAAATGTTCATGGGGACGCTTCGGCCTCTAATTAATAAATAATAATGATACATTTTATTTATTAGGCGCCTTTCTGGACACCCAAGGTCGCCTTACAACAACATAAACAAATTAATTGTTTACTTAAATGACTTTACATTGAAAAATTGTCACTTTTCTCTCTGTAAGTGCTGCTTTTGGCCTTAAAATGTTCATTTTAATCCACTGTATATAATCCTGGTATTTTTATTTTGCTGTTTTGTACGTAAATCGATATTCTGGCTCCATATTCGCTCCTATAACTGCTAGCCTCGTGAGCTTCATTTGACTGGAGCTGAATACTATGGATGACTTATTTATACAGTCTATGTATAAGTTGACTAATACTAGACTAAAGCTTGCTAACACTGCAAGACTAAAACTTCAAATTGGTTGTCAGAAAGAGCACAAAAACTGCCTGCATGTCTCTTTACAATGTACTGCCAATCGTTTGTAATTCAGAGTCCAGAAAGTCCAGTCTGCAGAAAGTTTTAGACAAAGTTACAATGTTCTTCTGGACAGAGACAGAAATTTCAATGAATAGAAAGCAGTGAGCAAGCAGGGGAAAGACAAAAGGCATTATGAAGGGGTAAAAAGCCAGCTCCCAGTGCAACAATCCCGGAGTGCCTCTTATTGTCATAGCTCCACCAGCTCTCATCAATCAGGCTGGCCAACACAGACGCCAAATTAATACGCCAGACCCCCTGTGCCATCAATACCTCCCATCAAGCTTTGCAACTCTCTCCGCCACACACAAGCCAATTTCCGCGCACTGCCCTTGCCCCGAGGAGAACCGAGGAGTGCGGCGCCACTCAGAGCAGTGGAGGATTCGCGCATCTGTATGAAAACAAATTATTTTTTGGAGTAAGGAGAATGAGAGACGAGGCCTGGTTTAGACTTTAGGTGAGTGCGGGGAGAGAAGCAGGGCGAGAGTTGTTTTTCTCATATTGATTTCACCCGGGCCAGCTGATTGAGGGGGCACTTATGTGTAAAAGTACTGCGCTCTGTCTGTGAGGTGGATTAGAGGCAACTGTAGTCTGCTGTTTCATTCATGCAGGCTCCATTTAAAGTTAAGAAAGAGTGACACGAGGTCTGGCAAAATTGTAGTAATCAAAACAAGAACAAGCTGAAAACTATTATAATATAGAAAGTTAAGAGATGTACAAAGTTGGACTTTAGATTATTATCATCTAAAATACACGGGCAAGACGCTTAAAATAAGTTTAGTTTATGGAGAAGTCATGAGCAGGAAATTCAGTACTACAAATAATTATAATACAACAAACAATTATATATAATAATTATAATACAATAAACAATAGAAAATATTTATGATAAAAACTCAATAATATAAATTGCTGTAGTTTAAAAGGATTCAGTAATCATGAATCTGGCAGCTTTTTTACCCTTTTTTTACAGTTGTGTGTGAAAAACAGTTGTTGTTTTTGTTTGCAGTGATTGAAATTTATTCCTTTTGATTTCAGAGTCTTAATTATTCACCATAATGAGTTTCTAAGCTCTTTTCACAACTTTCAGAGACTAGAGCCACGGTAAAGCTAATCACAACTAGCATGCTAACCTCACACTTCCTGATAATAGGCCAATAAAACATAAACATTTCAGATTAGATGCTGATAATACACATCTGATTTATTTTGATTCCAAGAGCTGCTTATACAATATATTTGTACTGTCCTTTAAAGGGCCTAAATTACAATATTTTCTGATCTACGTTGTGTTGTTTCTTCATCAAAAACATACCCAGAGCTGTGTTTTGTTTCATTCACACATGTTAAATGCACAAATTCTGCATATTTAGTTCTTCTCTCAAATGGAAAACCTTCAACTCCAGATAGGTTATGGTATGTACGCATTATAACACGGCTTAAAGCTCACAAGAGTCAATTTTGTGCAATATAGGACATTTAATAGTGGTTTGTGTGTATCCAAGCTGTATTAATCAAAGTGCTCTCTGCCCAATGACTCTTTCCTCTCAAGCGAGTCAATGGAAGTTAACAAAATGCATCCAAGAGTTCGCAGATATTGAACCGAAATGCATAATTCTATCGGGCTTTAAAGGTCAGTGTAGCAGAACAGGATTGAAACACAGTCAAGTTTCCCCGCGCTAAGTCTAATCAATTCGCCGGAGGCCACATATCTCCGTGGTAACGGAGTCAAACGGCAATATCGCATGTGTTAGCTCAGAGCACGCCACAAACCCCTGTCAGGAAAGATTGATGACTTAGCTACTGGCTCATGTATTCATACAGCTCTCACCCCAGGCTTTTCTCTGGCTATGACCTCCTCTTCTGGTGCTTTACAGATGTCCCTCTTGTCCACTACACTTTTACTTGATTTTCTTTTCATTTTGGTGTTTTTTTTCTTGACTTGATCCTCTCTGCTTTTCTTTCCCAGACTTGTCCAACAGGCGTCTGTACTGGGTGGACTCCAAGCTGCACCTGTTGTCCAGCGTGGATCTGAATGGAGACAATCGCAAAGTGCTGTTATCCTCCACCTTCCATCTGGGACACCCCTTTGCTCTCACTGTTTTTGAGGTACTACAAATGTTATAATACGTGCAATTAAAATCAAAACGGGTCTAGAGTTTTTGAACTGTCTCCTGTTGCCAAAAATCCCAAAGAATCTCTCCGTCAATAATACGACTTCTCAGTTTTAGGCAATGCGAACAACATAACAAAAGGAAGCCCGATATACTGGTACAGAGACATATTGTGATAATCAGGAGCAGGATGATCCAAGTAAACATATTTGGAAATATACAGTATCATTAAAAGACTTGAGCTGTAACAAGTACATGGAACAGTCCTGCAGTCCTACAGTCCTCTGATTCTGACAAACCGCACCCCCCTGTACCAGTCATATCTCAATCCGCACCTGACTCATTTTCCGACAAAATTGATCCGATCCGACCTGCTATAAATGCACACCGACACCCAAACAACACCGAGAGCCAAAAAAGAGCCACAACTTTGTACTCTCCACTCGCTAATTTTCTTTTCAGCTCCTCGGGAGTCACTTTGAACTGCAGGACATCGCATGTGTGGTTTGAAAATGAAAGTGGCAGAAATTTCTGGGGATGCGCCTGTGCAGCCAAAACATCACATTTAATCATTTTGTAAAAACAATGGCATTTTTGTATTTCACTAAAAATACAGCCCTGTTTTTTCATAGCACATGATGTTTTGGAAACCGCAGATTAGACCCGCGCTGTCCTTCGTCTGACCCGACCTGAATCTGCATCCAACACAGCACAAAATTTTTCATCCGTTTCATTGAAATTTGCTGTTCACCCGTCGGGTATCCGCGGGTACCTGAACCCGTGCAGGACTCTGGTACATGGCAGAATTAATCAATAATTAGCCATAGTCATAACTTATTTATTCTACTCTCTACTAATCTCAAATCTTATTGTGTTACATAAAAATGGCTAAAAACTCCCCTCTATTGCAAAGAAAATGTAGACACGATAAATATTCATCCCCAAAATGTCGTTCCAGCTTTCATATATTGAACGATAAGTCAATATAGCAATTATCATGACAGGCCTACTATACTGATTCGATTTAAACAATTTAAACTTTTTATAGTTCGTTTCAAACCAAATTTGAATTTTTTTCCTGTTAAAACGTTTGAGGGTGGGTGCTTTCAGACCACACTTAAAGTTGCATTGTGGAACTTTTTGGTTGAGGGTCCGTCAGAATGACATTAAACAGCTTGACCTTACATTTATTTAATTACAGATGGTTTTATAGCTCAGAAATACCTCAAAAAACAGGTGGTGGTCTCCATGTTCTCCACACTGAAACATTCCAGACAAAGCAATAACATGTCCATGGAGAAAAGCATTTGAATGACTCTCCCCTCCAGAAAAGTTACATAATGCACCTTTAAGTAACCTCTGGTCCAGGTAGCAGATTTGTCTTATCTCTTTTACACTAGTGTACAATAAGTTAAACACTTTAGTTGCTGCTCAGACAGTTTTATGAGCAGTTTTAAAATTGTATAAGCTGGACTTAGACCCTTCTGCAAGTTTAAAACATCAGGAGTGCGTTTATTGTCCTTTTTAATTGTTGTTTTAATAATTAATGATTCACCAATTTACTGTTTTAATTTAGCAAAGGAAAATAAACTTAAACTGGAGAATTTTATGCTTTTGAATGTGCAGACCTTAGACCATTTCCTCCACAACATAGTATTTATTCAGAGGACAAACTGGGCACGCCACAAAGGAACTAAATAAGAAATGGTGGTGAGTTATACTTTCATAAATTATACAATGTTTTCCACAGTTGTTTACATCTGGTAATTTCTCTGCCTGATTTCACACCACTGCCTCCCACTTGTATAAAATCCTGAAGCCTGGAGGGGGTAAAAAGTGTATATTTGCATTGAAAATCAGAAATGTGTGTCTGTAATGAGTATAGATAGTAGAACTGTGCAGTTAATACACTTTTAATCAGGATCAAGATTTGTACTCATTTCTATTTGTGAGTGATTTTTAAGTGCTAAAGCCAGTCCTTTGACAGTAAAAGTGTGAAGTTTTGACCAGTCTTTTGAAAGAAATTTGACTATTTTTTGTGTTAAAGGGCTCATATTACCCCATTTTTTTTGATCTGTTATAACATTTCCTATCACAAACATACGTGGAATTGTGTTTTGTTTCATTCACACATGTTTAACTCACAAACCCTGCATATTTAGGGTTCTTCTCTCAAACAGAAACCACTCTGTTCCACCTTTTGATGTCATGTGGTAATAGAGGAAGTGCTCAATTGTGTTTTTAAACTCCATACACCTTCACTAGAACCATCTGGATAATTTCAGCCAGGGCATTTCCAATCTCTACCAAAATAATAGTGAAAGGAGATGCTAACATAAAAACCACTACTTCATGACCTCATAAAGTAGAACAGAGCATTTTGAGCTTTGGGGATGTAGACAGACTAATAATAAAGGGTTACTCAAACGTGTGAATGAAACAAAACACAACTCCAAGTATGTTTTTGATGAGGAAACAACATAAGATGGCGTAAAGCTCACAAGAGTCCATTTGGTATAATATACGACGTTTAAATGGCGCTGATAATAAATTTGGATTGAGAATGGATCAAGATTGTTCAATATGAGGGAAAACGTGTGATTAATTATGTGGCATGTCACCCAGCCATAACCCATAGTTACAGCCACTGCCGTTTCATTCATATTACATTATTCACTGATGCACAGAGGAGCCAGTGGTTAGAGCTAATCCGGGCTGATACAGAGCAGGTTGTGGAGGAGTGGCCTGTAAAGTGTGATCAGTGGGACTATCCTCTCTCCTCTTTCCTCTGCTGGAGCTGTGTGACGGAGGGAAATGCACACACAGGGACCATCCATCATGTAGCCTGGTGCGCATTAGTAATGTGGGCGGGTATTCGTCACACTGCAGGGACTGAAATCTGAAATATTACTGATGAAATTGTAGCTTCTTAAAGGGCCCATATTACACTATTTTCTGATCTACTGTATTTTATAGCTTGTTTCCTCATCAAACAGACCTGGAGTTGTGTTTTGTTTCAGTCACACAGGCTGAGGTCTTCTCTCAAACGGAAAATGCTCTGTTCCACCCTGTGATGTCATGCAGTAATACAGGAAGAGGTCGACTGTGTTTTAAAACTCCATACACCTTCACTGGTATCATTTGGATAATTTTAGCCTAGTCATTTTTCTGAACTAAAGGTAAAAGGTAGCTGTTAACTTGAAAACTGCCTCTTTAGAGATGCAGACAGACTAATAAACCAGGATTACTCAAACATGTGTGAATGAAACAAAACTGGTATGTTTTTTGGAGGAGGTAATAACACTATAACATGGCTTAAAGGGATTGTTTTTTTGTTTTTTGTTTTTTTTTACATGACTCTGTATGGCATCCCCGTCAGCAGTGTCGTGCATCAACACTGATTTACCTCCTGACAGTGTCTGGTGAGTCGAGTTCTTGCCCGGTTTTGGTGCTGACGAAAGTAGTTCGGCAAGTTTCCTGGGGTCACGAAAATAAAGCGTTTTTTTTTTTCCTCCAAACAATATGTGTTCAAAAGAGTGATACATTTGCCTCACAAAACGTGAACCACGACAAAGTCACACCCCATAATGGCTTGGTACTATTTTCTCTCCGGTCATATCACTGCGCGCTGCCGCCAGGTGACACGCGCGTACGAATCCAACACTTTTTTCAGTAGTTTAAGTGCTCAGACTTTTCACTGCTGCAACGCAAGAGAGCAAACGTGAGAGCTACAGCGATAACTATATAAGCTTGTATAAGATATATAACAATATATATAAAAATTGTGCCAACTTGTGATTATCCAGGCTGTAACAACAAAAATCTGTCTGAATCTTTGCATACATTTCACTGTTTTCCTGTCACAGACTTTGCTCTGAGGAAACTTTGGCTTCTTGCCATAGGCTTCAATGTGCACACTTCAGCGATGACGATTATGTTACTTCATGCCCAGGACAAAAGAAGAAATATGTTTTGAAGAGTACTGCTGTACCTGCACCCCAGGTAATCAGCATCAGTATATTCAGGAGCATAAAGAATCTCCCCTTGGCTCTGTGCTAAAGGAAATGTCTTCATTGTCGGTGTCGTAGTTACACATGTTGTTGTGAACTTTCCAAGTAGTAAACACAGTGAAACAGGCGCGGCTTCACCTGGCGTGTAGTGTTATGACCGCAGAGAACTTTTTCGTGGTGCACGTTTTGTGACACAAATGTATCACTCTTTTGAACACATTTTGAGAAGAAAAACACTTTATTTTCGTCAACAAAACCGGGGAAGAACTCGACTCACCAGACGCTGTCGGGGGTAAGTCAGTGCTGATGCACGACACTGCTGACGGGGATGCCATACAGATTCATGTCAAAAAACCCGAACTATCCCTTTAAAGCTCACATGAGTCAATTTAGTAATATAAGAACCTTAAATATTATTGGCCAATCGAATATTCCAAACAACAAGCAATACACACTCATCATGATGACCTGCCTTCTTTATATTATCCTCATATTCTTTTATTAGATCTACAACATGATTTGAAGTTCAGTTATGGGATTACAATTAAGATTTAGGATTTTAACACTGGACGAGTAGCAACTATGGCTAGGATCAGTTTCCAGGAAATAATGAAAAGCCAAAGTGTGTGTGCAGGTGCATGTGCATTAAGTAGTGCGTCTCTGCAGCGGGGGAAGTTCATGCGTGGAGATGAATGGCTGTGCGCTCCTCTACTCTCAGTTCTGTTCTCGAGTCGAAACAGATCAAATTAAAAATGTGTTAGCGCCACAGCAGGTTGTCCCTATCCCACTGACTAATAATGAGGAGTTTGAGTGGGAATTATGGAGTGAATGGGCCACTGAAGACTTCCATTTTTACTACATGAATAAGACACAGGCAGAGCAATGGTTTTACACACTGTGAAATGAAATGTTGAACAGCTTTCTCCCAGAGTGAAACACAAAAGGTCTGATAACTTTTTGCGTGCCTCAACTTATAATACTTATGACTTGCTTTTGAGCAGTGTTTCACAAACTTTGATGCAGATTTTTCAAAAAGATTTAACTCTTTGTCCAGTTTTTGTAGTTCTTTGAAAGCCAGTTACTACATTACGGAGGTGGTACTTGGTGTGAAATTTTTGGCACACCAACTACTTTATAACACTGAGACACATGATGGATTCCGATGGATTACTTGAGATGAACTACTTGGGATTCTGCAGGGTGGTTACAGGAATGACTGATGATGATTGAAGTATTGAGCGCAGAATAAAACGACGATACTGGCAGATGTCCATAGAGATGAACTGGCAAAGACACTATCAAAAATGTAAACAAAAGAGCCAAGAACTTAATAGGCTTCTGGTTTACTACCATAAACCAAATGGACATAGCTTAAAGGGGAACTCCGGCATGTTTGAAGCTGAAGTCCGTTGCTAGAGGTGGTCGAATGCTTTCAGAAGCCAAAAAACGGCACAGATCAGTCGGATCGGCAGAGATCTCGCTGTGGCAGTGAGTCTATCAAGACAACAAACTAGCATAGTGATGGGGCAAGTTCTTAGCTTCCACGTAAAACGCCAATTTGCATAGAAGAAGCTTAACACCACTTTCTAACACATCTTACAACATAGCTACATGTCTAACAAACAAAACGCTCTGCCTGGCTCACTCTTTAGTGGCCTGGAAATGTTATAAAAATATAGTCCCGAACCATTTTCAACTCTCAGTTTCTATTCTTCTTCAGCATCAGTAGTTGATTCTCACTTGTTACTTCCGGCAGCTCTAGCCACTGGAGTCAGCGATCGAGTCTTTTGGGCTTTCACATGCGCAGTGGGAATTCAACAAGCTAATGCTAAGGCTGCTGATAAAGTAATTTTAGAACGTTTTCCAGTTCACTCCGCTAGCTTGTCATCTTGACAGACTCACTGCCACAGCGAGATCTCCGCCGAGGCAACACTGATCTGTGCCTTTTTTGGCTTCTGACAGTATTCAACCACCTCTAGAAATGGACTTTAGCTTCAAATGGGCTGGTGTTCCCCTCTGACTCTAGGCGTCATGCTCTAGAAAGGAAGTGAGCATGGGGACGCTTCCGGCTCCATCGACTCTGGGTCCAGTTGACTTTATTGTGAAAAATTGTCACCTCTCTCTGTAACTGCTGCAGTGAGCCTTGTCATTTTGGTCTTAAAATGTTCGGATTAACCCGCTCTACATGATCCTGGTGTTTTTAATTCCACTCTTTTGCCTGTAAATAATTCCTTTCCCAAATTCGCTAGCCTTGTGAGCTTCATTTGACTGGAGCTGAACGCTGTGGCTGGCAACACACTCCTTTAGTCCATTTCTTATACAGTATATGGTCACTACTGGTAATTAATCACACTATCACTGTCAGAATACTTTTGAACAAATTTTTAATTTGGTATTTAGCAAATAAAATTCTCTACTGGTTTTACATTACCCTACCTGACGAAACAATTTAAAGTTCTATTCCCCATCTCTCCTCTGGCATCTCTGCACAAAAACCCCATTGCATTGTCAATCTAGTGCAAGTCAGGTTTTTAATATAGGAAAATGGAAAGAAAAGACACAATGCATCCATCATCTTCCCTCACCGAGCTGTATCATATAAAAGGTTACGAAATTCTATTTGGTTGCTATTGCTTGAAGAATTGATAAAAACTAGGACTTCAAATGTCCCGCTGTAGCCCTGAATGGCCCATGTGGGAAACTATGGCAAAGCGGTCAGTCTCATATTACACTCATATTACACTAATTAACATGCCAGCAGGTACCTGGGTCTGCATTGGAAAAAATGGATGAAATAAACTACAAATGCAATATTCAGATGCAGAAATAGCATTGCAATACCTCTTCTGTTCTTTCTCAAAATTAGCCACATGAATAATGAAGAGGAAAATAGCTTGAAGTGAAGCCATCAATCAAACTGTGGACTAATTGGAGAAACAACATTAACTTCTCTGCCCAGGACTAGCTCTGAATAATCAGCGTGGAGTCTGTTGCATATTTGGCATTTCATTAATTCTTCGTTTTCCTCGGGTTGGCTGGAGGGCGCAGGCTGGAGATTAGCTTGAGTTTGGAAGGACAGAGTAAAAAGAAGAATCGTGATTAAAGAAAAAACAATGGCTTTCAGACAGGAGCAAACAGGCCCAGAGAAATTTAAAAACTTTTGGAGCTGAAAAGCAGTGGGAGAAGGTGGAGAAACGAACATCCATCTGTGGTTCACTAATGCTACTTTTGGTCGACTTTAATGGGACTACAAAACAAAAACAAGCTTGAGGCATGGATAGATTATCTGAAATTATTTTTGGAGATGTCTTAAACTAAAAAAGATACTTGCTTTTGTTATGCCTGAAGAGGTTTTATGTTATCCATACATGTTTGAGTAATCTAGTGATCTCTCCTGCGCCCTATTCGAGCCCTTATTCAGGTAGCAGTACAAAATATCTAAACCTCAGGCCCACAAGCCTACAGTATGTCATCAATGCTTCTGCACGACATTTTTCCATAATTTTACAAAAGTATGATACAAAACAGTGCACTACAACTTCACAAACCTGATGTGATTTGCTGTTATTTCATTGTGAATGAAAGTGAAACTATGAAACTTGATAATACGTTGTTTTCGGCTATTATAGTGTAGTATAAACAATACTTGGTGGTAACATGGTGATCTAATGTTATGTGTTAACAGTTAATACCCCATAGAAGTAAAATACCGCATTTTTAAACCAATGGAAACTAATTAAAGATGAATAAGAAAAGTTATTTGACAGTCCGATCTTAATAGAGTCGTGGATTTGTAGACTAATGTTTGAAAATACAGTATAGCAACATTACTGAGAGATATTAAGATTTTAAATGACTAACCATTTGTAGATTACAGTGTTTACATTAAAACGTACTTCTGAACAATCAAGTGAGCACCAAAAAGTCAGGATAACACGTTTACCTCACAAGAATTCCTGGAAACTTTTTGTCCATTGTATTATGCATAGATGAAGCTGCTCAGGTCAGCCCTTTTTTTTTTCAAACTTTTAACAAATATACATATAAGAACAAAATTTGGGGTTCTGCAATAAATAATAGAAAATTAAAACACATTATACATTGGAGTGAGCTTTATAAGTTGACCATTTTGACCATCACTTCTCAAATTTACCAGCTTTCAATCTCAATAAGTTATCTTTTCCATCATATAAATTTCCTCCGGGCACTCTGGTTTCCCCCATCAACTCAAAACATCCAGCACCCCTATGAACTAACATCAAGGACCATGATGTCCACCCTCCTGTGGGCTCCCCACTCACAGAAGAGTTCCTAGGGGTGGTCAGGTGCCTTGAGGACAGGGCAGCAAACTGCCCCTGCGACCCAGTCAGGCAAAAGCGGAAGAAGATGGATGGATGGATGAAATTTCCTGCATTATATCTATCTGTGTCTGATGAGTACAATCAATGCGGGTTTGTTTTGCTGTTTCCAAGCCCACACTATCTGCGGTATTATCTGCATACAGCCCAGAGCTGTTTTCTTCTACTGTAGTTTAGTTTGCAGTAGTGAAAATGTCTTAAAAATAACCTGAAAATCATATTGGAATGGATGTCTGCATAATCCCTCATTCATAAAAGGAAATTTACTCCAGTCAACTGTACAAAAGCAGTGACATGACCAGAAATAAAGAAGCCACTTGGATTAGTGGTGAAACATCTTCACATTTCTGTTTAAACTGGCCTTTAATGCCACCTAACCACTCCCATATATGTGCGCTTATGAGTGTGTGTTCTGTGTGTTCTGTGTGTTATTGTGAAACACTTTGGGTGTCTCGAATGCACTATATAAATTGTATTTTTATTTTCATTGTTCAAATGTTTGGTTCAGTTTGTGCAATTGAATTTTCTTTAGCTTTGCCACATTGGAGAGGTTTCAAGTTTACAGATTGGCTGTGTAGCGAGTCAGACTGTAGTAGCAGCAGTAATGGACTGTACTGAACACATTACACACCACAGCACCAACAGTTTATCATGATTTCAGATGGTGGAGCCGGCATGACAATTACTGTGTGTTACAGCTGGATATAGATGCAATATAAATGATGACTGTGGATTTGCTTATGGAAAAGGTGCTGTAATTTGCCCTTCACTTTCCATTTGAACATTTGGATTAGATTTCAGTGACAGCGGCTCAGGTAGTAATGTCTTGTTCTAACGGGCAGTTACAGCTACGATCAATGTGTACAAAGTGTTGTTGTGTTCTTAAGCAAGGTAGTTAAGCAAGATAGGTGGGTGAACTATCTTGCTTAACTACCTTCCTATAAAGGTCCTATATTACGCAAAATTGACTCTTGTGTGCCTTTTAGCTGTGTCATAATGTTGTTACCCTCTCAAAAACATACCCGGAGTTGTGTTTCATTATCACATGTTTGAGAATCCCTTTATTATTAGTTTGTTTACATCTTTGAAGCTCAAAATGGTCTGTAGTTTTCAGATTAACAGCTACGTTTTTCCTTTAGTTCAGTAGAGATTGACAATTCCAGGTCTGAAATGATCCAAATGATTCTTGTGAAGGCGTATGGAGTTCAAAAACACAGTGGAGCACTTCCTGTATTCCTGCACATGATATCACAAGGTGGAACAGGTGGAGCATTTTCCGTTTGAAAGAAGAAATCAGCCTAAATATGCAGGATGTGTGTGTTAAATATGTGAATGAAACAAAACACAACTCCAGGTATGTTTTTGATGAGGAAACATTAAACATAGATCAGAAAATAGCGTAATATGAGCCCTTTAAGAGGTAACTAAATTTAACTGCTTCTTCTGAGGCTTCACTCACTCACAGCATGACAGAGGTCGACCAATAGGAGGAGTGGGTGGGGAAACGTGACAAGCACAAAATCACAATATGACAACTTCACCCAAACACCTTATTGTCACAGGGATCTGATCACAATTAATTTTTATTGCAATTTCCCCTAATCCTAGCCTGATCCCCTCCGCAACAGACGGCCTTGAAGTGTATAGTGCATGTACTATGTGTCATTCTTATCAAAATCTCACCCATAACCTATATTTTTGTACTACAATGTTCAGTCTGCATTGTAAATCCCAGTGCATTCCCTCTAACTATGCAGCAGACGTAGCCTTTCTCACCGGCATGTCAGTCAAAAACTCTGCATTCTTCTGATGGTTCTTCAGGGACAAGATCATGACAAAAATCTGTCTTTTCTGATTTGATGTAAGAATGACTTCACCTTAATTTAGACGTGCTGCCAATTTTTTTTATCCAAGGCCAATAAACGGAAGTCCAGGTTTTAACACAAACGTTTTTCAATTGCAAGATAGTGACGATGCCTTTTTAGTCTCCTGTTTTCAGTGAAATTAGCATCTTTTATTTTGAATAAATCCAGTAACTTTTTAACCACATGTCCAATAATGAAAGGTTCACTGTGCACCTTTTCTGGTTGAGGATCTTGTGTCCATGGAAATGTTATCTGTTTCCTGAAATGTTCTACAGTACAGCTTTTAACTTAAATTATTTGCCTTTATTTAAGTACTAGTGTTTTCATTACTCAAAAATAAATAAAAAATGTGTATTCTTCTTATTGTGAGTGGAATCACCTCTCTACAGACCAAACCTGTAAGTTGGCTTGGTGATGCCACATGCTTTTCTCCATGGAGATATATTCACATTTAATGCAATACTGTGGAACATTCCAGGCAAAGCAACAACACTGGTGGTGGACTGTACGCCAGTGCATTTCCTTCGCTCACTTCTAACTATGCAGCAGACATAGCCGCCTTTCTAATGACATGTCAGTTAAAAACTCTGCATTCCTGTGATGGTTCCTCAGGGATAAAATCATGATAAACCCACGAAAGTCTTCACATCTTTTTAGACGCACCGCCAACTCCAGACATGCTCCGCTAATGTGATGCAATGGCCAACTGTCAGGAGGCCGTTCGTATGCAAGCTCTGAGACATCCTCACAAACGTGGAGGAGACAAAGAGGGTGACCTGTGAGCGTGTGAAGGTCAGAGCCAGTGACAGATGTGCAATTGACTTTTTGAAATTGAAAACAAAAGACACAGACAGATTGAGAGGAAACACATTCATTATGAGCCTGAAGTCAGTTGTAATCTTATTAATAATAATAATGTCCTTACCCTTCCATCCATTTAATAAGTTCCATTTAACTTTGATCCACCTCAACTTCACTTTCTTAAAATTGCACAATGTAACTTTTCAGGGGGTCATCTGCTTGTCTCCATGGATATTTTGCATTAAATGTTCTGTTGTATGGTATTAAGTGTATCTACGTTTTTTTCAAGGTAAAAAAAATACCTTGGAAAAACCTGTTTTCTGAACTGTAATCTTTCCAAATAGTATCACCTGCTTGCCTCCTTGTGGAAGTCCATACTATGAAACATTCTAGGCATAGTCATAAATGTTTCCATGGAGACAAGCTGATGGCAGAACCCAGACCAGAAAAGTTACATATTGTATCATTAAATCAACTCTAAACTGTCCAAAAATGTGCTGGAGAACAAGATCCTCTCCTGGTGAGTGAGTGGGGAGCGGTGGTATTCAGAATAACACCCTAAGACTGGAGTAAATGAACCTCATCATAGTGTAATTGCCGTGCGCAAATAAACAAATACAAATCTGTAACATAAGGAAAGAAGACTCTTAGTTTTACATCCGTAGTAGTAAAGCAAAAGAATATGCTGTTTACTCTGCATGTTTGCATGTTATGAAGCATCACGGCGCACTGAATAGAAGTTGTAATCAGCTAACACTAAGGCTGAAGGTCGCTAGGGGTGACAGACTCTGAGATTGAATGTTGAAATTGAAAAAGGAAAAGAAAAAAGCTTGACACTGCCTTACAGAGAGAAGCTGTCCGGTGAGACATAAAGGGAAGATGAAATGACAGATGTGAGTTTTGTATTACCAACATGGCTGATATTTGTCTTTCATTGCCGCTACAGAGCTGTCATGGCCAAAGGTTATCTGTATCCAGGAGAAGGCCGATGAAGACTCAACAATCTCTCAAAGGGTATCGGTGGAGGAAAGGTTGAATCGGACGATAGCCCTGCTCAAATTCCTATGTGGGATTACTACCACTTGAGCCATTCCTATATGTGTGTTTGGGAATAGGATCCAAGGTTTAATCTCAGACATACTTGACCTTTCCAAACCTACACAAATATAATGTTTAAAAAATCCGCTTTGATACTCGGCGCATTCTCAAGTGTAGACCTCGTCACCTCTCCTCTGCGGCATCGGTGAAGTTGTCTCTCATCATTGTCTGTGTTTTTCTTAATTGATGTCGCTATGAAGCAATCAGCAGGGGTTTCCATGGTGACGAGGGCGACAGCTACTCAGACGGCTTATGATGTTATGGCGTAGCATCTCTTAAGAGGATTGTACGAGAGGTGTTTGGTTTGATGTGACTAGCACGGATACAAGTGGGGCAAGTCTGGGCTAATCTGCTAATTTGATTATATTAGAGTGATAATAACGGCCTTTCAAAATCACTTTGTCATGATGAAAGTTGTTGAGGATTTTGAGTTTTGTAATTTCCAGCTAACAAAGGCATTCACTGGGGCATCACTTAATTTGGTTTTAATTATTTGCTATCATGAAATATTAAAACTTTGAGTATCAGTGGCGGAAGCAGTTGTTTACCCAAGTTAACACAAAAGCACAAATGTTTTTCACTTCCAAGATAGTCATAATGCCGCTTTTGTAGTTCATTTTGAGTGAAATTCATAGCTTCTGCATATAGGTTTTGGGGTTTTTCATTTTGCACTCTTCTCTGTAATTTAATATCGTTCTCTATTTTTAAATTGTATGATTATTATTTATGTTTTGATTCATTTGTATTGTGATTTTGATGTATTTCTTGTTCTGTAAAGCACTTTGAATTACTTTGTGTACAAATTGTGCTTTACAAATGAACTTGCCTCGCTTATGATACAGGATAAAATGTTTTTGACTGAAATTTGCACAATTTAACTTCAACAGTATATATTTTTTAGCTAAATCCAGTAACTTCTTAACCACATGGAAAACAAGATAGAACAGAGTGTTGTAAGTTTGAGAGAAGAACGAAGCCTAACTTTTACCTTTAGTTCAGTAGAGATGGCCAATTCTAGAGTTGAAATGATCCAAATAATTGTAGTAAAGGTGTATGGAGTTTGAAGACATAGTGGAGCACTTCCTGTATCACCACATGAAATCACACGGTGGAACAGTTTTTTGTTTGAGAGAAGGATCCGTGTGTTAAACAAACAGTATGTGGATGAAACAAAACCTAAAACACAACTCCAGCGATGTTTTTGATGAGGAAACAACATTATAACAGTGATCAGAAAAGCATAAAAAAGCATAATATCAGAAAAACACGATATGGGCACTTTGATGAAAACAGCAAAAGTTGTATCCTAAACTGAGTTGTTTTGCTTGACATATTCCCGTCCGTATCTCGTAAACAAGGTATAATACAGCGTGAATGTGTTTGTGGTACTCAGACGCTCTGGGCTGTATGCAGATAATACCGCTGATAGTGTGGGATTGGAAACGGCAAAACAAACCCGCATTGATTGTCCTCATCAGACACAGATACGGCTTGTAATGAAAGCAGCCTTTTGCCCCCGCTGTGAAAATCTGCACGTGATTGTTGAACTGTTCCTCTATTTACTGCAGCAGCTCACTGGGTATAGATCTTTATGCACACGTGCTTTTGTTTGTTTGCAGGACCGGGTTTACTGGACAGACCTGGAGGATGAAGCTATATACAGCGTGAACCGTTTGACTGGACACGACGTGGTGAAGGTGGCGGAGCATCTGAACAACCCCCTGGATCTGGTGGTTTTCCATGAGCAGAAGCAGCCCCAGGGTAAGGCTTCTGTAGAGGCTCAGTGTTCACACTTTCCCCCCTCTATTGTGTATTATACTGGTAAGGCCTTTTCGCAGTGGTGTATTGTTACGCCTGTCACGATAACAGTTGTGAAGTGTGATAGATTTACTAACTAAATATAGACAATAAACGATGATACTGAAACAAAATTCTAAAGCAGAATAATCCCCTAAAAATATGAGCTACACTTAAGTACTTAGTTTGTATCTATAATTATTCGTAGAAGTTCATAATTCAACCCTTTACAGCTCAAATCTTATCATAGTACAGAAAATACCCACGATAAATATTCAACCCCAAACATTATTGTTCCATCTGCCATGTATTGAACAATAGGTCGATTCAGTAATGATTGTGACAGGCCGCCCAAGAACTGCAGATGGAAAGTATCTTGGAGCTAAATCTGGCCCAGGGCAGCTTTTCTCTCTGAGATTAATGTTTTCTGTACACTGTCCATGTTTTAAACAAATAAAATAATAAGTAAATAATAAGGCCTATGTGTTGTCATGATACTAAAACTTCAAACTTAATTTCAATATTAAAGAATAGACTCTTGGTACTCGATACCAATTAAGATAATACAATGATAATCAAAAACACTCTTTCTTCAGACAATAAAATGTCAGTTTTGAATATGAAATCATAGTACTTTCGTTTATATTACCATGTGGTCTTATATCTATGTAATCCCGCAGTCGTCCAGGTAGGTTCCATAGTAGTCGATGGGCGTATACTAGTTTATGTGCTCTTATACTTGTGCTGATACAGCTCAAGATCTTTCTAAAGCTATTCGGGAAAGGTGAATGTGACTTTTTTAGTACTGATATTTGCTTAAATGAGTATATATATCCAGTAATACTGTATGTAGTTTTGATACTAGATTTAGTATTGATTATGATTTTAAAAATTGTCCACATTGTAAAACAAAAAGTAGTAAGATAAGGTGAACACATATTCAGTCTCGTATGTACACATCTGCTTCCTGAATATGACTACACAGATTAACAGTTCATAAATCCTGTCACAACCATCAAAACAAAACGGTACAAAACAATACAACCATTCGGTAGAATGTTCATTAACGTGATGGCCCAATGTAGACCAGAATGCTTTGCAGGAGGGTAGACTTTTACATGAAAGTGCTGGTGTTGCGCTTTAGTCCCCAGGGATATACTGTACATAATATTGCCTCTATCATCACAGAGCAATATGTACAGTATATGATATGTTTATGAGATTTGGATATTGTTACATCCAGTCGTGAGTACTTGAAATGGAAGTCCTACAGCAGTGTTTGCACAACTCTAAAAGTTTAATTTGCCAGGCTGTTTCTTTCTATCAGTATGTACCATAATGCATAATGTCTTGCTTTCTCTTGACTCCCAAACATGATAATGATAAAAGTTCCATTATAGCCCTTTAATGTTGTGCTAAATACCATAGTCTCTTCGTTAGGAGCAAATACACGAAAGAGGGTTTGGTTTAGTCCCATAATTTGCTTTATCTTTCTAGTTTAAACAACCCATATTATGCTAAATTGACTCTCGTGAGCTTTAAGTCATGTTATAATGCAGTTACCTCCTACATATCTGCAGTTGTGTTTTGTTTCATTCACACATGTTTTGTAGGAAGAATTTGGGTTATTCTCCAAATACTGGAAGAGTTCTTATACTTAGATAATAAGATTGGGGTAATTGAATTTGATTTAATTGAACATTTGATCTGAAGGTTCGTTAAGTTCTTTGACATGACAGGGGCCGAAATCTGAAATAAAACGTCACATTGATCAAGTAAACTGTGGTTTATGGATATTTATTGACCAAGTTTAACAGCATTTAAATATGAAGTTATGCAAATGAGTGTAGAGTGAGTAGAATGACGCTGATGTGAATGAAAGGATCATACAAAGGTCTGACATTAAGAGTTATCTAAAGTTATCAACAATTTATCAACAGCCTTCTGTGACATTTTGTGCATCCGACCAGGAGAGTGGAGATGTCCGTTTGGTGTGGTCCTTGGGTGTGGTCTTTTCGGGCGGTTTTGATGTAGTTCGAAGTCCTCAGGGCGTCAGATCTGAAGAATCAAACTGGCTGAGACAGACGGAGGCCACTGAACTAGACATTCAAAAAAAACAACTTTATCCTCAGTTTAAAGAGGAGCGGGGAACACCTTCTTAGTGTCTATTTGGTGCTGCTTAGCTCAGAATAATCACATTTCACTCAAATCCAATCAATCACTCTCATTCTCGCTTACACTTTATTATTTGTCTACAGCTCAAAATGCTCTGTTCCACCTTGTGATGTCATGAAGCGGTTGTTTTCGAATTAACAACTACCCTTTACCTTTAGTTCAGTAGAGATTACCCGAGATTTAGCTTTAGTTTTTAAAGATGGGCAGTTCCAGGGCTGAAATGATCCAAATGGTTTTAGTGAATGCATATGGAGTAAACAACATTATAACATAGATCAGAAAATAGTGTAATACGGGTCCTTTAATTGCCCCCCAGTCTTCCTTTTCTAAATTAAGCTTTTCCTTTTCCTGATTAAACCCCTTTGAACATTACGCTATCTTAGAATCCCTCATATGTAGTGTATTAAAACCGCCCACACCCATAAACAATGCACTGATAGGGAGCTCATTACAGAGACGTGTGTTTTGCATGTTAATTTTCTTCTTTGTTGCGCGGATGGGCCCAGGTGCCACCACACACCTGCTGTAGTGCACACGGCTCTTTCCAGTGTTATGAAAGGGGTCTGCATGTACGAATGTCCCATCCTTTTGTTTTGCTCTGACAGTTTTGTCTGAATGCCAGTGGGGAACTAATTGCATTTTCTTATTAATAAATCAACAGATCTGCTCCGAGGAAAATCACAAATGTGCACATGTCTGCTAAATACCAACAAAGACAAGACTACAAAGAGGCTTTAGCAGAAATACGAAATGGAAACATTATTTTTTTTTTATGTTTTGCAAGTTATTAGAAAGTATGAGTAAATACTGTGATGTGACGATGCTTTTTGTTTTGCGTTGTACCGTATATCTCATCTTTAATAACATTGTGCAAAGCGGATACAACGTAAACAAGAATTATTCACAAATGTTATGGCCTTGTCCTGGAATCAGTCAGTAAATAAGTGAGAGAATACATTTATAATATTGAAAATTAACTGTACTTTTCCACTTAGCAAACCAACAAAAAAAAGTGGTAGTAGTAGTCGTAGTAGTAGTAGTAGTAGTAGCAGTAGCAGCAGTAGTAGTAGTAGCAGTCGTAGGAGTCGTAGTAGTCATAGTAGTAGTAGTAGTCGTAATAGTAGTAGTAGTAGCAGTAGCAGCAGTAGTAGTAGTAGCAGTCGTAGGAGTCGTAGTAGTCATAGTAGTAGTAGTAGTCGTAGTAGTAGCAGTAGCAGTAGCAGCAGTAGTAGTAGTAGCAGTCGTAGGAGTCGTAGTAGTCATAGTAGTAGTAGTAGTCGTAATAGTAGTAGTAGTAGCAGTAGCAGCAGTAGTAGTAGTAGTAGCAGTAGCAGTAGTAGTAGTAGCAGCAGTAGCAGTAGTAGTAGTTGTAGCAGTAGTAGTAGCAGTAGTAGTATTTGTTGTGGTAGTAGCTTTTAACCTAAGGAATTAACTGGGCACTAGCAGCTCAGTTGGCAGAGTTTTTGTCCACTCATCTGAAGGTTGGTGGTGTGATTCCAGCTCTTCCAGACACTTAACCCAACTTTCCCCCGGTGTCTGCGTACACTGTATGGACGTGTGTGTGAATGGGTGAATGGTTCCTTGATGTAAAGCGCTTTGAGTGCCTTGAAAAAAGAGCTATATAAAAATGTGATCATTTACCAACTGTGTAACACTTGTATTTTTAATATTGCAACATGGGACCAAACACTTAGTATTTACCCCTTTACCAGGTGGTCACTGGTTTGATCTGTGAACTACATATAAACATGTGGCCAGTACCTACTACAGCAGCTACTATTACACTCTGTATTGCAGTCATTTCATAATTACTGTCTGTCCATTATATCATAAGGAAGCATGAATGACAAAAGTTCTATTATCTTCAATAAGAATATAATTACTGCTTTATGATTTTTCTATCACACTTCTGAATATTTTGAAATACTTTCTCAAAATTCCTCTTCTCTCCTTTCACACTTTCTATGTCGAGTTTTTTCATCTGAAATATTTTTGTCCACCCAACTGTTCTTTGAAGTTTTATATTTCTGTCTGTAAGTGCAGCACATGGCATAAATTCAACGCCATGTTTTGGTTGTTAATTAAAATTTTAAGCATCTCTGTCAGATATATATATTTTTGAATCTTTGTAGTTTTATTATAGAATTTAACTTTTCTGAACCATTACATCTACTCTGCCTTATTTCTCTATCTCATGTGAATGTAAGATGTAACATTTTCAGTGGTAAACTAGTATATTATAGCAAAGTTGTGGGTAAGCCTCATCTTAACCAGCATCTTTTTCAGCTGGATCGTGATAAAAAATAAATCATGAAAAACACATTGGAAAGAGGTTGCCTCTTTTGAGGAATTTTGTGGTTAAAAATATAGTTTCAAGTTGTATCTTTGACAGTTTGGCTGTGACATGAGGTGGTGACTTCAATTTAAATATGCACAGAAAATAAGTTTGAGAAGGACAGATCTTGTCAAACTTCTGCAGGCGTTAACAAGATATAAAACTTACATATTTTGAAGGCTATGTGATTTTTGGTGGGGTCATGGCAGCTTCCAAACTCCATATTATGTATAAGCTACTGTGGGTTTCACATTTGCATCAGTTTTGTCTTATGTTAATTTTATTTGAAGAAAATAAAAGCTAATTTCAGTCTCTGCACTGGTATTGCAATCAGTATGAGAACTGAAAAAGCTGGATCGGTCTAAACTAACCAATAATAATGCACTGGTTTTATCTAACGCTTTTCTAGACACTCAAAGCCGCTTTGCAGTTCATTATTCATTCACTCCACATGCCTGGGGCAGACTGACAGAAGCGCGGCTGCCAATCTGCGCCATTGGCCCCTCTGACCACCATCAGTCACGCACACACCATTTTCATACTAGGCAGGAGAAGTGGCTTGCTTAAGGACACAATGACTTTTGATTTTCCCAACACCCAAGTCCTAACCAGGCCCGGCCCTGCTGAGCTTCTGAGATCTGACGAGATCAGGCTTTAATGAGCTGGTATAGCCACGAAATTATTTTGGCTGTAACTATGTAACTTTGTACGTTGTAAACAAATATTTTTAGATGGGTTTTTGTTATTGTTCTTTTTTTTAGTATCATCTTCTTTGCGTCGTTTGCAAACCCTTCTCTATCTGATTTGTAAAATTTGCCATTTATACTTGCATACTGGTAATATTAATATAATACATACAAAAATGTGTGTATAAAAATGCATGTTTGTACTTCGTATAATACCATCTCTCCCCATTTGGTCAAGATTGTACACCTCTCTTGCAAAAATCTTTTTTTTTTCTTTTTTCATTCAACCTTTATTTAACCAGGAGAACATCACTGATATTAAAAAAAAAAACAGTTCAGTTCATCATTAATCAAAAACAGAGGAGCCTGAGCCATGATTGCACATCGTCCACTAGATAAAGCACTTGATAAAACAACTGCTCCCATAAACTGCTCCCTGCCTCCTGTATATTTCACATGAAGGTCATATAATAGAAATGCATGACAGTAATTCCTGTTGTATTTTATGTGTGCAGCTCCAGACACGTGTAACCTGGGCAGTCTTCCTAACGGGGGCTGTGAGTACCTGTGTCTGCGCGCCCCTCAGATCACCGAGCACTCCCCCAAATACACCTGCGCCTGTCCTGACGGCATGGAGCTGGGCCCAGACATGAGGCGCTGTGCTGTCGGTAAGAACACAACTATATGTATGTAATGCAATCTAAATGTATTATACCTGTGCATTCATCCAGCATTGCAATATAAAAGGGTATTTTCTACTCATTGGTCACCTGTGGTCAGGGTTTTTCTATGTCTTATCAAAGGGTCATATTTCAATGTCGTCTCAGGTAAGGTTGGTGCATGATATTGTGACAAACTGTGTTAGAATATGTTATAAATTATGTATCTTAGGTTCAAATATAGGTTCACTTTCATATTCTAGATTTTAAAGATGCCTGGGATCTATACAACTCTATGGGAGATGCAGTGTTCTTGAAAGAAATATCCAAATCCAGGTTCAACATCTGTAGATCATAACATTATATTTTGGCCTCATAAAAATGCTGTATTAATCTTCCGCTGAAATAATCCACTGACAACAATCATCGCTTTTTGTGTTGAATAATGGCACTGCTTTCTGAAGCTATTGTGAATTTTTTGTTTATTCATTCTAACACAGAAGACATTGAACTTTGTGCTAGTTTTTGTTTCGTGTGAATAAGCCCAGTAATTACAGAGATTTTAATCATAAACCAGGTCATTATCATCATAAACCATCAGCATTTTAACAATTAACCAGCCAAAGATCTCACATTTGAGGTTTTATGATTTATCCAGTGCTGTGTAATCTTCTGTATTTAGTTAGTCACTGTGGACATGATGCACTGTGTAACTTTTTGGTTGGGGGTCCTTCACCTACTAGTTTCTATGGATAATATGTCATTTCCCTACCTGGAATATTCCCCAGTATGACAGTAAACAGCTCTACCTTACATTCATTAAATTACAAGTGGTTTTATACCTCAAAAATATCTAGTAAAACAGGCATTCTGACTGTGAGCGGAGTCGCCTCTCCACAGATCTGACCTGTAACTTGGTCTGGTTTATTCTCCATGAAGATAAAAAAGATAAAAAGACACATCAGTGAAGAAAGGCATTTGACGGACCCTTCACCAGAAAAGCCGCACAATAGACCTTTAAGAAAGTCTTTTATTTTCCACTGCTCTTATTGTCGTCTTCACACCCCTATATATATAAAATACACCATCTCATTCATAAAATCCAGTGACAGTAAAGAAGATGCTATCAAGGTCAAGGTATCCCCCAGTCTGCTTGTGGTCCCCGGACACCCATAAGATTATTCCACTGTCCTAATTCCAGCAGTGACACCCGCCCTCCCTCTCCCCAGCCACCTCAGTCGCACATGCATTTGTTAACGGGCCGCTCGGCTGCAGCTCACCTTGCAGCAGGTGAGCTGAAAGGCGCTGACACAGAGAGAGCAGAGAAACAAATGATGATGTGCAGTATATAGGACAGTATACCTTAGAGGAGGAACAGGCCTATAGGATACACACAACCACTATTTATGGACTATGTTGTTAAAACCGACTGAGAATTTTAAATGAATCAAAGCGACTAGGAATTTTACAAGAATTGTTATAAGATTGTGCACATAAGAGAAAAATTATCTTGTGAGATAGTGTCTATATTGAAATTGGACAAATTGGAAAAATGGATTACTTATTGGTGAGTTGCATCTCTTACAGTTCTAAAGAGCAGTAATGGAAACAAAAATATCAAATAAACCAAAAGTTGTGAGGCCAAAATGGGAAACTGACTCATGAAATGTATATATTAGGAATTATCAACCTGGTCTTGTTTCATGGACCGAATCTCGTATCTTGTCTTCTGTTGAGGAAATTGTGTCTCGGCCCATGTCCAATATCCACCAAAAGAACGCTCCCTCAATGCTGCCGCTTCTACAGAATCACAAGTAATAACAATGTTCTTATTTAAAGGTGCGCTGCGTAGCATTTCTAGAGGAGGGTCCGCCACCTACTTGACTCCATGGAAATGTTATTACTTTGTCTAGAATATTCACAGAAGGAATTATTATGTTTTTTAACAATAGAAACACCTGTAATTAATAAATGATGGATAGATATTTTTAATTTCATACTATAGAACATTCCAGAGAAGGCTACAACATTTCCACGGGGACAAGGTAGCGGATCCTCCACCAGAAAAGTTGCGCAGTGCATCTTTAAGTAACTATTTATGTAACTACTGTAGCCTAAAGACCGTAATCATGCAGGAACGTTATATTATGAAGTGACAGGGGCTGATGTGGTTCAGTTTTGGGGGGATTTATCTTTTTTTTTTTCATAACCAAAATATTGGGCGCAAGCTGCTGTTGTGTCCTTAGGCAAAACACATCTATTTTATCTAACTATGAATGTGATGTATGTCGAGGAAGAGGCTGCTGGCTCAGATTGGCAGTAACATCTGTCATTCAGCCCCGGGGCAGCTGCTGTCACAGAAATGAAGAAATGCAACGTAGGGCACTTTGGTATAGCAAATAAAATGTATATATAAATACTACGACACGTATTATTATCCTTAAAGTGTTTCACCAACACCCAGCCTGCAAGTGTATATTAAGTATTTTGATCTTTTTTTCCAAATACCTGACAAAACGTGTGCTTTAGACTATATTATATGCTGACATGGTAACACACTTTTTATTAAAACCTGTGTAATTGTGTAACTTCTCTAAAACTAATTGATAAAACTCAATTTCAACTTTCAATCTTTAATTTTCCATTTTTTTCTCTTCCCTGTACAGTCCGACCAAGAACAACCACCACCTCCGCTACCACCACAACAACTACTACTACTACTACTACTACAACAAGTACAACAACTTCACCTCCTACAACTACTACTTCTACTACGACTACAACACCAGCCCCGACTACCACCAGCACTACTACAACTACTGCAACTTCTACTACAACTACTGCAAGTAAACCTGTCTCCACAACGACACATTCCCCCGCACAGACTACGCCTCAGTCTCCCAAAAGCACCTCCACAGAGCAGGTCCACAGCACCACAACAGAGAGGAGCACCCACAGCAGCACCCACAGGAGCACAGAGAGCAGCAGTACCAGGCAGACACCCACCTCCTCACACACACCCATGCTGGGGCCCACAGCTCCGGACGGGGTGCAGAGGGAGAGCAACGGCAATCTGTCACATAGAGGTAAGGAGTTTTGTTTATTTGTGTACTACAGGAAGTTTTGTGCAACGTTTTGATTTTAAACACTGGAGTTATCCCATATGCCAATGTTGTGGTGATTACATGTCTACTTTTGATTATAATGAGTTGTTATTTTGTCCAAACAATACATTTTAGTGTCATTCTATTTCAGGTTTGTGTAAAGAACAAGTTAAATTACATCTTTGATATCCTAAAGCACTATTTTAAGACCAACTAAACGGAAAACTATTGTGGCTACTATAATAAACTTTGACACTCCATTTTGCTAAGACCAATTAGATTGTCTTAAAGCACTAAGTTTTATTAGTAATATAACAGCAGGAAGAGGAGTAGAAATTGTACTTAAAATGAGTCTTTGCTGTGTCACTGAATTACATTGTGGTCAAATTAATTACATTTTTTATATATTTGCATTCAATACGTCACCATTTATGTTATATTTAGGGAATACGTTTAAATTGAAATTCTATTTATTTAAAACAAGTTGCAAAGTAAGTGTGTATTGCAGGGGTGTCAAACTCATTTTGGTCCGGGGGCCGTATGCAACCTACTTTGATCCCAAAAGGGCCGGATCAGAAAACTCGGTTCTCTCTTCAAGTTATCATATTTTTCTCCGTGTCTCGTAGTGGTGTTTAAGATTATATTCCTCGAGCAACGCCACTTGTTCCAAACACACTGAGCACAGATTTCCCATTCACCTCTGTCAACAAATAAGAATTAGACTATTTTTCTTGGGAAATCCTGAACTCAGCATCTGCTTTTCTCATTTTTTAACATTTTGATGAGGGTTAATGAGGGTCACGGTCGACAGTCAAAGCGATCGTCCTTTAAGAGCGTTTGGAAAGAGGAAAGTCTTCATTTGTGCTGCTCTGGTAGAGTTGCAACGTACAGAAATGCCGGAGACGCTGCTATGCTAAACGGTGCAGAAAATTAACAGAAAAATCTGAAAATTTTAAGTATTTTAATAGAAAAATCAACCGAGGGCCAGATTAAAGGTCTTGGAGGGCCGGATCTGGCCCCCGGGCCGCATGTTTGACACATGTGGTGTATTGCATTAAAAAACCTTATATGTCGGAACAGAAATGGCATATATTTATATTTTCGATAGCTTAGACTCGCAGGGGTCTCCAACCAGTAACTCTCCATCCCCTTCCAAGTAGCTCGCCAAGGGATTTCAGATTCCATTGTGCTGAGTAACAAAAATGTGTTTAATTACACGCTTATTACCATTGTAAATGTATAATTTTGACGCTCAACTGTGTGCACTAATGATTTGACAATGGTTTATGTTTTATAGGCGTCTAACTGTACCCAAAGACTTACCCTCTTCCTTATAATCATCTCCACTTCTTGCGGCGGCTAAAATGTGTATCTCTCTCTGTCTTTTGTTTTGTAAAGGTGGCTCACTGGAGGAAAAAGGTTGGAGACCCTTGGCTTAGAGTTTATTAGACTGTTCTACTTTAGAAGCTCTCAGCCAAGTCCACTGATAAGCAGTATTTTCAAAGTGAATACTAGATCTGTGTACCAGCACTACTGAGTGAATTGGTAATGTACGTATTCTTTATGTGGAGGTCACTTGAAATACATCACAAAGAATCATGTGATATATAAACTTGAACAGAGTATAGCAAATAAATCATGTTTTTAAGCTTATGGCATATGTAGAGATTGATACACGTCTACAAAAACAAAGTACTGCCCCCCTACTGTTTCACACAGCTGGAATTTCCAACCAGGACTTTAAACATTTCCTCGCGTTTGTGGATCCATCCGTCCATCTCCCTCTGGTCCTCTTCTACTATTTCATGCTCTCGTCAGTAGCTCCCTGGGTCTGCAAGCTGCACATCCCCAGCGCTACATGTAACACAGTTGTCAAGTCTAACCAGTGACAGACCGGCCCCTCCCTCTCTCCCATCCCTTCTTCTTTTTTCACATGGTTTCTGAAGCTTTACACTAAGAGCCTGCAGTGTGTCCTCCATTGTCTTCAGTCGAGCTTTCTGCAGACAAAAATAGCAGCTCACAATGCATTTCCCATTAACACTGCCAAACAAAATAATGGAACAAGTTTGGAAAGATTTGTAATTTGTTTGTGATTGTAAAGTGGGAATACAGAATTTCTAGTAGTGCATAGTAAACTGCTTAATGTGTCGTGATTGCTGGATTACATGTATTTACCAGTTATGATTTAGAGTCAGATAGTACACTTCTGTTTACTCAAGTGCGTATAGTGGATATTTAAATACATTTCGAGTGAATATTGTAATATATTAAGAAAATGTTTTGATTACTACACTGCAAAGCTTAAGATATAAACACTTAAATCTATCAGAAAATGACTTAGTGAAATTATCTTGTTGCATGGGCAGATCATTTAATTTGATAAGTTATCTTAAAATAAAGTACCTCTAGCCTAGAATTAAGCAGTCTCAGAACTAGTAAGTAGATAATAAATCAGAAAACAAGATGAATAACCTGATAAAAGTTTTAAAATCTTGGCCAGATCAGAGAAATTTGCAGTGTGCAAAAGTCTAGAAATGACACAAGCTTTATGTTCACAATATTAAATGACTCAAACATGTGTATTTCCTTCAAACAGGATTCAGTTTCTCAGTTTTGTGGTCTACGCTTTGAAAATACCTGATTTTGGACATTGCTCCCAGACAGTTACTTCCCATATGCTTCAACTGTAATAGCAGTAATGGTACTCTTACTTGAGTACATTTTCTGCTACTCTACCCTCTTTTCTTATTATGTGAACACTTCTTTGTATTAAGATTATAACTACGCATTTGAAATTTTATCTTGACTTGGTTTTAGTTCTTATTTTAAAACATAAAGAGAGAAACATGACCGTTTGAAAGCTTGATGTGTAATAATAATATTTTAGTGGGTGTTTTAATAGATTCAAGCATCAGATGTTCATTCACATCACTTTCTTCTGTTCATTCACTGAAAGGGAAATAGGATTCAAATGGGAAAATCCAGTCATCATCACTTTTGACCCACTAATGTTAATCTCATTTCCTCAGTGCGTGCCCTGGTTTAACTGTCTGACCTATTTTCAGCTCAGTTCAAACTGTTAGATTAAAACCTTTTCAAATACACTCACCTCTGTGCCAGGCCGTGTGGCTCAGTGATACAGTGCAGGATGTTTACAGGGGTACTTTTGTGTGTTCAAGCTCTCATCTCTAAAGATCAGTAATTCTCTGCACTGGTAGACTTTTGCCGGAGCTAGAATAGAAGTGGCTAGTCTCTGGTTCATAGATAAATCTTTAGTCCAATACTGCACTGCCAACCCTAACCCCCTCTAATAATAATACATATTGTTACATAGTAATAATGATACTTATATATGCCTAAAATCATAATATCTCATTTTAAACCCAAATAATTATTATTATTGATGCTTTGCAGTGACGTCATGCTGGGGGTAGCAAACACTGTCAAAAAAGTTTTAAGTCTGAAAAGAAAAAATGCTAAATGGATTTAAACAGCACATTTTCAGGAGCCTGTGATCAATACAAGCATCCAGGGTCCTGTTTAGGAGTTTGATATTCAATAAAAAAGTGAGAGTGACTAACTGAAAAACTGCTTGCTGGCTTGTGATTGTTGTAGTTCCAACTAAACCAGCTCTTTCTGGTGGTTAAAAGATGAAAGTCTAACAAGCTTCAGATGGAGCAGTGGCAAGGCAAATTTATTTGTATCGCACAATTTGTACACAAGGTAATTCAAAGTGCTTTACAGAATAAGAAATACATTAAAATCACAATACAAACAAATAAAAACATAAATAGTTTTCATAGAAAAGAGAGAAAGATTCAAGGTTCAAGATTCAAAGCTTTATTGTCATATGTACAGTAAAGAAACATGTTTCCCTGTACAATGAAATTCTTACTTTGCTGCCCACACCGGATGCACACAAGTATACACACAGCAGTCAACAGTCAAATAGAAAAATGTGCAATAGTCAATAATAGTGCAATAGTCAGTGATAGTGCAAGTTATTAATGTGCTGGGGTGGGGGGCTGTTGCTCAACAGTTCAGAAGTCTGATAGCTATTGGGAAGAAAGAGTTCATTAAATTAGAGAGAATTAGAGAGAAGAATGCGGAATGAGAAATGAATATCTTTCAGTCATACGCAGCTAAACAGAACCGTGTTTAGCCTGGATTTAAACAGAGTCGAAGTAGAGTCTGTCTCACATGTTCAGACTGTTCCAGGTTTTAGCTGCATGAATCTGAAACTCTGACTCCCCGAGTTTAGTCCGGACTCTGGGCACCAGCAGGAGGCCGGTCCCTGAGGTCCTCAGAGTGCAGATGGTTCATACAGCACTAACATGTCACAGATGTACTTTGGAGCATTTGGCCATGGAGAGACTTGTGCACAAGCAGAGCTGCTTTAAAGTCTATTCTCTAAGCCACAGGGGGCAGTGCAGAGACCTGAGCACAGGACTTATGTGCTCATACTTCCTGCTACCTACTGGAGACAAACGCATGGATAAGTCTCTCCAAGTCTGCTTTAGACAGCAGACCTTTGATTTTTGCTATGTTTTTTAGATGATAAAAGGCTGCCGATGTTATTGATTTGATGTGGCTGTTAAAGTTCAAGTCTGAGTCCATTATTATTCCTAGATTTCTAGCCTGATTTGAAGGTTTTAGAGAGAGACACTGGAGGTGATTGCTGACACTCTCTCTTTGTTTCTGTGGGCCAAAGACTATGACTTGTGTCTTGTGTGTCAGTGCTTATAGTTAGCATCAGATCCCCGGGTGATGTTAATAACATCAGTGGCAAAGTAAAAGCCTCGGCCTTTTTCATCAGTGGCGTTAAGATTAATTTGTACTGAGGCACTAAATTACTCCAACCTCCTATCTCCAAATGGTCTGTTCTTTTTTCTGATAAATGTCTGCACTGTAAAAATGTGTTTTCAGATTTTAGGCTGTGGGAAAGTCTCCGTCTGTGGCTGTTCCACTTTCTCCTCTTCAGACACGTCCTTTTTAAGACTGGACCTGATATTGCTGCAAGTTCTGTGGCACTCAGAAGTTTGCGAGGCATTTCTCTGACCAGTGTGCTCCAGATGAGAGGAGGAGAGAGGGAGGAAGAGAGGCTGGACCCCCAGGAAGAGGAGCTGGTGTCACTGACATCAGCTAATGGGCAAATCAGGGTGGATGGGAAGAGGAGGAAGGAGTGGAGTGGATAGAAGGGGATGAGAGTGAGAGAGGAGAATGGAGGGAGAGAATAGATTTTGAAGCATGATATATTGCTACCAAGAAATATTACAATACACGATAATACTAAAATAATAATAAAGCAGGATACTCTCAGTTAAACAAAATTTTAATCATGAGCTGCAACAAATAAATGGCAGAACAAATCAATAATAAGAAGCCATAGATGTTATTTATTCTACCCTCTACTGTACAGCTCAGGTTGTATAGTACAGAAAAATGATTAAAATCTCCTCATTATTACAAAGAAATGTACACACGATGAATATTGAGCCCCAAAAATTATAATTTGATAAGTCTGTATAGTAATTATCATGATAGGTATGCTTGTCTTTGTAAAAGTGGGGAGATTTGGGGTATTTTTTGTTGTAGTACAATAAGATTTGAGCTGCAGAGGGTTGAATAACTGACTTCTCTGGCTAATTATTGGTTCATTCTGCTTTTTATTTGTTGCCTTGTTGCCTTGATGCTGTCTATTTAAAACTGATTTACTGGGATTATCCTGCATTATTGTTATTGTGTGAGTGGCATAAAGTAGTTCAATATTATAGTTTATCAGAGTATATGTCTGGAGTAATATATATCATGCTTCAAATTGTGTATTCGTGACAGACCTAGTGACAAGCCTAAGGGAGAAAGAGGGGATAGAAAGTAGAGAGTGGGAGTGAGAGAAGACAGAGATGAAGAGGAGGAGAGGGGGAACGGTATGAATGGAGAGAGGAGATTGGAGAGGAAGAGAGGAAAAAAATAGGAGAGAAAGCGAGGGAGAGGTGGGACTCACAGACAGTGAAAATGGGGCATGAACGCGGACACATCTCCAGAGCCACGGGCCGCTGTTATCATTTACACCTGAGCGCACTCTGTCAGCTCCGCTCCTCAACTTTTACCCCCGACCGCCATGCACCTCACCCCCCCTAATATGAGCCCGTGCACAGACCTGTGTGTGGGCTGCACCTGGAGTCGAGATGGAGACAACAACATCTGGTGCGAGGCTGGTGCTCAGACATGCTTTTAGTGGTGCCAGGGAGCTTCACGCGCTGGTGCTAATCTTGTCAACGGTATCATCATGCAGTGGTCCCTCGTTTACGTTCTTAAAAGAAGCCGCAATAGGCGAAATCCGCGGAGTAGTCAGCTTTATTTTTTACAATTTTTAGATATGTTTTAAGGCTGTACAGTAAAACCCCTCACAACACACTTTATACACTTTTCTCAGACAGATTTCGCGATCTAAACAGAGGAGCGAAGGGGAGGAATCCTCGATTACACAAAACACAATGCGCGGGTTCTCCCTTAGCCAATCAGAACGCAGAACACAAAGCATGTTCATACACTGTCAAATAAAAGTGCGTAAAATTTCACACAAAAAATCTGAGAGGCAGCGAAAGGTGAACTGCGTTATAGTGAGGGACGACTGTATATGTAACTTGTGCATGTTTTAGGCTGATGCTAGAAACTTGGAAGGACAAAAAGAATATGCAAACTTCACTGACACTCTGAAGTAGTTGGACACATAGGTCTGGGCATATGGGCAAAAAGAAAATCATATCATTTGATCGCCATTTTTGTTTTAATTTAATGGTGCACTGTGTAACTTTGGGTTGGGGGTTCATCACCTGCTTGTTACGATGGAGATGTTGTTGCTCTGCCTGGAATGTTCCACAGCTCTGTCTTATATTTATTCAATTACAGGTGGTTTTATAGCTCAAAAAAAAAAAAATCTAGAAAATTCTGACTGTGAGTAGGATTGCCTCTCCACAGAGCTGACCTGTAACAACGGATCCTCCACCACAATTCATCTTTAACATTTTGTCAATAAAACAAGTAAATATGACTGTTTAAAATAAGGTATAGAGACATAGACAGTACAATACAGTAGAGGAATTAAAATCACATACTTTCACTGCACTATATTGACAGAGTAAATGCCGATTCAAAAGCTCCAAAGTGAACAATATGATCTGCAACTATCTGAGGAAGATGAAATCAAAATTTGATTAATTGCACAGCCCAGAAGTATTTGAAGAATTTTAAAACTTTGACTGCATAATCATCACAAATGTTTTAGATGTTTCTGAAAAAATCCAATGAGCTGAAAAGTTACAAAAGATAAAGGAATTTCCGTGTCCATGAGCACAACAAGGAACTAATGATTAAGTTAAAACACAACGTTATGCAAGTGCACAAACTATTAAAGGTACGGCTTGATCAGTGTGTAATGATCTACAGTCTCCATCTACATACTAATACTTGACACTAAAACTAGTATCGAAACTATATACGCTTATAAAATACTAAAGAAGTTACATTCATAGGACTGAAATGAACCTTTCTTAAAGCCTTAGAATAATCTTGAGCTGTATTAAGACAAGTATAAGAGCACATAGACTAGTATAGGCCCATGGACCACTATCAAACATACCCGGACCATTGAGGATAGTACAGATACACAGATAATACTATACAAGAAAGTACTACAATTTAACATATGTTTTTTACTGTTATTGTGGTTTAGAAATCTGTAGTGAATACTGAGTCTATTCCTTAGTGTGAAATCAAGTTTGAAATTTTAGTATTATGACAACACTACAGGTAAAGACATTGTATCAGGAAGTACACGGTTTTACATTTTGCATTTGCGTCTGTAATGACCCTGGCGATACATTGGCAAACTTCGCCAACCATCTTTTGCATTACAACATCTCATTTTACTCCCGTGTCTTTCTGAAATGTCTTTTTTCATTCACACATGGACGGACAGATGGCTTTGTCTTTATTTTATGCTAATGTTTTTTACTTTGCAGCGGGGTGCTTTTGTGCTGTGGTAGACTGGTTCCTTCCCCCCGGCATTTCTTTAGGGATCGTGTTTGGAGTTTAAACTTTTATCTTTTCTCTCTGTCTCTTGTCGTTTCGGATGCAGCTGCCAGTGATCACTACCTCATAGGGAACAACATCACCGTGGCCGTGCTGGGGATTGTGATTCCGATCGGTGAGTATGCGGGCCTCCGATCGTCTCTGCTTTGGGCTTTTCCCTCCTTGTCCTCCATTTTGTGTCTCGCTTCGTCTGAGCATGCTGCAGGTGACTGTGGAGATGCATGTGTGACTCTGTGGTTTGAGTGGTTAGTGCACTAATGCTTAACGGTACTATTAATTCGTTCTTTGTTAATAATTACTTACCATTTTGTGTACTTCAAACTTTTTGCTTCAGTACAAATATCAGTACATCACTTACAACATTTAAACTAACATTTTAACTTCATACTGACATTGTTATCATCATTTTAATAGAGTATATTCTTATACTTTTACTGAATTGTGTGACAAACATAACAACTGTATATGTGAAAAATGACAAATGTTACAATAATAATATATTCATTATAGTGGTGTGTATGGAATATACACCAAATATTTCTATAGAAAATCAGCCTTAAATTTCCTGGACAAGCCAATATATTGTTTTTTTTTACTTAAGTTGCTCCCATATTTTACCTGCTAATTCACTCCGTTCTCCACATTCTCATATTTTGTGCATAATAGCCTAATAATCCTTGTAATCCTAATGAAATAATTTGTAAAATTAATAAATACATTAATTAATTAAATGACTCTATAACTGCAACCCTAAAGATGAGCAAATTAGAGGCACCACATTAGTTGTAATAATTTCAGATGGAAGGCAGGGGCTTTTATACTTGGAAGAGAGAAGGTTTTTGAATGAAATATCCACAGAAATAACTATCCTGTAATCCAGATTAAAAAGAAATTTTGACAGTGAAACAGCAAATTCCAAATTCAATTTCAAAATAGAGCTTAATAAATGTCTTAACATTCTCTCTGGTTCACTGTTTGTTTTCTTTATTTATTTTTTCCACTTTCTACATTTTAGACATACACAGAAGACATTAAACATATGAAGCAAGATATATGGAATTATCTAGGAAAGAAAAAAGTGAAATAAAGAAAGCAAAAGAGTGGCTACTTTGAGGATTTGGATATAGAATTTAAAAGAGTGTAATTTAACTTCTTCATATCTTAATTGCCTGTATTTGAGGTCTTTTGTATGTATACTGTAGAAAGTAGTAAAAATACAGAAGAAAAAACCTGAATGAGATGGTGTATCTAAACTTTTGACTAGTAGCGTTCATATATACACTAGGGAAGTCCCAATCTGATATTCAGTATCAGTATCGAACATGTAATCGCTGCAAACAAACAAGTTTCTCGTGGAGGAACCAGCAGAGCCACTTTAACACGACCAATTTGATTCTTCACTTACAAAAGAATCATCCGGACGAGTTTGAGATTTACAAGCGCAAAGGGGCAAAGCGGCAAAGTTCCTTCCATTCCTTAGGGTTGAGTTAAAAAATTGCAATGGTATCAGAAAGAGCACTCCTTAAAAAAATCGGATCGAAAGCCAAAAGATCTTGATCGGGACATCTCTAATACACGCATGTAAAAACGTAGAAAGAGACCGCAGTAACAGAGCACTTTCCTAATCACCCACAGCTAATATATATTCATTAGCTTAGATTAAACTCTCAAATTCAAATTTAATGCATATTATTACTTCGTGCTGTGGCAGAATCCTTATATCGCTTTCATATATGTCACTAATTGAGATGGACCATTTTAAACGGTTTGATAAGTTAGGAAAGCTTATTGCAAACCCTGCAAACCCACTGTTCTGGTCTTTTATTGCAGGCAAATTAGATATCCCCTCATTAGACCTACACCCAAGAGAAACTGAACCCACTACACTCTATTCCTCTATTGTTTCACTGTTTATGAATGCCATAAATCTTCTCCATCCAGCATTTTGGCAGCTTTGAAACATTAATTACTGTTGGGAATCTTTAAGGACCAGATTCCGAGTTTTCCCCCTTTTGCTCCCCGCCCACACACACACTTCCACGGGGGGGACGGAGGCAGACGATTAGCACCATTTAAGCCAAAGCCAGTCTTCGTAATTGCTCTGAAAATTCCTAAATGAGCGGGGAAAGCTGATGTTTTTTTAAGCTCCAAGAACAAAGAGTATGAGGGGTTTCCAGGCCCATTTCACAGGGATCTCCAGGGGCTGGCCAAGTAAAGGGCAATTAGACTATTCTGCTAGAGACGTGTGAGGGATGCCATATACAAACACAAATTTTAACTTATTTTGTCTAATACTCCTCTGATTTGGACTGTAGCCTACTATCTGGGCCGTGTCTCTCTTTCCTCCCTTCCTTTTCCTTGATTCCTCTCCTCGATTCTGCAGGAAATAGGTGAGGAAGTCCCACCCACAGAGGAGACACAGGGGGTAGAGAGGATATAAACTCCTCGCTGAAACCAATAAAGTTTGATTCTTTTCTCTTATGTCTGTCTCCTGAAGCTCCCTCGTCATATTTACATATTTAAGTGGAGGATCGAGGAGAGGAATCAAGGAGAAGGAAGCGAGGAAAGAGAATTGAGACGCGGCCCTGGACTTCCTACATGGCACTATGGTTACCATAGTGATATGCTAATCAGATAGCAGAGACAAAGCTTATCTGGAATACAGTGGTTTGTCTCCCGATATCTTCCTGGGATCACGCCAGTCGCCCTCTGCGATCCAGAATATTTAGATCAGGAATCATGCTAAATATGTGCAAGTGCTAAATATATTCATTTCGCTTAAAATGTTCTGTTTAAATTTCAGATCTGATTTCAATAGGAAAATGTGCAATATTTTATTTTTATTTTGATATCACGATGATGAGAAGAGCTTTTTTACTAGGGTGTTTTTAAAGGTCTTCTATCACACAAAATTGACAATTGTGAGCTTTAAGTCAAGTCATAACATACCTGGAGTTGTGTTTTGTTTGTTTGAGCATTACTTTATTATTAGTCTTTCTCTATCTCCAAAGCTCAAAATGCTCTATTCCACCTTGTGATGTTGTCAAGGTAACAGCTACATTTTACCTTTATTTCAGTAGAGATTAGCACTTCCAGGGCTGAAATTATCCAACTGATTCTAGTGAAAGCGTATGGAGTTTAAAAACACAGTGGAGCATTTCCTGTATTCCCACATGACATCAAAAAGTTGAACAGTATTTTCTGTTTGAGAGAAGAGCTCAGCCTAAATATGCAGGTTTGTGTGTTAAATGTGTGAATAAACAAAACACAACTCCAGGTATGTTTCTGACGAGGAAACAGCATTATAACAGAGATCAGAAAAAAGCAGAATATTGGCCCAAAATGAACAGTTTCTTTAATATTACCATATACTCTTATACAAATACTGTCAACGATGTTCAAAAACTTCAGAAAAGTGGACTTTTACTACTTGTTTCAATGACTAGTTTGCTATTGTTTCTTAGTATTAGTATTTTATGTAAATCCTACTAGCTGTTCCTCCTTCATGCTGCTTGCCTGCTTTTGTGTCCACTTAAAGTTGTTTGCTAAAGCACATGTATAAACTGTGCATGTCAGCAGTGCACATGTCCATATGTGTGTGTTAGACTTGTTGTATTTTTCTGAATGAAAGACCGGAAACAGATTGACAGAAGCAAATGAAGGCTCATTATTTTCACGCGTGTGTATTTCGACACACGTCAATTACACTGCTGAGCTGGTTGGCGTCTGCTTTGGCCTCGCACTGTGCACCAAATGACATTATTGATGCAAATTACAGGAAACCATTTGATTTTATTCCCACTACAAATTACATGCGTTTATATATTATTAGTGAATCGATTCATTTTAAAGTGAAACATGTCAAAAAGTTAGAGCAGAAAAGTGGATCCTGGCAGTTTTTTTATAACTCTGTTTTGGTCATTGACTTGCAGCTGTTTTAAAAAGTTATTCTATAATACCGTATTTTTAAAGCTCCACTATGTAACTTTTATTATTGGGCGTCGACCACCTGCTTGAGATGGCATTGCTTAGTCTAAAATGTTCCAACATGTGGCTTTAAATTTCAGTTAAAGGTGTTTTCATTGTAAAATCTTAAAAAATATTTAAGATTGTAAGCAGGTTCGCTTCACCACAGATCAGACCTATAACTTGGCCCAACGGTGTCACCTGCTTGTTTCCATGGAGATAAGTTTATTGTCATATTGTGGAATATTCCAAGCATACGGCAATGGCCAAGCAGGTGGCAGATCATCCACTGAAATGTTACATAGTGCATCTTCAACATCCTAGTTGTAACTGTAATAAAATTAATTTTCTTTAGTTAGTTTTTTAGTTTTCTAACCCATTAGCATTACTCCAAGTCCCTGAACTTTCCGATCAACAAAGCATAACCAAGCTCTTCCTATTTGCATACAGTGAGCTACAAAAACTCCTCTTACCCACTTAATGTTGCCTCTAATGTTTCAGCGTGGGAGTTCATCTTTTGTTTTGTAAGTCACACTCCAACACTTTAAACAGCGAGGCTAATTTTAAAAATCTGAAAACTCTGAGCCTTCACTATGCTTTTTTTTCACTGTAAGAATGAAAGTGCTTTGAATCGCCGCTGTGTGTCCCCTGGGCTGTGTTAACGCTCCCGCCGTGTGCTGTTGTCTTCTGTGTGTTTGTTTGTGAACCACATGCAGTACCTATCCTTGCCACAGTGGTCATCGGACTCATCTGCACGGGCGGGTACCTGGTCTGGCGAAACTGGCGTCGCAAAAACACCAAGAGCATGAATTTTGACAACCCCGTCTACCGGAAAACCACCGAGGATGACGACGACGAGATCCACATCGGTCGGCACAGTGAATCCATCGGGCACGTCTACCCTCCAGTAGGTGGCGGTCACAGTCAGCCGTTCATAGCCCTGCCACTAGGGGGAGGTATCACTGACAATAACTCACACTGGTACTCAGGAGCGCCCATGTTGACCAAAAAGTGACGTGGCGAAGTTTAAAAGGAGGTTTGACTCATTTAGGGTCTGAAAGAACTGGACTAAGGCACACGCAGTTTGCCCAAGTCTGCAGTGGAGACACCAGCCATTCATAACCACACCACATGTTATCATTTATTCAGCGAGCGAGATAGCACATGCATTTATCATCGCCATGTCAACAACTTCATGTTTTTGTGTTATTTGAGAGTAAACGATTTCTGTTTTTTCCATAAATATCTTCACCAGACAGTGGCCGCATATGGTAAACGCAGAGCTGTCAGAGGCCATTGTTCAAAGACAGTAATTTTCTGTCTGAGAAACAGCAGATGCAGTGTGCAAATACAGTGGATATAGTAAAGTAAAGTAAAGAAAGGAGGTTTTCGTTATCCAAAGTATCAAATTAGCATGGTTTATAGGTTGTTTTGCAGCATGTAAAATTTCTCAAAGCATTAAATTAATTGGATAGGAAAACTCTACACTTAAAGCAAAGGGGGAGCTTATTGCCTGTACACTAAACCTCTTGCATGTACAAGAAATTCAACCCACAATTTCTCAGTTACATTGTGTTTCAAAGCTTTGAACTGTGCCAATAAGCAACATCCTTATCCTTATTTTGTATACTTATCCTGTCCCAGAGTTAGCTACATTATTCCTCCATTAGAGTTAACTAATGTTTTCAATATCAAAGCATTTCTATCAGGAACAACCCCTGAGCACTACAGTCGTTCTAAGAATCAAACCAGCAACCCCCCTTTCTCATACCCTTATTATTAGTACTTTTCAATGTCTTATATTAGAAGAAATCTGCACACGATAATCAATTTTCACTTCAATTATTGTTGTGTGTCCAATACTCCGTGCTCTTCAAAGCCATTTTAATAACGCACAGAAAAAAGATTTGGTAGAAAGGATCCGGGGCTAATAATGTTAACTGCATCCTCACAACTCAAGGAAATGAAATGCACAAATTCCCATCTCTCATCTATTTTTCCATGCTTCTGAAATCCTCATAGCTTTGTAAGAATTACCTTTATATTCTCTCATAGTGAATACCACAATATGGCTCCAAATTGGGTTTCTGGAGTGGGTGGTAACGTTATAATATTGCTCCAGTGTGCCATATGAATTTTATTTTGGGAGATGGGGAATAGATGAGACATGATGTATGGAATTGCGGCATTGATTGGTTCCAAGGACAGTGTTATCCTGCTTGCCTCATTCATCTAAGTGCACTTGTGGGGAAAATTAGCTTGAAAGATGTAGAGGTGCAAGCAGTATCTGGCAACGCAAACCCCCAACTTTCAAAATACAAAACAACAGTGATTTAGATCCAATACACCTAATTGACTTATCATAGGGAGACTTATTTAATGCATTTGTTTTTGTTTTTTTTTACAGTAACGCAGGCTGTGGATAGGGTAGCCAAAAAGGATTATGGGTGATGGGAAGACGGGAGGGGAGGAGGGAGGCGGGAGGGGGAGCTTGGCGCGCTTTGATCGGTTGGCATAGTAACACAGATTTCTTTGTGTGGCTCCAGAGAGAGGGGAAAAATACGCAAGGAATTCTGGGTATCGCTGGCACCGCGACTGAAGAGACACACTCACCCGCACATGTATAAAAACAGGTGTGCGTTTGATACAAAGATTCAAGGTCAAAGTCGCGAGCCCCCCCAGTGGACCCCCGCGTACGGAATACCCCAGTGTGGTTCTCTGATAGTTTTGTCATTCCTTTAATTGTTTTATGTGCAGCTTTGTCTTCTGTCAATTTGCACCTGCTTATCTTGGTGCACGTTTATTACGGCGGTGTGGTAGCTCAGGCAGCCAAGGAAAATCAGGTTGGCATAAGGTACGACAGACATTTGTGCTCCGTTTTCAAGCCCAAGGCGAGTTTGCAGGATGACGAGGAAGGAGGATCAGAGGAAGGTGAAAGATACATGGCTTGTAATAATAACCAAGCTTAAAGGTGGAGTACTGTAAAATACCACTTAACAGACCAGGCGTTTCTTTGAGACCAGACGGTAATTTGGGGCAGTTAATTTCTTAATCAAAATTGGGAAAATATGGTACTCAGGTTTTTTTTAACCAGTATGATCATAATTTAACTTTCTATACAGACGTAGCCTAGTTAATTTGAAACAACAAAATATCTACGAATTTCCCCACATTTGAAAGTGTTTACGCAAATTAGCCATGTGGTTTTAAGTTTCTTTCTGTGCATCAGAAGCAGAAGGAGCTGTTCTTTTCAGCACTTATGCAAATTAGCCATTAAGTTTTGTGTCTGTAGTACTGTACTGCTTTTACATTATATAGCTGGTCTTTCTGTACCTCATAATCACTTCAGGCCTATCAATCAAAGAACCTAGTCATGGGTTTCCACTTCCTGTTATACAGTATATGCAACATTTTGATTACTACTTCCCATTCATAAGAGATTATATTGTTTGAAAATATTAATAGCTATGGCAACATTGCTAGTTTTTCATTATTCTCAAATCTACAGATATCAAGTTGCCGCCCCATTTACTCCAAGACGTCTCTACCTTCCCCCTCTCTCTCCGTTCTCTCTTATGGTGTAACCATCTTTTTATCTGGTGTTTGCAGCGCGTGGCTCTCAGTCTGGACGATGATGGTTATCCCTGAGGGTCCCCCATGGCCCCTTCACAACCCCCCAAAACCCCCATCATCTCCGGCCCTCTCCTCCATCCCACCCACCACCTCCTCACCTCCACCTCGAGGCCGATACCACGCAAGGGAGAACTCAAACTACCCGTTTAAGGAGCAGGGATGATATTGTGTAATACCGCTCTTTCCTCTGCCTCCGCTTGGCTAACATAGATACCACCACTAGCTGCTAATAGCTCCTTTCTTGTTCCTTTCTTCCTCTTCTTGCTGCCTCTCGTTTTTGTAGTTGTCAAGCTGCTAAAACACGTTCAAACTAACCTCACTGGGCTGTGAATGCACATTGTAAATAGTGGATGTTCTAAGATGAGTTTTAATCCTTTGTTTTTATTTATTATGTTGTAAATATGTTGGAAGTTGTCAAGGTTACACCGCACTGATAAGGACTTTTTTTACATGACAAAACCTCCTGATGTCTTGAATTAAATGCAATAGTCTTTTGAGAAGGGTACAGAACATACAATTTCATTTGCCCCTGAGACGGCTCGTCAAAGCTAAACACAGCCAAGGGGAAGTGGCTGTGAAAAGTTGTGTTTGGAGGTTGTTTTGGGGTGAAAGAGAGAGAGTGAAAGGAGAGGTGCCACCAGAGGGTAGTGGCCCAGGGCTAAGTAGAAGCAGCAGAGCAGAAAGGCAAAGGATTATGGGTAAATCCTCATCTGGTATCAGGTACGCACACATATGATAACAGACATGTTTGTTTGCGTATTTGTGGTACAAGGTAGGATTAGCTGATGTATAGGGTTACTTGCAAATACAATGTGAAAAACTGAAAGGTAGAAGATGAATAATGAAGGACAAAATAACTGTTGGACAACTTATTTCTTAAAGGTGTGCTATGTAACATTTTGTGAGCTTGTCTCCATGGGTATGTGTTTGTTTTGTCTGGGATGTTTCACACTATAGGGCTTAACTTTTTATTTATCTTGTATAACGTACTTATTCTTGCTTTCTTGAGTGAGCTTGCCTCTCCACAGATCAGATATAATAGTACTGTGCTGGTAGCTTCATCTGGTTGCCATACTGTGGAACATTCCAGGCAAAATAATTACATTTCCATGGAGAAACAGGTTGCGAAACCTTCAGAAAAAAAGTTATAGTGCAACTTTAAGCCAGATAACTGGATGGCTGTGTGGTGTCTAGTATTAGCATCCATTGTTGAACCGTTACATTGACTGTTTTATACTTTCTGTACTATTTTGTTCAAGTTAATGTTGTTAACATTATTTTGAGATGATCTCTGTGCATGGAAACCATAACAGTTTTGTGCTGGATAACTCAAGTTAGCATCAGGTAAGGCATCTGATTTAATAACCTGAATGGGAGCTTAAAGTCTAAAAAATAATTATTGACTACTGTGAATAATTACTGTTACAGGCACTTCGCTGTTTGCATCATAGCTCCCTGTACAGACTGTTAGACTCTACTGTTAGATTTGTACTTTTTTGTCACCTACAAAATGTTGAAAGTTTATGATTAGAGATTCACTTGGCTTCCACGTGCAAATTCCAGTCTGCTTGTCATTTCTTTCCCATTTAAATCTATATAGTTGTGGACAAAGTTCTCTACCTAAGTACAGGAACATTACAAAAATATTAGGCATCTATGAAATATGTTCAAAGTAAAAACAAAATTAACACATTTTGAGAACAATGTTTAAAAAATGCAAATAGTATATAATAATAATTACTCAAGAGTTGTACAAAAATGTAGATACATCAGAGAAAAAACAATAATTTGCAAATTCACAGTTCTTATAATCCCCTCTGGCAGGATTTGGGCATTTGCGTTGTAATTACTGCTATATTTAATCACCCACTGAAGCCAATAGTAGTGGATAGTCCTTGGTTCACTCGTAGACAGTGTTCTGGCCCTGTCCCACGGTGCTGTCAGTGACTATGTAGACATCCAGCCTCTTTTTGTGATGTGATGAGTAATGCGCCAAGGCTGAACGGGCACGCACTCACTGGGTTTGAAAAGAAACTGTGTAAACCAGCATAAATAGTGGATCTTCCATGGGGCTTGCCAATGCCTTCCAGCCCTGAATCAGAATTTGTGCTCAGTGGATTTTTGCAATATTTTCTAATAGTGACTTAGTTGAAGCAGTGAGGACTTGTTAACATGGCGGCTGCTGTAAAGTTGGTTGGAACAAAGTCTAAAGTTTGGCAAATGCAATATCATACTTACAAAAAGTTTCAGGAATTTACATGAAAAGTGATCTTCCATTTTTTTTACTTGCTTATGAAATCTATTTCAACATTTCTTACACTGACTATCAGTTAGATTCGAGGTCTTCCACTGGCATTAGTTAATCTTGTTACATTCTCTGTTGTTATTGTTTTGCTTTCATACCTTTTTCTAGTGAAGATAGTGAAGTGATAATTTTTCTAGTGGATAGTGAAGTGATAATTTCCTTGTATTATTTGTGCCAGTTTTTTTGATTAATAATACATAATTAGGTGTAATCTAGGTGCGCTGAAATCTGACCGTTATCTGATTTCTGGAGTTATTAGAGTACTGAAATGTCATTTAAACTGTTATATCTGATATGAGTAATCAGATTTCTGAAATATAATAAAATAATGCAAAAAATGGCAAACTAACACGGCAAAGACAAAACTGAAGGAGAAAATGTTGAAGATTGAAAGAGGCGTTTTAAAATGCAATGTTCTTTGTCTTCCAAATAGTTATGCTCCAGTTACAATCTATTGATTTACCAACACATGTTATCAGGGGTTTTTGATGTTCAGATTTCCCTTGCGCATGTAAACACATCCCAAAGTCAGCTCTAATTATGGCGTTATCTGATTTCTCCAGTTATTCGAATTTTACTTTGTTATTACAGTATATCTAAGTCTAAATATACGCTCTATTTTGGTGTGATCTTTAACCATAGCACTTTCTGATACCCTGAAACAGTTGAAATTGACATGAAATAGCTGTAAAGTATATGCCCCGTTCAATGCACTCTTGGATTGCAGTTATTTTCCCCTCTCCTGTGTTCTGGGGCAACTGTGATGAAGTCTGACAGGGAAGATCACGCAGGTCACATATCCCTCCCCTGATAGAATAAATCATCTTCACACTCCCTGCTACATCCACTGGCTTTGTTTCTGCTGTAATGGACTCCAATAGTGTCCAATAGTGTTTCTGAATAGATTGGTTATTTATTGAGGTAGCTGACCGCAGCGTGGGGGAAAAATTATAATCGCGCAGGCAGATTGGGGACCACCTCTGTTGAAGGACACGGGGAAGGTCCGCATATACATATAAAACGGTGGCGGACATATTGGGACTGTACAGTGTGAACCCTTGTCTCTATGTTGTTTCATATTTATAACATTAAAGAATAGGTCAACGAAGGTTATTTGCTGTATTGTGATGTGTTTTGAACCAGATCGCTGCTAGGACGGACATTTGAAGCATTCCTTGATGTAGATTTGACATAATATTTGCGTTTTTTGTTTACGAGTTTATAGTTGTTGTAATACTTGACTTTTCGTAGTATCCAATAACATCTGTCAGACCACTACTGCTGTTAACATGTTGTTATTGATAGTTTACTGCTGAGTTTTACAGTTTAGTTTAGTTTATTATTTATTTGTCAGGGACCATGTACAAACACATTAATCTTAGAAAAGAGGAGATGTTTTGCACCAGATTTAGCAAAAAATTTATTTTCCATCCGCAGTCCCTGGGCAGGTGCGCACTAAAAGTAACAAATAGTACAACATTCTATAAAACAATTTAAAATCCTACAAACATATTATAAAAAAACAGAAAAACAAAAACAAAACATTAAAATATTTACAAACGCTCTAACAATAACACTTTAAACCACAGAAATAAGAAAGTAGAACAGAACAAAAACACCTTAAGTCGAGGTAATGGTTTGCAAATTTCATAATTCATTAACAGTATACCAGATTACAGAAAGATGCTTGATAATTAATAGCTTACTTTGATTGTAGCATTATGTCTGAAATGGTTGAGACAAGAAAAATTTGAAATAAATGCATAAAAAAAAATTCTTATATAATATTTTGCCTCGCCAAAACAAAACTAGTATCAAATAGCGAACTCAATTTGAAATCTTCTATGTGTTGACTTATTTCAAATTGAAATGATAACCTTTCACACATAAATATAACAATATGACATATATAAAATAATATGAGATTTGCAAACCATTTCCTGTTTATATCTGCATTTTACTCCTTAGATAGTCCTAACTTATATCAGGTTGTAATGTCAGTTCTGCTGTGGATTTTTGACTTGAAAATATTGCATTACATTGTTGACAATAAGTACCAGCCCGTTTAACCTCTTTCTTTCATTCTTTCCAGGCAGTAACCTATGCTCCTCTAACCGAAATACTACCACTAAAATGTACTTGTACTTGTCCATGTACTACTACTGCTTTTCTAACTTCCTTACTGTATCCACTGTATTAGCTACTACTTTTGCCTTTGCTTCGTATCTTTCAATCAAACACTTTTCATTCTTTCTCCATCATTATCCTCATTACTGACATCTTTTCGGAAAGGGCTATCACGCTTTGGGTAAATAGGCACAGGAACTAAACATGGAATCTGCACCAACTCCAGGAGAAGACCAGGTTTTGGCAATGCATGGACTGAAGGCGCCATCTTGGATCTTTTCGGCGGACTTTTTGGTATATTTGTTCTCGGTTTGAACCATGTGACTTCCCTTTTCCAGCTGTTTTTATCATGATGTAACAATTTGGGACTGTGATTTGTGGTCGTTCTAGCCCCTCGCCAGACCATTCCTTACTTGATGATGTACATTACTTGAAAGGCAAAAGTTGGGGGTGTTTTTTATACCAGTTTCAGTGTAGAAGGAAAAGTTCATGGGGAATTGTGTAGGTTTTGTGGTTTGGGTTTATTCAATGCATTGTCTGGGTCAGGATACAGGTGAACAATGACTTAGAAATTTGTGGGAAAATACTGTAGTAGTTAAAATGACAAGAAAGAAAACTAAACTGTAAACACTATGAGGCTCCAGACCTCTGCCAAGGCATTAGTCTTATCTCGCAACATACTGCCCAGACCCTTAGACAAGAATTTCTTATCACTGGGATAAATGCTCTTTCAGTAAGCAGCTAAATAACATTTTATCTCACCTACAAGTTCTAATTTTGCTTGAACTTTCTTTTTTCCCCAAAACAAAATTAAATAATGACTTTATTAAAGCCACAATATGTAACTTTTTATCCAAAAAGCAGAGATGAGTCGACCGAAAAACGTAAAATATGCATCCTTACTGTGAGTGGGCTTGCATCTCCACAAACCTGACTCCTACATGGCCTGGGAAGGGCTTTCTCTTGCTTGTTTCCATGGAAATGCTGTACTTTTGGCTATAATATTACACAGTATGGCATTAGGCATATCTATCCCCATGAAGAATGTTCCAAAGTGTGGTTACTTCTCTTTCTGTGGTTCTAAAAGCAATTACCTTTAGAAAGTTACATACTGTACCTTTAAATTGAACTAAAAAAAAATGATTTAGGGCATTTTCCAGACAATAAACAAATAAATGGATTAAAACTGGAATTGTCAAACAAAACATTCTTATCTTAACAATCTTTCTTTCCAATATTTTACAAAAAAGATGCTATAGTTTGACATTATGGTCTCATTTTGAATTTAACTACTAACTACAACTGCATTTTCCCACAAATATCTCTGTCATTGAACTCCACCTGTTTGTCATTGCCTTCAAGGAACTGTCCACTCGAGGCTCTGTCATCCCACGGCCACAGCAGCCATTTTTGTACGCTGTTAGTTGCACAAAACTTTTCGAGAAGCCTTCTGCACTGTGTAAAAATAATAAGGGTTGATGTGAAGGGGGGGCAGGGAGGGGGTGGTCCAATGGTACAGTCTGGTAGTTTTGAATCATTGAACTTGTAAATACCTTTTCATACTGCGGAAACCTTTTTGATAATGTTTTAAATGTAAAAGTTGTACATAAACCTCGGGAGTGTAGACTATATATGAATTTATTTGTACACAAGAGCACTGGATTTCTTTACTACTTGATTGTAACTAAAATGAATAATCTGCCAAAGTCTTATTTCTCACCATCGTCTTTTTGTTTGCAGCTTCTTAACAGCAGATTATAATGTTATTAAATTATGTTCCATAGATCCCATTGCTGTGTTTTTAAAAGTTTAAGATTATTTTTTCCGTTTTAATTTATTCGTGCCTTTTTCGTGCTCCTGTATACTTCTTTGGTCCATCTGTGTTATGTGTGGGGGTGGGACGGGCGGGCTGGGGTACAGGGCAGGGGTGTGGGGGGGGTTGTTAAAACTTAGCCACTTGTGTACTGACATGGATTCTCTGTACTGTATGCCAAAATGGTCTCACTCACGTTTCTATGAAATCAGCTGTTGATAAATATCTCTATATATTGATATATTAAATTTATAAAAACTGTCCCACATGCACTGGGTCTGTCTTTCTTTATAATCATGTGTTTGTCATATTATTGCGTTTTGTTCATTGTCAAATATTGTATTAAAGGGTCCGTCACCTGGAGATGTGTCTAGAATGCTCCACGCTTCTCCATGGAGACTTGCAAGCCAAATTACAGGTTAGGTTTGTGGAAAGGCGACCCCACTCACAGTAAATGAGTGAATGTTTTTTAAGATATTTTTGAGCAATAAATAACAAATGTAGTAGAATAAATGCAAGACAGATGAGTTTACTACCATTCTGTGGACAATTTAAACCAAAGCGTACAGTATCCACGGAGACAAACAGGTTGTGGACCCTCTCTATTAAAGTTCCACAGTGCACCTTTAAGGATTAAGGGCAGAGCGTTAAAACAGTGTAACGCATATCAAAGCATATAATGGTAGTAGCCTAGTTTTGTCCTTTTTGTCTCAAACTGTCCCGTTTTAGACCTTGTTTATTAGATGGTGCTGATGAGCATCAAAGAATTACCATAAACATATACACTTAAAACATTTTGAGTTGGAAAGATTTGTATATCAAATAATTTACATATTTATTAGTTGAAAAGTTGCGATATTACACAAAATTGACTCTTTGTTATCTTTAAGACAAGTTATAATGTTGTTACCTCCTCAAAAACAGACCTGGAGATGTGTTTTGTTTCATTCACACATGTTTGGGTAATCATACATTATTAGTCTATATTTCCAAAGCTCAAAATGCTCTGTTCTACCTTGTGATGTCATGTAGTGATAGTTTTTAAGTTCCTTTAACTTTTAGCTCAGTATAGATTGGCAATTCCAGCACTGAAATCATCTAAATGATTCTAGTGAAGGTGTATGGAGTTTAAAAACACATCCTGTATTACCACATGACAGGACTCAGCCTAAATATGCAGGGTTTGTGTGTTATAAATGCGTGAATGAAACAAAACACAACTCCAGGTATGCTTATGATGAGGAAACAACATTATAACATAGATCAGAAAACAGTGCACTAAACGTAGTCCCTCTAAATAAGCCAGAACTGTCGTCAACTGTGTGTATCCTGTCTCTTCTCTCCCTCAGCTTTGTTATTCATAATGAAGTATGGGATCAAAGGGTTCCACCACTAAACTACTGGACTTTGAATTGAATTTGCTCCAAAATGCGACTCAAAAACATGACAACAAACTGACTCTATTATTCCACACTGCCGCTTCTTGTTAAAATTCAAATGCCCTGTTTACAAGGACATCTATATTATATTTTTGTTATGGGTATTTTCGGACATGTTGAGCTGATTTTTGGAGAAGGTCACAGTTGCTACGGTTTGTTCTGCAGACATCAACAGCATTCACGCCTCGCTACATTTTGTGGGGATTTTGAAGTAGGAAATTTCAAGAAGTATTCAAAGTTATTCAAAGTTACTCAACAAAAACTTGCCTTGTCGGTATTGATTTTGTGTACTTTACTTCAAGGTTAGCAGTTCAGGCTCTGCTACTGGCTGTAGTGTTGGTCTCTGGGCAAGACACTTCACTTACTTTCCCTCGTTGAGTAGCAGCCACAGAGTGAAATAATAAATAGGCAATACAGTGAATATGAAAGTCCATGCAGAGTTTAAAGATGCACTGTGTAACTTTTTGCAGGGTCATTCACCATCCTTGACTCCATGGAGATTATTGCTTTGCTTGAATATTCCAATGTATGGCATAAGTTAGGCATGTCCAAACTATGGTCTGGGGCCCAAATGTGGCTCTCAGATCAATTGTTTTGGCCCTCAGGCTTCGAAGGTGAATACTACAACATGCAAGTAGTACTTTTTACTGCATGTTTTTGAAATCTACCTTCATCCAGCTAATTTAGTGTGTAATTTTGAGGGTCTAAGCATGAACAAAGGTCTGGTGGGTCATTCAAACCTGTTATAAATGCACATATTTGAATTACTTACTGTTTTGACCACCAGTCTATAACCCTCGATCGGCCCTCACACTGGTCTGGGTTTTAATATGTGGCCCTTGATGAAAAAAGTTTGGACACTCCTGGCATAAATCATGTCTGTTGCCAAGGAGACAAGGTCAGATTTGTGAAGAGGCAAGAATACATGTTTGAGAAGGTAATTTTGTGCTCAAAGAAATACATGTGAGTGAAGAAGCAGAAGTTAAGATCAATAAGTTCAAAGATGCACTGTGTAACTTTTTGATTGGGGTTTGTCACCTGCTTGTTTCTATGGATATGTCATTACTCTGCATGAAATGTTCCATGGTATGACATTAAACGGGCTCTACCATACATTTATTCAATTATAGGTGGTTTTATAACTCAAAAATGCCTAGAAAAAAAGGAATTCTGACTATGACTTGTAACTTGGTCTGGTTTGGTCTCCATGAAAATAGAAAAGTTTAATGCCACACTGTGAAACAATCCAGACAAAGCATTAAAAACTCCATGGAGGAAAGCTTTTGACGAACCCTCCACCAGAAAAGTTACACAATGCACCTTGAATGCCGCACTATGGAACCCACAGATGAAGCAATAGCAACTCTACAAAGACAAGATGGTGACCGACCCACCAACAAAAAAATCAGGCCAAATACCAGAATAACCTTCCATAAGAGCGTAAAGATGATAACACTTCGGGTCCGTATCCTCTGGCTTAATCTTGTCTCGCTGATTTACTGAATACTCTCCTCTTCTAAACTCCTCCGTTGGTTTGACTGTGTAGAAGCTTTTTATTGCCATTCAGGGCCATGAGGTCAATTGCATCCAGGAAACAGGAAGACGATTGTACGATTCATCACAGCCCAAGCATTGAAGTGCTAACATTGACTGAGGTGAGACCTGAGGGAAATTACAGCTGTTTTCTGTGAGGAGAAGATTTCACCTCAACCCGGATGTGAAACAAGAGACTGAACACTGCAGATAACAAGTCAAAGTGGACTAAAGAAACTAGGTCATTCTTCACAATGTGCAGTAAACCCGCACAGGGGTAAATAAAATAAAAACTTAAGAACTGAGATGCATTTTTATGTTCTAATGTTCTAAAACTGTATTGTGAAGAATTTCGTGACTTTTTTTAAAGGTGTACTGTAATTTTTCAAGAAGGTTCGCCATCTGGACGGTATTGATTTGCCTGGACTGTATGCTGGAAGAGTACAGCATAAAACATATATCTCCATGGAAACAAGCGAGTGACACCACTAAGCCAAATTAAAAGTCAGATCTGTGGAGAAGAAAACCCGCTCAATAAAGCACAAACATCTCCAAGCAGGTAATGGGCCGCCGTCAAGAAAAGTTGTACAATCCATCTTTAAATAAACAACAATATATCATTTATATGAGTAAAAATCTACATAAAAAACAAACAACCATCGTTTACCATTGCTGGTATCCTCATGTATTATTATTGCAATATGACGATAATTATGTTATCAAGCTAGAACAGTTACTCATTGTCCGCACTTGTAAATAGTTCATATAGTTAATGTAAAATGTCTGAAAAATGAAAAAGAAACATCATTGCGTTAGATTAGAAGAGAGAAGAGGGGAGTGGGATTAAATAAATTCTCTTCTTCCCACTCCTTTTTGGGCATAATATTTTGTTGTTGTTGTTATTTCTATTATGATTTCTCTAATGTTATATGTTCCATTGTAAAAGAATGTACATTTCCTAATTGCCCAAAATAAATACATACATTAATTCAACAAAACATAGGATTTAGGGTCTTAACAAAAATGCAACATCAATAACACATTCTTGTCTTCTTTCCCCTTTTGTGACAGGACAGTATTGTATAAAAATGAACAGGCAATCCAGTATAGTGTGAGGATTTTTTCTCTCTTTTTTTTTACAGACACATTCTCTTGCTAAATGCTGGAGATGTCTGACTGGATTACCTGATTTACAGTGGAGTGGGAGGGCATCCATGTGAAAAGGAGCAGCCCGTTGTCTCAGAGCGCCCGTCAGTGTAAAATGAATAAAATATGTGTGCGGCCGTGTGACAGCTCCACTTATGAAAATAAAGTTGTGCCACATTTTTCAGCAGCAGCAGCGGCAGCAGCAGCAGTGCAGTAGCAGAGCTCATTGACCTCCATGTGCAAACTGTTTCCTCCCCGGAGACCTTGCTTTAAAAAACACCAGAATATAAAAGGGTCAGGGGCTTTTTCCGTCAAGTTAAACGAAATGCATTTTGCCTGACCACAGATATGCTGTAAAAGCAGCTATTAGAGACAAAATTAAACAGCTATCTTCCTCTAATTGTCTAATTATAAAGCATTTTACTGACCAAGTGCACTGTTGACATGCTAGTTGCTTTTAGCTATACCATGATGGCAAAATTTCACATACTTATCAGCTCATCACAGTGAATATTTAGAATGATAGAAGTTTGGACTGCTTTTGTTCCACATTTTTAAGATAGCAAAAGTCAGGTACTCTGCAAATTTCTCTGATCTGCCCAAGATTTTAAAACTTATATCAGGTTATTCAACTTGTTTTCAAATGTATTATCTAATTACTAGTTCTGAGATTGCTTATTTCATCTAGTATAGACGTAGTTTATTTTGCGATAACTTGTCATGTAAAATTATCATGCTGCATGGACAGATAATTTCACTACTTTTAAGTCATTTTCTGACAGATTTAAGTGTTTATAGCTTTAATTTTAGCCAAGCTTTTTTGCAGCGAACATGTTTAAAATTTCACTATGTGACCAACAGCTTGTTCCATGGATGTAATACTGTGGAATAAACCTGGTAGAGCAACAACATCTCCATCGAGAAGTAGGTAGTGCCATCAGATCTGTGGAGGGGAGACTGCACACTCACAGTAAGCATGCATGATTTAATTGCTTTCTATTTCTATCATTTGCATTGGTCTACTAGAGTTTTATATTGTACAAATTTCATGTTTCTTTTTAATATTTAATTTGCATCCGTTGATTATAACAAAGATCCCTTCTCCAGTTCACAAATCTGATGCTCTGCTGCCCCTAGTGGCTGCACTTGCACTCCACTTCTTCATTCAACTAAAGTCACCACAAACCCAAAGGCCCATCATCTACAGGCTCTCTCATCCAGGAAATATTACTCTGCTATTTCTTCTCTCCACAACTCTGCTAACAGCTCCACTGCTCCTGACCAAGTAAGTTTTTGTACAACTCAGTTTTTTGCTATTTCCATTTGCATATTTCCTCTCCTCTCAAATGACTTTGCAATGGTTGTTTGGCTCCAAAAGCTCTGTTAAAGATTCTAACTGTCTACCAGATCAACAAAATCAACATTACATCCACATCAGCTTAAATTAAAAGTGATTCTCCGAGGTATAATTACAACTGCGACCTTCCAAGTTGCACTAACCTCCTTCTCTAAATGGTGTTTTCAAGTATATATATATATATATATATATATATATATATATATATATATATATATATATATATATATATATATATATATATATATATATATATATATATATATATATATATATATATATATATATATATAATTATTATTATTATTATTATTTCTCTGCATTTCTACCCTTGTACTTTTTACGCTTTTTGGTTTTCTTTTGACAGCAGGAATGAAAAGATGGTTCAACTTTGTGAAATCTGTCAGATGAGTTAAACTATCCTCCTGGTCTTATGAAGTTACTGTAATAAATTGATTTTTGGTGAATTCTCCCTCCTCCCTCCCGCCTTCCTTCCTCATGCATGGCTGTTCCCATTATCTCCTGGATAATAAGGTGCCCAGATTAGCCACAAGGCCGGTCAGACCTCTTCAGTTATATTTGTATGTGTGTGCAAAATTATACTGGTGTCTGGTGAACAATTCTCCATGAAAGGGTATGTAAGAATTTCACATTATTCCTCTATTTTCTGATCTATGTTGTAATGTTTCTTCATTAAAACATACCTGGAGATGTGTTTTATTTCATTCACACATGTTTAACACACAATTCCTGCATATTTAGGCTCAGTTCGCTCAAATAGAAACCACTCTGTTTCACCTTTTGATGTCATGTGGTAATACAGGAAGTGCTCAACTGTGTTTTTAAACTCCACACACCTTCACTAGAATCATTAGGGTAATTTCAGCCCTGGAATTGCCCATCTCTACCGAACTAAATGTAAAAGGTAGCTGTTAACTTTTTTTTTTTTTTTGAGGTTTGGACATGTAAACACACTTGAATATGTGTGAATGAAAAAACACAAATGCAGGTATGTTTTTGAGGAGGTAACAGCATTATAACATGGCTAAAAGCTCACAAGAATCAATTTTGTGTAATATAGGACCTTTAAGATTGCTTTTGGAGACTATATTTGTACAAATAACAAGATATTGAGAATCAGTACCCTAACTAAGCAGATAAAATGCATTTTGTTCCTCCATGCATTATTTTAAAATGCTTTACGCCGCATGATGAATGTCTCCCCCTTGTCTGTGTTTGCTGCTTCTCTTCTGCCAAGTTGTCAGTGTGTACTTGAGAGTGTGCAGAGGAGATGACGGGCTAAGTGCCATTACCCGATAATTACAGCTAAAAGTGCACGCTAACGAGTCCGCCTCATCCGTATGGCTCACAACATCTGCAATTCAGATTAGGACCACTTTATGTCGGTTTACCACCAAATCCCACCACGCACAAGCACACACACACAACGGCACATACTATATGCAGATGCACGTTCCCCTGTAGCACATGTGGTATCTCTGAGGAGGATACATGTTGAGTACTACACTGGATTAGGACTAATAAACAGTCAAACAAACCATGCTTTGAGCAGCTGACCATTCTCTGCTGGTTTAATGGTGTGTACACAAATGAGCATGTGTGTAATTGGCTGGACTACCACAGGGATCAGCACGAGTTGAGTTTGAGGTCATCCATATGAGACCTGCAGCAAATCCTGGAAGGTGTAAAGTAAATAGATTTTTGTATATGTACTTTTTTCATTAGAGATTATTAGTACGCTACATTATTTAAAGGGACCGTATCATATTGCACTATTTTTGATGTATGTTGTAATGTTTCCTCATCAAAAACATATCTGGAGATGTGTTTTGTTTCATTCACACATATTTAACACATGAATCCTGCATATTTAAGATAAGGTTTTCTGACTCCATCTACTGTTTCCAATTGACTTTACATAGAAAAATTGTCACCTCTGGTCTTAAAATGTTCATATTAACCCACTCCACATGATCCTGGTGTTTTTATTTTGCTAATTTATCCATTTGTCCTATTTGACATATGGAACTCAAGCTCCAAATTCGCTCCTATAACTCACACTTAGTCCACTTCTCTGTACAGTCTATGCTGGGGACTCATGGATTAGGCTGTTATGTTATTGTATTAATTCAGAATAAACTGGAGACATGAGGCTATTATATTTGGCAGTAGCAGTAAATACTTTCTAGTATTTGTTTGTCCTCCACCTTTTGTAACCTTGTATTAACTCCATACTCTGCTGCATTATATTTTGCATAAATAATCCAATTTAATTAATGTATTCATACCTGGGACACGGAGACCTTTAAGAAGTTCAAGAACCTGCCAGATTAGCCTTCAAATCCCTGCGCTCTCATACATAAGATGATGAAGAACTAAACAACATGTACTGTATCTTCAGAGTGTCTAGAGTGTATGGAATAGGCCTTCACACAAAGTACCAGCTAAAGAAAAAGACATTTAGCTTTTCTGACCAAATTTTGACTTCCTGATCTTTAAAAAAAGAGAGAGAAAAGAGAAAGATAAAAATGTAAAATGTGATGGTTGAGGGTCTGTCTCCGTGGAGATATTGCACTGGTTGGATTATTCCACAGTATTAGAATAAACTTTTCTATTTCACAGGAGACAAGAAGATGGCAGAACCAGGCCAAGTTAGAGGTCAGATCTCTGCAGAGGCAAGCCTGTTACCAACAAGAATCCATGTATATCAAGGTATTTTACGCAATAAAAATGATTACAGATAATTGAATAAACACAAGACCCTTGGAGATAAATACTCGTTCAAATCACCCCAGAGGTCTGGCTGTGTCAATAATCTCCATTTGAAAGTGAGCTACTCTCTACTGCAGTACCACGGATGACCAGGGGATGGCAGCAAGACTCCACTGTGCTCCCAGGAGTGTGTGGAGCTCTAAAAACATGCATCTATTAAAATAACTGCTTCATTTTGTTTATGATGTTAATGTGAACATTTTGTTAGTGTTATAACCCGAAGTCTCAGGCTAAAACATGAATATGACAAATAAACAATATTGAATCTTTAACTTCTTTTATGGAAATATATGAGGATCATAAATGCCCTTAGCAGAGCACAGCCCCTTGCCCGCATCCTGTATCAGCTCAGCACTGCTCTATAGTTTGGTTTGATCTGGATCTGTACAAATCTGGATCTGTACAAAAGCTGCTCGTTCACATGAGGCCGTTTACAGCGCTGTCCTAAAGTGAGTACTTTTGGAGTCAGCCCTATGTTCCCACAGCCCAATGGTCCCTCAGTCCAATGTACCCTCATTTCTAAGATTTTTCTTATTTCTATATTTTTTTCTCAAAATTAAACTCTAAGTCAAGTAATTTTAATTTTTATACTGCATTTAAAGGGATAATTCAGAGTAATTTCAATTTAGGGTCCTTTGTACCATGACCTCGAGCTGGGCTGAGGGAACATAGGGCTGAAGGAACATAAAGCTGAGGGAACATAAAGCTGAAGGAACATAAAGCTGAGGGAACATAGGACTGAGGGAACATAGGACTGAGGAAACATAGGGCTGAGGAAACATAGGGCTGAGGGAACATAGGCACGCTCCCGTTTTGCAATATATTCTCTGTAGCACCTTATATTAACTGCTGTGGCACTTTATTAATTCTTTAAAAATAGTCTTTTCCGTCTTTTCAATGAACTAATGAAATGTGAATTGTAATCTTAAGTGTGACCCTCCTGAGTTTATGATCATGAATCGCTCCTGGTTTTAGTTTGTTCTTAATGTATTTGTCTTGTGTTCTATGTTTTTTTGTTTTTTAAAGACACCATCAACCTGTCGAGGGACAACAGATGGAAATTAGCCTGTGGCTAAAATCTGACATATTTACATATGTAATATATGTTCATTAATATGCACGGTCCCTTTTAAATAAATAAATAAATAAATAAATAAAAGTAAAATCAGTTAAATAAAGCACATCTGGAGCTTCTGTCATGCTCTGAATATAATAGACACCTTCATCCTCAACAACACTGCTTGCTTCATAACTCTTTAAGGTTTATGTAACCATTTTTGTCTTTTGTTTCTTTTTGTCCTGATTCAGCTACACATTATGTACATTAGGAATGTTTGTTTCATTTTGCCATTTCATTTTGACTTGAGCAGGAAAATGTGTTTACTGTATCGTCAAATAGGCCTATTGTTATTTGTATATCTGCGATACTGATGTCCAAAATCCTCCATCACCTTCTTACAAGTAGTAAAAGTTACTACAAAAAGATATTTTAATCAGAAGCTATTAAATTTCACTTTGTAACATCTGAAATGACTAAAAAAACAGTCAAAGAAATTTTATGAAAATTTCAAAAGATTTTTATTGAGTGCCACAGTTCTGTTGTTACGCTTGGGCCTGCCAGGTCTTTCTGGCTTCCTCCTCCGCCAGTGGACCCAACTCACCACCAGGTGGTGATCAGTTGACAGCTCTGCCCCTCTCTTCACCCGAGTGTCCAAGACACACGGCTGGAGGTCAGATGACACAACAACAAAGTCGATCATCGACCTCCGGCCTAGGGACTCCTGTTGCCACGTGAGGGTCTGTTGGGAACGTCTGGCGGAACCCTCTGTCAGTGCGGCCTTCAACTCACACCTCCGGGAGAGCTTCTCCCGGATCCCGGGGCAGGCTGGGGACATGGAGTCCGAGTGGGCTTCGTTCTCGGCCTCTATCGCCGATGCGGCCGCTCGTAGCTGTGGCTGTAAGGTCTGTGGTGCCTGTCGCGGCGGCAATCCCCGAACTCGGTACTGGAGAGGTGAGTCCGGCCGATAGTCGAACCTCGGATTCAAGAGGAGCAGTGTGGTTTTCGGCCCGGTCGTGGAACACTGGACCAGCTCTACACCCTCCATCGGGTGCTCGAGGGTTCATGGGAGTTTGCCCAACCAGTCCACATGTGCTTTGTGGACCTGGAGAAGGCATTCAACCGTGTCCCTCGTGGTGCCCTGTGGGGGGTGCTCCGGGAGTATGGGGTCCGGGGCCCTTTGCTAAGGGCAGTCCGGTCCCTGTATGACCGGAGCAGGAGCTGTGTTCACATTGCCGGCAGTAAGTCAGACCTGTTCCCAGTGCATGTTGGACTCCACCAGGGCTGCCCTTTGTCACCGGTTCTGTTCATTGTATTTATGGACAGAATTTCTAGGCGCAGTCAGGGGCCGGAGGGGGTCCAGTTCAGGGACCACAGGATCTCATCTCTGCTTTTTGCGGACGATGTTGTCCTGTTGGCTTCATCGAACCAGGACCTGCAGCGTGCACTGGGGCGGTTTGCAGCCGAGTGTGAAGCGGCTGGGATGAGAATCAGCTGTTCCAAATCCGAGGCCATGGTTCTCGACCGGAAAAAGGTGGATTGCCCTCTCCAGGTGGGTGGGGAGTCTCTGCCTCAAGTGGAGGAGTTCAAGTATCTCGGGGTCTTGTTCACGAGTGAGGGAAGGATGGAGCGTGAGATCGACAGGCGGATCGGTGCGGCATCGGCAGTGATGTGGTCAATCTACGTTTATACCTTCACCTATGGTCATGAGCTCTGGGTAAAGACCGAAAGAACAAGATCATGGATACAAGCGGTCAAAATGAGTTTCCTCCGCAGAGTGGCCGGACGCTCCCTTAGAGATAGGGTGAGAAGCTCGGTCACACGGGAGGAGCTCGGAGTAGAGTCGCTGCTCCTCCACGTCGAGAGGAGTCAGCTGAGGTGGCTTGGGCATCTGGTCCGGATGCCTCCTGGATGCAGTGTTCTGGGCATGTCCCACCGGTAGGAGGCCCCAGGGAAGACCCAGGACACGCTGGAGGGACTATGTCTCTCGGCTGGCCTGGGAACGCCTCGGGGTCCGTCCGGAGGAGCTAGAGGAAGTGGCTGGGGAGGAGGAAGCTTGGGAGCCCCTGCTCAGACTGCTGCCCCCGCGACCCGGCCCTGGATAAGCAGAAGAAGATGGATGGATGGAGTTCTGTAGTTATTTAGCCACGTGGCGATGGACTCTTTGGACACGGAGACTATGATTGTTTTGAAGCTGGTCTGGACCCATGACGTGGACAGCGACGTGTTGGAGTAGAAGATCTTTCAGCACCCGACCCACCACTGTCTTCTCCGGCTGCGTTCCTGATGCTGTAGAGCCAGTCCTAAACATGTCCCTCATGTGTTCCTCAGCTAGGATGGGACAGTCAGCTGAGTGAGGTGGTGATTTCCTCTTATGGCCTGTCATGGCCCTGATGCCCTCCCAGACCTGCCTAAGGTTTGTGGCAGTGTGAAATCTCGTCTCAATATGCCTCTTGTGTTGTTGTTTGATGGTATCAATGCCTCTCCTCCGAGCAGACCCCATGAAATCCATCCGAGCCTTTTTTACTGTAGTTGTCTTTTCTTCCAAATTGGCTCTTGTCAAAAGGAGCTGGGAAAAACAAGACATGATTTTAGATTTGAAAATATTGTCAACCTTTAAAAGCAATTCTAAAAAAAAATCACCTTTTCCATAAGGGGCATCCTCTTTAATATACTTGTAAGACAGTAGGGGGCACAATGTGTTTTTCTCATTTCTTCACTCACGATGACAGCATGGTTCTGGCTCAAGAATCTATGAGCAGAAATTCAGTTTGAATCAATTTGGAATGAACACGTTAGATTGTGATAAGTGTTACAGCAAACCTGGGGTCTTTGTTCTGGAGGCATCTCACGCTTCTGTCCATCACCATCCTCAGTGTAATGGAAGTGTGAGGGGGTCTGCTTTTATCCGTTCTTATAATGCCACTTCAGGTCATATTTTAACACAATCTGTCAGGTAGGGTTCACTCTGGTCCATTTTATCCACCTGGCTGTCTTGCACAGAAATTTTAACTGACATAAAGATCTTCCCTTCACCATGGTCAACTTGCTTTGCCATCCACGCTGAAAAACAAACAAAAGACAATAATTGTTTAAAGTGTGGTTAAAAAAAATCAAAGTAACATTAATATGTGAGTATAGTTAGTTGTTAATGTATATTAAACAATATAGATATGATGATGTATTTACCACGACATGTTTCCACAGTAACTTCAGACAGTCTTCAGGTGGCGTCTTAACAGCAGTTCTTCCCAACCATGGACAGTAAGACATCTCTTCTCTATATCGTTTTATAAAATCAACAACCAAATTATATTGCAGCAAAACACTATGAATATTAATAATCTTAAAACAGTATCAATTAGATTACTGCACAAATGTCAATAAAAAATGCAGCTTTGATTATTTTTTAAAGGATACAAAACCAAAGAAGATTTTGAAGAACTGCCACTAAACCTACCAGACATCTGATAGTTCCTTCTGATAGATGCGTGACAAAGGTTAGGTCCTTCATCTTCATTTGGTTTTATCTTCAGGGCATCTCCAGCAGGTGGCAGCAGAGAGATGAGCTGGGGAAAAAACAAACATGATTCTCGTTCAAATATTCTCGTCCTTTATAAGCAATTCTGAATACAGGACCTTTTCTGTAGGGGACATATTCTGCAATATACTTAGAACACGGTAGAGGACACAGTTTTGTTCTTATTTCTTCGTTCTCAATGACAGGATGGTACATGTTCTGATTCATGAATATATGAACAGAAATTCAGTTTTAATCTGTTAGGAATGAGCAAGAGAGAATTGTATTAAATTCTATTTTAAAGAGCTGCCCAACAAACCTTGTAGCATTCTTCTGGAGGAATGTTTTCTCTCCTCTTTCCTCTCCTTTTTAAAAGGCTACAGAAACTCACAACAGAAGTACCTTTGAGAACGATTAAAAACATACATGTAACTACAATGAGGATTCATTCACATTGTACAAATACAGTACAGGTAGCGTTAGCATACCATTATTTTTGGCACAGTCAAACAATGTTTTAGACTAAACATGTTGCTAAATTACATTAAACTGTGTTCAAGGTTTTGTCCCTTTACTATTGAACAAGCTGGAAATACTCGCTCGTAGTAACTTTACAGCTAACCTTGTTTTGTAGACTAGTAATGGTCAAAGCTTTTAAAAAAATAAAAGAATCGTGTACCATCATGCAGGTGTTGAACTCTGGAGCTGTGGAGCTGATGAAGTTCAAGTGCTCTGGGAACAAAAACAAGTGTTTAGTGCTGCGGGCCGCTAGCTTTACTGCTATGAGCCGCTCAGTCTAGCTGTTGGATATCGGTGAAGATCAGCGGAGATCGAGACAAATGGCTTCTCTCTCCGAGGACAAGAGAAAGGGATAATCGAATGTTGTGCATTATATAAATATACGTAACCACTGGCAACCATGGAGCGGTGCTAAGATTTGGGCTCAAGTGTTTACGTTTGAATCCAGTGCATTTGTTTGACTCCAGTGCACTAGAGCTGCAGGCTTCGGCCAAACTACTGTCCCAGCCATAGACTGGATTCTTGTACATACATTATACACTTTTTATACAGTTTGTGCTGCAGTCAGCTGTATTTTTTGTTGGTTTGTTATTTTTGTTTTGTTTATTTGTGTTTGTTTTCTTTCTTTTTGGGTTCCATGACAACCGGGGGTGTAGTGGGCGTGGTACGCAGGGGTACGCAGAGAATGCGTGTTTATCAAGATTTTATTAGCAATCAAAACATGTGTACTTGTCTAACTGTAAATACTATATTAAGTGTGCTGTGGTTGTTTATTATTTTGTTAATTAGAAGTTTCTTAGTTTTCTATTTTCATTATCATTTTGTTAGTTCTAGTAGTTCTTTATATTTTATTTATCATGTGCCTTAGCAACATCCCAGCAACCATTTCAGCCAATCAGCGCTCTCTCCTTCCAACTTCTCCACCAATCAGGATCCACCATCCACCAGCGCCATTACGTCTACTGACAGCAGCGGTCCGTGAATGTTATTTTCTTAAGTTTTCTTCTACCTACACACAAAATGAGTCCATATTCAGGCTGGTCAGTGCGGAAATCAGATCGGCGCCAAGGTTAGTAATCCCCCATTTGTGACTTGTAGTCTTAATTTTTTTTTTAATTGTTATTCGGAAATATTGAGATTTTAGCTCAAGAAGCCATCCCTTTGTTTTTAGCCTCCAAGAAACCACACCCTTCACACTTCTCGGAGCCAAATACGCAGTAAATTAAATAAATCATCATAAATAATCATGAACTTGCATAATAGTGTAGCGAGTCACTAATGTTATGTTATGCTAAAGTTCTTGTGATTTTGGGGTTGCCGTTTTGAGTGCAATGTTTTCTGGGGGTCTAACGTAGATTTGAGTGATGACGATCTGTGTTGTATTGAGTTTTTCGGCGTGGCTGTGGCCAACAACAGCTATTTTAGACAGACGTTTTACCATCAAGCGGGTGTTTTCCTGCATTCAACGCTACAATAGTTATGTATACATTTGAGCATAGGGATTTAATGGTATTAAAGAGAAACTGAATTTAACCTTAAGCTTAAAAATGCTACTCCTGACCGGTAACAGTTGCTAGGAGTAACGTTATGGTTAAGTAATCATCGCTCTGAGCCTAGAGGCCGAGTGTGTAGCCAACAGAGGCCCGCGGCTGCTCTCCTGAAGTCTGGCCCCATAGCAGCTTCCTATGGGCGAGCGCGGGAAAATCACATGGTCACATAATCCGCCCTGAAAGAAAAACATGTTTTACAACCATAGACCGTATATATGAATGGACAAAGCTAACCCGTTAGCCGCCGGTGCCAGAAGGCTCTTCCGGCTCCTTTTCTCCCTTTTTACCATTGACTTAAATTTCGATATTATCGCCCCTCTCTGTAACTGCTGCACTGAGCCTCGTCATTTGGTATTAAAATGTTCGTATGAACCCGCTCTACATGATCCTGAAATTTTAATTTTGCTACCTTGTTCCTAAATTAAGATATGACCTGCAGTTAAACAACATCATTGTCTACTACAACGAAGCCTCTGGTAAATTAATGCACTTTGATTTCCTTGAATATTAAACCTTACACCAAAATCCGAATAACTGGCTGTGTGTTAGCATTTTCAATGGTAATGTGAGTAATGTGGGATTTTTTAAAAAATGTATGCTTAATCACACTGCATGTTTCTCCAGGTGGCAAATCTAGAGCCAGGGACCATGGACTCTGTGCGGTCTGGACCCTTCGGCCATATCTTCAGACCTGATAACTTTGTCTTTGGTAAGTACACTTGTGTAAATGGAATTATACAGTGTGCCCAAGTGCAGCCTCTAATTGAATTTGTTAAATTCCAGGACAGAGTGGAGCTGGAAACAACTGGGCTAAGGGCCATTACACACAGGGAGCAGAACTAGTGGACTCAGTTCTGGATGTAGTGAGGAAGGAGGCAGAAAGCTGTGACTGTCTGCAGGGCTTCCAGCTCATACACTCCCTGGGGGGAGGCACAGGCTCTGGTATGGGCACCCTGCTTATTGGAAAAATCCGTGAAGAGTACCCCGACTGTATCATGACCACCTTCAGTGTGGTGCCTTCTCCCAAAGTGTCAGACACCGTCGTAGAGCCCTACAACGCCACTCTGCATTGACAACGAGGCTCTGTACGACATCTGCTTCCGCACCCTTAAACTTACTACACCCACCTACGGCGACCTCAACCACCTGGTGTCCGCCACCATGAGCAGCGTCACCACCTGCCTCAGGTTCCCTGGACAGCTCAACGCTGACCTGCGTAAACTGGCGGCGAACATGGTGCCATCCCCAGGCTCCACTTCTTTATGCCCGGTTTTGCCCCCCCCCAGAGGCTGCCAGCAGTACAGGTCCCTCACTGTGGCAGAGCTCACACAGCAGATGTTCGACGCCAACAAATGATGGCCACCTGCGACCCTCGCCACGGCCGTTACCTCACAGCCACCGCCATCTTCAGAGGCCGCATGTCCATGTAGGAGGTGGACGAGCAGTGCTCAATGTGCAAAACAAGAACAGCAGCTACTTTGTCGAATGAATCCCCAACGGCAACAGCACAGCCATCCAGGAGCTGTTCAAGCGCTATCCTCCACTGGCACACGGGCGAGGGCATGGATGAGATGGAGTTCACCGACGCCAAGAGCAACATGAACGACCTGGTGTCTGAGTACCAACAGTACCAGGATGCCACTGCTGAAGAGGAGGGAGAGTTCGAGGATGAAGGAGAAGAGGAGATTGCATGAATTATTTCACTGTCAAATCTGAAATTAAGTTGGCCAAATTTATTTACAGTTAAATACACTCAACAAAAATACGCAAAAAACGCAACACTTTTGTTTTTGCTCCCATTTGTCATGAGATGGACTCAAAGATCTAAAATTCATTCCAGATACACAATATTACCATTTCTCTCAAACATTGTTCGCAAATCTGTCTAAATGTGTGATAGTGAGCACTTTTGCTTTGCTGAGATAATCCATCCCACCTCACAGGTGTGCCACATCAAGATGCTCATCAGACACCATGATTAGTGCATAGGTGTACCTTAGACTGCCCACAATAAAAGGCCACTCTGAAATGTGCAGCTGTTGCTTTATTGGGGGTCTGGGGACTCAGAACCAGTCAGTATCTGGTGTGACCACCATTTGCCTCATGCAGTGCAACACATCTTCGCATAGAGTTTATCAGATTGTCATTTGTGGCCTGTGGAATGTTGGTCCACTCCTCTTCAATGGCTGTGTGAAGTTGCTGGATATTAGTGGGAACTGGTACGCGCTGTCGTATACGCCGGTCAAGCACATCCCAAACATGCTCAATGGGTGACATGTCCGGTGAGTATGCTGGCCATGCAAGAACTGGGACATTTTCAGCTTCCAGAATTGTGTACAGATCCTTGCAACATGGGGCCGTGCATTATCTTGCTGAAACATGAGGTGATGTTCATGGATGTATGGCACAACAATGGGCCTCAGGGTCTCATCACGGTATCTCTGTGCATTCAAAATGCCATTAATAAAATGCACCTGTGTTCTTCGTCCATAACAGATGCCTGCCCATACCATAGCCCCACCACCACCATGGGCCACTCGATCCACAACACTGACATCAGCAAAGCGTTCACCCACACGACGCCACACACGCTGTCTGCCATCTGCCCTGAACAATGTAAACCGAGATTCATCCGTGAAGAGAACACCTCTCCAACGTGCCAGACGCCATCGAATGTGGGCATTTGCCCACTCAAGTCTGTTACGGCGACGATCTGGAGTCAGGTTAAGACCCCGATGAGGACGACGAGCATGCAGTAGAGCTAACATGAGACGGTATCTGACAGAGTGTGCAGAAAAACTTTGGATAAGCAAACCAATTGTTACAGCACCTGTCAGAGTAGCTGGTCTCAGACGATCTATGAGGTGAACCTGCTGGATGTGGAGGTCCTGGGCTGGTGTGGTTACACGTGGTCTGCGGTTGTGAGGCCGGTTGGATGTACTGCCATATTCTCTGAAACGCCTTTGGAGACGGCTTATGGTGGAGAAATGAACATTCAATGCCCGAGCAACAGATCTGGTTGACATTCCTGCTGTCAGCATGCCAATTGCACGCTCCCTCAATGCTTGCGCCATCTGTGGCATTTTGCTGTGAGACAAAACTGCACATTTCAGAGTGGCCTTTTATTGTGGGCAGTCTAAGGTACACCTGTGCACTAATCATGGTGTCTGATGAGCATCTTGATGTGGCACACCTGTGAGGTGGGATGGATTATCTCAGCAAAGCAAAAGTGCTCACTATCACACATTTAGACAGATTTGTGAACAATGTTTGAGAGAAATGGTAATATTGTGTATCTGGAATGAATTTTAGATCTTTGAGTCCATCTCATGACAAATGGGAGCAAAAACAAAAGTGTTGCGTTTATATTTTTGTTGAGTGTATTTTAGAGTTAGAGTGAATTTATTTGAATATTTTTAAAAAAAAAAACATATAGTTTTCATACACTTAGAACATGTACATTTAACAAAGAAACAAAAAAAAACAAAAAAATCAAAAACATTAAAAGTTCAACAAAGGAGTAGGAAGAAGCACATCTTATTTTCATCCTAACCCTACAATTTACAATATTTTATCTACATAATATTCAGTAGTTTAGTGTGTTTTTAGTTTTCAAAGTTGTTTGTTGCTGTTGCTGTTCATAAAAGGATACATACATATTTTTTGAATCCTGTCTTTATATTCACTTTGCATTTAAGTGTAGCTGCCAGATTGTACCATAAAATCATTCAAAATCAGACATCAAGCCTGTAAACATTACTTATTGTTACAGAAGTATCCACATTAAGTTGCTCACATTGAACCATTAATGAAATGAAACTATATTTCAAGCTTGAGCATAAAAAACTGCTAAATGAAAGTTATACCACATATGTCCGCCAGGTGTCGGTGTGAGTCGTTTCCATCAGCAGTATGAGAGGTTGCTAAAGGTTAATGCTAAAAGGCTCCAGCAGCACCGTCTTGTGTACAAATATCACTCCCATCACTGGTGCTGTTCTCGGACTTACTGATACGTTCATGTGTCCATGACAATGTAAGTTAGGCCTATTTCATTGTAATAATGTCATTTCGGTTTATTCATTCACAAAACTGTCTGGAATCCATCTTGTTTAAGTTCTGTAAAAGTAGTCAAACTGTCAAATTATAGGCATCATTTACTTATTCATGCATAATAATATGTGACACTTTCCACTTGGATTCAACCCCGATTAATCTCGTTTTCCGTCAATTGTATCTTGGTGTTACTTTTTATCATTGTGAATCATTAATATCATTAATCATTAATAGACTTCAAGTATTTCGTTGCACATTTCCTTATGTATTTGTATATTCTTTGTTTAAATACTTATTATAATATTACCGTATTAGTCTCACCATTGTTGTTATGTGTTTATATATACACTACCATTCAAAAGTTTGGGGTCACTTAGAAATTTCCTTATTTTTTAAAGAAAAGCACAGTTTTTTTCAATGAAGATAACTTTAAACTAATCAGAAATACACTCTATACATTGTTACAGTGGTAAATGACTATTCTAGCTGCAAATGTCTGTTTTTTGGTGCAATATCTACATAGGTGTATAGAGGCCCATTTCCAGCAACAGTCACTTCAGTGTCTAATGGTACAATGTGTTTGCTCATTGTGTCAGAGGCTAATGGATGATTAGAAAACCCTTGTGCAGTCATGTTAGCACAGATGAAAACAGTTTAGTTGGTTAGAGAAGCTGTAAAACTGACCTTCCTTTGAGCAGGTTGAGTATCTGGAGCATTACATTTGTGGGGTCGATTAAACGCTCAAAATGGTCAGAAAAAGAGAACTTTCATGTGAAACTCAACAGTCTATTCTTGTTCTTAGAAATTAAGGCTATTCCATGCAAGAAATTGCCAAAAAACTGAAGATTTCCTACAACGGTGTGTACTACTCCCTTCAGAGAAGAGCACAAACAGGCTCTAAACGAGTAGAACGAGAAGTGGGAGGCCCCGCTGCATAACTGAGCAAGAAGATACGTACTAGAGTCTCTAGTTTGAGAAATAGATGCCTCACAGGTCCTCAACTGGCAGCTTCATTAAATAGTACCAAAACGCCAGTGTCAACATCTACAGAGAAGAGGCGACTCCGGGATGCAGCTTCAGGGCAGAGTGGCAAAGGAAAAGCCACATCTGAGACTGGCCAATAAAAGATTAAAAGATTAATGGGCAAAAGAACACAGACATTGGACAGAGGAAGGTTGGAAAGAAGTGTTATGGACAGACTCCACTGAGCTATTGTGGGAGCAGCTTGACCGTCTGGTACATAAAAAGTGCCCATCAGACAATCGAACTTGTGGGAGAAGCTTCTAGAAGCGTGGGGTGAAATTTCTCCAGATCCTTCAACAAATTAACAGCTAGAGGCCAAAGGTCTGCAATGCTGTAATTGCTGCAAATGGAGGATTCTTTGACGAAAGCAAATTTTAAAGGAAAAAATTATTATTTCAAATACAAATCATTATTTCTAACCTTATTTATTTATTTATTTGGCAGGGACAATGCAGTCAGACATAGATACAAAACATGGTTTGCAGCTGATGTGAAGCATACGGAGTGTTAGCAAATGCTCATTTTCAACTTCCGTCCTCGGCTGGGCTTTTCTAAAATTGCACTACAATAAAAAACAAAAAAACATTAAAACATGTTTCCATTATATAAATAACATATAACACTCACTCTTTCCCTCGCTCACAACTTTCATACAATTTGTTTATTGGTGGGTGCAGTTTTGATTTGTTTTCAGCCACTGCTTAACACTGGAGGTGAACATTTTGAATTCAGAGATGCCCTTTATCTCGGTGGGCAGTGAGTTCCACTGTTTGCAGCTCTTATATGAAAAGGCTGACTGTCCAAATGATGTTCTGCACTGAGGGATTTTACAGTTTCTGTTTGAGACGCCTCTTGTTATTCTGCTGCTGTTTGGTTTCTGGATAAATGTACTGAGTGGTTCAGGGGCCAGATTATTGAGACATTTGAAACATAATTTGAGAAAACATAAATTACTAAAGCTTTCAAAACTTAACAAATTATAGTTCTTAAGAATATGGCAATGATGAAAGCGAATTGGTTTTTGATATAATAATTTTTATTGCTTGGTTGTAGAGTGAACTGATGTGCTTTGTGGCTGAGGGAGCTGCCTGGGCCCATGCTGTCATGCAGTATGAAATATAAGAAAAGATCATCCCATGCATGTACAGCAGGGCCGCCTGATTTGGAATATAGTGTCTGATTAATTTAAAGCAATTTAGATTTCTTTGTATTGTTTTGGATATTTTCTTTAGGTGATTATCAAATTTTAGTTGGGGGTCTAAGCAGGGCTCTACGCTAACTTTTTTTTTCAGGAGTACATGTGCCCCTAAGTTAAAAATTTTAGGAGCACAGAAAAAAAAATGGGGGCACAAGTAGGTTTTCATTTTCAATGATTATTACAGTGCAGAACTTGCGCACACCAACACTAACACTGAATAAATTTAATACAAAAAAAAGAATTATGACTGTACTTTTCCTGCATGATCGCAATGTTTTTATAAATATATCTTCATTTTATCTGATTAATATTTAGACTTAAAATAAGCCAAACAAACTGTACTGCACTTAAACACTCTGTGGCCCTTTTTGGACCTTCACCCACAGATTAAGAACCTCTTCTTTAAGAGAACTTCCACTGGCACTTTACACAAAACTGTTTCAAAGTGTAAAAAGTGTGCAGGATTTTTAAACCTGTATTTTCAAATTCCTAACTGGAGTTACATTCTCTTAGTGGTTTTACAGTGGTTTTTAGACTCTGCACATTTACCAAACCAAACGCACATTGTGACAAACAGATTTATTTGGCATTTTCTTAGGCAAACTTCAGCCCACATATCGCCTGCTCTGTGCCGTAGCTCTACTCTGTACGGACACGGACATAAAATTAATATTGGCGTATTTAATGTGAGACGGATGGACAGGTGGGATGTTTAACCTGCCCTGTGATACACACTGGTACACGAGGCTGCGCGAGCAACAGCGCACAGGTCCCGCACACCGGTACAAGTTTATTGCCGAAGGCAGCGGCCGTAATGAAACATGACCGCACTCAGTATTCAGACCTTGAATCCGTGACGAGACCGAGTCCAAATGCGCTCGAGTCCGAGACCAGACCAAGACAAAACCATCGCTTTAGCGGAGGAGGAAGTCCAGCGGCCCGGGGGTGTCTGGGGGTGTCTGTGAGTGGTGGAACAGGTGTGGGTCCTGCTGCGGTGCCGCTCCTCGTTTAAGGGGACGTGGGTGTGTTTTGAAGCGGAGTTTGTTCGTATGAGTGATATCGGCGCACACACGGAGCTCGTATGCTGGAGTCATGCGCGGTCGGAGGTGTTGTGCCAGGGCACGGTTCGGTTGCGCTCGCGCTGGGCAGGCTTGAGGCGCTTTAGGGGCGATCCAGGCTTGGACAGGTTCCACAGTCCTAGTGTGAGTGCGCCCATAATGTTTGACACATTTAGAACGTTTAACTCCTCACGTTACGTCTGTGCACAGCTCCTTATTGTGCTGCAGAAGCACTCGCACTGGTGCGACTGTTTTGATTTCCTCGTTTGCACTACGAAATATTTACTCGCAAATGCGAGTGAAATGGGCGCACTGTAGAGCCCCGGGTCTGAGACCAACCCAAGATATTTAAATTCATTTACTGTTTGTATTTTATCATTTTGCAAATGTATTTAAAATTTTTGGTCCAGCTTTAGTTTTTTGATAGAAAAACATATAGCAACTGTTTTAGTGAGATCTTATTAGTAATCTTATTTTGAATAAGCCACTGACTAACCTCAGCCATGCATATGGACAAAACATCTGCAGCCTGCTCCGGTGTCTTGGCGGGTGCATAAAAAACTGCATCATCCGCATAAAGTTGGCAGCGGACACCTGGGCAGATCAAAGGCAAGTCAATATCTTGACTATAGTTTATTCATTTTGCAACTCATGGTGGTAAATAAAAGTGTGACTTTTCATGGAAAACACAAAATTGTCTGGGTGACCCCAAACTTTTGAACGGTAGTGTATATTACTCATAGTGTATGTTTCTGTCTCCATAGCACCATGGACCTGTCATCCCATCACTGTCTCATGCCATCATTAACCTTCATTTTGAGTAAAAAAAAAACAAAAAAACAAGAGTGGTAAAATGTGCACTGACATCCTGTTCATTGTCCTGTCCAGACGGCCATTGTAACCAGTCTGAAATACAGTCCTTTCCCAAGGTCACAAGTTTGGCTCTTTCCCAGCACCTCCTTTATATACTTGAATGAATGCAAGATTTAGGATAGGTTAGATAGGATAGGATAGATAGGTTTAGCCATATTGCATTTAACATTATAGGCAAAGCAATCACATCTCCATGGAGACAATGAGGTAACACCACCAGGCCAAGATACAAGTCAGATCTGTGGAGAGGCGACTCCAGATACAGTAAGAATGCACGTTTATCAAGTTATTTATAGCATTCAAAGCACATGTACTTGAATAAATACAAGATAGATTAGTTTAATATCATATTGCATACAGCAACTATATCTCCATGGAGATTAGTAGATGGCAGAGCCTCCACCAGTGAAGTTACATGGTGAACCTTTAAAGGTCCTATATTGCACAAATTTGACTGTTGTGAGCTTTAAGCCATAGTGCTGTAACAGTTTGGGAAAAATACAAAGTGTTGTGTTTTGTTTAATTCACACGTTTGAATAACTCTGCATTATTAGTCTGTCTACACCTCCAAAGCTCAAAATGCTCATACACAGGGGTTCAGGAGGATGGGAGGGCATCTGACACACAGAGATACAGGAGGATGGAAGGGCATCTGACACACAGAGATACAGGAGGGTGGGAGGGCATCTGACACACAGAGATACAGGAGGATGGGAGGGCATCTGACACACAGAGATACAGGAAAATGGGATCTTGCTAAAACAAGATCCCATTTACTTTGTTATTTACTCTCTAAATAATAATAATCATGATTTATTCTCTAACCACAACAAATCTCCTTCCATCTTGTACAGTAATTCAGGTTTTTTTCGCATACATTTTTACCCCGGATGCCCTTCCCAAACCAACCCTCTATCTAAATGTTTGCAGGCTTGTTTATCTAATGCCTTGGAGGATGAGACCTAGACTAACACAGGACTAAACCAGGTCTAAACCAGGACTAAATTAGAGTGAAACCAGGTCTAAACCAGGATTAACTCAGGACTAAACCAGGATTATCCCAGGTCTAAACCAAGTTTAAATCAGGACTAAACCAGGACAAACCCAGGTACACCTTTCTATTGTTAAATCAATGTTTAAACTGTCAGAAAACCAGTCATATGCATATTACGTGTAAATCAGGTATAACATGCGTTGAAGCCCAGTCTGCTTCTCCCTTTTACAGGACGACTTAAATATCAAGTAGGTGGCATCTTTCCTGCTCAAACGGATGATGCCCCAAATTTTCCCCCCACACCAGGCCAAAGCCCTTCCCCAAACACAGTATCCACCCCATAAAGAGTCTGGAGATGGAGCCTCACCGCAGAAAGGACCTACTTCAGAAAGAGAAGGCTCTGCCCCAGACCAGGGCCTGGCCCACTCGTATTGGGTGAGTCTGTTGACATTGTGTAACTGATTTGTCTGTATGTTTGACTGAGACAAATAACATGTGAATTAAAAATTACACAAATGTACAATAACATTACAAATATACAATAAAAGCTTTAGTGTTCACACATTTGCATTTCTGAAAGCCACTTTTTAGCATTCTTTTTAAAAGCAGAGAATGAGGGAGCTGTTCTGATGGCTTCAGGCACAGAGTTCCACTGATGGGACGCACTGACGGAGAAAACAGACTGACCAAATACAGTTTTTCTATGAGGAATAATGCAGTCATACAAATATCTCGGCACCATAATTGATCACAAAATCACTTTTCAACTGAATACTGAAAACATTTTCTCCAAATGCCAACAACGTCTTTTCTTTCTCCGTAAACTTCGTAAACTACAGGTTCACCAATCAATTCTTGCAGTTTTTTACAAATGCTTTATACAGTCCATCCTCACATTCAGTATCACAGCCTGGTTTGGTTCACTCAGTCTCACTCATCACAACACACTCAACAGAATCGTTAAAATCAGCAGTAAACTCATAGGACAGCAGCAAGAGTCACTCACCACCATCTACAATGACAGAGTCTTGAGAAAGGGCACACAGATCTCCACAGACAGCTCACACACTCTTCACTCACTCTACAGTCTGTTACCATCAGGACGGAGGTTCAGGTCCCTCTCACTTAAAACTAAGAGGGCCACGTCCAGCTTTATTCCCTCCTCCATTCGCCTATTAAATGGCTGATGAAGCCACATGGGCAGCTAATCTGCATTGGGGAAGTGAGAGGTGCTGTTATGGATGTATTCTTTTATTGATCTATTTATTATGCATTTGATGAATGTGCTTTTTATTAATGTTTGTGTGGAGTCTTCACTTGTGCTGGTGCTCTGTCTGCAAACGAAGTTCCTAACGGATAAATAAAGTTATTTGAATTTGAATTTGAATTTGAGTCTTCCCTCACTGCTCCTCTGGTCACTCTGCTCTCACTAGATCTAAAATTAACAAAGTCATTCAGCGAAGGGGGAGACGAGCCATGTTTAATCTTGCACATTAGACAGATATTTTTCAATTTAATAAGATTGTCCCAGGTCATTAATTTGTATTTCTGCAAAATGTGACAATGATGGTATCTGTAGTGTTTTTTGTCAAGTCTTTTGTTTGTTAAAGGTTGTTTATAGAGTGATTCAATGGGTTTTATTGTTGTGAGTGATGTATTAGACCAGCTGATGATACAGTATGTGATATGTGAGAGGATAAGTTTGAGGAACATGGGCAGAAAGTAGGTTCCTCTGTACATCATATCATATTATAGGCGCTGTACCTGATTTTTACTCTCTTAAACACGTGGAAAGCAGAAATGTTGACATTAATAGCTGCTTATACAATATATGTTAGTAATAGTAATAGTTTAGGGAGGGGGGCAGGGGGGGCAGCAGCTTTTGAGTTTTTGTGTTTAAGTTTTTCTATATGATAAGCTCGTCTGGTGGTTGTGGTCTGAATAGTAATGAAGCTCTGAGTGTGTTTGTAGATGACATTAATGGTGCCATCTGCAGTCCAACTGGAGCCAGAGAATAATGAAGACAATTAGTCCTGTGCCTGGAACTAGATGAGCTCATCCACAGAACATCCACAAAAAGCAGCACAAGTATGCAATAATTGAGCCGTAACCATAGGTATTACCAATTTAAACCAAAATATAACATTTTGAATGGGAAAAAGTCCTCAAAATTTTGCAGCTGGAAACCCTCAATAGAATGAGATATCTACTTCAGTATTGTAGTCTTATTTTCAATTCAGTTTATTAGTTTTCTTAACTATTTGAATGTTTTCCTGACAGTTTTATTAATTATGTTGTGGAGTGTAGAAATACCAACTTTAAACAAGACCGACTTAAAGTCAAATTAATATTACTCTGTACAGTGGGTCTCTAACCTGTAACTTTGGAGCTACCAGTAGCTCCATCCCTTTGCAAGTAGTTCACCAAGGGATTTCTGAATAATGTGTATTGTGCTGAATAACTAAAATTTATTTTAAAATGCTTATTACCATTGTAAATATATAATTCTGATGCCTTGATAACTTTGTGCCATCTACAACTGGATAGTGGTTTATTGTTTTATAGGTTTCTATACCTGTATTCTATCTAAGGCTTGTCATGACAAAAAATGTGTAGCTCTCGGTATTTCTGTTCTGTTAAGGTAGCTCACCGGAGGGAAAAGGCTGGAGGCCCCTGTACTAGTTATGGCCATACCGTGGAACTTTCTAGGTAAAGATCTCCATGGGGACAAGCAGATGGCAAACCCCCACCAGAAAAGTTACATACTGCACATACTGTACCTGCACTACTATAATTTATTCCACTACAAGACCTTGATTTATTCTACCTGAAGACTATACCACATGAGAAACACTAGATTAGGCAGTAGACAGGACAGTAAGCAGGGGGGACAAACGGGTCTGTTGTCCCAGAATTGGACCTTCTTTACTCATTTATATTAGTGGGGGCCCATGTGAGACTTCTCCACAGGCCCCCACATTTCTGTTGACAGCCCTGGCAGTAAATACATATGGAGTAGTTTGCAGTAGTATGTAGTAGTGTGCAGTAGCGTCTAGTCTGTGTGTTCCTGGAGGGCCTGGAGGATGTGCTGATGTAATGACCACAGCTGGTACAGAAGAGAAACAGCTCAAACACATCCGTCACAGAGTTAAGAGCAAATGACTCCACTCCTCTGTCTGTGTGATTAAGCTCCATCTGTTAGCTGTGGAGGAGAGCATGTGAGGATGGGACTGCAGAGGAGAGACGGTTAGATAGTCAGGGGTTGTAATTAAACTAAATGTGTGTTTATGGCCAGAATGGGGAGAAAAGGTATGGAAATGTTGTTTGCATTTTAAGTGCCGAAAAGGAAACCAGCAGTGTTGTCTAATTCTGAGTCATCTCCACAAACTTGACTCTTACTTGACCTCTTACTTCACTCGTCCGCTGGTTTCCATAGAAATGTTCCTCTTTGGCTATAATCTTCCACAGTCTGACATAAAACATACAACTCCGAATGTTTCAAAGTATGGTTTTAACTTTATATTTCCATTGAATCTTGCAAGTAACTCGCCACCTCTAAAATGTTGCATACTGTACTGTTGCATATGATCTTGTAGTAGCTCAGCTGTTCATATTTCAGTTTTCTCTTGGGTGTTTATGGTTCTGTGTCCTAATAAGAAAACCCAAATCTAATCACAATTGCAATACATTTCAGAAATTGTGCATCCAACTCACACAGACAAACCCAAGAACATACAAGATTTGAACCTATGACCTTTCACAACCAGGGCTTTAAAACTAAGGTCACTAGTTTAGCTAATACAAGACAAACTATTAAAATAACCCTTTTCTCTTGTAAAATATATACAAGCTAATTAGCAAATACAATGTAAGATAATACAAATTTAAATACAGGTTCTACAAAATACTTACATCTTAATTATTTAACATAATTAAACATTTGAAAGCGCCCTGTCAGTGTTTGCTACTATCATGGGGGATATCTCATTTTATCCAATCAATAAATTAGTTTCTCTACTTTTCACTCATAATAATAACAGTTATTTATTATACTAATTACGTTTTCAATAGCCTACGCCGAAAACTAGCTGTCTGATTGTACTCTAGTCCATGTAGGCAAAGTAGTTCCCACAAAGTCCAGTACATTTTAGTGTTTATATTGTATGACTACACTGCCATCTGCTGGTCATAGCTTTTAGATTCAATTCACTGTTTCCAAAGTATTTTCTAAGGCAGTGGTGTAGAGTCACAAAATAAAGTTTATATATGTTTTTAATGCCTTATTGCTCATGTTTGCTGTGTAGTTAGTTAATAGATTCTATGTTTTCACAGTAAAACACAGTGATATAGCAATACATTATAAATCTATGTAAGAAAATACATGTTAAAATATGTATAACCATTTCCTCTGGAGAGGTAGCAGACGCCCCGTGGTCTGGTTTTGGGCCATGGGCCGGTGGTTGGGGACCAATGCTCAAAGCCACAATAATATAAAGGTGCACTATGCAGCTTTTTGGTTATGTCACCTGCTTGTTTCTATGGATAAGAGCAATGACCATATTATGGTCATTGCTCTGCCTGGAATTTTCCACAGTATGACATTAAACAGCTCTAGCTTATGTTTATTAAATTACAGGTGGTTTTATAGCTCAAAAATACCTAGAAAACAGCCATTCTTGTGTGAGAGAGGTTAGCTCTTCACAGATCTGACTTGTAACTTGGTCTGGTTTGGTCTCCATGAAGATAGAAAAGTTTAATGCCATACTGTGAAACATTCCAAACAAAGCAATAACATCTTCATGGAGAAAAGCATTTGACGGACCCTCCCCCAGAAAAGTTAAACAATGCACTTTTAAAATAATATTAGAAATAAAAATAATTAAAATGACTCACACATACATACATACATACATAGTTAACATGAGAATAAAAAACACTACATCAAATTTCGTTTTAAATCTCATATAATTCTTTATTTCGAAGTCTTTGTCTGTCTTGAACATACACGCCCAGGGCACAGGAACATTACAGAGGTCTGTTAAACACCACAGATCAGACAGTTTAAAGGAGGGACACTGCACCTTTTAGCGTAAACCCTCTCCTCCTCCTCCTCATATACAAACCAGAGTCTTTATATGGGCACAATGAAAATCCACAATACACCATGTGAAGGGAACATTCAACCATTTTCTCAGTCACCCTCCTCTCCGTCACCACCACAACCACAAAACATTAGTCCATGCATACATAGGTTTAGTGTACTGTTGTATATATGGTAAAAAATATATAGCCTTTAGAATAAATACTTCATATAATCATTTTAGAGCAAGACAATACTCATTATAATTTCACAATACGATATGTACAAGTATTTGGCTGCATTTACAACAGTTAGGAGAATATCTTTAACCCGAATGCGAAACAGACTCGATTTCAGGTCTTTGGTCGTGATCCAAAATCTTAAAGGCGCACTGTGTAACTTTTCTGGTGGAGGTGGTCTTCCATCAGCTTGTCGCCATGGAGATGTTACTGCTTTACCTCGAATGTTCCATAGCATAAGACGTATCTTTTATTCAATCGCAGGTGTTTTCAATCATAAAAAAACCAAAACAAAACATGCATTCTTGTTGTGAGCGGGGTCGCCTTTTCACAGATCTGACCTGTACCTTTGCCCGTGGTAGTGTCACCTGCTTGTTTTGAAAAAGATTATGGACTGTGGAATATTCAAAGCAAAGAAATAAGGCAATAATACGGAGACAAACAAGTGGGGGGTCCTTCACCAGAAAAGTTACGTAGCGCAGCTTTAAACCTCTGGGTCACACTGGATTAAACATATGCGTTTTTTAAAAGACCTTATTTTACAGGCACGGAAGACCATCGCACCCCCAGCGCACATTTAAACATTGTATAGCTGTCAAAAAGCTGTGCTAACTGCAAACTGTCATCCCTTAGCCGTGTGCAGACTGCAGTGGTGGAAGAAGTACTCAGTTTTGTTACACCGGGGCAAAAAAATTTCAAGTTAAAAGTAAAAAATAAAAATATACCTAAGTAAAAGTATTAAAGTACCCACTGAAAAATGTAGTTAAAGAGTAAAAAATAAAAGTATTTCTTGCAGAGTCTGAGATCTAAAGTAGTTATTTGTTTTTCGTAGCTGGTTTTATTTGTACATTTTTGTTTGTTCACACTACGAACAAGTCTCAAACTATATAAAAAATCTTTTATTCTTCAATCCTGTGAAAAAATGTAGTTGAGTAGAAAGTAGAGATACCTGCATTCAAATGTTGTGAAGTAAAACTCAAAAATATCCACTTTAAAATGTACTTAAAATACCTGAAATATTTACTTAAAGGTGCATTGAATAGCTTTTTTGTTGAAAGGTCCATCAAATGCTTTTCTCTATGGAGATACTATTGCTTGTCTGGAATGTTCCACAGTGTTGTATTAAACCTTTCAATTTTCATGGAGACCAAACCAGACCAAGTTACAGGCCAGATCTGCGGAGAGGCGACCCCACTCACGGTCAGAATGCCTGTTTTTCCGAGTATTTTTGAGCTATAAAACCACCTGTATTTGAATAAATGTAAGGTAGAGCTGTTTAATGTCATACTGTGGAACATTCCAGGCAGAGAACAGTGACATATCCATAGAAACGAGAAGACGACGGACCTCCAACCAGAAAGTTACACAGTGCACCGTTACGTACAGCACTTTGCCACTTGCGCTTTGTTAACTTCCACCACTGACAGGCGGCCACAGGATTTTCAAACATGCAGCAGTTCAGAGACTTTCCCGCTGTAGCGAACGGCCCCTTTGACTTTATATAGAAGAATTATGTGTCGTGAACCTTTCCGTGGAAGTGCAGTCGGTCCATATACACGTGTTAATATTAGCACCATATTAATAAATGAGCAGAGAGGAGAGAGGCGGCCGAGGAGCCACTCGTCCACTCACATCTGCACTACGGCTAAAAATAAAACCAGGTGGCTCTGTTACAGCTGTGTCACAGATTCTTAAGGGGAGAATACAGCCCGTTTGAACCTCATTTCTTGTAGTATTTTGTTGCTAAGGTAATAGAGATGATTTAAAAGCGTACTATGTCACTTTTCGGTTGTTTGTTTGAGTGTCTGTCTGCTCGTTTCCACTGAGATGTTTTGCTTTGCCCGGAGCGCTCCACAGTGTCAGTATGGCATTAAACATCACCATTTCATGTCTGTTTACACTACCAGGCCAAATTACAGGTCGGATCTGCGGAAAGGCGAGTCCGCTCACAGTGAGAATTTTATTTTTCAGCAATAAAAACAGCTGCGATTGAACACGTTGTTTGTAGATAAGTTTAATGCCGTACTTCTAAGGCAAAGCAATGACATCTAAATGGAATCGCTCACCAGAAAAGTTACATAGTGCACCTTTAAAGTGGTTTTTCTGTTACTGTTCAAGTAGCTTAATGCTGACATTTTTCGGTGTTTAATTTGACACGTACCCAGCACCATACACTGTACAGGACTGCAGAGGTTTTAGCGACTTTAATCTAAGTGTCAGTGAATCAGTTTTTGGTCTTCTTACAGTGAAAAAGATTATTATGAATGAGTGAATTCATTTAGTCATCCAGTCCAATAACAGTGTCGTGTTACAGATAAAGACCAAAGCGTATTTCATAAAACCTTAGAGGCACTATGTAAGGTTTTAGGTGGAAGGTCCTAAACCCTCTTTTCTCCATGGAGATGTTGTTTCGCCTGGAATGTTCCACAACGCGGCATAAATCCTGTCTATCTCCATGGAGACAAGAGGGTGACTGCGCTAAACCAAATTTTTTTAAACCAAGTTTTCTGACAATGGAAATGCCTGTAGTTGAATAAAGAAAGAATGGACTTGTTTAATGCCATCTTGTGCAACTTGGTGATGGTGATGGACCCTCTACCAGAAACAATACGTAGTGTATCTTTAATTAAAAAAAATAGACAACATAGATCTTTATATTAAGCATATTTTCCTGATGTTGTGACACAATGTTTTATTCTATCCTTTCTAAAACATACAAATTATATTAACGGGACTTTTTTTTTTTTTTTTTTACATATGTGGCAGTTAATAACTAGCGTTGCCCTTATTACTTATTCTGATATTTGTGAAACTTGGCTCCAGTGGTTTGTTTCGTTGTTTGTGACACTTCAGGTTGCAGTGTAAACATGTTGCTGTACTTTGAAGGATTTGTAGTAAACAGGAAATCAGACCCATGTCCCAAAACTCCATTATCGCTGTGTATTTGCTGTAGGCATGTGAGGCATCAGATTAAGGCTTAAAAAAAGTGAAAACACAACTCAACCTGCCCAGATCACAACTGACAAGGTAGTATTCGATTCATATTGCTTATTCTTACACAATCACATCATTGCTTTCAGTTTACCACCCTGACAGTTTAATATAATATTACCTCAAGACAAAAGTAGAATAGACTATATATAGGTGGTGTTTCTGTTGTAGGATATGACAATTTCGTAATTTCAGATGAAGGGCAGGGGTTTGTATAACACTATGTTCACTGTTTTTGAAAGAAATACACAAACGTATGATCCATAAATGCTTAAAATGACCATTATTCGTTATTAGGGATTTGCTCCAGAAATTTCAGCTGACAACAATCATGTCACAGGTTGAAAAATGGCACCTCTTAACAGTTTACTATCGCTTTAGTTTTTCTATACGAACAGAAAAGATGAAGTTGAATGGGCCAATTTTTGTTCCCAGTGGATAGGCCCAGAACTTACAGAGATATTAACCATAAACCAGGTCGAAACATCTGCAATCTGACAGTTAAACAGCAAATTGGTGCCATTATTCAACCACAAAGATGTGATCGTTGCCAGTTGAGAGCACTTTCGCGACAGCCATAAGATAAATATGGCAAGTTTGGTTAGGTTATGGTCCTATATTATACAAAACTGACACTTGTGATCGTTCAGCCATGTTATAATGTTGGTACCTCATCAAAAACAGAACTAGATTTGTCTTTTGTTTAAGTAACCATTTATTATTAGACTGTCTACATTCCACCTTGTGATGTCATGTGGCCTCTTTTACCTTTAGTTCAGTAGAGATGGGTAATTCCAGCGCTGAAAGGATCCAAATGATTCTAGTGAAGGCATACGGAGTTTAAAAGCACAGTGGAGCACTTCCTGTATTACCACATGACAACGTAAGGTGGAACAGAGTGTTTTCTGTTTGAGAGAAGGGTTTGTGTGTGATTGAAACAAATCACAACTCCAGGTATGTTTGTGATGATGAAACAACATTATAACAAAGAAAATAGAGTAATATGGGCCCTTTAAGTTCACATATTCCTTTCAAAAACCTAAATCTGCAAGGGTTATAGATAGGCCCCTGCTGCCCTCCACCTGAAATTATGACATCCTCAAATACTAAAATGTGAACACAACCTATCGAAATATGTATAGACATCTGATAGTGATTTAATGCATTTTTTAGACAAAATATCTTCTCATATCTGTGTTAGTCTCATGCCTTAGTAGTTCATCTTGCTACATTATATTGGAATGTTTCACAGGCAGCCTGACATTCTTTGTGCATTTGTAGCAGTTGCATACATGATTGGGTTCAACAAGCAGGCGACAAGGCAGTACATGGGGATCTGGGGTCTCATTTATAAATCTTGACGTGACAATTCTACTAAAAGTGTTCGCAGAGGGACAAATTTCCAAAACGTCTTCAAATTTGCTAACTTCTCGCGCTTCCCTGTGCTGTCATCTCCTTCTGTGTGTCATCTCTGAAAACCCTGACGCCAAAAGTTTTCAGACTGGAGCGCTAGTTTTCGTGTTAAAGCTGTGGCGCATAACTTTTCTAGTGGACGTTCTGCCACCATGGAGATGCTTTTGCTTTGTTTGGATCTATTTCCTTGGAGATAAGTACCATGCCAGTTTACGGGCCCAGTTTGTGGAGAGGTGAGACACTTATCAGTAGAATGTATATTATTCAAAGTATTGTTTTAGTGTAAAACAAACCCTGAAACACCTATAAGTAAATGATGTGCTAGGGTTAACGCTATACCATCTCCATGGACACAACCAGGTGCTGAACTCTTACAGAAAAGTTACATAAAGAACCATTAAGTCATCTTTTTAGTAACTTAATGTAGAGAATCACCAGTGTAACTTTTTGTGATTTATTAATGAGACCCCTGACCTGGATTCGATGGGAACTGGAGTGATCATGAGGCCAGACAGTATTAGAACATACTGCGTCAGTACTACGGTGTGGCCAGCAGGGGGAGGAACCGGGGATTGGCATGCAGCACCGTCCATTCGCCACACATACTATATCAGTCTTCAGAAGACTCCACTGCCTTCACAAGACCAGTTTGTTTGTGCTATTGTTGTGTATAAAAAATCATTCTTTGTTTAAACTTTACACCTCCATCTTATTTATTTACTTGTGTGTTTATTTTTTCATGTATTTTAAGATGACAGTCGTGCTCTGCAAAGCCAAAGCGGAGGAAATATTGTTTTAACGGCCTGTACCTGACTTTGTTAGATAAAGTTTTAGTTTACAATACTAGTTCATACAGTAGTGTAAAAATAAGCTCTTCGTGACCAAAGTGAGAGTGAATGACAGTGCCTATACATTTGGAAACACCCAAATGAAATCATAAAGAAGTGTCAACTACTCTAAACTAGAAACCTTCTATCCAAGTAGTAGTTTCTCTGTCAGGGTTCATTTCAAAGTCCAAAAACATGGGACAAAGTCAGGTACAGACCCGTTAATTTCCCCAAAGGTTTTTCTTACCATAGGGTGAATTGTGTACTTGCAGAGTGGTTACCATCTCTGTAGCAGGGTTGTGGGTTAGATTCTGGGTCTGACGGGTTTTCATGTCCTCCAACAGATATTTACATGTGGAGACTTCATATTTACATTACTGTGAGCATGAATTACCCATAGTACATAGTGTCCGTGTAATCCTCAGTGGTCCAATTCTGTCATTTTTTTCAAAGTAAATTAGACTTAGATTAAATTTACTGATCCACAAGGGAAATTATTTGGATTATTTGTTGATTTTATCTGTCTGAAATTATGGTCAAATCTTTTGATCGGGTAGACACCAGCTTCCCACAACCCCTTTAATAAATAATAAACACACATCATTGTATTAGTATTGTTCAAATTACTTTTCTGTCCAAAATGTACTAAGGCAATGCAGAGCAGAGACATATATTTAACGATGGATTAAACTGGATATAGTGTATATTTCATTTCATTAAAACGCATGGTCAGAAATAATATACTCTTCTCTATATTTTCTCATTGATATATAGTGCCATGATAATGCCTCATATGATAGGACTATCTGATATTATTATTATTATTTACACAAACACAATACAAAAGTGCAGTAGAAAATACATTTGTGTGTTTGTATATGGTTAATCTGAACAAAACTCTAAATATACTACTTTATGATGGCTTATGTTCAATACAAAAAGAGTGATGTTGAATTTGTTAAAGAAAAATAGAAATCATATTATATTTCATTTCCAAAAGGTAGATCATGTGCTTGGTTTGAAGAGCTTGATGAAAAAGCAGCAGTTTCATTTTTAATTTCTTCCCTTGTTTCTGCTCCACCAGAGATGGCGCTATAGATCCAGAAGCCCCATTCTTTGCAGCATATCTGTCCAATAGCATGTTATATGGAAGAAAGAAATTATTGTTACATAAGTTGAGTCTTTCCATCACCAGTATACTTATCCGTTGTACACTGTCGGCCCTCTCTCGTGTTGATTTGATGAGCACATTTCGGTGCGTTGTCCTGGTTTAGAGCAGGTCCGGAGTCGACTTTTCATAGGATTTCAAAAGGTCAACTATGTCTTGGTGGGAGACTCCTTCAGCGACTGCCAGGGCTGTCTGTCCATTCTGTGAGGGCAAAGGAAAAGAAAGAACATTATTATTATACGTCCAGTTCAAACTAGGCGTTGCAGTGACTATTGAGCTCCTGATGGTGGCAGTGTTGTGTTGGGTTAGGAACGGTGACTGCTGTATCTGCATTACCGTAACACTGTGATCGATTTAGATACAGATTTAGAGCCAATAACTTTTAGTGGAAAAAGTAATCAGTGAGCAAGTTTAGGGGTAAGTACTACTTTCATCAAGATTTAAGTCCTAATAATGAGACATTTGCAAGCATGTTCACAACCCCCCAAAATTTTGTATGGAAAGGGTTCTATAAATAAAGGTTGAGTGATTGATTGTTTGTTAGAATTAATGAAAATTGTAATCTGGTTGATAGGGGTGTAAGAAAAAAATCAATTTAGTGATATATTGTGATACTTAATTGCACAATTCTCAAATTGATTCAAAATGCATCTTAATCGATTTTTAAAATATTTTTCACTAAAATTCAAAAAAGGTAATACATTATATTTCATACAGTTTGGGTCTCGTGAAGGTGTAGTTGACAATATTATTAGAAGCAATTACGGATAAATTGCAATATATCATCCATTGTTTAAGTATCGTGATATATCGATATATCGTGACATGCATATTATGATATGTATCGTATCGTCAGACTCAAGGCTATGCACACCCCTACTGGTGACCAATAATAGTGTATCTTTATCTAATTATAATTTTAAAAAAAAACTTTAATAAACCCCATTTAGTAAAATCAATGCATAATTTAAAGGTGCACTGCGTATCTTTTCTGGTCTGTCACTTGCTTGTCTCCATGGAGATGTTATTGCTTTGTCTAGAATATTACCCAGTATAGAATTTAACATTTATCCAGCATTTATTTCGTTATGTGCCTTTTAGTTGAAAAAAATACCATCAAAACGTGCATCCCTACAGTTAATGGTGTCACCTCTTCCCAGATCTGACCTGTAACGTGGCCTGATGATGTCGCCATGGAGATGAATAGATGAATAAGTTCATTACTGTAGCAGAACTTTCCAGTTTCTTTATTTTAATTTATTGAAGAAAGCGTAATCGTAACTTTTCATTTCGTAATTGTAATTCTTGGTGTTGTAACTTTTCAGTTCGTATTCTGACGGATAAAATACACACATTTTATGTACGACTGGACTCATTCGAGAGTTTATGAATATTTATTTTATGCTCGATTACAGGCAAATATGCACAGATTTCTCATATATGCACAGATTTCATTCCTCCGCACACGAATACTTCTGACAGCTATCTCACTCCATAGTGAACCCTCTGCCAGTAAAGTTACACAATGCACCTTTAAAGATGCACATTGCAGTATACCTGTTCTGTTTGATGATGTAATTTATTTACTAGGAATGAAACTTACATATATTCCATTATAAATCTTTTTTATTATGAACATGTTTGGGGTCGCCTTTCCACAGATCTGACCTGTAACTTGGCCTGGTGTCCCCTGCTTGTCCCCATGGAGATAGGTTTAATGCCATACCGTGAAAGATTTATGGAAAAGCAAGTACATCACCATGGAGACAAGCAGGTGCTAGACCTTCACCAGAAATGTGACATAGAGCACCTTTAATTCACTGCACACAAAATTAGCAAAGCTGTGAAAAATCTCTGTCTTTGTCTTTCCCAAATGACTGGAAAAAGTGAAATGCAGCACAATTTCTGGACTAACTGTGCTGCGCTTAAAATCAATATATGTTGTGTGAAATCTCCAGCTTCAAACTAAATAGAATCTGAAGAGTGTGTGTGTGTCCCTAGTACCAGAAGTCAACTTATTTCTCTGCTATTTTGTCGTTTTTCTTTTTTTTTTCCCAGACCGGCAGGCTGCGAGCAGTGTTCAGTGAAAAAGCCTTAACCCTTCAACTTACAGTATGCTCCCTGTTTACCTGATAGATAGAGGATTTTCGGTGGTCTTTGCCAGTAACACTACATCTTAAAGAGGTATTTCATAGCTACAGGCGAGTGTGGAGTGAATAATGACTTCAGTTTAGTGCTTTGACAAGCCTGTAAAGCACATTAAAATTATTATTATATGTTGTTGCTTTACCTAGAATACACAGAATACATCCACATTGAGGCATTAAACAAATCCATCACACTGGCAGTAAGTGAAGCTATCAGCCACGCCAAGTTACAGGTCAGATCTGTGGAGAGGCGATCCTGTTCACATTAAAGGGAAAGGAACTCCGGCAAGTTTGAAGTTAAAGCTAGAGGTGCTCGAATACTGTCAGAAGCCAAAAAACGGCACAGATCAGTGTTGCCTCGGTGGAGATCTCGCTGTAGTGAGCCTGTCAAGGAAACAAATTAGCGTAGTGAAGTGGGCAGGTTCTTATTTTCCACATAAAACGCCAATTTGCACATTGAAGAAGTTTAACACCACGTTCTAACCCATCTTACAGCAGCCACGAGTCTAACAAACAAAACGCTCTGCTTGGCTCACTCATTAGTGTCTGGAAATGTTATAAAAACAACTTTATAAGCAGCTTTAGCATTAGCTTGTTGATTTCCCACTGCGCATGCGAAAGCCCAAAAGACTCGATCGCCGATGTTGTTTCTAATCCCATTTATTTACTTTGTTATATTTTTTGAAAAACGCTAAAAAATACATTCCTGAACCATTTTCTTTCAACAACTTTCAGTTTCTCTTCTTCTTCACCGTCAGTAGTCGATCCTCACTTGCTTCTGGCGGCTCAAGCCTCTCACCACCACTGGAGTCAGCAGTCGAGTCCTTTGGGCTTCCGCATGTGCAGTGGGAAATCAACAAAGATAAGGCTAAGGCTGCTTATAAAGTTGTTTTATAACGTTTCCAGACACTAATGAGTGAGCCAGGCAGAGCGTTTTGTTTGTTAGACTCGTGGCTATGTTATAAGATGGGTTAGAAAGTGGTGTTAAGCTTCTTCAGTGTGAAGCAAATTGGCGTTTTACGTGGAAGTTAAGAACTTGCCCCCATCAGTATGCTAGTTTGTTACGGACTCACTGCCACAGCGAGCTCTCCACCGAGGCAACACTGATCTGTGCTGTTTTTTGGCTTCTGACAGTATTTGACCAACTCTAGCAATGGACTTTAGCTTCAAATGTGCCGGAGTTCAACTTTAATATCATTTCAGCAAAGCAAAAAACTCCTTGCAGACGAGCCTCCAGCCAAAAAAGTTATGCAAAATATAATAAAAATAGATCTAATATTTGAAACACAAAAAGTAGGCAGCACCGCATAAAAGCTACTTAGTTCCACAGCCCACACATTTAATCAACTGAGAAATCATATTAGTATTGAGAACCTAATCAAATGTTTACGCACCACATCTCACAGTAAACAAACTCCAACTGTTTCCATCCTGACTTTAAATCACAAACCCCTCAGTAATTATTCCCATACGCCTTGTGCTATACCTCAGGATGTCCTATACACTAAACATTGGTTAAGACCCACAGCTGTGAATCTGCCCAGCTGAATTCACACGCAACATGCAACAACGGCGTGAGCAACTTCCTCCCCTCTTCCCCGCCGGGCGCCATGCTGTTTCTAATTTGTTCATTCCATCAAACACCATACATTAGATCTTACTATAGCAGGCACACACTACCCTGAGCTAGCAAAACAAATTCACCTGGGAGCCTCGGAGTGGAAGTGGGATACAATAAGATTTGATTTATACACGCCATTTAGTTCACCACCTTTTGGCTGTTTCCCAGTGCTACTCAAAATATTGTCGTCACAAGGTAAAGGCAAAGTAAACTGGCCGTTGGATTTATGAAGAGTTGTAGGTTGTAAAGATAACAGGGAATGGCTTCCTTTAGATTAGACATGAGACGTTAAACAATAGACAGTCAGGGCCGTGCAGTGATAAAAATATAAAGGTCCTACTGCATATTACACAAAAGTGACTCTTGTGTGAGTTTTAAGACATGTTAGAATATTGTTATCTCATCAAAAGCATAACCTGGAGTTGTGTTTTGTTTCATTCACACATGTTTGAGTAATTCTGCATTATTAGTCTGTCTAAGCCTGTCTTTCTAAAGCTCAAATGCTCTGTTCCACTTTGTGATGTCATGTAGTGGTAGTTTTCAAGTTAGCAGCTACATTTTACCTTTAGTTCAGTAACAATTGGAGATTCCAGGGCTGAAATTATCCAAATAATTCTAGTGAAGGTGTTTGTGTAAAAACACAGTGGAGCACTTCCTGCATTACCAATGTGAAACAGAATGTTCCACCTTGTCAGTTTGAGGGAAGAACACAGTCTAAATAATCAGGGTTTGTGCGTTAAAACATGTGTGAATGAAACAAAAACATGCTTAAGATATAAACACTTAAATCTGTCAGAAAATGACTTAAATGTAGTGACATTATCTCGCTGCATGGACAGATAATTTTACTTGACAAGTTATCGCAAAATAAACTACCTCTAGACTAGAATTAAGCAGTCTCAGAACTAGTAAGTAGATAATAAATCTGAAAACAAGATGAATAACCTGATATAAGTTTTAAAATCTTGGCCAGATCAGAGAAATTTGCAGTGTAAGCATGTTTTTTTTTTTTTTTACATCGATCAGAAAATATTGTAATATTGGCCTTTTAAATGAATGTGTCTGGACCCGTGCCGAAATTATAATCTGATGTCATAAGCATAAACATTATAAATCCATACATAATAGGGTGTTATTTTGGGAGACCACAGCCTAATGAAAAGAGACAGCAGATTGATTCTCAAAGGTATTCTGTGATGTAGGGATGCACGGCTTCACTGCCTCTGTATATCCATAATGAACCAGACTAAGATTAAATAAGGTTTCTTTCAAATATTACTGCTGAAAACTTTGTAGTAAAGTAATTATATATGCATTTTCATCCCTCTAACTTCTCAAAACTTAATGTGTCATGTAAGAGCGCTTTCCCTCACTATTCTCTTCTGGGGCTTTGATATTCTAGCCTGCTAACGTATTTGGGGAGCTAACCAGTGGCTAAACATTACAATGGTATATAGGAGGTATGTGTAAAGTAAGAAAGGGTGAGCTGGCTACATGACGTTTAACATTTTATCACAAGCTACCATTTGTAATTAGATTGGCCAACAAAACAATTAGACGCTTTCTATATTAAGAAGGCTTTAAGAGGTAATTGACGTTATTGGCTGCTTGAAAATTCACGCTTCACTGTGATTGGTTGAGTCCACCTGTCACTCACGCTGAGAGAATGAGGACGGCTGACTAATATAAGAGGAGTGGGTGTGGATAAGTGTGTGTACTTGAGCATAGGACGGCATTAAACAGAAAAGCACTGAATCACCGCTTGACCAAAATAGCCACGCAGCCCTAGAGGAGGAATACACTATGACGATTGAACTTCACCTTTACCTTTCTGCCACCCAGTCCTTTGTTTTTATATAGCACAATGTAAAGTCTATTGAAAACATTTCCTGCACTAAGTAACAGGAAATGTAGCTGTACTAGTCATCTTACAAACCCCGTAGGATGAACTACAGATCTAAAACTTCTCTCTGTCTTCTTAAAGACCATGTTTACCCACTTTTCTCTGTACCAAAGTATAAACAAGACAGTATCCAAAGTACCATTATAAGAAAGAATAATTATACCTTGAGCCACTCACCCAGAATTCAACATTAAGCCCTGTAGTATGAACTTAAGCAGTGGTTCTCAAACTGTGGCATCTGCAAGCTTCTTCTGGTGGTATGTGGACTTATGGTTATTAATTATTATGGCATAGTCCAGTTTTAGGCCTGGTTTAGCCCTAGTTTAGACCTGGTTTAGCCCTACTGTAGACCTGATTTAGCCCTACTGTAGACCTGGTTTATCCCTAGTTTAGACCTGGTTTAGCCCTAGTGTAGACCTGGTTTATCCCTAGTTTAGACCTGGTTTAGCCCTACTGTAGACCTGATTTAGCCCTACTGTAGACCTGGTTTATCCCTAGTTTAGACCTGGTTTAGCCCTAGTGTAGACCTGGTTTAGCCCTAGTGTAGACCTGGTTTATCCCTAGTTTAGACCTGGTTTAGCCCGTGTAGACATGGTTTAGCCCTAGTTTAGACCTGGTTTAGCCCTAGTGTAGACATGGTTTAGCCCTAGTGTAGACCTGGTTTAGCCCTACTGTAGACCTGGTTTATCCCTAGTTTAGACCTGGTTTAGCCCTAGTGTAGACCTGGTTTAGCCCTACTGTAGACCTGGTTTATCCCTAGTTTAGACCTGGTTTAGCCCTAGTGTAGACCTGGTTTATCCCTAGTTTAGACCTGGTTTAGCCCTACTGTAGACCTGATTTAGCCCTACTGTAGACCTGGTTTATCCCTAGTTTAGACCTGGTTTAGCCCTAGTGTAGACCTGGTTTAGCCCTAGTGTAGACCTGGTTTATCCCTAGTTTAGACCTGGTTTAGCCCGTGTAGACATGGTTTAGCCCTAGTTTAGACCTGGTTTAGCCCTAGTGTAGACATGGTTTAGCCCTAGTGTAGACCTGGTTTAGCCCTAGTGTAGACCTGGTTTATCCCTAGTTTAGACCTGGTTTAGCCCTAGTGTAGACCTGGTTTAGCCCTAGTTTAGACCTGGTTTAGCCCTACTGTAGACCTGAGTTAGCCCTACTGTAGACCTGGTTTAGCCCTACTGTAGACCTGGTTTATCCCAAGTTTAGACCTGGTTTAGCCCTAGTGTAGACCTGGTTTAGCCCTACTGTAGACCCGGTTGAGCCCTAGTTTAGCCCTGGTTTAGCCCTAGTTTAGACCTAGTTTAGGCTTAATTTAGACCTGGTTTAGCCCTACTGTAGACCTGGTTTATCCCTAGTTTAGACATGGTTTAGCCCTACTGTCGACCTGGTTTAGCCCTAGTTTAGACCTGGTTTAGCCCTAGTTTAGACCTGGTTTAGCCCTAGTGTAGACCTGGTTTAGCCCTAGTGTAGACCTGGTTTAGCCCTACTGTAGACCGGGTTGAGCCCTACTGTAGACCTGGTTTAGCCCTAGTTTAGACCTGGTTTAGCCCTAGTTTAGACCTGGTTTAGCCCTAGTGTAGACCTGGTTTAGCCCTAGTTTAGACCTGGTTTATCCCTAGTTTAGACCGGGTTGAGCCCTACTGTAGACCTGGTTTAGCCCTAGTGTAGACCTGGTTTAGCCCTAGTTTAGACCTGGTTTAGCCCTAGTGCAGACCTGGTTTATCCCTAGTTTACACCGGGTTTAGCCTTCCTGTAGACCTGGTTTAGCCCTAGTGTAGACCTGGTTTATCCCTAGTTTAGAACTGGTTTAGCTCTAGTTTAGACCTGGTTTAGCCCTAGTTTAGACGTGGTTTAGCCCTAGTGTAGACCTGGTTTATCCCTAGTTTAGACCTGGTTTAGCCCTAGTTTAGACCTGGTTTAGCCCTCCTGTAGACCTGGTTTAGCCCTAGTTTAGACCTGGTTTAGCCCTAGTGTAGACCTGGTTTAGCCCTAGTGTAGACCTGGTTTAGCCCTAGTTTAGACCTGGTTTAGCCCTCTTGTAGACCTGGTTTAGCCCTAGTTTAGACCTGGTTTAGCCATAGTGTAGACCTGGTTTATCCGTAGTTTAGACCTGGTTTAGCCCTAGTTTAGACCTGGTTTAGCCCTCCTGTAGACCTGGTTTAGCCCTAGTTTAGACCTGGTTTAGCCATAGTGTAGACCTGGTTTATCCCTAGTTTAGACCTGGTTTACCCCTAATGTAGACCTGGTTTAGCCCTAGTTTAGACCTGGTTGAGCCCTAGTTTAGACCTGGTATATTCTGGTATAATCATTGACCTGTTTAGATCTAATGGTATGAAAGCTAAATATTTTGGTATTTTTATATTTTTGAGGCTACTTGGTGTAAAAAGTTTGAGAACCACTGAACTAAAGATTTCATCTAAAGTTTAGCCTGATTCACTGCAGAGTAAAACTTTGCACTTTAACTCTCGTCGTACACTTGTGCTGCTTGTACCTTATCAGTGAGGCTCACGTCACACTGGGCGCTCTCCAGCAGGAGGCGCGTGATGTGTGTGTGTCCATGTTCACACGCACACATCAGCGCCGTGGAGCCCTCTCGGTCCTGAGCATTCACATCCGCTCCGCAGCTCAGCAGCAGCTTCACCATGGCAACGCGCCCATGGCTCACGGCGAGCATCAGCGCCGTCTGGCCGGCCTGCGGGGGGCGACAAGTACAGGGCGTAGTGATGAGCGGAATTAAACAGCGAGAAGAAGATTTGGAAAGAGCGACGTGATGGAAAAACATGTTCTTGTGAAATTTGGGTAGAGTTCTTCGGTGTGTGTCTCGTAACGCAATTAAAGATCTGTTAAAATGTAAGGAAAATTACTTGTTTTAATTAATAGCACATCGTTATTAAAGGTGCACTGTGTCACTTTTGTGGTGGAGGTTATGGATATGTTTTTGTTGTTATCAAGCATGTTCCACAGTATGGCATTAAACTTCTTTGGCTACAACAAGTCCAATCTGTGGAATAAATACCCCAAAAAAGATTTCATTGGATGCTCATCAACTCCAAAAGTCTTTTTCTGGATTCTGGGGTTAGACTTAAGTTCTCAGAGTAGGATCAATTCCCAGTTCCTCAAACCATCAAGCGAAAATGTCTTCTGTTTGGGAGCCGAAAGGTTTTGATCACAAAAACAGTCCAGATGACCACAGATGAAATCTTGTCTAGACTGAATCACTCCTGGATGAATGAAGGATTACACAATCTCATTATAAAAGCTATTTAAATGCCGTACTATGGAACATTCTGTGCACAGCAATAACATTTCCATGCAGGCAAGCAAGTCACTGACCCTCCACCAGAAAAGTTACATAGTGCACATTTGAAACATTTTTAAATATGAAAGTTCTGACTGAGAAGAAAAAGAATTTGTGGGCTTTGTTGTAGAACATTTCTAACAAAAGGGCAACTAGAGGAGCAGCTAAAGTTTTTAACACAAAAAGAAGACAGTCAGTGGCTATGGAGCTATGTATTTCAATAGTGGTAGCTTAACATTTGTTGCATTTTAAATTAAAAGTATGTAAAATTATCAAATGTAATGTTTTAAAAATAAATTAGTAGAGCTATTTGTATGGAAACCACAAAGATAAGCACAGTGAGCCTTTTTTTAAACTGAAAAATGCAACAATTTCAGTTTTCGGTTCCTGTGACCTGCAGCTAAAACGCACCCTCCCTGTAAAACCACTCTGTAACGTTGGCGTTCACAGCAGATGACCTTGCTGTTTGAAAGATGCTGACGTTAAGTTTGAATACAGAGCGGCATTCAGAAAATACGCAAACACAACAGCTTTTTATTCTCTGCTCCGCCTCTTTTGTTCTTTCAGATATTGCTGTGTAAAAGCTTCGGTGTTAAGTACCTGACGTGAGCGTGCGTTGACGTCACCCATCTTCAACAGTTGTTCAGCCACCTCCAGATCGTCAGGGGTCTCCGCAGCGGTGAGGGCAGCCAGCATCACCGGAGTGTACCCCGCTTTGTTCACATTATCCGTCTCACACAGGCCTAAACACACATTACACAATTAAAATGCCATTGAAATGACTTAAGAATATTTTTTTTCATTTGTTTATGTACCAGGACAGCATAAAATTGCATTCAAGAGCTTGTACTTAATTTTTTTCTCACGTATTTGAGCCCCAGTTCAGATATACAGATATTGTATAAGCAGCTCTTGGGGTCAAAATAGGTCTAAACAGAAAGCACGTTATTGCCGAATAGCCAGGAAGTGCGTGTTAGCATGCTAGTTGTTACTGGCGCGACAAAACTCTGTACTGGTTTTGTGAAGTGCTTATAAACTCATTGTGGTGAATAATTAGGACGTTTTTAATGCATAAGGTAAGTGAGGAATAACTCTGGACCATGGCAAACCATTTAAAATGAACTTGTTCTGTTTTTCACATTTGATAGTGCCTCAAAAACAGTGTAAAAGCAGAGATGCTGGTACCAGAGTGTAGTCTAACAGCTCATTTCCATCTGCAGTCCTTGGAGGTAAGGGTCATAGTGCAATATATACGGTACAATGCAGGAAATACACAGACTCTTTCACTTAACAACTTGACAGTTTACCTCAGTGTTCACACTCAAACACCATAAAATAAGCTACATTCATTTCACAAAGCCGATTCTTTATAATGGATACAGCGATACAATACAGAAAGTCCTACAACTTTATAACTTCATAATGTCATAATTTAGATTTAGATAGAGGGAAGGAGCCTATATAACTCTATGGGGGAGACGGTGTATTTGAGAGAAAGAACCAGGCTGAAAATCCACACACACTGACTAATTATGACTCAACAAATCTGCCATATTAAACTGAAAATAATCACGTCTTTTGGGCTTGACAAATTCCAGCGGAGAAGGCGTCACATCTTGAGCCAGATTTTGTTTCATAGGCCCAATAAACTGAAATGCAAAGTTATGAACTATAAATCAGAATAAAACAAAGGCAGGTTCTAACACTGGATCCCGACCTACCCTCCAGCTCAGTTTGAAAGTATAGTTTATGTGAAAGCTGCCTATTTAGTGCATCAATAGAGCACTATGTCCTTTAGCGCTGGCTTGGATTGCGGCTTGTTTTTATACCTTCACAGAGCTAACCTTTTTAGAAATCACTCAGAGTTTATCATCATGGTTTAAAATGCCACGCAGGTTGATAGAGCGGCGAGATGCAGTTAGCACGACTGTTATTTTGACACAACCTGTAAGAGAAGCGTCGACAAATGCGAACAACCCATGGAAAATATGTGTGAAATCTACCCATTATACTGTAAATGTTAATATCAGCAGTACATTGTATTCTTTTAAAGTACATTTCACCTTGTTTTTAATCCTGATATCAAAACAGTAATTGCCTGACAGGGCTTCAGAGTAATTGTTTCGTATTTGTACTCCCAGACAATCAGTGGATTTACATAAGCTGTCCATTTAGAAACAACAGATACATTTGATGCTTGTACGTAAACATAATAACATGAGGAAATCCTATTCACGGTTCCCAGAGCAATTCACAATTCAAAACTAAATATTATGTCTTTCTAATGGTCAGCTGTCCTCAAAATGGCTACCATATAGCAGGAAACCCATGACTATCCTGTAATGCATTATTTAAAGGTCCTATATTACACAAACCTCTTGACTCTTGTGAGCTTTAAGCCATGTTATAATGTTGTCACCTGGAGTTGTGTTTTGTTTTATTCACCCACGTTTGTGTAAAGCTTAAAATGCTCCACCTTGTGTTGACGTGCAGTGGTATTTTCCATCTGAACAGCTGCTGTTTACCTTTAGTGCAGTAAAGATGAGCAATTCCAGGTCTGAAATCATCCAAATGATTTTAGTGAAGGTGTGTGGAGTTTAAAAACACAGTGGAGCACTTCCTGTATTACCACATGATATCACAAGGTGGAACAGAGCGTTTTCTGCTTGGGAGAACAACGACAGCCTAAATATGCGGGATTTATGAGTTAAACATGTGTGAATAAAACAAAACACAACACTAGATAGGTTTGTGATGAGGAAACATTACACATTATAGATAGACAAAAATAGAATATGGGTAATTAAGATGACAATAATGATAAAATTGAATGAAGTCTGACCTGTATCGAGCAGCAGTTTGACCACAGAGAAGTTGGAGTGGGAGACGCTGTAATGCAGAGCCATGTTTCCGTTGCCGTCGGTCAGGTTCACCACGTAGGGCAGAAGGGTGGGCGTGGTCATCCCCACTTGTCTCAGGTAAAGTCTCACTGTATCGGCTTTAGAGTCCTTCTGACTGGACACCCTGAACCACTCCTGATAGAGCACCACCAAAACCTGCCGCTGAGGGGGGAGAGTGGAGAGGTGTTATGGATGAAAACGCAGCCTGTGGCACATTTTATAGTCTCCCTAAACGTCATTTTTACTGTTAAGGCTGCAGAGCTTGGCCACAAACTACTCATATTATTGAAGTAGTAAGTCAAACAGCTAAGCAAGGAACACAAAGGACCTAAAGCCTTTCTGCAGCTTCAGTAAAACATCTGTTAAATCTGTCGCGAAAACAGCGTCAGATCACTTAATGGTGATAAACGCAAAAACAAAATGCATAATGACAGTTAAAAAGGTGCACTGCGTAACGTTTCTGATAGAGGATCCTCCACCTGCCTGTCTCTATGGTTACTGAAATGTCTGGAATGTTCCGTGATATGCCATTAAACATCTAGCATTTATAAATTACAGGTGTTACTATTGATGACAAAGATCTGAATTGTAATGTAGCGTCGCGCTGTAACCTGCTTGTCTCCCCCGTGATAGATGCTGTGGAACATTCTAGACAAAGCAGTAACATCTCCACGGAGAATTTGACGGCTCCTCCACCAGAAAAGTTACACAGTGCAGCTTTAATATACATTTTCTTACCATTTCTTTATCAGGGGATGACACCTCTTCCATCCGGTCTTTTACATAGAGACAGGCATCTACGAATCCTCGGTCAACTTTCTCCCTAAAAACAAAGAAACGACATTATAAATACAAATTATTGGTTGTTTAAACATATTTGTTATTATAATTTTGTATGAGTGTGTATGTATTCAACAATTGTGTTTAGAAATTCAGGTTGGAGGTGTGGAGAGGGTTGGTTTGTTGGAGGTTTTTGTTTTTGTGTTTTATCAATTTTGGTTTTCCTTGTGTACAGCTTTAAAATCAAAATAAATCAGTACATAAATTCAGTATAAGCCTCTTCTGCACACACATAACTCACCAAGCTGATGCATTTAAAACACACGCTGCAAACTTACTAATAAAGATTAAACATCTCATCCACCCGCGGTCATCAATCATTCAGGCAGTGGACAGGCTGCACACAGTCACTGGGCTCTGTACAGCACTGCAGGCACACACACATACACACACACACATATACACAGCACACATACAGAGCACACACAGGTGGACACAGGATAAGACAGGTGTGGAGTGATGGATTAACATTGGCCCCTGTGCTATCTCAGGGGCCCCACTGGGACTGACCCTTTAGCCCACAGGCCTGTCCACACACTGACACATTTCAGTAATCATTCAGGAATGGATACAACACTATGGGCTGCAAGTGAGATTCAGTATATTTTTGTGTATTTTACCATTAGCTGGCTCTATATAACTGGGCTTCCTTCTTTGTCCTCTTGCGGTGAACCCACAATGCACATTTGCATAACTTTAAATAAAATATAATAACAAAAATAAACTATGTCTTTTATAGCTCCCTGTATCGTCTCTACATCGGTTGCGACTCTTGAGCCATGGGTTTTAACTTGTAACTTGTTTGTAAATTTTCAGGCTGACGTCCACTACCTGGTTGTTAGTAATTTGTCTAGAATGTTTCACAGTAGGGCATTAAACAGAACTATCTCCATGGACACAAACAAAACAGGTAGCACCGCATCACCAGACAATGTTACAGGTCAGGTTTGTGGAGAGACAACCCGACTTACAGTAAGAATGCATGTTTTTAAAGTATGTCCAAGCGATAAATACACCTGCATCTGAATAAATGCAAGATTCATAGGTTTAATCATGTCATTGCGCGTGTCACCTGTCTCCATGGAGATAGATACATTTAATGCTATACAGTGCAACATTCCTAGAAGACAGACAAAAGGCGAACCCCACCCCAGAAAAGTCTAAAGTTACCTGGGTAATTAGGAAACCATAACACACGTATGTAATCTTGTTTATGTGTTTATTTCATTGTAATTTTCATAGAGAAGAAAAAGTATATCTCACCCATCTTCCTCCAGGACCTCATGCTCAGGTGTTAGATCCAGTAGCCCCCTCTCGCTCTCCTCCTTCACCCCCTGTGCCTGGGCCTCTGTCTGTGCCTCTGCCCCCTCTGCCTCTGCTGCTCCCTCTGGTTCACTCTGTCCTGCTGCTGCTGTTGTTTCCTCCTGGATCTTCTCTTCAGATTCAGGCTCCTTCTCTTTCTCCAGTTCTGGACCTGAACTGTCCTCCTCCTCTACCTCCACCTTGGACTTCTCATCTCCACTGGACTCCTCACTCGATGTGGTTTCGTAGCTGGAAGAAAACACAAAATAAATTAGGATTATTGAATTGTTATGAGGCCCATATTACACTATATTTTTAATCAATGTTATAATGTTGTTTCCTCAAACACAAACATACCTGGAGTTGTGTTTTGTTTCATTTACACATGTTTAACATACAAATCCTGCATATTTTGGTTCTTTTCTCAAACAGAAAACACTGGACCAGAGCATTCTGAGCTTTGGAGATGTAGATAGATTAACAAAGGGTTACTCAAACATGTGAATGAAACAAAACACAACTCCAGGTATGTTTTTGAGGTCAATCTTCTGTCAAAGGCTGGAATTTTGTCTATTATTATTTTGTCATATAGCTTTAGTCAACTAAACTAAACAAGAATTTCAGTTTTTTGTGTACAATATTACAGAAGATCCTATAAGAAGTTCACAATGATTACTAGTTGTTAATAGTTTTGCTGTATTTTATTTTTTATTTTAACTAAAAGTACATCACATTTTGTTCACTTAAACTAGACTAAATGTAATACTGTCTAATAATTATATTTCTTTAATGCATTCCAGATAGAACGGAGTATGTTATAGTTTGTTAAGTTGTTAGTTCAATGCCAAACGCTGTTACAGACTTGTTTTCGTTCTTTGCTCGCTCTGATTCATGACCCTGTATCAAATGAAGGTCACTGAAAGAATCCAATACGACTGCTGTGGCTCATGAGCTTTCTAAGAGTTTTTCCTGTGTGTTTAAAATGTCACGGCCACATTTTTACTCATGTTTACTGATTAGTCAACAAATAAAGGTCAGTGCTTCATTCGTTGACCATTTACTAAACTTCAGTAACAGGAACAGAAGAAATTACTACTTAGTGTTTCTATGGTCTAAAGATGAAAATTTCCATCATACTTTTTGTTGTTACAATTTGTTGGTTTAGTAGGAAATGAACTGATTTGAGTTTTTTATTTGCCATTACGTAAGCTCATAGTAAATCTATATTTTGCACAGATTTGTGGAATCCGTTGATAGCTTTAAGCCATGTTATAATGTTGTTAGCTCGTCCAAAATATATCTGAAGTTGTGTTTTGTTTTGGTCCATTCACAAATGTTTGAGTAACAACCAGCCTAATGCCCTGGTGAAGACCATCTTGCTGGTCAAAACGTGTTGGCCTCTCTTCATGTAATGATTAACTTATGTTCGGGAGCAGGAAAACGCCTCAACCGTCCTCGCCTCCTCTCCAGCGAAGCACAGCTCACTTTTGCTACGCCTCAATTTCCCAGAAGCCTATTTATAGCAGCCTATCCTGGCAACCCAGTTCATCCCAAAATAACTTGACCCGACCCTCCCAACCCGTATCTGTTCACTTCCAGACATAAGACGCCCATTCCTGCTGGGCCATGTGACAATTGAGACTGAACCCCCACCCTGAGTCTCAATCCAGTCGACCCGCCTCGTCTCAATATAATAAAGGCTTTTCGCTTCACACATGTGTTGTTGGCGTGGTCCTTGCTAGTGAAAGGACTTTTAGCATATTCAGTCGTGTGCCTCGGGTTTGTACCTTGCCCAACTTTACTTTTTTCTGTTTAGATTTCAAGTTCAACCCTCGTAGAGCTCCTGCACTGCTACTTTTGACTTTTTATAACCCCGTGAAGCACTCTACCTCTTCTCTTATACTCCAGGTATGTTTTAATGTGGAAACAACATTATAACATAGATTAGAAAATTGTGTAACATGAGCCCTTTAGTGCATTTGACTGACCATTTGGTATATAGTGTTGTCTTTTTAAACTACTTACGATAGCAGCCATTTAGTAGATTACACCTAATTACATGACTTGCTATAAATGACACGGAAAACAAACAAACTCAATGCTCAATTTCAATCAATTTTCAACTTTGAAGTCCTGCTCAGAGACAGTCCAAGCTGTGAAACCAAACACACATGCACAAGGCACATATTTACACTTTGGCAGGATTATTTAAAGTCAACATTGACCAAGGTAATGAAAACATCTAACAGACCATTCCCTCTTTTTACTCAACTATAACATGAAAAAGACACATGCGCAATTTAGCCTTGGCCTACATATCCGAAACATCACTTTAAATAGATAAGCACACATAAAACCGCATCTATGTTTGACAAATAAGCCAAATTGGACAAAACATCAAGGTGCGCTGTGTAAATTTTTTGGTTGCGGGGTTGCTCTGCTTAAAATGTTCCACAGTATGACATTAAACAGCTCCACTTTACATTTATTGAATTACAGGCGGTTTTACAGCTCAAAAATGCGTAGAAAAACAGGCATTCTGACTGTGAGCGGGGTTGCCTCTACGCAGATCTGACCCGTAACTTGGTCTGGTTTGGTCTCCATGAAGATAGAAAGGTTTAATGCCACACTGTGAAACATTCCAGATGATTTGATGCACCCTCCACCAGAAAAGTCACTCAATGCACCTTTAACCTTCTTCTGTACAATTTTTACATGATATATTCAAAATGTGGGAGTTTACCTACAAATAGACCTCTACGAAGGATCAGATAAGCCTAATAATAAATACTTCACACAAATAATTCACACGCGCACTATAAGAGGTTTTTAGGGGGGAATAACCTTGCACGGATTCCTCAGAGGAGCTCAAGAGAGATGGGAGATAAAAGTCGATGAGCCCAAAAGTTGAAACACAAACTTTCTGATGTGGGCAGATGCTTGAAAATCGCCAGGAAAATGTTGTTCTTTTGATCTATCTGTCTCATTAAAAAGGTTCGGCTTGGTTTAAAAAAATATGTGGGCGTGTGTTTGGACTGAGGAGATTGCATTGGAATTCATTAACTGCACTGAGGTATATCGCCACATAGGTGCACAAATAAATGAACTTAAGGTAATATGTGTATGAAAAACACAAAATCAATGTGCAAAATTACTAAGGGATTTCAATGTTAGTAAGTTACCGTATTTTTCGGACTATAAGTGGCACTTTTTTCATGGTTTGGGTGGTCCTGCAAGGTATGAGTGGATGCTCAGCTACTAAAATTTTAGACATTTCTTCTCGTCCCGCCTGCATTTAACTCATACAGGTCATTAAGATGTGTCCCCCTCACTAATGTTCACTTAGCATCATAACTTATTTTATCACAAGCCGATAAACTGTTAATCGTATTCTGCAGATTACAAGCTGCAAGTAGTGAAATATACAGTTGAAAACAGTAATCGAGCAGAAGAGAAAAAAGGGAGGGACTGGCAAAAAGTGGAAGAAACTCAAACTGCAATGAAGAAAACAAAAAAAGCTAATCGCAGGCTAAAAGGTGATTTAGAGTGAGATTGAGAGTTTGGTAAAGTTATGTTATGTTATGTCTCTGATTAGGTCTCTGATTTAAAAGAATAAATTTCCCCAAAATTTGCCGACTTATAGTCCAGTACGACTTTGTTCTTTGTTTTTTTCTTCTTCATTATGCATTTTTTGACTGGTGCAACTTATACTCCGGAGCGACTTATAGAAAGGGCAATTTGGCAGGTTTTTCATTCACATATAAACCTATATTCTGACTGGAGCAGGCAGTGTGAGGATTGTCTTGCCCATGGACACAACAATAGTCTCGGCTTGGACTGGTTTTGAACTGGGAAACCTCCTTCACTTAGCCTGCGTTAGGGTTGCCAGGAATGTTACACAGTATGGCATTAAACGTATCAAATATGTATTGAATAACGTGTTTTTATTGCTCAAAAAATACTAAAAACATGCATTCTTGACACTGGGCTTGTCTCTCCACAGGTCTCACCCATAACTTGATCTGGTGGCATTACTTGCATCTCTCTGTGGAGATAGAAACGTATCATGCCAGACTGTGGAACATTCAGGTAAAGCTGTAACATATTCATCATGAAGAGAAGCCGGTAGCGCACACTAAAATAGAAAAGTTTCACAATGCACCTTTAACCTAAACTTAACCCAACCCTAACCCAAACTTGCGCTCCAAAACTATACTCAACTTCATATTATGCTATTATGACACTTATGTACTTCTTATACTTTAATAACCGCTAAAAATGAACGGATATGAGAGAGGATGACTGGAAGTTCATAAAGCTTATAGATCCTATACTGACTGGCCTCTATGTACATGATGAATCCTGCCTTAGACCCAAAGTATCTCATAAAATATGCTTCAATATGTGATTACTACTGAGAAGAAAAGCTACAAATGAGAGATAAAAACATTTTGAACAGACATCCCTGCATTTGGTCTCATAACCTTAAACTCCTCTGCATTTTCCAGCGTTCTGCTTAAGCAAATACCCTCTAAGAAGCAAATAACGCCTACTACGAGCTCGTACTTTGACTTAAACCTTGTGTGCGTACGGGCAAACATAACCTTGAGAGTGTACTAATAGTTCATTATTTGTTCAGCAGAAGGGCTGCTGGGTTATGTGTGCACATCATTTTAAAGAAGGGAGGAAGGAATGGACCTCACAGCGGCTCTGGCAAAACACAGCAAAGGGGAGCAGGTCATAAAACATACAGCTCAGGAATTTGAGAGGGTCCTGGTGTTGATTTCCTTCATTTAAGTAGAACAGAACAATAGACCCAGCTTCCTTCATCAGTTATGTCTGGATGCAAGTTTGAAGATAAGGGTTTCAGACATGTTTTCTTGTTTTGTATAAATATATGAATAACATGAATCAATATAGTATCTATCTATCTATCTATCTATCTATCTATCTATCTATCTATCTATCTATCTACCCATTGTAACAGAAGGTAATGAAGCACAAGCCGTAAAGTACTGTACTTAAGTAAAATTTGTAGGTATCTGCACTTTGCTTAAGTTCATTAGAAGTGGGTAATCTTTATGTTTAGTTTGTTACATTCAAGAGCAGTGACCTTCACTTTCTCCACATTACAAGGTGGAACAGAGCATTTTGAGCTTTGGTGATGTAGACAAACTATTAATAAAGGGTTAGTCAACCATGGGAATGAAACAAAACACAACTCCACTCATGTTTTTGATGAGGTAACAGCATGAAGTCAATGTTGCTCACCTTTAAATATGAATGAGACATCGTTTTTTGTGAAGACATCAGACATTTTAGGTTTAAAACATTCCCTAGATTCCCAAAAGAAGATAAAGGGAATTTATGTATTTATTTATTGTCTCCCCATTAGTCTTACAGAGGTCAAGACTATTCATTCTGAGGTCCAAGTCGGCATTTAATTTATAAAAAACATAACGTTATAATAACTTTAAAAATCATATATAATACAGCCATGTTCAGTGTATATTACATTATGATTTATGATGATTATGACTATTATTTGCCATAATATATCCAATAATATTGCATTGAATATCAAAACTGGGCTCCAAATGTTCCGAGTTTGTTTTCCTAGCTTTATTTTGGTAACTCTTAGGGATGAGACAAGATCTCGTGCCACAAGATCTTGAGATAAAAAACTGATACGAGATTGTGCACACATGCTCAAAATGATCTTGTGAGATTTTTTCCCTCATGTTTTTATGTTTGGATTGGATAACAAAAGGAACTGGCGAGTTACATTTTTGGAGAAACTGTAATCCCAAAAAGATACAATGACCGCAAAAATATTAAATAAAGTAAATCAAAAATGGTGAGGCCAAACTTGGGAACTGGATTGCACAATTTATTTATGAGAAAGAATGTCAGAATCTCATCTTGTCTCATTCTTGTAGATCGTTTGGTCTCATGTCTCGTCTTTTTTCTTTTTTGGTCCAAATTGCATCTTGTCCCACCTCTAGTAACTCTATTTCTTCAGCTGGACTGCATGTTTGAATTTCCACTTGGAGAGGAATAAACGTAATTCTGATAACGTTATGTCTCTTAATTTGTAATCGACTGTGTATATAGCCATAACAATATTTTCATATACATTCCACTTCCACTTCCACTTATATATTCCACTCTTTTTATTCATAACCTGATAAAATACCTGGGATCCTTTTTCACACTTGTCTGACTATGTGGATAATATTGCCAAAGCCCCATTAAGCACAGACTCTGCAGATATGTAACCCTTGTTTTATAATGAATCTGGACCAAAATAGTTGCATTTAATTACTCGCCCTCGTCAAAGCAAAACACCCATTAGCCTGTAGCTGTTTATGAGTTTCAGAGCAGAGTTACAACGCAAACAAGCGCTACAGCTAATGTCTATTAATCAAACAGAAGAGGAAAGATGATTAAAAACACAATCTTACCCTCCGTTCACTCCGACAAACTTCAGGTTTTTCTTGGCTCCCTTGTTCCCCGGCTTGTCTGCAACGCCATTTTTCTTCATAATAGATTTGAGTCCGGCTACAGAGGAGGAAAGGAAAAAGAAAGAAGCAGAAAGGTGTGAGAAATTAATTAGATTTTATAATATGCTGTGTTGGAAAAAGTGCCGCAACATGAACAGAGTTAAACAAAGACCTGTCAGTCTCATTTTACTGCTCCTGCTTTCTTATTACTCTGGAAATATTGTTATTACAGTTGCTCATGTAGACCCTCAAAACACAAATCTGATTATTACCTAATTTCTGGACCTTTAAGATTTAAGTCCTAGGTCCTATATTACACAAAAGTGACTCTTGTGAGCTTTAAACCATGTTTGAATGTTGTTATCTCACTACAAACATACCCAGAGTTGTGGTTTGTTCATTCACACATATTTGAGTAATCCTTTATTATTATTATGGTGATTTGGTGATTATTATTATTATTATTATTATTATTATTATTATTATTATTATTATTATTATTATTATTATTATTATTATTATTATTATTATTATACATCTCCAAAACTCAAAACTCTCTGTTCCATCTTGTGACGTCATGTAGTGGTAGTTTTCAAGTTATCAGGCCCCTTTTACCTTTAGTTCAGTAGAGATGGGCTAATCCAGGGTTGAAATTATCCAAATGATTCTAGTGAAGGTGTATGGAGTTTAAAAACACGATGGAGCACTTCCTGTACTACTACATGACATCACAAGGTGGAACAGAGTGCTTTCTATTTGAGAGAAGAACTCAATCTAAATATATGTAGTTAATATGATTAACTTGACGCAGGACCACGTCTCAACCGCCAGCTCACTTCTGTCATGCCTCAATTTTCCAGAAGCCTATTTGTAGGAGCCTATCCCGGCAACCCAGTTCGTCCTGAATAACTCGACCCCACCCTCCCAACCCATATCTGTTCTCTTCCTGACATAAGATGCCTACGAGGGGGGTTCTATCCTGCTGGGCCATGTGCAGATTGAGACTGAACCCCCACCCGGAGTCTCAACCCAGCCGACCTGCATCATCTCCATATAATAAACGCTTTTCGCTTTGCACATGTGTTGTTGGCATGGTCTTTGCTAGTGAAGCAGTGTTTGTGTGTTAAATATATGTGAATGAAACAAACAAAATTCCAGTAATATTTGATGATGAAACAACATTATAACATAGATAGGAAAATAGTGTAATATGTAATTAAAAAAACATATTCAGAAAGAAATGTCATGCTGTTTACATTTCATTTATTATAATAATCTTTTAACCCCAAAGTGCACATATAACCAGTGAAAATTGTGTTGAATAATAAATAAAATAAATAAGTTTGATAAGATAAATGGATATATTTATTGTTTATTGTGAAATTCATATCTAAACAACACCAGTCGTCGCAATTATTGAATTTGAATTTTGATTTCAATTAAACCCCAGTAAATCTTGAAGCTCCATAGTCTTGGTAAGTCATTGTCTCTGTCTACTCCACAGTGTCAGAGATTTCTTGGCGACTGTTGTTCTGTTAGTCTCAAGGCTTTGCACAAGGTCACAATGATACGATACATGCAAGAGGATCTATCTGCAGACCCAAGCAATGCATTATGGGAGCTGACAGCCTCGGTGGGATTTCCCTGTTCCTCCAACGACCGCACTTGGAATCTTTATCTATTTTTAATCTTGTTTGTTTCATTAAGTTCAAAATAAGGGTGTGCAGTGATTTATATGTACTGTCTCTGTCTCCCTTCCTCACAGGACATTTTATCTCTTTCGTAGTGACAATTAACACAACTAAATCTTGTTTTGTACTTTTCAAAGTACAACTGGCCTGGGGGATACACAAGTTTGCTGTCAACAAGAGTACTCTGGATAAAGTATACAACTGGGTATTTTATCATATTAAATCCAAACGCTTTTAATGTAAATGATCCCAGAGCATGCAAAATAATATCACACCAAAAAGCAAAGTCATTAGCATTGTCATTACCATTTCATTATCTACTAGTGGGAAATTGATACTGAATTGAGAATTATACAAAGAGACAAACTGCGATGAAGATTTCTCCCCCAAAAAACCTCTCCCAAACAGCTGAGGTCAGTATCTGTTAAGCTCTGACAGGTGATGTATGTTTGGATTGAGGCGGGTTAATGGACGGAGAGACACTTTTGTCCAATTAGCTGTTCCTCGCCTCAAAACTGCCCTGACACAGATCTGCTGACCCTACCTGACCAGTCCTGCTGTTAAACTGGGCTGAGACCTTTGCCTGAGACACAAAGGCGACTGAGAGGTGCAATATTTGTTGTGCAGCTAAACTTAATTTTCCCTTGGGATCAATAATGTATCTACAGTATTTCTCTATTGCTCTCTCCAAATACTGCATTCTCCAGTATCCTAAGCCTGTCAAATCCAGACCAATGCTTTTAATAGTTTCTCACTTAAAAGTGCAATATGTAACTTTTCTAGTCTTGTGGAGATGTTGTTGCTTTGCTTAAATTGTTCCACAGTGTGGCATATCCATCTTCCATGTATTAGATTAGTGGTGTTTTTATTGCTCAAAATGGCTAAAAAAATCATGCATTATTATTGTGAGTGGGGCCGCCTCTCTACAGATCTGACCTGTAAGTTGGCCTATTCACAGCGATAGGTATGTTAAATGCCATACGGTGGGACATTCCAGGCAAAGCAGTAACGTTTCCACAGAGACAAGATGGTTAAGGCTCAAATTACAGATCATTATACTGTCTATTTACACATATTTTCACATTTCACACACAGTACAGCTGACAAAGTTGAGTTTCTGCGTGCACAGTGACCACCACGTGCACGGTGTAACTGGGGGGGTCCGCTTGTTTCCATGGAGATGTTATTTCTTTGCCTGGAATGTTCCACAATAGGGTATTAAGTACATCTCCCTTGCATTTCTTCAATTACAGGTGTTTTATTGCTCAAAAATACCTTAAAAACATGAAATCTTACCATGTGCAGGGTTGCTTCTCCATAGATCTGACCATTAACCTGTCTCCCTTGTGATTTTTATTTTCATACTGTAGAATAATCAAGGCAAAACAGTAATATCTCAAGCACTAGAAAAGTTACACAGTGCACCTTTAACTCTCTGTATGTCCAGAAGATCAAGGCAAACGAAATATATTTTAGAATTTAAGATTTTAGAACGTAGGTGAGGAGAAACCTTTGTGAATTTCTTATGATGGTTCACATTGTGTCTCAGCAGGTAGGGTTCAGTCCTGGAGAGGCTCGCAGTCCATACAGTTATCAACATGCAGTAAAGGTACTTACATAGTCTGCATTTAAGTCTGACTTTTGAGTTTTGTTGAAAAATCATATTTGAAGGTGAATACGTTATTATTTAGAACGTTGCCTGAATTTACTCTGAGCAACTTTGACTACATCCATAAATCATGTTACGTCTAATCTACAGGGTTAGCAGGTTTTACAAATGATAGGGCCTTGTGTAATTGGGATAATTTGTCATTTTCAGAGGACATTATGCTGCCGTAAATAGCTCCTCACTTGCAACCATTACATCTAAAGTATCTAAACACCGTGTTGTTTATATAATTATGGACTACACTCAGCTTTGTCAATTTCACAAAGGGCTCACCCTGTACTTGTACTTGTACTTGTACTAGAGGCCATTCTTCAGTATGCACAGGTCATAACATAAGCTTTATTGACATGATACGACCTTGACACTGCCAGGCCTACTGATCTAAGTACACTGTAATTGATTGAGAATTCGTTTTTGCTGATTCAAGTTTGACTCCTCTATTCCCGTATTTAAGATGTGACTTAGGGCAGATAAGGTGTAAAGGCTGACTGCTACAAAGAGTTGGCATTGGCCCAAAAAATGAGCTCAAATAAGGATGCAGCCACCATCTCACAGGAATAATGTTTTTAGATACGCAGTCTCTCAGGGGAAAACAAGACAGGGAGAAAAGCGAGTGTAGGCATTATTTAAATGACTTTCAGCTTGGAAGATTTACCATACATAAACAAAGTCTTAAAATATGCACTTTTCAATGCAAGTTTATTCTAGAGTTTAGGTATATGCACGAAAAAGTAATATTTAATGGGATGAAATGTTGTTTTTCATGATTCCCTTCATGTTGTATTTCTTGTGAGTCCTATTCAGTTAATCTTTAAGTTGTCCTATGTAACTTTTCTGGTCTTTTCTGGTTTGCCACGTGATTGTGTCCATAAAAAATATTGCTTTGCCTAAAAAGTTCCACGGTATTACAAGACAAGACAAGAATGTGGCGCGACAAAGTCAAGTTACAAGCCAGAACTGTGGAGACGTGATCCTGCTCACAGTAAGTAGGCGTATTTTCAAGGAATTTGGGCGATAAAAACCATACTGTGAAACATTCTTTAGGCAAAATATCATGATGGAGACAACCAGAGAGCAACCAGACAATAAAGGTTACACAGTGCCCTTTTAATATGAATCTCTAAACTACAATGACAGTGATCTTAGGTGCTATGATACTCAATCCTTCCTGTATTGCACAATATGTCATGTAGGATCAAGGATTTAAATTGTAAATGACTACTATTTAACCACAAAGCTGTTCCATATATATTACCATCTCTAGAGACATTACGTGCACAGTATATTTTGCACTTAAAAGCAGTCTCCAAGTACATAACTCCCTCATTGAACTTCAAATGAACTGTGAAAACATGTGAATGATAGCATAGCTGGAGCCCTCAAGCCAGAAGAAGAATGGACAGACATCAGGAATACATAAGACATTGCATTAACCATGTGATGCTTACACAGTCACATGTCAATGCACTCTGTTTTATGTTTATGAAAGCAATAGTGCCTGGTGCGCAGAGCCAAGGCAATGATTTGTTGAAGGCTGATCATTAGAAGTGCTTCCTTACTGTGCGTTCTGTCAATAAATAATGTGTGGGGGGAAGGAGTGGGTAGAAGGGACACTAAATTATATGGTTCATAACACTTATTGGATGTCTGGCACTGAGCGACAGATAATGAAGCATCTAAAAGCAGTTCTGCACCAGAGGGGGAGGGAGAGACAGCGTTTTATTTTGAGTTTTGTACAATATAATGGGTAATGACTGCTGTGCTCGACTTAATCTCTATCTTCAAATGCTTAAGAGATATTTATACTGTTAAACAAGTTGAGTTTGTTGTGCTATATCTTTGGGAAAAAAGTATACCACTTTTTCCATTACAGTACAAAAAGAAATTTTAAGATTTGCAAAATTTTGTGCTGATGTGTCCCAAGACCTCAGTGCTGGTGTTTAAAGGCGACATATTGTGTAAAACTTTCATGTGCTTGTAACCCTGTTATTACTATGTTCCCTAATCATTAGTCTACTCAAAAATTCATTTTGATTGAGTCATACATGTTTAAGTAATCCTGCATTATTCTGCATTGGGGCTTGTGTATGTTTTCACTTACCCCCTATCTCCACCCAATAAGCTGTTAAATACCTGAAAAAAGTACAAGTCTTCATTAATTGTGTAAGCTATGCCATTGTAAGGAAGAATTGTGTAATTTAAGTGCAATTTATTTCACTGCCCTACATTGTGTTTTAATGAAAAGGACTTTGCACATGAGCGTAGCAGACAGTGAGGGAGACAATGCTTAATGCACTGGAAAGGGTCAAATATGAAAGGCAGACTTACCTTGTTCTTGCTGTTTGCTGGCAGCTGCTGCTTTCTGGGCCGGGGAGTAGAAGGCCGAGAGGACGCTGAGGGAGCTGACCAGCTGACTCTGGATGGAGCTCATCTTGGATGGGCCTGGTTTCCCCGCTGGTTTACCTGCTGCACTGGCAGGGGTCGCCTTTCCTGCTGGTTTGGTTCCAGTCCCTTTTACTGGCTCAGCTTTCTTCCCCGCTGTCTGCTTTGGAGCGCTCGGAGTCTCCTGCTGGTTGACTGTCTGTTGCTGTGTTCCTGAACTGCCTAGCTGTGCCCACTGCTCGCCCAAAAGCCCTGTAAGGCGTGTTACCACCTGTCCTAGAGCGGCTGGTGAAGTCGGAGAATCGCTTGACATTTTGCGTTGGGTTTCTGCACTGTCCCGACGTGAACCCTGGCCCTCTCCCGAACCACGGCGTTGAGCTGTTTCACTAGAGCCTCTACGGACTGGCTGGGTCTCACTCCCTTCTTTCTGTGTTTGACCATCTCCGCCTGAGCTTCTCCTAGAACCCTGAGCTGGAGCGTCTTGTGATCCCTGGCGTGTTGTTCGTGAAGTGGGCTGGGTGACACTAGACGCCTTTTGTGGATCTTTGACTTCTTTCGAGTTCCTTCTGGTTGTTGAGGTTTGAGATTGGATAGACTTAGGACGAGTTGTAACTTCACTTTTTGTCTGAGGTTTAGACGGAGTTTGTTCCTGACTTGCCACTTTTTCTTTAGTTTGAGGCACAGGCGTGACTTTTGGGGGCTCTTGGACTTGAGTGGAAGTTGGAACGGTAGGTTGAGAAGCAGTGGTGGTAGTGGATATCTGTTCTTGGGACGGTGAAGTTTTTTGCACTGGGGTTGGCTGGGCTGCTTGTGTTTCCATAGATACCCTACGTGGTCGGACAGGTGCGGTCTGAGGTTGTGTGGGTGCAGGTTGGGGCTGCTCATTTGAAGGTCTTCTACCTCTTTGGGGTCTCACGGGAGCTGTTGTTTTAGGAGCTTCAACCACCTTCTCAGTGGACACAGGTTCTTTAGCTTTGGGTCGGACCACTTCCACATCCTGTTTTTTCACTGTTGTATCCACTACAACCACTTTAGTCTCCGTTACCTCCTCTTTTTCAGCAGTAGGTTCTTTGCTTTCTTCCTTATTTTCCACAATCTTTTCTTCGACCTTTGGTTCCACATCTTTAGCTGCAACAACACTACTTGAATCAACAACTACAGACTCCTCGACTTTCTTTTCCGTCTCTAAAATTGCCTCTTCTACTTTGGTTTCTGCAACCTCGACTAAACTCTCTGTCACTACACTTTCAACAATCTTGCTTGCTTCTTGTATTGCTTGACTTTCGTTCATCACCTCCTCCGTCTGACTGACAATAGCCTCCACCTCTACCACTGTTTCAGTACTTACACTTTCCCTCTCTTGAATCTCTACACGCTGTTCTACATGCATTTCTACATGTCTTGCTGGGTGATTATCAGGTCTCCGCACCATCTCAGTTTCAGTTTGCTGGTCTGTCCTTTGCGCTGCCTCTGTCTCAGTCACCCTATCCACTGTACCTACTCTCTCTGTAACAGTCCCCCTGTCTACACTGCTGGTTCTTGGTCTTATCGGATGGTTGTTCCCAGTTTCTGTTTCGGTCACCTGGTTAACCCTTTCAGCCACAGGGGTTTCCGTGGTCTGGTCTTGCGTTATCACCCTCTCAGTCTCTGTACTTCTTTCCATGCTATTCGCTCTGGGCCTTGGTTGAGTCAACACAACTGCTTCTACCCCAATTTCTGTCACTTGAGCATAGGCTTTGCTTGTGTCTACTGTCTGATCTCTGCTATCTGCTGCCGATTGGGGCAAGCACACTTCCACGCAGATCTTATCTGTATCTGTCCCCTGGTCCACTGTGCTATGCGGTTCTGTTTCTGTCTCCTGATGGGACATGTCCACTCGTTCTGTAATCGTCCCTGTGTCAATGCTTTCCCTCCTTGGACGCTCCACCATTTCTGGACTACACACTTCCACCCTCATCCCTTCACTCAGCTGCAAAATTTTCTCCTCTTTTGCCTTGTTTTCTTCTATCTGCCTTTTCAATAGCGAACTAGTTCTTTCTAAATCCTCTGTAGCCTTTGCAAGTTTGGTCTCAAGTATTCTTAACTTTTCTTGCAGTTCCTCAACACTATCTACATCTTCAGTTTTCGCTTTCTCTGGGCTGACTTGTTGGCAACTGGTAATCTTTGTATCTTCCACAGTGTCTTTAAGTGATATTAACTCCTGTGATTGTTTTTGTGCTGAATGCTCAATTGAGCTCTGTAAAGTGTCTTGTTCTTTGTTGGATTGTTCAGTTTTGATTTCTTCCTCTTTTGGTTCCTCTTTGACCGTCTTTGCTTCGCCCTCAGGTTTGGTCTCTGGGGTCTGTGCTGTCAAAGCTAATTTAAGCTCCTGTGATGGTCGCTGTCCTTGTTGTTGACTGTGTACCCCTGTATCTTTACTTTCAGCTGCAACTCTGGCTTTCATCTGAGCTTGGAGCTGTAGAAGTAGCTTCTCCCTTTCCTCTCTCAGTGAGGATATCTGTGCTTTTAATTCTGGTATAGTTTTGACCTGTTCTTCTAACTCTCTGACGCGTTTCAGAGCTACGGTGATCTGTTGGTGAAGCCCTGTGCGATCTTGAGGAATGCGCCGTTCTGTGACATCAGGCGAGGCACGAAACATACTTTCTGAAGAGCCATTTTCTGGAGTGACCAAAACTGGACTACTGGAATCAGAGCCTTTTCTTTGCTGTAAAGTGATGGGCATGCTGGATGCTCGGAGTAAGTTTGGTCGGTTTTGTAACTCCGCTGTTGACTTCTCATCAAGACGGGAGCCAACACTCATCTCGTCGCGTGGTTTTGGTGAGACATAGCCCTGATTTGTTAAGCCCCTGCTGCTACTCTGACTTGTAGACCCCAATTCACTTCTGAAGTCAAATATCTGCTGGACTTCTGTCACTCTGGATTTTGGTTTGGGTCCCAGAGTGGATGTCCCAGACCATGCAGTGGTTTCCTTGGGCGCAGGCCTGACCCCATGTCCAGGCAGGCTGAAATTTCGGGGTAATGTGCTAAATTTGGGTGGGACTTTTATCCGTCTCTGGATGTGGACTCTTTTTATGGTGTTGCCTTTTTCAATATCGTCGACATATTTGAGAAAGTCGAGGTCCAGGTGGAAGCCATAAGGAGTCTCCACGGAGTAGGGCAGCTGCTTCCTCTGAACCCCCGCCTCACTGCTCTTGGCCTGAACACCATTGGCTGTGGGGAAAAGGAGCAATCAATACAAAAATCTATACGTCTTTCCACCACTTGTACTATTACAAATAACACACACACAGAGAGAAATGGAAATACCGATGATACTAGAGCTGGGTATCATTAAGAAGAATTGCTTTCATTTATTTTATACAGGGTTTATTGTTTTAGGACTAGTATGATAACATTTTTAGCAATTATACCTTTTGTGATCACTGCTTTCTTTGTAAAATGTGCTCTATAAATAAAGTGGATTTGGATTTGAATTAGCCAATATAATACAGACCTCGATATATCGGCAACGGTACAATATGTATGTTGATACAGTGAGCTTTTGATTTGATACAGTACAATAAGATATATTTCAAATACAGTTCAGTAAAAAAAAAAAGCTAAATAATTTCTGTAATACTAAAAGTCTTTGTTAAACCACTACCTGTGCAAAGTTCATAAGAGACACATTTTAATCATCAAAACAGTGAATATGTTCATGTATTTACCTCCTCTAAACAAGTACCAGTAACATTTGTAGTGCTGTCACAAAATAATTTAGTGAAACGTACCAAAAACTACTCTTGGAAAAATATATTGATACAGCAAACCACAATATTGATACTGTATCATCAAATTAAACAATACGATATATCGATGTCAATATTTTTGCACACCCATTAATGATACAATTATAAATATTCTCTGTGGTGAAATCCACACCACCAAACAGACAGATAGTGATCAGTTATTATTCACATGCACCACTTGTACAGACAGGCTGCCCCAGGATCACACATGGTGCTTCATTATGTAAAACTATATCACTTACCGGGAAGCAATTATCATGCAGTGATTGTGCCAAAGTAAACTCATTTGCATGCTAAATGCTACACACACTGTGAGCTACAGTGGGAGGTGATCACCTGGAGGAAATAAAACCGAGCTGCACGCAACTGTTAGTGAGGCTTGAGTCAACTGCTCACTACTTTCCTCACAACACCAACCAACCACAAATCAACACAAGGCCTATTAATTTTTTTATTATTATTATTATTATTTTATTTTATTTATTTAGATGACTCACATGGGTTTCCCTTTAATATTAATTAAATAGACAGAGGTTTCGATTCCAATTCAACACCCATTTGTCCCCCCATGTCGACTCCCCTGCTTATTATTAATATATATTTCAATATTTTATTTTTACTTGTACATATACATTTCTATAATTCTGCCTTTTTGACACCAGTTTCATGCTAATTTTGTTACTTATTTAGAATTTATTAATACCATTTATATTTTTGCTCGTTGTATGTGTGTGCTACTATGTCCGAATACTTTCTCTGGTGGATCAATACATTTTGTCTATTTATTCATTTTTCTATTTTTTTCTCTCTAAACCTTTCTTCATCAATCCTTTCGTTTTATAGTTTGTAACTTAATTTTTTTTTTTCCTAATTATTATTATCAATATTATTATGACTTTTTTGGGTTTTTTTGGGCCTCTTTTACTATTATTATTATATTCATGTGTCTCATTTGTTTTTGTTTCTGTTGTTAAATGGAAAATGACAAATCAATAAATGCAAAAAACACACCAGGCCACCCTCGTCCAGTGAATTAGAGGATAAACTAAGAAACACAAATACATTCTCAGGCCGCAGTGATACCTACCACTTTTCTTGTCCATATTGGGAGGGAGAGTGTTCAGTCATTGATTTGTGTTTAGCGCAGTTGGAGCAGGCAGCCTGAAAAAAAAAAGAAAAGAAGAACGAAAAAGAGTTTAAGATACTGACTCTCACACATGTAACTTCTGAGGAGATGTGCAGAGATAATCGTCACTTTAAAGGTGCACTGTGCAACTTTTGTGAGGGGGGTTTGCCACTTGCTAGTCTCCATGGAGATGAAATCGCTTTGCCTTGAATGTTTCATAATGACAGTCTTACATTTACAATACATTTAATGCAATACAAGTTACAGATGTTTTTATTGCTCCTTTGTTCAGCGAAAAACATGCATTCATACAGTAAGCAGAGCAATATCTCCACAAATCTTACTTCTAACTTGGCCTGGTGGCGCTACTTGCTTGTTACCATGGAAATACATATGCTTAATGTCATATTGCAGAACATACCAGGCAAAGCAATGCAGGCAAGGCTGTTGTAGCCAAACTTTTAAATAGATTATACCAGACGATAAAAGCAAAGTAATTCCGACTAAGCCACAGAAGCAATAAGATGTGCACCGCTGTATAGAATGAATTAACATATTTTTCAATGAACAACAACATATGTATCTGACAGACTGAAAAGCTATTGTGAATTCAACACTTAACATAACACATGGAGTGGAACATGGTCCATTCAAAACCATTTATATTATTTGTTCCAGTTGACGAAGCCACAAAACTGGAGTTATTTTTCAAGTTTAATTTATCTATATCAAAATAGAAGTAATCAAAACATTAAAGAATTACAATGACAACACTAATGAAATATCCAGTAGTGACAATAAACACAAAAGCACCCACCCAACCTTGAATGAACCACGCTATTTGAATCCGTATTAAATGAGCCTCAAAACCCTTATGGCCAAATGCAAGCTCCAAGGCTGTTTAGCAAATAGGCCCACATTATTCACGCTATTTCCATGCACATTTGCTTCAGTGGAGGAAATATGTAATATTAAAGACAAAAGGCTGCTCTGAGGGCCCCAGGCTGCAGCTTAATAAGTGTTAGAGTTCAGACATATGAGAAGGTGCAAATGAATGCTGTCTGTATTCATCTGGAAACATGATTTATTACATCTCTGAAATTATTACACAATTATAAATTACAGATTACTTTTTATAGCACAAGATATAACAGCTAGAGCCATAGTAGAACGAATTAGTATTAAAATCATACTAACAAAAGATGTGTTATGTACATAGACTGTATATATAACATAGCTATCGTGTTAGCCATCATGCTCCAAATAGGAACTGAAATATTGTCACCCCTCTCCCACTTTTAGTCTTAAAATGTTCATATTAACCTGCTCTACATGATCCTGATATTTTTATTTTGTCTGTTAATAAATTCCTATTCCTAAAATAGAGTTCAGCACCAAATTTTGTAACTGCTAGCATCATGAGCTTCATTTGACTGGAGCCAAACGCTATGGTCACACTCCCTTAGGCCTCTTGTTTATACAGTCTATGATTATGTAACTTTTCTGGTGGTGGTTCCACCATTTGCATCTCCATGGAGACGTGCTCAGTCAGGAATGTTACACAGTATGGTAATACTTCTATCTTGCATTTATTCAATTCACTTATTTATAGGCTTAACCTCTTGAGACCCTGTGGCCCCATACGAGGACATTACATTTTTGCCTCTTAGCACCATGATTTTCAATTATTTTAAACTTTCACCTGTAATCAACTAAAAACCTCTACAGCAGCTCCCGAAAGTAAAAAAAAACTGCATGGTAAAGTTTAGATGCAAAATGTATGAATAAAACCAATGTATTTATGTACAATAATGTCTCTTCATGTATCTTCATGTAACTTCATTTGGCATTAAAATTTGACACATTTTATTGACCACAGCAGACGAGAGCATCAGGAAATGTCATGTCCTCATTTGAAGACATTGGGACTATGTTATATTATTGATTGTACATGTTGTTAGGTAAACTTGGGAATATTTAGATGAGTTTACAGTTATAAATTGCTGGACGTTTCTGCTGCTATAGGGAAACTGCTGCCTGTCACCACTTTTTGCACCTCTACTTTTTTTTGTAACGATTGAAAACCAGAAAAAATTAAAACTGTGAACCACATTTTCAGGCCTTTTTGTGTGTTTTTAACCTCACTCACTGAACCCCAACCCGCTCACGGTCGACCTACGTCACATTTGGCAGGTTTAGGGCTTGAAATAAACAGCTAATTGCTGTTTGTTTGTTTTTTGTAATTTATTTATACATTTTAATGTTTTTACATTTTTTAACCAATGGTGTCATACAGAAGACTTACTTAGTAGGTCCTACTTATCCCAAATAGCAAGAAGAAATGAAAAATGCACACCAGACAAAAGCTCGGGTCTCAGGAGGTTAAGCTTCCTGTCTGTGGGCAACATTTTGAGGACATTTGCCGAAACAAAAGATACCCATGGTAGGTGTCTTTTGCTACTGTGGGTGAGCTCGCCCCTCCACAGATCTGACCTGTTACTTCACCTGGTGGTGTCATTTGCTTTTGCGCATTTAAATACAGTATATACATGTAATGCCACACTTTGGAACATTATAGCCAAAGCCAATTAGTCCTGCTATGTACCGTATTTTTCGGACTGTAAATCGCACTTTTTTTCGGGGTTTGGGTTTTGCGACATACTAATTTTTCTCATTCACCGCCCATAGATCGTATATATGAATCAAAAATGAAAAAACAAACGCATTTTTTTCATTTTGGTTTTAGAGACAAATAATAAAGAAAAGAGTTGTTTTTTTCGTTTTCTTATTTTTAGTTCTGTGTGTTGTTTTTATTACTATAACTTCTATAACTTGCCTTTCGAGACGAAATGCCGGTTCTTGGTCTCTGATTTCATAAAATAAATTTCACCCAAAAAGTGTGACTTGTACATTTTTTTTTCTTCTTCATTATGCATTTTTTGGCTTATAGTCCAAAAATACGGTACTTGGCTTGTTCCAGTGCTAGTCCAGGTTTAGTCCTGGTATAGTCCAGGTTTATTTCTGGGTTTGCTTCCAATTTAGTCCCACTTTTGATAAGGCATATGTGCTAGTGTGAACACATCTATTTATATTTCAGCGAGGTGCTTAATTACACTTTTCAATTTATAACTTTACTAAAAACCTTTTCCTAACACAGTTTAACAGCTTTGTTCTATTAATAGCAAATGTGACAAAAGCTTCATCTGCCATGGAAATCCCTTTATCACTTGACATTTAAGTCTACAGTATACCTGTGCGCTTTGTAGAATGATATAAATAAAAAAATCCTCACGGGATTTCAGACACGGGCTGTTCTGTGCTTTTAAAATGATTACTTTGATGTCAAGAAACAGAATGGGAACTTACAGCGTTGCCCAAACAGCATCAAAAGACCATCTTAAAAATTCTGAACACATTTCCCAATAGCAGACTCCTGACCACACAGAAAGCCATTTGAAGTCCCTAATCAAATTCCAGCACAATTCTCCACCTAATGATATTTCCAAATGGCACACACAATTGCATTTGACAGAAGAGGGGCTGTAATTGATTATGTTAACATTTCATTCAGGTATTCATTAAAACATAATAAGTGCTGTGCTGAGTCAGCTCCTGGAGTACAGCCAGAAACTGTTACCCAAGCAATTTATGAGATTTGATTAACCTTTGACCCTAGTAGAAAGGTGGGCAACAAACTCACCACAATATAATAATACAGTAGTAGTATTAGTAGTATTAGTAGTAGTAGTAGTAGTAGTAGTAGTAGTAGTAGTAGTAGTAGTAGTAGTAGTAGCAGCAGTCAGGTAAGTATTAGGAAGTATAAGGTAAATAAAAATGTATAGTCATTGTGGGAAAGATGGGTGATTTCAAGATTAAAGATTCAAGGATTTATTGTCATTGTCATAAGTAACAACAAAACTATATTTAGAGCATGTACACAGCAAATGCAAACAGTATCAGTACAATTAATCAAGTGCAAATACTGGAGTACATACCAGTACGCACTATTGAAGTACTATTGAGGCATGTAACACAATAACATGACATAAAGACAGAGGTAGATACAGTATAAGAAGTATAATGAGTCCAGTTCACAGTTTCAACCATGTGCTACTAGTAATACTGTTAATAATAGAGACTGATTTATCAGTTAATGGCCGATATTTGCCCTTATTAGTGAATTGACTATCAGTCTTAAATATCCAGCACATTCCGATATTTTTTTTGGCCAACCTGCTGCCTAAAGAGACACACACAAAGCTTTAATTGCAACTCATCAAAATGTGACTAAGAAGACCTATTGAAAGTTTGCAGTAAAAAGAGACTGAGAGTTTGGCATAAATTAAAATGACATAATTTGGCAAAAATGACCCAAATCAGCCCAAAAATATCGGCACAGTTTATCAGTTGCTCTGGATTCTAAACAGTCGGGATCAGCCGTAAAAAAACATATCATCATCTCTGATTAATAATGCAAATCATAGCAGTAGTAATGGTAGTATTTGTACGAATACAGTACTTTAGCTGTAGTAGTTACAATAGAGGAGTCAGTATTGAAGTAATAAAAAGTCTAAGAAGATAATGAAAGTATATTAAAAGCAGTTATGTGAGTGGAATGATCTAATGAGCCATTGTAAAAGGAGGTATTAATTCATAGCAGCAAACACCTCACACATGAATAATAATAACATCTGATTTATAGTGATTTTGATCACTTAAATACACTAAATATCGCATTATTCACTCAGTGTACAACAGGTGATGCCAAGTTACTTCTTTAGCCACAGCTGACCTGGGGTAGACTGACAAAAGCAAGGCTGCCAATCTGCACCATCCGCCTCTTCCACTCCTAACCACTCGCACGCATAACGTTTAGACATAGGCAAAGATGGTGAAGTTGCTCAAGCACACGACAACAATATGCACTGGTCCGAGCGGGAATCGATCTGTAACTTTCCTGGTGGAGGGTCCGTCAAATGATTTTCTTCATGGAGATGTTATTGCTTCATCTGGAATGTTTCACAGTTGTGGTATTAAACCTTCCCTTCTTCATGGAGACCAAACCAGACCAAGTTACAGCTCAGATCTGTGGAGAGGCGACCCCACTCACAGTCAGAATGCTGTTTTACTAGTTATTTTTGAGCTATAAAACTACCTGTACTTGAATAAATGTAAAGTATAGCAACTGTGGAATATTCCAGTTGGAGCAATGACATATCCATAGAAACAAGCAGGTGATGGACGCCCAGCCAAAAAGTTACACAGTGCACCTTTAAGCAGGGTGATTTGGCAAAGTAGTAGTACTAGTACTTGCAGTCCACTCACTGAATGAATATTTTTAGGAGGTTTCAGAGTAGATATTGTGATTGCTTCATCCTCCAGATATAGTTTATAGGAGTGAATTACAAGCAGCATTTGGTGTTTCCGGGAGAGCTGACATTTTGCAAGACAAGCTTTTCACAGACTGGCACAGTAATCAATCAACATGACAGCTCGATCCACCTCCGGACCTAAACCATGACAAGCCCTATTTGTTCCCTATTTCTGTCCCCATACATGAGGCTTTAATAAAGAGCCGGGTTAGTGACCTGGAGGAGCCCTGTTGTCACATCCGAACAGATAAAGACAAAACTGTACAGCAGGAGCATTGTTGACAGCGTGTGATTGATACTTTGACAATAGGGTTTTAAGATTATCATACAAGAATTTGAATGGACACAATTAGGAAATCATAAAGGCGGACGTTTTTACAGGGCTCGTATCAGGTTATTTTCTGATCTATGTTATAATGTTGTTTCCTAATCAAAATACACAAAGTGCTGCCACTGTGTTTTTAAACTCCACACATCTTCACAAGAACAATTTAGATCATTTCAGCCCTGGAATTGCCAGTCTCTCCTGAACAAAAAGTAAAAGGTAGCTGTTAACTTGAAAACTACATGACATAACAAGGTGGAACAGATCATTTTGAGCTCTGGAGATGTAGACAGACTAATTATAAAGGATTCCTCAAACTTGTGAATGAAACAAAACATGACTCCAAGTAAGTTTTTGACAAGGTAACGACATTATAACATGGTTTAAATCTCACAAGAGTCAATTTAGCCTAATATGGGACATTTAAATATAATGATTTTATTCCACAAACAAAATATCCTGTCATATTCTGCATGACATTTACTAACCCTGTAGTTTCAATATCTTAAAAATGAAAATGTGATTCTTGTTTTAGTTTGTCATTTCAAATGTGAACTTTGAACAGAATCCTATAATTAAAACATAAATGGCAAATCTAATCTAGTCTGCAAGTCATGTCTCAAAAATCCTAATGGCAATGCTCTACTTGAAATGCTCCACAGTATCATTAAACAGCAATTTTTTTCAATTACGGGGGTTTTATAGCCCATAAATACCTAGAAAAACAGGCATTCTGACTGTGAGCGGGGTCGCCTCTCCACAGATCTGACCTGTAACTTGGCCTGGTTTTGTTGCCATAGATAGAAAGGTTTAATGCCATACTGTGAAACATTCCAGTGAGAGCCCTCCACCACAATTGTTAAATAATGCATCTTTAATTTAATTATTTGTTGTTTTTTTGCGAGCAGTCTTACTTGACGACCATTTTACCAATGCATCCATGGAGGGCAGGAAGTGACGGCCGTTTTTACACATATTTTCAGGTCAGTTCTTTGTCCTTAAGGCCTAATTAGTCGGTTTTGGTGCAGATGAATGTTACGAGTAATTGCAGAGTGCAGGCGGACTCTGCTGGAAACTGTACACAGTGGGCAGGCAACAAAAGTGGTCTCTTAATTAGATCATTATCAAAACAGAGATGTAGAGAGGTGGGAAGGAAAACAGAAAGTGGCATTTTATAAAAAGAAGCGAGAAAGAAACAATTATGTGAGAAAAATACATGCACAGACCACAGAGTTGCCTGGCAAATCTGAAATGCTATCTCCATGTGAAACGATCTCACCTCAGATTAACAAAATGTAGAGCTGAGTTCACTGATTCTGCAGAAATATGTAGTGTTTTTTAGTCTCTTGAGATATTTTTTCCTCTCTTTTTATTCTCAAAAGCAGCCATATTTGCTCTGATACTAAACCTCCATGTGTGTCTCTGATTGGCTAATCCACCTGTCAATCACGCTCACCTAAATTTAGAGAGATTCACCAGTGATCAGACCTACATCTTTGTATTGGATAAGTGTGTATTCTGGATTCTCTCTATGGTTTGTTTTGGACATGACAAAAACAAATACAATTCTAAATCCAAAAGAATGACATAAAAATTCAAATATGCCTGCAGACTTTTGAAAAAAACAAAACAAATACAAAAAAACGCAATTTTTCTGACACAGATTGTGATTATATTTGTAATTTATGTTTTAAACGTGATTCTGTGCTCATTAAAAACACATTTCAAGAACATTAAGAACTGAGAGAAGAATATAGCAAAAGGAAATTTCTGTTCTGTCAATTGGACAAATGTTTTGAATGTTTCGAAGATCATCCAAGCTGCTTCTTCAGTACTGGTCAGATTGCTGGTGGACACTAACTTATATCTGACTGAAAAGAGGAGCTAACGGCACTGAAATAACAGACAGAATAGATTTTTATTTTGCTATGGAGCGAACCTGGATGGCTAAGGGATACAGACAAATTGAGAGAAGACCCCACTCGTTTCAGAACCTGTTTGTAGAGGTCTATACTGAAGATGTTTTTCTTTGTAATAAAAATACATGACATTTAGTTGTTTACAGATGATTGTACTACCTAAGTAATTGGAGTCTTTGCTTTTTGATAATTAAACTTACTCCCTGCTGTCCTGTTATTGGGTAAAAATGACTGTGAGGCTCTGATGTAGCAGAGAAACATCCTGGTAATGATGTTCAGTCTGAGGAGAGTAAAGAATCTGTCTAATGAGAGAGACAGTGGCCCCAGAGCACACACAGCGCTGCTTCATCGTTATTATAATTAAAAGACACTTCTAAAGCAGATCGCCACGAGGAAGGTCAACAAAAGCATAATGATGTCGGATTGTTTGTTTGATGTGTAGAGATTAAAACACCATGAGATATAATGTTGTTGATATACACAGGTCTCTTACGGTGACATACATTATACAGTTTGGGATGAGCTGGAAGAAACAAGGGTAAAATGTATCTGACTTGAACATTTCTATACAAATGTAGAATGGATAGTTGCAAAATCTCTGTGTATCTGACCCAAACTACACCTGACTATATTATTGGGAAGGGGGGGGGTATGTTTTTTTTTAAATAGTTGTATTGTGTTTATATTATATATTGTGTTATACTGTCCTTGTCTTTTCTATGTTTGTGTGCAGCACTTTGGCCAAATGTAAAGTTTTGAAAGTGCTTTATAAATAAAGTTGGTATGGTTTGTTATGGTATATAAAGACAGATTAAAGGTGCTATATTACAGAAAACTGACACTTGTAAGCTTAAAGCCATGTTAAAATGCTGGTATCGTGTCAAAGACATATCTGGAGTTGTGTTTTGTTTCATTCACACACATTTGAGTAATTCTTTATTAGTCTGTCTACATCTTCAAAGCTCAAAATGCTATGTTCCACCTTGTGATGTCATGTAGTGATAGTTTTCCAAATTAACAGTGACCTTTTACCATTTGTTCAGTAGAGATTTGAAATTAGGGCTGAAATTATCCAGATGAGTCTAATGAACAGAGTTTAAAAACACAATGAAGCACTTCAAGTATTACCACATGGCATCACAGTCAGAATGCCTGTTTTTTTTGTGCATTTTGAGCTTTAAAACCACCTGTAATTGAATAATAAATAGTAAGGTAGAGCTGTTTAATGTCATACTGTGGAACATTCCAGGCAGAGCAATGATATATCCATAAAAACAGCAGGTGATGGACACTAACAATGCATAGTGCACCTTTAAGGCTGCCCATCAATAGTTGTTTAGTCAATTAATTGGCTTATTATATCCTTAAGTTATTTTATAAAGACTTTAACGTTTAATGGACCACAGGAGAAAGGGGAAGGTGAGTTAGCAGGAGCTTTAGGGAGTGACTGAATATGCTGTTTACATTTCTGTATACATCAGGTGCACAGAGGACTGGGCGACAAACTGCTGCCCCCCGACCCTGGATAAAGCGAAAGAAGATGGATGGATGGATCTCTGTATACATATTTTTGTGTACACAGATTAAAATTTTGAGAGATGTTGCCAATACGATGCCCCCTTTTGGTCAATAACTACATGAAATGGACATGGCCCTATAGCTGAAACTAGCTGATATTACATAGATTCGAAGGTATTTTGAGAACTATACATTTCATGTGACGAGAAACACCTAAAAATAGTTCTCCATAATGGGCTTGTTTCTCTCATAACCTCTTAAAGGACACAGGGGCATCTCTCAGCAGCAGTCCAATAAAGCTGACAGCCCGTCCAGCCACAACAGTGTAGTGTGATCTAGCAGACAGACAGGGGCCGACCCAGAGCACAGTTAATACAGCTCCACTGACAAGCTGGTTACTTAATAGCACCAGCGTAGAGACCCTTATATCAGGTAGAATATTAATAAGATGTAGTATTCAAACAGGTAAGCCACAATATTAAATCTAAGTGATTTTTAAGTAGATGTATCGCAATTACTGACGATTATAAACAACAGCAAAATCTTAAATTTTCTTTTCATTCACGCTCCCTAGAAGATCTCCCTCCTCTACGTGACCAGCTTTACGAAATCAAACTCTGTGAATGGTGATTATAATGGTTAATATGAGATTCAGGAGCAGGAAAACGCCTGAATCGCTTCCTGCTGCTCTCCAGAGAACCCTGTGTCCTCCCATCCTGAGTCTTTACCCAGCCACCATCTATCCATATCATCAATACATATCTCTGTATCTCACTGAAAGCAATTCTAATGCCAATGTTATACATTTCAGCAAAACTGGTCTTGCCCCAGAACATTGTATAAGCAGTTCTTTGGGTAAAAAAAATAGTTGTTTGGTCTGAGAATGAAGTGCACAGTTAGCTAGTGTTGTTGTTGCTGCTGTTGTTGTTAGCATTACTGATTGACTGATTGATTAATTTATTTCGGTCACAAGATATTCTGACATTATTCCATAGACAGTCACATTTAACATACACAGACCGAAAAGGTGTGGGCTGAAGCTTGATCTTATTCTGCCTTTACCCTTTATTCCTCATGCATCATCTTGACACCGCTTCATAAATACAGCAAGAGGAAACAAACAAATTAGTAACAGTATAGCAGAGTAGTATAGCACAAACTAAGTCTCATAGTTCATCTGCTCAGAGTTAAACATTTAAACTTCTTTTTAAAATGGAAGAGAGCGGTGCACAGTTTTAAATCTTCTGTGCCGTTGTTCCCAAGATCCTCTGAGCACATAACGGCTATTTCAGATTTTGAACATATTCTGTAATGATTTTGACAAGAGATTGTTGTTTGCTTTGAACACGATTTTCAAAGTGTAAAGGTCGGCTAAAGACCGCCACACACTACAGGAGAATGTACCCGATTTTGGCTGCGATTTCTTCTTCCCGAGTTGATCCGACTTTTTGTCTCTGTGTGCGAAGTAAAGTGATACATTTAAAGTGCAGAACCTCATCCACATTATCCATATAATTTGTCCTCCGCAAATAATGACATCCAGTCCACAAAACTGCACTATTAGTCCAGTTTGCTGTGTTCTTTAAAAGTAAAGACAGTGCCTCCTCACAGCGCACAGTGAAGCTGCAGATTAGCGACTCTACTTCCTGTAGAGTTTATTGCCAGTCTTTTATGCGTTAAAAATCATGTATCTGAAGTATTGCACCACATTTCACAAATAATAATAACACTGTTTTGATTTGTATCTAAACTAGAAGTGCACAGCTCTGATCTTTTGAACGCTTAAGTGTCCCAAAGTGACTCGTTTTACTGTAGACAGGATGGAAACACCAGATACGATCGTGCTCTTTACTCTTCACAACTTTATATCGCAGACATATCCCGCTGCAGTCTTTGCGGTCGGAGGTTTTTAGTCTCATAAGGTTCTCCTCATGTCTCAGTGTGCAGATTTTAACATATCGTTATCGTCTGTCGGTCTAAATCTTGCCGATATGGGCTGAAAGTCCACATGGGCATGTTTTACCTTGTTATAAAGCGTAGAGTCTCTATATTATGTCCATTTAATTCAATTTACAAACAGGTAAATGTCCTAATATGTAGCACCACATCAGTATTTATCTGTGGAGTAATTTGTCTGTGTCTGTTACATCTTAGTGTCCCTGAGTCATGTGACTCACATGCACTTGTTTACATCAGCAGCCATAGATCCACATGTGCAACACTGAGATTATATCCTTCTTATATCGCAGACATATCTCGCTGCAGTCTTTCGAAGATTTTTAGTCTCATAAGGTTCTCCTCATGTCTCGGGGTGCAGATTTTGTTGCACGTTTAAAAATCGTTTAAAACTGAAAAATCTTGCAGCATGTGACGGCCTTAAATCGTAGAATTTCAGAGTTTGACGGTTTATAAATAATGCATTAGTTGGTTCATTATAAGTCGATAATGTGATTGCTCTTATTGCCTTTTTTTACAAGGTAAATACTGGATTTGTATTCTTATATGTCTTATATGTATTGCCCCAAATCTCGATACAGTAGGTTATGTCTGGCATTACCAGCAAGTTTTATATAATGAAAAGACTGTTTTTTATTTAAGATATATCTAAATTTATATATAATTGCAATTACTTTGGATCATTAATTTAAATTTTTGCATTGAAATGACTTATTATTATTGATTTCTAAAACTGTCATGGTCATGTACAGTATGTCTTATGATCATATTGTGACCTAAATCATCTTGATTTTCAATTAACCAAGTAATATTGACGTCCCTATTTTCAGCCAAAAGAACACACCGAAATTTTGACCTTGGAGCTTTTTAGACATTTCAGAGAGTTGCCTTGATATAAATTACATTCAAATAATTCTTATCTTTCTTTAAATGACCCTCTGACTCACTAATTCCCACACGCGAACACAAGATTGCTGTTAACCCACCTCGGAAGAAGGGGAAAGCAGGCATTAATTGAATGTCATGGGTCGTTACATTGGAGCCCTGTGTAAAGGAGATTGAATTAGTTTAATACGTTGACATAGAGCAGGCCGAGGCAGAAGGCAGCACAGGAAATAGAATTGGTCTGGACAAATAGGGGACAGGAGGTGGCCGGTGGGAGAGGAAAACAGTGGAAAACAGCCCGAGATGGAGGGTGGATGAGTTCACTGCTGAAAAACTACTATCTTCTATTCGAGGGTCCAGACAAACAAATTATTTTTTGTTTACTTCAAGTGCAAGGAGACAGTTTTATATTGTGAAATAGAGATGCAATAAATACAATTTGCTTTTTTTTATTTTTTGTAAATTCTTTGTTTTATGGTTTGTTTGTATTTTTATTGCTGCTGGCTTAGTAAAATGTCAGACCAATGACTCTATTTTAAATAAGACTTATTTTTTTTCATTTTTCATTTCATTTCATTTCATTTTTTCATTTCATCAAAAACTAAGGCCTATATTGTAAACAACAACACAAAACATTGGCCAAAGACTATATATCTTGATAAGAAGCTTCAAAAAAATGTAAACGCAACATTTAGGCTCACCGATAAAGTTATTTACTACACTGTCAAGCTTCAAACACATCCAGTCACCAGAAGTAAGAATCTATGAATAATTCTTGGTCTTTTCTGATGCATTTTAAACAATAGTTTGTGTTCAGATCATAGACTGTATACAGAAGTGGACAAAGGGAATGTGACATCACCCAGAGTGTTTGACTTCAGTCAAATGAAGCTCATCGAGGCCTGGAGTTATAGGGGCGAATTTGGAGCCGAGTTCCATATTAGGTATTACAACTGCAAGTATCATAACCACCAAAGAGCCAATCAGGAGGCTGTTCACGCCCCTTCCTGTCAGCAACTCTGTCCATCAAACATATCGTTATCATCTATTGGTCTAAATCTTGCCAATATGGGCCGAAAGTCCACATGGGCATGTTTTACCTTGTTATAAAGCGTAGTCTCTATATTATGCCCACTTAATTCAATTTACAAACAGGTAAATGTCCTAATATGTAGCACCACATCAGTATTTATCTGCAGAGTAATTTGTCTGTGTCTGTTACATCTTAGTGCCCCTGAACACACTCCCAGAGTCACGTGACTCACGTGCGCTTGTTTACATCAGCAGCCATAGATCCATGTGCAACACTGAAATTATATCCTTTTTACGGACGATCAGTTTGAGTCTGGATTAAAAGGACAGTTATTAGTGCAGACTTGTGATCTGAGAGGAGCCTGTCAGCGGTGAATGTTGTAAATGTTTTGGTTTTGAAGCTTGTTTTGGTTCTTTCTCATTGGTTAGCGATTAGCTGCTATAGCCCCCACACATAAACAGGCTGTTTTCTCTTAGTTTGGCCTACTGCAAAGTGACTATTGGCCGTATGTTTCTGGACACACATTGATATGTTAATGAGCTGTGAATAGAAATGTAAATTGTCAGCATTTAGCATATCATTAATTACCGCGGTGCACATGCATTTACTGCTACAAGCTAATAGCGGTAGTTTACTTATTTACTTACCTACTTATTTTCTTTACTTGCTAGAATGTCGTGCAAAAATGTAATTAGCCCAACCTACGGTTTTTAAATATGACTTTAAAGAGGCGTAATAACAGTAAATGTAGCCTAAATAAACCCAATTTAAATTCCAATAGAGCCCAACCTAAGTTATATAATTAGTTGAAGATTTACATAGAATTTTTACATCACTAAATATATCGGCTATCGGCAGCTCCAACTCTTTATCAGAAACACAAAGGAAGCGCAAAGATGAAGGCAATATAATATAAAGTGCTCCCTGTAGTCCCACTCGCAGCCCAAAGCGAATTAGCAGATGAATGTCAGATTTAGTCGAACCTTTCACAGCAGGTAAGTGTATTTTTCATTCATTTCATCAACAAACCATTTCTATAACAATCCTTTGACTAAAATGTAATTGAGATGAACCATGGAAGGCTTTCGCTAATCGGGTTTACCTCTTGCAAACACCTGGAGTATAATACATTCAGAACGCAGTGAAAATAAGCTCCTTTTCACTGACAATTTGACGCCCGCCTCCTTGTCTCTATGGAGATGTCATAGCGCTGCCTGGAATGTTCCACATTATGGCACTGAAGGGCCCGATTAGGCTGTTTTCTGATCTACGTTATTTCCACTTCACAAACGTACCTTGAGTTTTGTTTTGTTTCATTCACACATGTTTAACACACAAATACTGCATATTTATGTTTCTTTCAAACAGAAAACACCCTGTTCCACCTTATGATGTCATGTGTTAATACAGGAACTGCTCCACTGTGTTTTTAAACTCCACACACTTTCACTAGAATAATTTAGATGATTTGCGCCCTGGAACTGCCCATCTCTACTGAAGAAAAAGGTAAAAAAGCAGCTGTTAACTTGAAAACTAACACTAAATGACATCACCAGGTAGAACAGAGTATTTTGAGCTTCTAGATATAGACAGACTAATAATTTATTCATTTAAAGGGGCTTTTAACAGCTCAAAAATATCTGATCTAACCTGTAACTTAGCCTGCTAAGGTTACCTGTTTGTTTCAATCGACATATGATAATAATAATAATGATAAATACATTTTATCTATTAGGCACCTTTTTGGTCGCTAAGGTCGCTTTAAAACTACATAAACAAATTAAGTATGATTTAAAACATACAGTTAAAAGCCTACAGTTAAAGTAGGACAGTATTTAAATGATTGATTGGATTTAGTATTGTATTTAGTGTTGTATTTAGTAATGTATTAGACAGTATTTGAATTGATTGATTGATATATTTGTCTAATGCCATACTGAGGAACATTTCAGGCAAAACTATAACACAAAGACTCCACTAGAAAAGTTTCACGCACCTTTAAAAGTGGTGATTTCAGTCAAGCCTTCAGTCACAATTACACCAGTTATTATTTCGAACCAATTTTAGGAGATGTGTTTCCAAAGTGAGATCTGTCTGTGTTGTAACGGACGGTACAATTAGTCAATCTGGAGGACTGCAGGTGACTGTTTTGCATAATGACAGGTTTGGGCAGTAAAGTCAAGCTCATTTAGTGACATTTGGGAAGCGTATGGAGCGATGTGGGATGCACTGAGAGAGTATATGTGATAGCGCACTGTGCTTGGCAAGAATAGATCAATTCCTCTGACTCCAAAATGTGATTTGAACACAGCTGGTTCATGGCACCCCCAGACTGTCTCAGACTAAGTTTAGAACAATACAGAGCGGTAACAGTGGTAGCTGTGTGGCATTTTACCTAAAGTCTGTTCATTTTATTGGGTTTAGTCTAGTCTGCTGTAGTGGGGAGACTTTTTAAAGGTCCTATAATACTCAAAATATACCCAGAGTTGTGTTTTGTTTCCTTCCCACTTTTTGCAATCCTTTATTATTAGCCTGTCTACATCTCCAAAGCTCAAAATGCTCTGTTCCACCTCGTACTGCGGTAGATTTAAAGTTAACACCTACCTTTTACCTTTAGTTCAGTAGAGATTAGTGATTCCAGGTCTGAAATTATTCAACCGATTCTAGTAAGGTCTGTTTGAGTGAAGAACTCAGCCTAAATTTTGTGTATTAAACATGTGTGAATAAAACAAAACACAAATCCAGGTATGTTTTTGATGAGAATGATCAGAAAATAGTTTAATATGGGCCCTTTAAACTTCATCAGCACCACTGTATTAGGATATAATAAAGATTGAAAGGTTTAGCACTCCAAGTATAATATTTTGCACAATTCACTAAACCTTGTCAAAATTAAGGTAAACAAAATAATATTATCTACAACAAAATGTCAAAATTAAGGCTGTTCAGTTCATATTCTTGGTTGACTAAGAGTAAAAGCCTGTGTGGGTGAGGCGTGGGACTAGAAGAGCTCTCAAATCTTTTCAGTCTGTCTATGAGCTGAACCTGTGTGTGACCCGAACTGCACACACCAAAAATCAAAGGCGTCATTGGGCCTTGGGGAGTGCATTTTGTTCTGTTTTGTTCATTCATTGACAAAGCAGTTCATTATCTTGTACAGGAAGATGAACTGAGATAGGACCAATCACAGAGCAGCGTTGTAATGTGGAAGTTAAAGGTGAAGAGCCCAAACAAACCAAAACAAAAAAGGCAATGCCGATGAACATTCTTCAGCCTATTTTAGCAGAATTATGGACTCCTTTAAAGGGTCCATATTACGCAATTTTCTGATCTACTGTACGTTATAATCTTGTTTCCTCATCACAAACATACCTGGAGTCGTGTTTTGTTTTGTTCTGTTCCCACATGTTTAACGCACAAATCCTGCAAATTTAGGCTGAGTTCTTCGCTCAAACAGAAAACACTCTGTTCCACCTTGTGATGTGAAAACCTTGTGAAAACTACTACTACATGACATCGCAAGGTGGAACAGAGCATTTTGAGCTTTGGAAATGTAGATGCGATAACAAAGAGTTACTCAAACATGTGCGAACAAAACAAAACACAACAAAAGATATGTTTCTGAGGAGGTAACAACATGCTAACATGGCTAAAAGCTCACAAGAGTCAATTTTGTGTAATGTAGGAGCAGCTTTAAACAGGCAGAGGGAAGCACTTTGTATTTGTGGATGGGAAAGACGTCAACTGGATTAAATAAAAGTTGGATTTCTTGGCTTGATGCGCTGTTGGGACACTCTGCCAAATCAGCAATGTTCTGTCTTATCCAGATTGCCATCCCAGATTGATAATGTGCAGAAGCTGAATCGAGAGTGCTACACAGAAATCTGTCTGCGAGGTAATAGGCTTACACCCCTACACACAACAAGGCCTTAACCAAAACTATACCAGGACAAAATCAGGACTATTCAAGAAGGAGAACTGTAGGTAACCTGTTCGAAAATCAAGAGCATAACATTACGCAATAAAACAAAACTACAAGTGACTAAAGCTGACAGTTTATGTTAGAATGTCGTTGCATCAGAAACATACCTGGAGTTGTGTTTTGTTTTATTCACACATGCTTGAGTAATCCTTTAATCCTTTAATTAGTCTGTCTACATCTCCAAAGCTCAAAATGCTCTGTTCCACATTATGACTTTCAAGTTGGCAGCTTCCTTTTAACTTTAGTTCAGTAGAGATGGGCAATTATAGGGCTGAAATCATTCAAATAATTCAAGTAAAGGTGTATGGAGTTTAAAAACACAATGGAGCACTTGTTTGCACCTGTTTGAGAGAAGAAATCAGCCTAAATATACAGGGTTTGTGTGTTTAACGTGTGTGGATGAAACAAAACACAACTCCAGGTATGTTTGTGATGAGGAAACAACATCATAGATCAGAAAATAGCCTAATATGGGACTATTCAAGGATAATAACTTGAGAAAACCTGTCTGAAATCTGCCACAAAATATTACACAATAGAACAAAACCACTGCTGGCTGGCACTTTATTTACCAATTATCATTACACTGAAATTTGATATTGACCACCCCATTTGAGAATCACTGCTGTAGCATATTGTCGTCCAGTGTTCAGCGAGGTCATAGTATTTCACAAGTCCTGTTTCTCAACCCAGGGATAATTAGATTGGACAAAGTCTGCAGATGTGCCCTATTCATGAAATCTCTAATTAGAAACCAACTACAAATAGGGTAGCACATGTAGCCACTAGATAATACAATTCCATGTGCAGTTTATTGTGAAGTAGGAACAAAAGACATCTTGCCATCACAACATGAACAATGGAGAGGTATAAAGGAAGGGTATTGTGGTTTGTGCGTCTGGGGGAGCTCTCTGTTGAATATAAAAAGGCAAATAAAATGTTGTGTTTCAGCTCAGATCAAAAAGGCACCTACGCCGAACTGACCCAGAACGCGCACGGACCCTTCGACCCTGAGTTTTCCCCGACAGGCTGAGAGGACTTCGTAGCTGCCACAGTTGTTACAGAGATGCTTTGAACAAATAGAAGTGAGAGAAGAGACGGACAGAAAACTAAAGCAAGGAATTTGATATGGATTGTTTATCATCAGATTGGACAGAGTGCTGGAAATCTGTGTAATACCGGGTAAAAGTAGAAGTACAATAATTAATATAAAGTTGGTGTTATAATTAGAGTTAGACCGATCGTTTGGCTGATATATCAGGCCCATTTTTGACCTTTTTAGTATATTGACCTTTTTAGTGTATCGAATAAAAAAATCTCCCACAGAGGTTGATATTTTGTTTGGCTTTACCAGCAGTCTAAATATGAAAGAAAAATATATCTATAAAGCTTTATTTGAACATTTTAGTCCAAAGAGAGCACTGCAAAATAGTGAATGAAAGGCTCTCTACACAGTTTGTAGTAAAAGAAGGTTGTGAATGAGTTTGTGGTCAAGTTTAATTTGATAATTTGGAAAAAATTACCTGAATAAGCTGTACATATCAGACCAAAAATATCGGCAGAGATAAGATAAGATAAGATAGGACTTTACTGATCTCGCAGTGGAGAAATTCAACAGTCACAGTAGCTCCAGGACAGTTTAGTGCAAAAAAGGAAAAAAAGTGTGATGCAATTAAGATAAACAATAATAATAAAAATAGAAATAATAATAAAAATAATAATATAAAGTGTTTAAGTATATGTACAAAATTTACAAAGAGAATTGAAATATAAATGCCAGTGGCAGAGGTCATCGGCCATTGGTTCCTCTGGATTCTAAACAACAGGTATCAGCATCAGCCATAAAAAATGCAAAGCGGTCGATCTTTAGTCATAATACTAAAATATCATCCATCTTCTCCCGCTTAATCCGGCTGGGTCGCAGGGGCAGCTTGCTGCCCAATCCTCATAGCACCTGACCATCCCCCCATGAGTGTTTTAGTGATCTCTCCTGGGACCTATTCAAGCCTATGTCATCCACGCTCCCACACGACAATTTTCCATTTACAAAAACATGACATGAAAACTGTACACAGCAACTTGACAAACGTGATGCGATTTGCAGTAGTTTCATTAGCGGGATACACGTTGATTGTGTTGTGATAGCGCTCTGAAGGGTGAATGGCTTAAAACAGGGAGAAAAGAGAGAGGAGACTCAAAACTGTCAAAAAACAACACTCAAAAAACATACTTACTTTGTTTTTGGTGAATATAGCATTTTTAAAACAATAACAGAGTGAGCTAAATATGTTGTGTTAGCGGTTAGTGAAATATTCCCTCTTTAAGGCAAAGTTTTGATGCTTAGTACCAATTTCTACACCGCAATTTCCAATATAATGTAATTTTTAACACAAATGTTGTTTTATTACTAATCTACTTACTAATTCTGACACTGATTACAGCAATTCTAAAAGTAATCAGGAAGGGGCTGATTCGGTGATGTACTTTTCTTCAGTATCAATAACAGTTCAAATCAGTATTTAGTTTCAATACTATATTTAGCATCATATCTGGGAATCACTTTTGGACATCCCCAGTCCTAAGTACACAAAACTAAGGTAAATATACAGTATAGTAATTTCCTTTTTCCACCTGTGCCGCTGTCTAAGCTGCTACAATGAAGAAAGCGTAGTATGCATATCTTTGATGCTTGGTAGAAATAAATCTGTACCCAACTGTACAGTGTGCTATTAAATAAAATGGCTTTTCATAGCGATAATGTGTGTTTGGAGAAAAGATTAACTTGTGGTACGGGTGGTCGAGTCCTGCGTCAGCTAAACCCAAATATTACAATAATGTATTACAGGTGCAAAGCTCAGAACATAAGTGGTAGTTTCCTGGATTCAATTATGGCTATCATTACGCACTGTGAAAGTACATCAAATACAATGGGAAAATTGCCACCTGCAGAAAGAGCTGAAGAGTGAATGAATGTATTTAAGTGCCCGCTTTACATTCCAGCTATTCAGTTATGGTCCCGACTCAACCACCCACAGCAAGTGCATAATCAGTTTTTTCTGTTTTCATAATACGTGACAATTAAAATCACATTTGGAGCTTAATATAGGCTGTATAATAGGATTCAGCATTTGCCAAGTTTTCAGTTTTTAATTAAGTCTAAGAGTAATTTCTCAGCACAAACATCTTAACATTATGTCTGTGTTGATATTTTGCAGCTTTTTGCAACATTCCCTGGGGCTGTGATGCTAACTGGAGGTACAACTCAATCTGAAGTTTCAAATTAGACTAATCTGAGTTTTGCTTTAACAAAATCTGAACTGAAGAACTGGTTTAGTTGGAACTACAACAGGGGAGCTGATTTGTGCTGTTAAACAAGTCTCTCACACATAAAATTACAGTCACAAGATAGCGACCATTAGCCAGCAACAGTTTTTCAGTTAGTCTCTCTCACATTTTTGTTGAAAATCAAACACACTAAACAAGAAATCTATCAGATAAATGACAGAAGTAGTGACATTATCTCGCTGCATGGACAGATAATTTTACTTGACAAGTTATCTTAAAATAAACTATCTCTAGACTAGAATTAAGCAGTCTCAGGACTAGTAAGTAGATAATAAATCTGAAAACAAGATGAATAACCTGATATAAGTTTTAAAATCTTGGTCAGATCAGAGAAATTTGCAGTGTGCATGCTCGTAATGATCACAAGCCCCTGAAAATGTGTTGTTTAAATCACTTTTGTGTTTTTTCTTGAGTTTCAAACTATCTTAAAACTTTTTTGGCTGTGTTTGCTAATGTGTGCATTGTGTCTCCATGGTAACTACATGTAAAACACCTCCAGCGCAACGTCACTGCGAAGTACCAATAAACATTTTGTCTTTAGACGTTTCTGGTGGAGGGTCTCCCACCTGTTTGGAGATTAGGAGTTATTGATTTTCCTGAATGTTCCACAGTATCATACTGAACTTATCTATCTCCATGGAGACAAGCACACCAAGAAGACAAGTTTTACTGTAGGTCAGATTCTGGGAGAGGCGAGCCCACTCACAATCAATCAGTCAGTCCTGATGGAAACATCTGTGACTGAAAATAGAAGCCAGGCAAAAAGGCAACAACATCTCCATGGAGACAAACATGCTGCTAACCCTCATTGAAAAGTTACATTTACTTAGTTTAAAGGTGCACTGTGTAACTTTTCTGCCAAATCAGACCAAGTTACAGGTCAGATCTGTGGAGAGGCAACCCTGCTCACAGTCAGAATGCCTGTTTTGTAGATATTTTTGAGGTATAAAACCACCTGTAACTGAATAAATGAAAGGTAGAGCTGTTTAATGTCATACTGTGGAACATTCCAGGCAGAGCAATGACATATCCATAGAAACAAGCAGGTCAACTGACCAAAAAGTTACACAGTGCACCTTTAAAGTTAAAATAAGCAATGCAATTAGGTTAAAATGTTTTTTTTACCTTATTTTTTGCCTCCAAATCCAAGACTCCAAGCTGCAAACTGCAAAACTGTCTGCACTGTCCACTGTCTGTCTGCTACTGTAGCCTCGTCTGCCTTATCTGCATTAGTGTGGACATGGCCTTAGCGTTAGCCACCATTTATCTGTTCAGGAAGAGATAACCAACGCCACCCTGCAACTGTTTTCTTATCTTCCTGTATCGCCCCATCCACAACGACCCAAACAACATCTTCTTTTCAAACTCTCTGCGCTCATGGTGGTTTTTTAGCTAGAGGAGCAGCTGCTAGCTTTCATTAGTGATAAAGGAAGTGGCGCGGCATCTATTATTCATCCTCATGCACAGCCAAAGCCCTGTAGCCGGAGTTAGCGCTACACGGCTACTTCCCCCTCGTGGATTCTGTTGTGGATGTGAGAGTAACTGCTACTGCTAATTAACACATGGGATATGTGACTATAACTGTATGACATTGCTAACAGATGTAAACTGGAGATAAAGAGGAGAATAAGAAAGTTAGAGTTTGCGGAGGAGGTGGGTTTTCATAAAATAATTAGTAAATGATTAATTATTAATACATGAATCATAATTAGTGTAAATCATAAATGTACATGATCACGATTTTATGTCTGATTGTAGCTAAATTTACCCAAGTTGAATGATCACAATTGCAATGCTTGTCACAAAAATCACAATGAGATATTTTTCCCAAATCATTCAGCTATAATAGACGATAAAATATGGAGCCCACCCCCCGGTTCTTGCAGTAAATTTCTCATACATTTTTCCTTCCGAAAGAAATTAGCACTAAAAGTTTGAAAGCTTGCTCAGGGCTAATCACCAAGTTATTAAAACATTTTGCAGAATCTTTCATTGTAAATGGGCTTTTTGGACTTAAAATATATGGATATTAGTTTCCACATAGCTGTTTAACCTCTGTGATGCCTTTTAACTTTTAATATTTTACTGTTCATTTTCATATTTTTCGAAAAGAGAAAATTGAATGGACAATTTTCTTTTAGAACCAGAGTGTGGAGATCAGTGTGGAGCTCCATACAAAACATAAATGCAAAGGAAAAACACATATTCAACACCACACCACACAAGTTTGATTATAGCTACATTTATCCAAGTTTATTGAGGTGCTTAAAGGTGAACTGTGTAACTTATGCGGGGGTCTTGCTTGTCTCCATGGAGATGTGCCTAGATTGTTCTACAGTATAGCCATAAACTTAAGAATCTTCATGGACATTTGTAGGGCAAATTATTGGTTAAATTTGTGAAGAGGTGACCCCACTCATAGTAAGAATTCATGTTTTTTAAGATATTTTGAGGAATAAATAACACCTGTAGTTGAATAAATGTAAGAGATTAGTTTAATAAAATACTGTGGGCAATTTAAACCACGGGTCTCCAACCTTTTTCCTCTGGTGAGCATTCTTTACAAAACAAAACTGCCAGAGAGCTACTCATTTTAGCACTCACGAAAAACTGAGTATAAGAGCCACAGCCTTAGAATGGTACAGTTACAGTTGTGCTCATAAGTTTACATGACCCTGACAGAATTTATGATTTCTTGGCCATCTTTCAGAGAATATGAAATATAACACAAAAACTTTTCTTTCATTCATGGTTAGTGCTTGGTTAGATAGTTGTGGATGTGTTATTTTCTCTGATGGTAAAGCTGCCCATTCTTCTTGGCAAAAGGCTCCAGTTCCTGTAAATTCTTGGGCTCTTGTATGAACTGCAGCTTGAGATCTGCCCAGAGGCTCAGTCAGAAGAGACGGCCACTCCAGAACCTTCACTTTATTCTGCTGGAGCCAATGACAGGTCCACTTGCCTTTGTGTTTTGGATCATTATCATGTTGGAATATCCAAGTACGTCCCATGTGCAGCTTCTGGACCAAGAAGTCATAAATTCTGCCAGGGTATGTAAAATGATGAGCACAACTGTAGAGGTCAATGAAACATATCATTATCCATTTATTAGTGCATATGTTAAGCATCAGAATGATACATTTGCACAGGTAATGAGCATTTCGTTAAGTTAAGTTTAGTTAATTTCTGCACAATACTTACAGTATAATTCCAAATTCCCTTGGCGAGCTACTTGGAAGGGGATGGAGAGCTCCTGGTAGCTCCCGAGCTACAAGTTGGAGACCCCTGATTTAAATCAAAGCTTTATTTTACTTTAGCTTTAGGACCCTCTCCAGAAACACGGTGCACCATAAAATATAAATATTACATATTGTTCTAGTCCACGCAAATCTGGAAAACCAATGTTCGCCCCAGGGTGATTAGTGAATATGGTGTCAAGGTGGGAGTGATGAAACACAATAAATCACTACAGGCAGTTTCATGTGGTGAACTCAGAGGGAGGACCGAAAATAGCTCTTTAAATGGTTCTTATAAAACAGGTAATTTAGCATTATCTACTAGGCTATATGTTTCTGTCTATTTCTAGCTAAATTATCAGCCAAAATTGTTTAAAGGTGCATTTTTACATTAAATCCATTATGTAACCATTATGCTTTGCCTAAAATGTTCCACAATATGACATTAAACATATCTATTTCCAAAGTTACTGTGGAGAGGTGACCCTGTTCACAGTAAAGCTTGGATTATATATATATATTAGGGCTGGGCGATATGGACCAAAAATATATATCTCGATATATTTTGCTATATCTCGATATACGATATATATCTCTATCTTTACAGGAAAAATACTGCAAAAACAAATTTTATCTGATTAATATTCATTTAGTACTGCACTTAAACACCCCTTTTTGGACCCTCACCCACAGTTTAAGAACCTCTTCTTTAAGAGAACTTCCACTGGCACTTTACACAAAACTGCTTCAAAGTGAATAAAGTGTGCAGGATTTTTAAACTTGTATTTTCAAATTCCAAACTGGAGTTACATTCTCTTGTTTTAAAGTGGTGTTTAGCCTCTTCACATTTACCAAATCAAACGCACATTGTGACAAACGGATTTATTTGGCATTTGGCACAGGCTACAGAGAGAAGCCCCGCACGCTCCCGCACACCGGGATGAGTTTATTGGCGACAGCAGCGGCCTTAATGAAAAATGACCGCACTCAGTATTCAGACCTTGAGTCCGAGACAAGACCGAGTCCAAATGCGCTCGATGCTCGTTTGCTGGAGTCGTGCGTGGTCGGAGGTGTCCTGTGGTTGCGCTCGCGCTGGGCAGGTGCATTTAGAAAGTTTAACTCGTCACGTTACATCTGTGCAGCTCCTTATTGTGGCTGCAGAAACACTCGCACAGATGCGCCTGTTTTGTTTTCCACGTTCGCACGACGAAATATTTGCTCGCAAATGCAAGTGAAATGGGCGCACTGTAGAGCCCTGGTGCTAGTCCTGGTTTAGTCCGTGACAGAGCCCCGGGCTCTGCGGCCGCGTTTAGTCCAGGTTTAGTCCTAGTCCTGGTTTAGTCCGCGGCCAGCTCCGGGCTCCGCGGAGGAACTCGGGGGACAAAAGTGAAGAGAAGGCAAAACAAGCGGCGAAACCAGAAGTAAACGTAAGCATTATAGCGATATATCGATATGTCAGAATTCATATCGAGTTTCAAAAATATCTCGATATATTTTAAATATCAAGATATCGCCCACCCCTAATATATATATATATATATATATATATATATATATATATATATATATATATATATATATATCACAGAGTGCGTTGGCAGTATTTGATGCCCAGACAGAAATCAGATGTAGTTACTGGGGAATCCTGCTCATTTCCATGCGGACTGTTGACGGCAACACAGAAAATGTAAATGGTCCCCTTTTTATGTAGCGCTTTTCCACCTCCAAGACACTCAAAGTGCTTTAGATCAAGGAACCACCCATTCACACACGTTCACGGCACTCAGGTAAAAACCATGGAGACAAACACGTGCCTTAAAGATGATTTTGATTTATTAAACTAATTTGTGTATTAGTAAACGGCTACAGAGGCACATCAGACTGAACTCGCTGTTTTAGAGGCATTTGTTTGTTAGGAGAGCCTCATAGATCTGCACACAGCTGCCATGTCACATTACATCTGCCTCTATTCACACCTAATCACCGACGGCACAAACAACCACCGCCCAGATGCAATGTTATTCCTAATGTATAGCTTTAGCTTTACACTGTACGCGAACACCAGGCAACTTCAATGGAAATCGAACAGGCTCATTAATCACTGCATTACACAGCCAATGTACAGTGTGGAGGTGCGTTTATGCATACATTGAAATAATTCAGCGGTGCAAGGGCAAATGGAAATTAGCATGGAGCCTTGAAGATACAAACACAATCCATGGTGTGTGAAGGGAAATAAGAAGTGTAGATTATGAGCATTTTGTGGTTTGGCTGTGTGGACGAGATACTGAGATTCATTGAATAATGAAATATATTCAGTAAGAGACTCAAAATTCATTACAAATAAGCATAGGCAGACTTCAGCAGATGGCAGACAAGCTAAATTGTTCTCACTAGAAACATTTGAATCTAATAAGGCTGGATTTATACGGCGATTTATATGGTGCTTTTCAGAATGCTCAGAGTGTATAAAATGCATTAATCTGCCACAATCAGTCAAGGTAAGGAGCTGTGATCGGGTAGATTGAAGGAAGCGAGACTCCTAATCTGCACCATTCGCTCATGCCTTGCTTAAAGGCACAATAACAGTGGGATGCATGGGAATTGAGCCGCTGATTTATAGGTCGGGTGTGCGTTCAAATCACTAAGTCAGCCACTGTCACCAAATACTGACACTGCATGAGATATGTGTGTACGCCTTAATGCTGAGTGTTGCAATAACAAATAATACTAAGAAAATTACATTATAGTAAAACAATACTCAATATAAAAGACTAAAACTAAACCAGGATTAAATACTAATCAAAACCCAAGTCATCAAACTATATATTAAGGGTGAAAGATTAATCACAATCCAATCAAAACAGCCATTTGAAAGGACACAATTAGCAAATCGCAAAGGCTGCAATGTTTGAAGTCAAATAATTGTCCTTACAAACAAAATATCCTGTCTTATTTTGCACAAAAACTAACTCTGTAGCTTAGAACTATACAAACATGTTCTAAAATACACGTGACAATACACTGCATTAGTATGACAGTTCATTCGTAACAGTGTTTTTGTCAATTCTGGGAGCGTTTAAATGTGAACTTTGAACAGAGTCTTGATATTAAAAATAAGGGTGAGACGAGACACAAGGTTGGATCTACGAGAGTCAATGAGATTTTGACATTACACAAACCAGGGCCATCCTAATGTAAATAAAAGTGAGGAGACGGTGGGCATGCTCCAGAGCGGGTTGGAGAGTGTATCTGGGCACGTCTCAATCCGTTCTCCTCGCGAGTAAAACCAAATAATCTCTCTTGTCTTTCTTTCCTGAATGTTTAGATGGTGTTTAAACCTAACATTATTACTACTCTACTGTCATTATACTAAATAAATTGTGCAATCCAGTTCCCAATTTTGGTCCCACCATTTTTAATTTACTTTATTTAATATTTTAAAAATCCCCTGTTCAAAACTGCCTTTAAATAACTGCATCTCCTGTTTATTTGTTTCTTTCATATGTGTTTGTCTGTCCTGATCTATGTGAAGCGTCTTTGAGTGTCATGAAAAGCGCTGTACAAGTGTTATGTATTATATATTATTATGTATTATAGCACTGATTTTTGGGACTACAGCTTCTCAAAAAATGTAACTCACCAGTACTTAACATATTTTTTAATCAAATCCAAATGTAAAAACAAAGAAAACAAATATCATAGATCATTTTCTCATGTGTGCACATTATTGTGGTAAGATCTTGTGGCACAAAATCTTGTCCAAAAAATCAAAATTAGTTTTTGCAAATCACTCAGCTCTACTACACTATACTATATGGACCTCACCCCCTCCCAGTTCTGGAAGTAAATTTCTTACACATTTTAACTTTCCGAAAGAAATTAAAAGTTTTAAAGCTTGCTCAGGGCTAATCGCCAAAATTATTAAAGCATTTTGCAGAATCTTTCATTTCAAATTTGCTTTTGGACTTAAAACACATGGATATTAGTTTCCAGCTGGTCTGTGATGCCTTTTAAGTTTTTAATATTTCACATTTTCGAAAAAGTCTATGGGAAAAATGAATGGACATTTTTCTTCTGGCACCAGAGTGGACAGTCAGTGTTGAGCTGCATACAAAACATGAATGCATAAAAAAACATATAAACACACACCATACAAGTTTGCTTTGCTGCATGCAAATCTCCCCTCTCCGATATTTTTTCTTCTTCTTGGGTGAAGATGATAAAAATCCTAGATGCAGCAACATGGCCTCAAGTCAACACGGGTCCCTATACTAAAGCTCCACTATTCATGCAAGCAAGAATAGTTAAAATAACACAAGATTGTGCATTCACAGTCTATTGATCTTCTCTCAATGACAGCCCTTCCAGCTCCACTTCCGCCCGCCTGCACACATCCACGCACATAATCGGACATGTGCAATCTGAGACGCTTTATTGAGTACACACTGAGTGGCTTCTTCAAGAGCTAGCTGACGATTACCAACTGTATTGGTTTTTAAAAGAAACACAAAAAACCCAAACAAACTTATTTTCTATCTTTCCACACCTCCTACTCATTTACACTTTGTCTTTACACGTCCCAGGCAGACACATGCATCCCCAGTTCAAGCCGACTAAAATAGACTTGAGAAAAAGCATAACAATATAATACGTAGGAGGTCAAAACACAGCAGCTATGAAAATATAATTAGGACTGGTTAGGTATTATGAATTAGTGAGCTATTTGGTTGAAGAATGACAGAAAATAGAGTGGACAAGACTCACCTGCCCACCTCATTTTCTTCCCTTATCGAGTGGAGAGACCCCTTAACCTCAGCAGAGGAGTGGGAGAGACGGTGGAGGAGGGAGAGGAGACAGGGGAGGTGTTTGCGGTGAAGAGAAATGCCTTGAAAGATTCACGACTCCACTAGACACACAACCAGGCAGCCAAAGAAAAGACGTACTAGGAAAAAGTGGTATTTTTTCTTGCTCCAAAATGAACAGTGAATGGTTGCATATCTTTTTCTCAGTGGTAGTAAGCCCTGTTTGTTTACTCCTCAGCAAACACCTGAGATGGAAAATTGGCGTGAAATAAATTCCATGTTAGTTTAATTATAGATGGAGTAGAACATAGCTAGCAGTTTTGCCATGATATTAACATTTTAAACTCAATTTCAACACTAAGACAATAGTATGTACGGGTAGTACCTTTCTTTTATATCACTACGTGGTGTTATATTTGTGTAATCCCTCAGTTGTCCATAGTAATCCATGGGCGTATAAAAGTCTATGTGCTCTTATACTTGTTCTGATATAGCTCAAGATCATTCAAAAGCTTCAGAAAAGGTTAATTTCTGTCCAGTGAATGTGGCTTTTTTAGTATCGATACTTGCTCAAATAAGTATCTAGTTTTGATACTAGATACTAGATACTTGATACTGCATTGGTTAGATAATTGATACTGCATTGGTTAGTATCTAATTTTTGATACTTTTGACAACCCTAATAGTTAGAGAAGTGATTTTCAAAATAGCCGTATACAAATTAAATACCAAAACTTTCCATTTTGATTACATACAACATTAAACAAGATAAGTAAAGGTTAAACAGTTAAAAATCATGTGTTATCCGGGTTAAAACCTTACATAGTTGTATAGTAGTGTTGTAAAAAGCAAGATGTAAATATCTGAGTGTATTTTTATATGAACAATTATTTAATTCATGTTTTCGTACTATTCTATTTACTTTTGTCCATTGGTCTTTATGTGCAATTGTAGCCTACTCTACTGTAGAGCTAAATAGAGCTGGGGCCATTTTCAGTCCAAGTTCCAAGTCATTTCCCCTGTGGATCAATAAACTCTGTCTGAAACAACCCAGGAAAGGTAGTTTTATCCCTGGTGTGCCACTTTTGACTATTATAGACATGAACAGAATCAACAGAATAGCATAAATGATCTCAAAATGCCTAACTTTTATGAGGGGGTATTAAGCGAAATCAACTTTTTTGACCATATTGTAATGTTCCCTCTTGAAAGCATGTCTGAAGTGCTTTTCTGAATCATTTCTGAATGTCTGAGTGATCTTGTCGTTCTTTCACAGCAGTATTCAAACCCTCCTCACGGTTAAGTATACTTTTGACTATTGCAGACAGGTAAATAAGAAGGAACAGAATAGTGGAAATGTTCTCAAATTGTCAACCTTTAAAGAGCCCATATTAAGCTATTTTCTTAGCTATGTTATAATGTTGTCATCACAAACAGACCTGGAGTTGTGTTTTGTTTCATTCACACATGTTTAATGCACAAATCCTGCATATTTAGGCTCTCAAATGGAAAACACTCCTTGTCATCTCATATCGTAATACAGGGAGAACTCCACGGTGTTTTTAAACTCCATACACCTTCACTACATCATTTGGATGATTTCAGCCCTGGAATTGTCCGTCTCTACTGATCTAAAGTTAAAAGCTAGCTTGAAAACTACAGCTTCATGACATCACAAGGTGGAACAGAGCGTTTTGAGCTTTGGAGATACAGACAGACTAATAAATAATTACTCAAATATGTACAAATGAAACAAAACCCAACTCCAGGAATGTTTTTGATGAGATAACAACATTAGAACATGGCTAAAAACTCAGTTTTTAATTCTGAGTAATATAGAACCTTAAATCTGCAATGCATCCTTTGTATGTCCTTGATTATTCTGTCACATATCTGTCAAAAACCATGTCTGTTACACTGTTTAACATGTGTAGCCCAAGGTCCAATATACCACCATGAGCTCCCATGGTGCTCCACTCCAATTACGATTACTACGGTCTCCTTCAAGTCTGCCCCATACTGTGCTTCTATGGGGTCTGCGCTGGGCCTGTCGCCATCAAAACTACCCTTTTTACAAGCATCTTAGTGCACCTGCTGATGCATTGCCCCTGCACCCTTGGTTAAGTCTAGACTAATGAGTAAACTCAACTCTGTAGTGTAAACCAAGTGAATAATTAACTGACTTTAAATAGGCTGACGGCTCAGCTAATAGCTCAGATCTCTTATCTCGAGTCTGCGCCAATCCCTTAGACCACCAGACCTAATTCCCTGCTCAGTAAATATAACTTTAAAAAGCCAACGTTTTCCGGAAATAGCAAGGCAGTAAAACTCGTGTGGGTAATTTCTTAGTGCACAAAGACAGCGAGTCTGGGGCAGGGGAGCAAAAGCTGTAATTTACACCACCATAGTCGCTCCATAAATCACTTTGTTTATTTAAAGGGATGAGCTTAGTATAGTAAAGGCTACACAGGAGGAAACACGCAGACATTTCAAGGAGATTAAAGATGGAGTGATTAGCGATGAATGTGGAATAGAGTCACATTGCCCCACTAACGAACAATGAGAAATAATGATGCATATATCTTATTTAGATGAGCCAGGAATAATTTGTATGTTTATAAAAAGAACTGAAGAAATGGCATAATGGAAAATAAATGCTGTGACTGGAATGAATAAAATGCAATTAAGGGTTGTCAAAAGTATTCAAAATCATACAATACTAATAGACAGTAGACAGACTCATTTGATACTAAAAATACCACTAAAAAGTCACATTTACAGGAAGAAATGTACTTTTCCTGAATAGCTTTAAATTATCTTGAGAAAGAGAAAGCTAAAAAATAACATTATATTGACTAAATAAAGAGTGTATTCCTTAGCATTGAAAATAAGCTTTTAGTTTATGATTTTAGTAATGTGAAAACACTAATGCAGTTTGTTTTTACTTTTTACTATGCACCAGTAATAGTCTAATATTATCCCTGTTCCAGAAAATATTTGCTTCTGTATCCTAAAATATATTAATCCAGTGTTCTTTGAGTGAGTTGCATTATTTTGGTTCTGTGCCGGTGACTTTTGACTCAAGAGTCAAGACAAATCCCAGACAAAGTATATAAAACCACTGGCCCAATATAATGATACAATATTCCAAAACCAATGAATCCAGTATTAGCTCTGGTAGTTCGTTCTTTATTCGTCAGGACCCTGTAGAATTCCATTCATCTTACCAAAGAAAAGATGAGCTGCACCAGATTTAGCTACTGCTACTTTCCATCTTAAGTCCCTGGGCAGGTGCACACACACACACACACACGCACAAAAAGAACATATTATATTACAATTACCCTCCTATAACTTGGCTCCTTATTAACATTAGCGCAATAAAACGCAGTTAAATGTCAACATTTCAAATACATTATATGGCTTCCTACAAATCTACATGCAAGTTCTTACGAATACTAAAATATTGCCTGAATCCTAAAAAGACACTATTATTTTATATCTGAAATTATGCAGACAGAGACTGGAGGATAAAAAGACTAGAATAAAGAAGCAGCAGTGTCATATATCAAGAACAAATTAAAATCGTAAAAAAGTTGGAAAAGGAAGCTTCAACTTAAAGGTCCTACATTACGCAAAATTGACTCATGTGAGGTTTAAGCCATGTTACCTCATGAAAAACATAGCTGGAGTTGTGTTTTGTTTTATTCGAAGTTTGAGTAACCCTTTATTATGAGTCTATCTACATTTCCAAAGCTCAAAATGCTCTGTTCCACCTTGTGATGTCATATAGTGGTCGACTTAACGGCTACATTTTACGCTTTGTTCTGTAGAGATGGGCAATTCCAGGGTTGAAATTATCCAAATTATTCTTGTGCGGTTGCAAGGAGTTTAAAAACACAGTGGAGCACTTCCTGTATTACAAGATGATATCACAAGGTTTTCAGTTGGAGAGAAGAACTCACCCTAAATATGCAGGATTTGTGTGCTAAATGTGAGTGAATGAAACAAAACTCCAGGTATGGATCGAAAACAACAGTATAACAGATCAGAAAATAGTCACGTGTCTATTGTATTGCGTTGATGTGAAGATTGAAATGTCAAAATGGCGATGCTGAAGTTGGCCGTAGTAAATAACACATAAGTTAAAGCTGTGGCATATACAACACTATGAGAAATGAACAGAAATCGTACATTTCTGTCACTTTTTTCTACGAGTGCTTGTGGGGAATGAAGCAGATCTCAGTGACATTCTGCTGGAGGCAAGAATCTCACTCAGCCATGGCCAGTTAGTCACAGGGCTGACAGCCGACCACAGACAGACAATCATTCACACTGTTCTATTCACTACAACCTATTTAGACCCATATACAGTAACAGTCGTGTCTTATGCAGGTCGTAGGAATACTAGGGATGCACATGTTTCACTTTTTAGCAGTAATTCTCAAATGGGCAAAGTACATATGCAGATGATGTGCTGTGGTGACGTCTCATAAGGGAGCAGACAAACCATAAACTATAAATATAAATGAACATAGTTAACCTGTGAGTTGCAAATAGGAAGTGAGCATGGGGGCACTTCGGGCTCCTCTTGACTTTACATTGAAAAATGATTGACCCTCTCTCTGTAACTGCTGCGGTGAGCGTCGTCGTTTTGGTCTTAAAATGTTCGTATTAACCCGCTCTACATGATTCTGGTGTTTTTATTTTGATATTTCGTCGTGCTCCTGTAACCGCTAACATCGAGCTTCATTTGACTGGAGCTGAATGCTACGGGTGACGTCACACTCCCTTAGTCCACTTCTTTATACAGTCTATGAGACAAACCACTGGGCCACATATGCTGCAAACTACCACTTTGTTCTATGTATTCGAGCTAAATTTCTCTTACCCCAGTTCCGATATATTGTAGAAGCAGCTCTAGAGGTCACAATATGTCCGCTGTCTGCATTATAAAGTGTTTTATTGTTTGCATGCTAGTTGTTGTTAGCTTTATCATGACAGCAAAGTTGTGAAAAAGTGCTCAAAGTCATCACAATTAATCATTAGGATGTTCAGAATGCATAAGGGAAGTGAGAAATAACTTTGGATCACTACAAAACATTGAAAAAAAAGTCATAGTTTTTAGTGTTTTTAAAAATGAGATACAACGGCTTTAACTATGCTGCACAGCCTAGTCATAAAACTCCAAAATAGGTTACTGGATTCCCTTTCCAAATATTTTCAGTAAATGTCATGAATCATACGTTTAAATTAAATTAGAACTTTCTTGGAAAAGATTAAAATGTCATTACAGGGAGTTGTTTTTTTTAGTATTTTTGTAACGCATGTATCCACTCTAAACCTCTGTGTCTTTATCTCTTGTGTAATACACTGGTTTTGTCTGGGAACGGTGCTATCTTGTCTGAGCCCAGATGTAGACAATATTCTTGGCTTATGCAGCTAAACCCACATTGCTCTGCTCAGCTCCACACTCTGCATAAATTCTCCTTTCATCTGAAGCATCGGCCTGAGAGGGTGAGATACAGCCACAGGGTTAAGCTGATCACATGACTCCTCTCTGCCAGGACACATCACATCCTACCTATAAGATCCTTGGGACTAATGCTCTGCCCTTTTTGGTTTTCTGAAAAGAACAAACAATGTCAAAAGTATTTTTAAGAAGAAACCACACATTGCACAATGTATTTGCCTGATCAGCCAGTTCCTTCTACATTCTGTTTGAATCCAGAAGGGAATCGGACCAGAAAGCGTGAAAAATCTCTGTCCAAACCACAGCTGCTAATTTGTTTCATGTGTCTCTCAAACATTCAGACCAAAATATACAGCTTAATTTACCTGAGATAAGAAAGAGTTTTGTTGATTCTGAGAAAATCCACACTGTTCCTCAGTCTTTCATGTTTTTTTCCTCCTTTTTTACGTGTAAGCAGCCATGTTGTTTTTGATGCGAACAGACCATGCCTCTCTCTGATTGGTTAATCCACCTGTCAATCACCTCCTCTGAAATCAGGGAGACAGAATACGGCTCCAGATCCGCTCGTCTTTGTAACGTTTTGTCAAAGCGTGTGGTTCTGGTTGATCAGGTAAACAATAATAGCAAGATAAATATCACAATGTTGGCTGACGCAAACCCATATTGGGTAAGGTTTTCGATGTCGGAGATTTCTTTGCTTAAATAGCTTGAAATGAAAATGTGTTAAAGATTCAAGCAGTTTAATTTCAATTCAGCCATTCCTTATTCTTCTAAAGTTATGTCAAGTTTTGATTTTGGCCAGTAACCAGTTGTGTCATCATTTTAGTCTTAAATCAGTTGAACTAAGCTCTACATTCCTGGGTTTCAATCAAGTGTTGTTTTCCTTATGGACGCCATTTTGAGGACTTCAGAACATTCATATATTTTAAATGCTTAATAAAACCCATGTATTAAAATATTGCACAAAAAAATCATGTATTCATTATGGTCATCAAATATTGTTTTTTTTATGTTGTGTCACCATGGAAGAAAGTGCTGGCTGGTGCAAAATACAATACAAAATCTTGAAAGTGGAAAGTAAGCAAAATGAATGAATGAATGAGACCTTTTATCCCTAGTGAAAAGGTTAGTTTGACCCTTGACCTTGGGAATGGGAGAAAGCATTTCTCAGGACAATTAGGAAGCAGTAGCCAAAGCCAAAAAAATAAAAAATAAAAAATCGGTTTCTATAAATGATCACTACAGGAGGAAGGTTTTCAGGTGAGGACTGGAGCTTGGACTAATTGCACCTCACAGCACTCGTCCTGTCAAAGAAACACGACGCTGGATTCTCCGGGGGCTCAAGCATCAGGCCTGTGTAAGACTGAACAATATTTCAAAACAAAGGTGTAGCTCAGTGCTCATATTTCATTAGCCATATGGGATTCACTTATCTGTGCTGTAAGAATGTGTCTTTTTCAAGTATTTTCAAGCAATAAAGACACTATGATAGATAGGTTTAATGCCACACTCTGTAACATTCCAGGCTAAGCAATGACATGTTTATAGGGCTGTCAAACGATACATTTTTAAAATCTTCATTAAGATCAGAAATTCCATAGTTAATCGTGATTAATCGCATATTGAATTGCATGTTTAAAATGGTGTTTTTTTGTGGCTTTAAAACTTTAAAACTGCATGATTATCCACAGGTCTGTGGCGACTCTGCCAAATTGTAGTTTGTCGGATCTGAGGCTCTTGGCTGGGACGCTCCGGTCACTGCACCCGGGTGTTCAGTTGGAGGTGCTAACTTAGACTAGTCGTACTTCGGTGGTACTGAAACTCTGCTGGACACAGGCTGCATTTAACTCTTGACTTGTAAATTGTAACGTCATTTTTAAAAGTTAAATAAACAGTTCAAAAGTCCAGAAGCCCTCTGTTTCTCCATCACGGCGCTGAAGTTCGAAAGCGAAACAGCCAGAGGACCCGCCTATGGATGTGTAGAAGAGACGAAAAGTCGGCAAACTCTAACCGTGAGTAAAAAAGCGCGATTAACACGTTAACGCTGACAGCCCTACATGTTTATAAAAAAAGAATAAGTGGGGGATCAGAAAGGTTACAGAGAGCACCTTTAAAGGGCGCTTATTACACTATTTTCTGATCTGTTATGTTGTTTCCTCATCACAAACAGACCTGGAGCTGTGTTTTGTTTCATTCACACGTTTAACACATAAATTCTATATTTAGATTGCATTCTTCTCTCAAACTGAAAACACTCTGCTCCACCTTGTGATGTCATGTGGTAATACAGAAAGTTCTCCACTGTGTTTTTAAACTCCACGCACCTTCACTAGAATCATTTGGATCATTTCATATCTAGAATTGTAAATCTCTACTGAATAGAAGGTAAAAGGTGTTGTTGGAACTTGAAAACTACTGCTTCATGACATCACAAGGTGGAACAGAGCATTTTAAGCTTTGGAGATGTAAACAGACATGTGTGAATGAAACATAACACAACTCCAGGTATGTTTCTGATGAGGTAACAACATTATAACGTGAACTGAAGCTCACAAGAGTCAGTATTGTGTAATATAGCACCTTTAGTCCAAAGTTTAAATTTTTCTCAAATTTCCTTTGCTATAGGTAACCATGTTCAATGCATGAAGCTATTGTTTTAGCCTCATTTAAACTTTTTCTCACCTCTTTGTCCTTGCATATTATATTGTATAATAAATCAATATACATTGTTTTCCTTTGTGTAATGCATACTGTCTGAATTTTCACTGGCAATGTTGTGTTAAACGATTAATTTGCAATAGTTGGCATAGCCTGTTTATTTTACGTGCTAGTGTGTGCATGTGTGCGTGTGTGCAGCCCTCCTGGTATTGTAGTCAGTAACGGACAGCCCGAGAAGTCAGGGTTGTATAAACAAAGCCTGTGAAGAAGTAAAACAACAGCCGTCTGAAAAGGGCTGGCTCCACAAAAGTCCAAATGTGTGAGAAGCTCTGTCTGCAAACGAGCGTGAAAACTCAAAAATGCTGCTCCTCACAGCTCACAAAAACAAGATCAGAGCCAGAAACACAGCTGTTGAAATTACAGTTATTATAGTGGTTATTATGCAAATCTAGTGACTGAGAATCGTCATTGTAAGTGAGCTTAATTAAATTACTCAAGAGCAATGGAAGATTATTATCGAAATGGCCACATGCTGCTACATAACAAATGACCTCAAATTAAACATGACGGCTTAAGTTGCTGCTAACCTGACAAAAGTAGGGATTAATGGGCAAATATTTCTCTATAATTGGACCACACATCTGAAAGAGTCTGAAAATAGTTAAAAAATATGTTATTTTTTATGATTATATACATATGGCACTATGCAGACAAGTAAAAGAAAATGAAATGCATTGCTGGTCTTTTTAATATACTTTTGTAATGCTAACTGTGGGGTGTAACTTTGGCCTCACAATCTCACAAGGATTTGGCAGTAATTTAAAAAATCTAGGACCTAGGTGGTGTTTGATACCTAAAAACAACATTTTTCTCATCTCCATTCCTTTCAATAATTTCTTTTCTGATATTTGGCAGTGGAAAAATGCTTCAAACCATTTCCAAGCGAAGCCAATGGTGTGAAAAGTTATTTTGATTTCAGCTGTGTTGAATTATTGTTGCCAAAGGGACATGTTTTTGCAGGTTTTTTGTATTTAACTCATCCTTGAATACTAGTGAAGCGACCCGCCGGAGTAATGGGTGACCACAGAGCACTGCCGGAGGACTAGTATCCAAATTGTGAGTGAAATGAGTCGTTTGGAGAGAGCCCTGCAGGATTTGACAATTGTACATGTTTTATGTTGATAAGGGACTGGACAGGAACTGAACCTGGGACCACAAGGGCAGAGCAGGTTCCCAGCGGTACACAAGAACTTAACAAGGGGCACTCGAATGGTTTCATATTTTAGGTGAAATTGAATAGTATTAAAATGCATTTTACATCCTTAAAAATGTTTCTCCATGGAGATAGATATGTTTATGCAATACTGTGGAAAATTATAGCCAAAGGAACAACATTTCCATAGAGAGAAGCAGTCAGAGGCCCTCCTATAGACCATATAATAGTCTGTTTCATGGTGATGAAAAGTAAAGTCATAGTAAAGACACATGTTTTCAATGCAATAAAAATATCCATAATGAAAAAAACAAAACCTGTATTTATTCTGGCTTTTGTTTTTAATTTGGGAAAACTGATTTGTCTAGTATTTGATCTACGAGGTACACAACAAAAGCGTTATTATTGGGCTTGAGTCTTCAAAACATTGCCACTGCAGTTTTTTTTTTTCCATTAAAATTCTGGCACCCATTTTTTTCTTTGAACAATGCCATTTAATAACTTTCAAATTCACATTTTTGGGAGGCAGTAACTAACTGTATTACACTGTGCCTGTATCTGCGATAAGTTTCAAAGATGCACAGTGTGTTCGTACATTCAGAACTTGTACAAATAGCTCTCTTTATTAAAAACACCCCCACACTTCTCAGTACAGCTCAGAATGCCATGCCAATCTGCTCGGAGCCCATCGAGTACCAAAATATGCAGTAACTCATTTACATCTTATGCCTGGTATGAGAAATATTTGTTAAAATTCACATAAACATGAGACTTGACATTCTATCCATTGCTATTTGCAGAAACGTCTTTGCTAACACTCACTGTATCATTCACCTTTATGATATTTAGCTTAAACGGTTAACATTTCACACTGATTTATAATGTTACACAGTATGGACTTATTTAATACGGTTCAGATACACAGCTTTTCACCTTATATAGTCTTGTGTAACAGAGAGATCGTCCATATCTCCATACAGGACAAAAGAATGTGCGCTATGTTCTTACAGTGTTTTTGCTTCTCGTTCCATGGGGCTTATGTGTTGAGCTTGTTCAACTCACTCTAAACAGAAAGTATGGATAAGGGGAGTCATGTCATTTCTCAAAGATAATCTCATGGTGGTTCTCAAATTTATACTCAGGGTCTTTGGTAGTTCAACTGTGTATTTGAGAAAAATACAGTTAGGGTTGTCAAAAGTATCGAAATTCAGATACTAATCCATACTAAAACTGATATCAAAACTAGATACTCATTTGAGCAAGTATCAATACTGCAAAAGTTCACATTAAAAGAACAAAATTTTAGCTTTATTGAACAGTTTTAGTGTGATTTTGAGCTTTATCAGAATGAATATAAGACCCCTGGGCTTGGTTAGGTTACTTCCTTAGCTGGAGGAATTTACTTGTTGTGCATTTTCTGGGTTGAAGTAAATAATATGAACTATGAACTAACATCAAGGACCATGACATCCACCCTCCTGTGGGCTCACCACTCACAGAGGGGTTCATGGGGGGGTCAGGTGCGCAGAGGACTGAGCGGCGAACAGCTGCCCCCGCGACCCAGCTGGATAAAGCGGAAGAAGATGGATGGACGTAAATAATAGCGAAAAAAGTTTTGTCGTTGTGACTCAATAGACAGAGCATACTAATGGAGATATGCCTTACACTTGAAATGCACTTTTACAGGCTCATCAATGCCACTCAAAGCGGTGGGGCAGACTGACAGAAGTGATGCTGCCAATCTGCACCATCAGACCCTTTGACCACCACCTTTTATACTAGGCAATGTGGGCAAAATGTCTTACCTAAGGACACAACAACCTAACATAACCTAATGTGAGTGGGAAATGATCCTCTGACCTTTGGGGTTGGGGTACCACTGCTCTAACCACTTAGCCGCTGTTGACTAGAGGAGATATAGAAATCTTTGAAGGAATATTGCACAGTTTGAAATAGATGAAGACACGAACTGCATTCACATAAACAACAATTATAGACTTGAAATGGAGTGTGAAACAAGAATATTCTCAGGCTTTTGCCGAACAAGGGATGTGTGTTATTGTCTGGGCACTGTTTGGTTAGACTCATTGCTTTGGTAAAGGTCTAATGCATTTTTGCTATTTCCTGTCCTGTGAAGTGAACACACACTTTTCTGTATATAGAAAGGTGCTACATACTTTTCTGGATATAGAAAGGTGCTGTTTACTTTTCTGTATAAAGAAAGGTGCTATATACTTTTCTGTATACAGACATTGTAACACTAGCATTCCAGAAAAGTATTAGTATAAGTATAAGTAGTATTCTAGGGATTTACCAGCATCAATTGTAAGTTGTGTCCTGTTAAAATACTAGCAGTATGTGACAGGATTTGATCAGATTGTCCATGTGTTGTTGTTGGCCCCGCACTGGCAGACATCCTGAGGAAGGCCAGTCCTGATAAGCTCTGTGTGCAGGGAGCGTCTGTTTATACAAGCTCCAACCACCCACAACACTGACCACTGCACACACCTCACTGCTCTGCATCCAGTGGGAAACGACTGAGAAGAGGAACAAATCAGAAGCAGACAAAACAGAGGAAAAACTACCAGACCCTGTTGTACTCTCACACTTCACCACTAAATGCTATCTGCGTTACTGCTGTCTGATCGTGTGCTAGCTTTGACCTCACAAAAGAAGATCACGGAGCACAGGTGAGCCAAAACAAAGGCCAGATAAGGGGATGAGGGGAACAGGTTTCACATATCTGCATATCAAAAAAACACAAAACAAAAAACAATCAACACATATAAGACCTGGTATTCATAATGATAGTATTGTCCAAAAGCAACTTCAGTTTTTGTCCCCATCTAGCATAAAGCTAACCAATATATATATGTTTTTTTTTCATTATCTGGCCATATCTTTTCCATTATCTTGGTGTTGGTGTTTTTTCCCCTGGTAAAACTTTCAAAAGATACGTTTTCATCATAGACTATATAATAATAGAAATAGGACGGAGGGAATGTGGCGTCACCCGCACAGTTTCAGTGGGAGTGGTAACGATTTTTCAGTAGAAGTAAACTGCAACCAGAGCTCAAAGGAAACACTTTTCACCCACATTCACTTCCCATTTGGAACGCTATATTCATTTATATATACATGTTTTTTTCACAAATATGAACCTTGGTGCCTATGAAAATTGGTATTCAGAGTCTGAGTATTCACAACAGTGCAGTTATGCCTTTGTGCAGTCCTTTTAATAGGAGTCCAGATTATATTTTATGGTATTTGGTGAGGCGGCACGGTGGCTGAGTGGCAACACTCAGGCCTCACAGCAAGAAGGTTGCGGGTTCGATCCCCGGGTCACCCGGGCCTTTCTGTGTGGAGTTTGCATGTTTCTCCCCGTGTCTGGATGGGTTTCCTCCGGGTACTCCGGTTTCCCCCATCAACCCAAAACATGCCCGCACCCCTATGAACTAACATCAAGGCTCACCACCTGCAGAGGGGTTCATAGGGGGGGTCAGGTGCTATGAGGATTGGGCAGCAAGCTGCCCCTGCGACCCAGCTGGATTAAGCGGGATGGAGAATGTACTGAAAACAAACTACTATTAGGAATGCTGCAGTCAAGTGTGCATCTGGGTTGTACTGCAGAGGCACTAAAGTTTACAAAAATTACCTAAGACTGCGGTTATAGATCATACAAAATCAATCTTTGGACTATTATTTAAGCCTACCTATTATGTTTCTGTCTATTATATATAGGAAGTATAAATATGTAGTGCTTCCATTTTAGATTTTAGAAAACCAGTCTGGATATCAAACTACCAATATTGACCAGATTGTGCAAGAATAACTGTAGAAATCTAAATCTATGTTAAATCTAAAACTTTAGATTTGAACTGCAGGGAACTGTAATATAATGTATTTTTATGGCGATTCAAGAAAAGTCCAATTTAGATACAGCAAAACTCTCATAAGAAAGTTCTCTTCACTGTGGCTGCTAACACCCGCTGTGTGTCAAGTGCATAACAACAGGTTTGCATGCTTTGTTTATCCAGTGCAGAATGCTAGTTACTATTTCACTTAGCTTTGGGTGTACTTAAAAGAACTTTTGCTGCATCTAATTTGAGTTTTGTTGAATCAATAAGCCATAAAAACACATTATATTTCATTTTGTTGCAGTTTAGATGTAAAAGTGCTTCCATTTTAGATTCTGGCATTATTATTGCACAATCTGGTTAACATTGGTCATTTGGAGTCCAGTCTGGTTCTCTTTCTATTTTTGAAAACAGATGATTTCACAGTCTGGTCACCATTTGCTTTTCTACATCTCAAGCCAAACTTAAAAAGAGCAACAGGAGCTGTCCTTTCAGGTTCATCTGTCATTTAGAAACAAAATTAAACTTCTCTCACCTCAGAATAACCGCGTTTTGGGTTTTGCTCAAATATTTTTGTTTTAATACAGGGGAGATAACGTTGAGACCCAGACGACATGTCTTCGTACTGTATAGGAAAAGTGGATTGTCTTGGCTGACCAGGCAACTACACTGAGACTCTTACAGTTTTTGCTTAAAGGGTCCATATTACCATTTTTTGATCTATATTATAATATTTCCTCATCGAACACACACCTGGAGTTGTGTTTCTTGCATTAGCACATGTTTAACACACAAACCTTGCATATTTAGGCTGAGCTCAAACAGAAAACACTCCTTGTGATATCATGAAGTAATACAGGAAGTGCCCCACTGTGTTTTTTTAAACTACATACACCTTCACTAAAATGATTTTATAATTTCCACCCTGAAATTTCCGATGTCCACTGAATAAAAAGCAAAAGGTAGATGTTAACATGAAAACTACCGCTTGTGGTACAGACCAATTTGAGCTTTGGAGAGGCAGACAGACTAATGATGCAGGATTACGCAAACGTGTGAACGAAACAGAACATAACTCGAGGTAAGTTTTAATGAAGCAAGGACATTCTGACAGAGTTCACAAAAGCTCACAGCAGCCAGTTTTACGTATTACAGAACCTTTAATCCCTACATCCCTTCAAACCTCTAAGAGCACTTCACATTTCTCGGTCTGCCACTGAAACTGCAGACTTACTCCATATTCATTGTGATTCACCAAACGTTTCCGGGTCTATTGTGAAATGTCATTCCACACATCAGCCCAAACCCCACAGAGCAGCCGAGGCCACAGCTAAATGTGACACGCGCACTGTTATTGTGGCTGCTAGCACCCGCAGCGGCACCGGCAAGTGAATAACAACAGGTCTGCGAACTTTGTTTATCCCATGCAGAACGCTAGATAAACTATTTCACGTAGCTCTGGGTATACTGAAGAGAATTTTTTTAAATGTGCATTGTGTAACTTTCCTGGTGGAGGATCCATCAAATGCTCTTCTCCATGGAAACCAAACCAGGCCAAGTTACAGGTCAGATCTGTGGACTCCGCTCACAGTCAGAATGCATGTTTTTCTAGGTATTTTTGAGCTATAAAACCACCTGTAATTGAATAAATGTAAGATATACCTGTTTAATGTCATACTGTGGAACATTCTAGACACAGCAATGACATATCCATAGAAACAAGAAGGTGATGGACCCCCAGCCAAAAAGTTATATAGTGCACCTTCAAGTACATTTTATAGTGGATGCTTTTTACTTTTACTTACTTTTACTTTACATTTGAGAATGTGTATCTGTACTTTCTACTTCACTACATTTTAGAGCTGAACTGACAAATAAATATTTTTCTTTATTGTTGGAGACCTGCTGAAATAGCTGAGACATTATTCTTTTTAGCACATTTAATTTGAGTTTCCGTCCCAACTTTGAGCAAATCAAATACACAAAAACGGCTAGAAAAATTAAGAAATAAATTGAATCACTTAAAATCAGCTAAATTCTTTCTCAAAATCATTATATTTAATCCTTTTATTGTTCTGAAAATCTCTGAAAAATACTCTGTTTTACTCTTTAAGTAGATTTTTAAAAAAGTACTTTAATACTTTTACTTTCATGTGATACTTTTACTTTTACTTGAATAACTTTGCCCATGTATCTGTACTTTTATTTAAGTATCAAAACTGAGTACTTCACCCACCATTGCTTAGGAGAATGCTGCTGTATCTAATTTTCAGTTTTGTAGAATCAATAAACAATTAAAAAAAACACATTATATTTCATTTTGCCGCAGTTCAAATGTAAATGGAAATATAATCATAGCAATATTGGATCTTGCACGCAGGCAACTTCAGAAGTCAGGAGTGCTGGAAGAAATGGGTATTTTACTGTTGTATTTTATGACCTGCCTGAGTAACATTTATTGATTGATTTCACTCCAACCTCCAGCTGAAGAATTTGGATGGTACTAAAGATAAAAAGACCAGAAAATGAAAGGAAACTATTACAAAGAGACAAAAATACATGCAGATAGATATGGGCAATCTGGGTTTACTTAGGTTCTCTATGGACCATGAAAATCTATCTGTAATATATACATTTAATGCCAGACAAAGCAAGAAAATAGTTGGCCAACCCTCCACCAGAAAAGTTCCATAGTCCACCTTTAAATTGTATTTAGCTTTATTACATGCTCCAGTGAAAAAAATACCAGTAGTACAATGATAAATGCTCTGCCCATTGATCTACAAAGCCCTTATACAAAACTTATAATGTTAAAGGACATAGACAAATTATGCCATTTTCTGATCTATGCTACAATTTTATTTCATCATTAAAAACATATCACAGTTTCAGCCTCAGAATTGCCTATCTCCACTGAGCTAAAGGTAAGAAGTATCTGTTAACTTGAAAACTACAGCTTTATGACAAGTTGGAGACATTTGTAGACAGACTAATAATAAAGTGTTACTCAAACATGTGTGAATAAAACAAAACACAACTCCAGGTATGTCTTAGATGACAGCATTATGACATGGCTTAAAACTCACAAAAGTCAATTTTGCGTAAAATGGGATTTTAAACCTAACCCTGACTCATATTAATACCTTTTATTTGCTGAATGCTTTGGTTGGATTATCAAACTTGACATACCAATGTAGAGTTTATTACATACATAAAACATGTAAGTCCAAGTTTCATGCATAAAAAATGACTCTCTTCATCCATATAAAGCCATAAATTGTCACTGGTTCCCCAAATCTGAGCAGAGGTGTTTATAACTTCATTCAGGACTTCATGTACTTGCACATTCCTTGTAGACATAATATGTACAGTACATTCTAACAAATGTTTATTAAACCCCAAGCTGCAAAGTATTATGAGTCCTGCTGAGCCACTTTGTATATCTGAAATGTAAAAGCCACAGGGTTTAAGGATAATCCAACTTTAGGACTTAATTTGTCACCATTGGTGGAATTTTAACACGGAACATAGAGGAAGTGAAGTCCTATAGTTATTACTCGAAGAATCACAGGGAACCAGCATGAAGGCAATGACTTTACCTCATAAATGAACTGAGTAGAGAAATGTAGAAGTTAAAGGTTCGCTATATATTTGTTACCATTGTCTGCTTTCACCTACTTGTGAGCTTCACATTCCCACAAAAAAGGAATAATCAAATCCTGTACCCATCTAAAAGGAGTCAACATCTCTTCCCAAGACTCCTGGATTATGGTCAGACAAGGCCACCTCTGAGTAAACATGAACAGACAGAAAAAACTAAATCGTTTTTGGGACTCTTGCAAGTTTTCATAATACTACTTCTGGCTGGTGAGTGGTGTGTGTGTGTGTGTGTATGTATATATATATAAACTTTTCTAATGGAGGATTCACTACCAGTTTGTTTCCATGTTTGCAGGAATGTTCCACACAATCTTAGATCTATGGAGAGCCAAGCCCAATCACAGTAATGTTTTTCACATGTTTTTCAATGTATATCTGAGCAGTAGAAACACATGTAACTGAATAAATGCAAAATGAGAAGTTTGATGGCATAACATCGCAAAAACATCTCCATCGATACCAGAAGGTGGTAAACCCTATTTTAGAAAAGTTACAGCACCTTGTGTTTGTGTTTTGTTTCATTCACACATGTAATAAACTTTATAATTAGTTTAGCTCTGTTCCACCTTGTGATGTCATGAAGCAGTAGTTTTCAAGCTAACCACTGCCTTTTAGCTTTTGTTCACTAGAGATCTGCAATTCCAAGGGCTGAAATCACCCAAATGATTCTCGTGAAGGTGTATGGAGATTAAAAGCAAAGTGGAGCTTTCTGGGGAACTCTCTAAATGTGGATTTGTGTGTTAAACATGCACAAATGAAACAAAACAACTACAGGCATGTTTTAGATGAGGAAACAGCATTATAACATAGATCAGAAAATAGTGTAATGTAGGACCTTTAAAGAGTGATACTGTAACAACTGAGCTTCAAAAACTAAATACTGTAGAGCGGCAATGAATCTTACCATATGATCTTTACTGCCCTATGAGGCTACTAAAAACTTGCATGGCTATCACCTTGAACTAATAACTTCCACTGATCCAGCCATTCCTTCCAAATAGGTCCTGTAATTCTTAAGTACTACATGATTCAAATGAAACAAGATCATATACAGTTAAATAGATTTCCCATGATTCCAGAGTAAACAGTGGCGTAGCAACTCTGCACCACTGCTGTTCACAGAGCCGTCTTTATCTGCCCTGAGGGACCCCTTTGTGCTTGTACAGTGTTTTCTTTAGAGTTAAAAAAGGAAAAAAACCATCAGATAGAGAGCACAGAATACATGGCAACGTCCCAGCTCCTCAAGTAGTTTATATTTAGAAACTGTGACCACATGTTAGAACGGCTTTGGGGAGTTGCGTAGTTGTTTACACATTGGAAATAATTCCTTTGGAGAAGACAAGAGTGTACAATTTAACATCACATTAGCATCAATATGTTTGAATTTGCAATGTTTTGCATAGGACCCGAGCGATATGGATTTTGTTGCGAACGATATGATACTGATGGAAGTTGGAGCTGATATAATCGCTGATATATTTATGATGTAAAATTTCACTGCAAATCTTCAATTGTTTAAAACTTAGGTTTGGCTCTATTGGATTTTCAATAAAGTTTATTTAGGTGACATTTATTGTTATTTTGCCTCTTTGCGTCATATTTAAAGACAGTCGGTTGGCCTAATGGCATTTTTGTATGATATTCTAGCAAGTAAAACAAGTGCTGTAAGTAAACTACCGGTATTAGCTTTTAGCGGTAAATGTGTGCGCCGCGGTAATTAATGATCTGCTAAATGGCGGTAATTCACACTTCTGTTCACAGCTTTACATATCAATGTCCAGTAACATGTACAGCCACTATAGTCACTTTACAGTTGCTAATAGAAGAGAAAACAGCCTGTTTATGTGCGGGAGCTACAGCAGCTAAACGCTAACCAATGAGAAAGAACCAAAACGAGCTTCAAAACCGACACATTTCCAACACTTAGCGCTGACACAGGCTCCTCTCAGATCACAAGTCTCCACTAATAAATGTCCTTTTAATCCAAACTCAAACTGATCGTCCGTAACAAGAATATAATCTCAGTGTTGGATCTATGGCTGCCGCTGTAAACATACGTTCTATGGCTGTAAACAAGCGCATGTGGGGGTACTTCAGTACAGTACGGCGTCACAGACACCGACAAATTACTCCGCAGATAAATACTGATGCGGTGCCACATATTAGGACATTTATCTGCTGTAAATTGGATTAAATGGGCAGAATATAGAGAGTCTGAGCTTTATAACAAGGTAAAATATGTCGGCCCATATCAGCAAGATTTGGACCGATATCCGATACGTTTCCAAGAGCCCATATCGGCTAATAATATCGGCCAACCGATATATCGGCCGGGCCCTAGTATTGAATACAGTTTCTTTCAGGGGTCAAGTCAGGCTCAGTGAAAACTATGTGATTCTTCCGTTGCCTTATCTTTATTGGCTGTGTTTTATCTTCAATCTTCTAGCAAACAAATGTGGAAGTGGAGACAAAGGAGGGAGGAGGGTTTTAATGACGAACTTTGTTTAAGCATAACTGGCAAAAAATACATGAGTTCATTCAGAATGGAGCTGGTGGAGGCTTATTTTTTTAAAAAAAAAGGTTGTTTGCAATTCAAGGTGACTGTGCACTTGTGAGAAATCGGCTTTTGAAAACAATATTTTCATTTTTTCTCTAGTCATACTTTATTTCACTGGAACTGCTTTTTCACAGAAGAAAACTATAATTCATATTCTAAATTCATTTAAGAGCATTTCAGTTATTACAATTGTGTTTATGAATGTTTTTGATGTCAGGGTTTTCAGATGTGTGAAAGAAACTATTTTGGACTTTAAAGGGACCATTTTTCACTATTTTCTGATCTATATAATAGCATTATAACATGGCTAAAGGCTCTCAAGAGTTGGTTTTGGGTAATATAGGACCTTTAAAAATCACTAAACATTACTTAATATTCATGTTTGTTACGTTTGGGTACCTTTTGTGTTTCCCCTCCTGTTTTTTAGGGCCGTTTTTGCAGTATTTTTTCCTAGTTTTGTTTTTGTAAGTTATTCTTATGTTTTTTGATGCTTAAAGCTCCCCTTTTTTGGGCGCTCATTTCCGGCAGAAGTATTTAAACGTGCGAGCCCAGCGTTCGTCTCTCTCTCGCTCCTCTTCCTCTGCTGCTGCGCCCTCAGGAGCTGCCTCGCACTCCCCTGCTCCTGGTTTCCTTAGCTTTTTGTGTTAGCCTAGCTTTTTTGGGTTTGCCCTGGTGGGTGCGGATGTCACCATTTTCGTTTTTGGTTTGTAGGGACAGTTAGTGGGGTGGCGGTTTAGTTTGGATAGGGACAGCGGTGTGTTGGCAGCTTGTACGGCCCTATAGGGTTGGCCTGTCCAGCACACCGTCCTTATTTTACGTTGGCCAGCTCACCAGGGCCTTTTCCTTTGTTACTTTTCCTTAGTTTGGGCACAGGTTAAGGGTTTTCTTTGTTCCCAGACGCCAACTGATAATAATCCAGAGTAAGGAAAAATAAAAATGGTCAATCCTTAACTTTGTTTTCCGTGTCCATTGTAAATATGTTGTGATTCATATTGGGCTGTAACAATGTCGACCTTTATTTTATAACTGCGAGTAGAATTTGCTTGGGATTGGGGCCTATTTGTGCCATTTTGGATGTGAGGCTCTGTAATTGCATGTTCAGGTTTCCAAAATAAAATATACAGTTGAACAGAGCTTAAACCAGTAGTCTACTTATTCAAACTACTCATTACAAGAATTGACAAGTTTCAGTGACATAAGCTAAAAATGTTAAAAAGAATAACTTTCGGAATAAATGAGACATGCATTTAAAAATTACAGCCTTATCCTAAATAATACCAAACATTTCCCTGAACTGTTAAGCAATTAAATGTATATTTCATTATAGTAAAAGGCAGAAACGCCCCCAGAGCTGAAAAGATGTGGCCAAGTTGGATACATATGTCTGTTTTTGGCTTGTTTGCAGCAGTAGCTTTGGCAGGTCGTGAGGTTGCTGGCCCAGTTTCTCCCTCTAATGTAATTAATGCACCAGACCAAAGGAAGAAAGCCATAACATATCTGTAGAATATAAGTGAAAATCAATATGATCACAATTTGGAATAATGAGACTATAATATTTTATATAGAGTGCGAAAATTCATTGGCGTTGGAGAGTTAAACATAAATCAAATTTGCTGTGTAACCTTTCAAACCAGGTATAAAGAAATATTCCTCACTTTTTTTTTACCTAAACCACAACAAAGACATTTACTGGCATGTTTTAGCACAATTTCTGTTAGACTGCCATAATGTATATAATTTAATATCAGTATAATATGACAAAACATTGTTCATTTTGGAACACTTTTTCCGTCCGGAGGAGCTGGAGGAAGTGGCTGGGGAGTAGGAAGCTTGGGAGCCCCTGCTTAGACTGCTGCCCCGCGACCCGGCCCCAGATAAGCGGAAAAAGATGGATGGATGGAACACTTTTGTCCTGAGGGCTGTTATTCTCCTTAAACTGCCCTGACACTGGATATGATGACCATACATGTGGATTTTTGATTGAGTTTTCTATTTTTATTGTATTTTACTGCTCACGTTGGGTGAGCATTGATTTATAATTATTGATTGGTAATATCACCGCAATACAGCTATCAGAATACTACAAAAAAACATCATAAGATTAATTTTTGTCAATATTCCCCATACTGTAGACAGGATAGAGACCACAGTGGATGGCCCAATGACTGGCTGCTAGACACAGGGAGCCATGCTGATTATATCTATGCTACACAGCTTGAAGTCATTCTCACGGCGCTCACTTTGAAGCAATCATCCACATAAATCACCAAGTGTCACATCACATCGAAATTTTGTATTTACAGAGAGAACATCAGAACACAGTTTCCATTCATGTCTGAGTCTGATCCCACATGCTAGCAAATGTTTTTAGCAGCTGAATTTTTAAATGTGGTTTAGGATGTAAAAAGTTTGAATATTTATGAAATATTTTGATATTTATTCCAGAAAAAATTTGGTGGTTGTTTATTTCTTTTAAGATTCTGCTAAGATTTTCATCTGTCTGTTTGTCAGATTCATCTGTGTGGGTGAGTGAACTTTTAGAAAAACTATAAACTTCAGTCAGTAAACACAGAAAGCAGTGGTTTATAAAATCCAATATATGTCTAAAATTTTTTACTATAATAACAGTAAATATTAAAAGAACAATGTTTGACTATAAATAATACATACTACAGCATATACGTCTTGAGATTTGTCTGGTCTCCTTTTCATCAGTGACTGTAACAGCAAAATAACCAGTGATAGGGCAGATTTTTATGCTATTTTTATGCAACCAGCTACATTACTGGTTGTAAAGTTTGATTTTTTAAAGTGGTCAAATGCTCAGCCAATATTTAGACCTGTCATGATAACTGTTTTTGAAGTTTGATATACAGTATTGCTGAAGAAAATATAGAAGATAGACGATACTGAAACTAATTTATTCCATGGACACAATAAATGGAAGTTATTAAATCAACCTTTTATGGCTCAAATCTTATCATATAGCCAAAAAATAGCCAAAATTTCCCAGTATTGCAAAGAAAATGTACACACGATAAATACTGACATAAAAAATATATTGTTCTAGTTTTCATATGATAAGTCGATCTAGTAATTATTGCGAAAAGACTACCGACTACACCACTGAGATCAAAAAGACCCAGTATGCCCTCCTCTTTCAGATTTTTTATTTTTTTTTGTAAGTTTGATCAGATACGTTTTTCTGGATTTGTACAGTATAGGCACACAAATCTAAACAGGAAGAAATTACAGTATTTTATGCAAATTCTGGAAAGTGGGCCAGATGCACAATCAGATGCAGGATACTTCACCTTCTCGCCCCTCATCTTTCCAATCTCACTCCTAAAATCGTGTTGACCCTGAAAATGTAGACAGCAGATAATGGGGAAAGCCAAATCCCTGTGCAGCTCACCTCATTCTGTCTCTCACTGCCTAATAGAAGCTATACTAGTCCACTCTATTGTAAAATATACAGTTAGAGGCAGGAAATAGACTGAGAAAGGCTTTTTTGGTCCAGATATATGCAAAATTACAATATCAAGCCTACTGTTCACAATTAAAACTATTGAAAATGACAGCAACCAAGAATACAACTTGTTTTTTTTTCATTCACACATGTTTAAATAACCCTGTCTGTGTACATCTCCATAGGTCAAAATGCTCAGTTCCACCTTTTAATCTTTCAAAAACAATACATTTATATATATAAAGTGATGATCCATTCAAATTTTTTGCTAGTCTTGAACCTGAACCTGATAGTAACAGACACAATCATGACCAATGTTAAAAATATAGTTCATAAATATTTTTTGTTAGTATTGTCCAACTTTAAATACAGTACATTTGCAGAGATAGTGTTGTCAAATCAGCTATGTTCTCAATCTGAAAATTCGCACACAGAGAAAAAAAAATAATGATATGAATGAATGATCAGAAAATTACAGCCAAAACAAGGGATTCACTCAAAAACATTACATTATTTTCTAAGATTTGTGGTCTAATGAGCGTTTCAGACATGTTCAACAACTTACTGACAACAAGGCAATTTCCCAATTTACATGTATAATGCTCTTTGCAGATAGAAATTGCAATGGATTTTGTCTCGTCTCCATTGAAATGACTCCACAGAGTCACAGTCAATTTCTTTTCTCATTTAGACACAAATAACAATGTGATTTTCTTTTGCAAATATAATCATTTTCTCAGCATGGTTCTGATATCTGGTCCCAGTGGTTTGTTTTCGTAGCTGTTGCAACTTAATTTTAGAAAAAAGTAAAAAACCAACCACCATAGGTTTACTTTCATTTTAGTTGCATTTCAAATTGTTTATTCTTGTGTTAAGCGTTGGGGACTTTTTGCTGCTATAGATAACCATTTTCAAAGTTCAATACAGTCAGAAAATTCACCAAAACCAGGTAGTGTTTGGTTAAAGAGGGGATATTATGCCTTCTACCATGTTATAACATTGATCCCTCATCAAAAACATCCCTGAAGAGGTTTTATAGGTTATCCATGGATGTTTGAGCAATCTTGTGATCTTTCCTGGGCCCTATTCAAACTCTCCTTATGGTTAGCAATACAAATTATGCAAATTATGTCAAATAAAATATAATGTCTCATGTCTATAAATGTTTTCTACTCACTTTATACCTTTTTTATATTGGTCATAGAAAGTCTTGAATGTTTTAAAAATACTAATTGACTGCAAGAGAGCATCACTTTTGTTAGTGATAAAAACTCAGTATTACAGAGCAATAAATTTGTTTTGCATTTTGGGTCCATGTTTAAAACCATATAATCTAGTGGAAAATACACTTTGGGAAAAATATTTACCGTAATTGCAATTTTTCCAACATTGCAATTACCGTCATGATTAGATTCATAATTAAAGGACTGAAATATGAACTGACAAACTAATGCAAGAATCATATTTATGAATAAGGCAGGGTTTTCTGTTGCTTGTGGAGAAAAAAAAAGGTACTTAAAAAAATTGCAGTCTTTGCAATTTGCTAATTGTGTCCATTCAAATAGCGATTTTGATTCAATTATGATTCATCTTGCAGCCCTAATTTAATCCATAAATAATGAGCAGAACATTTTCTAAGTGGACATCTCAGCCTTCATCTTTTCATCAGCCTTAAATTAAAAATCTAAAAATAAAACATACATCATCATTTGTTGTGAGGCGTGAAATTGACTCCAAAAACGTTCTCAATTGGAACATTTATTTTTCCATCGGCTGCGAGCGTGGCCTCATCCATCACAGCTACACCAGCAAGTGAAGGCCTGGAGCTCCACTACCTTTGGGTCTCTACCTTGTTTCTTTTGCTGTACTCATTTCTAATAGCAGCTTTTATATTCCAGGTACTGCTCCTAACTTGGGGTGCTGTGTCCATTGATTGTGTAGAAGACTGTGCAATTAATCTGATTTTAAACAGGATGTAGATTGTAGTCATTTGTAATCCTCAATGATCAGCCTGGATCTTTTTAATTAAGAACTGTACAGTCAATCAATAAAAGTATGTGGTCTGGAGCAGAGTTCAGAGTTTGGGGGAAGATAAGAAGTGACTATTTTTAAAGAAGACATATTGCGCTTGTGTCTGCTATATAGTTATAATCCATGACACCCGTGGATCATTTTGTTCTAACTTAGACATTTTAAATCGCAATATTCATCTAATACAACGTAATAAAAGAAACAAGTCCGCTAACTTCCGCTTATGAAAAATGTAGTGCCCAATGGGAGCAGACATCGCCATGAGATCACATTTGCAAGTAATTTCTACCAAAATGACTATGCGACGCTTCCAAGTAAAATAGAAAATAAAATACAATTGGAGAACTAAGTAACTATGCCGGTGAAAACAGGGGTTGGTGGGCAATGTGGCGTCTTGGAAATAAGAGATGAAAAACTGCTCAAACATGATGCAAGGACAGTGCCTTTGAAAATGATTCAGGCTTATTAATTTATACCTTAACTTCTAATCTTAAACAAATTAAATATTTAACCCTGAATTCTTAATTAACTCTATGCTCATTATGAATTAAATCAAGCTTTATTACGGCTAATTAAAGTGTAATTATTATAATGTATTACCTTTATTTTAAAAGAAATAAATAAAAGAAAAGTAAATCGAATTGCCATGGATCAATAAGAAAGAAAAATACCTCTAGTTGTTTTTGTCATATATCACTGAGCCGTAATATAAAGTTTATTACTGAAACATGAGTCGATGATGGATAGCTGCTGAAGTGTAAATAGTGAGATGCAGTGACAGCTGAAGGGGCAGGTGTTAGTCAGAGCACAGATAAACAACCAATAAACTGTCCGGACGATATAATATTTATATAGAGACAAAATGGATGGAGCGTGACAGATGAGGGGCCAGCTGACACACTGAGACATATCAGATCATTTCAGACGAATCTCATGTTCAATATATTTCCAAGTAGGTGCATATCCAAAACAATTAGTCAAACTGATGGGGACTAAAATGTAGTATTCCTGTCTCACAAACTCAACAAATAAAGGAGGATTATGAGATGCTGTGCCATTATTTAAAGGTTCTATATTACATAAAACACAGTAAACACAGCGTTTTCTTTTTGAGAGAAGAACTCAGGCTAAATATTCAGAGTTTGTGTGTGTGTGAATGAAACAAAACACAATTCCAGGTATGTTTTTTGATGAGAAAACAACATTATAGCATAAATAAGAAAACAGAGTAATGTGGGCCATCACTGGTTTGAAGACTGGAAGATTATCATTTGAGTTCATTTGGTTCTAAGTTAATTAAAACATATTTACCACGACTGTCCTTATGTCATGCAGCTAAACAGCGATTTGTTTTTCACATCGCAGCCTCCTCACCTCTGCTCTCCTCTGACCACCCATTACTGCCTCACTAAATATTATTCATGCATATTGTGGCCTGATTATATAAGCTTGCCCTATTAATTACTCCTTAATCAAGTACACTGATGTAGTGGAGTGATACATACAAAGTGATGAGGCTTTCAGTATTAATAATGCAACTCTTGTGCAATCAGATTTTCATAAAATAATGCATATCTTAACATATAGCAATAATCATTTAAAGATGCACTACATAGCTTTTCTCATGGGTGTTTATTTATTTGTTTATTTGATTGGGACAATGCATGTTAATGAACAAACATGACAAAATGCATGTATGTAAAGACGGCGGATTGTAGCCACAAGGCTAATTTCCATCCGTAGTCCCACGGGTCACAGGGGTCAAAAATAAATCTGTAACATTTAGTAAAACAGTAAAATTTACATTAAACAATAATCAGACCCTATATACAATTTTCCATACTCACCAACCATACAATCATACAGATAACCAAAGAATTCATACTCACTTTTACACAAAGTATCCACACTCCACAGGCAACGCACAACACTAAAAACTTCCAGTCAGTCTTAAACGGTCCATAAGAGACACACAGTATGAACAAACATAACATGGCATCTAGTGCGTTCGCCACCTAATTGCCTCCATGGAGATTTTATTGCTTTCCTAATTATGTACCAAAGTATGACATTATCTACGCATTTAATTGACAGAAGGCTTGCTATTGCTAATAAAAAATACCTTGAAAATCCAAGGGGTGGTCGCCTCTCCACAGATCTGACCTTTAACTGGCCCAGTGTCTCCGCCTGCTCTTCTCCACTGATATAATGTATAGTTCGTTATGTCATATCACTCAGCCTTAATATAAGTTTATTATTAACACACAAGAGACAATGACTGATTGCTGCTCAAGTGTAAAGAGGGAAGCCTCTCCACAGATCTGACCTGTATCTTATAGTTTAGCACCGCCACCTGCTTTTCTCCACTGATAACATTAATGTCGTACTGTGAAATATTCCAGGAAAATCAACGCATAATTATTAAAGATGGTGAGGTTTGTACAAAACTGAAGAACATCTTAATTTGCCCTTGAGTGAAATGAATGGTCTGGGAAATAAAAGTGTGCGAGCAGATTTAGCAGAATTAGCTGGTTCAATAAGGCACGATGAATGAGAAAGCAGTGCACCGCCACTGGCCCAAAGTAGGGTGCTGCGCAGACACAGGTGAGGAGCGGGTGAACGAATTGCAAATAAAAACAAAACAAAACATGAATGAGACGAGATTCGAAAGTGGAGCTAAAAATACTTGTGTTGAATGAGTTGTGTGAGTGGAGTGCACAGTCTGAGGCCGTGTCTACAAACACTTCACTGTGGCACATGGGGCTGTTTCACAATAAAGCACAATCTGAAGAAAAAGACTAAAAATAGTTTGAATGTGCAAGAAACAACATCACAGCTGGGGTCTTTGAAGAGTTTTGTATAAAGAGTGACAATGGAATAGACCAAGGTACATATGAATTGATATTTTTACCATTTCAAAGCAGAACAGAGCTTCTTTAAAGAGCCCAGATTATGCTATTTTCTGATCTGTGTTATAATGTTGTTTCCTTATCAAAAACTTACTGTACCTGGAGTTGTGTTTTGTTTCACTGACACATGTTTAACACACAAACCCTGCATATTTAGGCTGGATTCTCACATACAGAAAACTCTCTGTTCTATCGTCTAATGTCATGTGATAATACAGGAAGTGCTCCAATGTGTTTTTAAACTCCATACACCTTCATAAGAATCATTTTGAGGATTTCAGTCCTAAAATTGCCAGTCTCTGCTGAACTACTGAGATATAGACAGACTAATAACAAAGGGTTACTTAAACATGTGTGAATGTAACAAAACACAACTCCAGGTCTGTTTTTGATGAAGTAACAACATTCTAACATGACTTAAAGCTCGCAAAAGTAAATTTTGCATATAGGACCTTTAACCAAATGAGCCTAATTACCCCAGTTTATAATGTCCGAGTCATTAGCTGTGGTTTCATGCACACTCACAATCTGTTATAAGATTATGACTCCAAAAATAGTTCTGATCATGGTCCGTCAGATTACTCACATGAAATTATGAAGTTTACAAATCATCTAAATCATCTGAAAAGTCCAAAAATCAGTTAATAATCAGGTTTCGGGGTGCAATTAAACAGATTTATGAGCTGTTGATGGGAGACCAAATTATCCTGCATTTCTCTCTCCTTTCTCTTGTCTGAAACTGGCACTTAATTGCAAGTTTGATCTTTGTTAAACTGCACACAGAGGTCTCGAGGCCTTCTAGAAGATGAAGCATTGCCATTAGCCAAACATTCTAGCAAAGGACAAAAGACACATTGTGAGTGACCTAATATACGAGCGTTTTGGGGAAGTGCTTCAATCCAAAATGAAAAGAGTGGTGTACAAAAAAAGAAGAGGAAAAATAACAACAAAGAAAGTACCCAAGTTTCAAAGTTTTAATTTAAGAAATGCTTTGATAAATAGATTAAAGTCCAGACATGGCTTTAAACTATATTGGTTGGGTATGTTTTTGTGCGGATGGGCTTTCAGTTTCACGTCCTATATTAGACAACAGTGACAGCTTTAAGCCATGTAAGAATGTTGTTACTTCCTCAAAAACGTACATCTCTAAAGCTCAAAATGCTCTGTGCCACCATGTGATGTCATGAAGTGATAGTTTTCAAGTTAAAAACTACATTTTACCTTTTTTCAGTAGAGATTGGCAATTCCAGAGCTGGCCAAATGATTCTAGTGAACATGTATGGAGTTTATGGAGAAGCCTAAATATGCAGGGTGTGTTGAAATGTGTGAACGAAATCAAACACAAATCCAGGTATGTTTTTGATCAGAAACCAACATAGATATATCTATATAATATAGATCAGAAACTAGAGTAATATGGGCCCTTAAACACTATTCTGTATGATGGGTTTTCATTTTCACTTAAGCCACAGTGTTTAAATTCACCCACGAACACAACTCTCCTGGTCAGTGTCTGCTATCATATATCTACTGTCTCAGCCACTCATCGTTTTACTGTTTACCATTACAAACAGATCTGTCAGCATCATTATACAAGCCACCAATCCTTCTTCTACCCCTCCATATGTGTTATTATATGTTGAAGTGCATGTACAGCGGTGAAAACACAAGCCATTTAATCACCTTCAAAAATACATAAAAAGTATATGGTATGGAAACTTTAATCACTAGGGCTGAAAGATTTGGTAAAAATATCTAACTGCGATTTAGATTTGGAGTTTATCTTTTAATAATAGGATTCTTTTCAAAGTAGAAGAAGAACTGACAAAAAGACTGAAATAGGAACTGACAAACTAATACAAGAATCACATTTCAGGACATGTTTGAACAGATCTGAACTACAGGGTTAGTAGTTTTTATGCAGAATAAGACAGGATATTTTATTGTTTGTGGGAGAAATTTTGGTACTAAAAGGATTCCAGCCTTTGCGATTTGTTAAAGTATAAGTATACTACACAAAATGACTCTTGTGAGCTTTAAGCCAGGTTAGAATGTGTACAAAAACATGCCTGCAGTTATGTTTTGTTTCATTCACACATGTTTGAGTAATTATTATTAGTCCGACTACATCTGGAAAGCCAAAAATGCTCTTTTCCACCTTGAGATAACTTGAAGCTATAGTTTTCTACCTTTTACCTTTAGCAATTTCAAGGGCTGAAATCATCCAAATGAGTCTCTAGTATCTAGTGAAGGTGTGTGGAGTTTACAAACAGTGGAGCACTTCCTGATTTTCTACATGACTTCACAAGACTGAGTGTTCTCAGTTTGAGAGAAGAACTCAACTTAAATATGCAGGTTTAGTGTGTTAAACATGTGAATGAAACAAAACAACTCCTTTGTGATGAGGAAACAACATTAAAACATAGATCAGGAAGTAGTGTAATACAAACCCTTTAATTAAGTCAATTCAAATGGCGATTTCAATTCAGTTCTGATTAATCTTACAGCTCTTTTAGCCACACAAAATTGTTGAAGCTCATTACTGTTTAATGCAGTAACTCCGTTTATGTAGATATAATCACACAAGGACCGACTAATTGTGTAGGAGTGATAAAAATCAGAGAAAAGGAAATGGTATAACTAACATGCAGTCTCATGACCCACTGTTCCCTGTCTTTCCTCCAAGATTCTCAGCGGCTGCACCCAAATTATCTGCTCTGCCTCCTTCTGTGCCTCCTGCTGCTCTCCTAACACACTTTTTATTCTTATCACATCTCCACGTCCGGTCTTTTGTCCTTATAATTCACTTCCCAGCACGCGAGGAAGAAGTCCGCTTTCCAACTTGAAAAAAATCTGTAAATGTACTCACCTAATCTTGTAATTATTGGGCGGCTCTTCTGGGTTCATCAGAGTAGAAAGGCACACACGAGTCCAAATACGTGGCGCTGGTTTACCACTGAGAGCTCGGGTTTAATTGTGTCCAGCCCAGCTTAGCTTCAGACCCATTTATCTTGTGGACACAGCTCTGTAAAGAAAAGAGAATTGATCAGTTTTTCATCCTGACACAAGGAGCCCGAGAACGTTTAGCAAAGTGGAGGTCAACATAAAGTGAGCAAGGGCACAGAGATAGGGCACGAGACTGAAATGAAGGGAGGTACTGTCAATCCAGCAGCAGATCAGAATTAGAAGCTGACTGCTTCACTCCTTTAATTTAATATAATGGATCTGAAGGACAATATGTGGCCAGGACGAAAAAATCTTGGTACCACAAATTTTCTTTTAATACCAAAGTCTTTACTTTACTTACTGAGATGCTGTTGTACAAAATTACTAGGGATGGGTGACATATTGTTCCCAGTGTGAGTATTAATCACAACAGCAAGAAAGAATATCAGATATCGGCATTGGCTAAAAGAAAAGAAAAAATCTGCGCATTCCTAAAAGTTACTGAGCACTTCTAGCTAAACTTAGAAAAATGTATTTTATCTAATTTTATAACATTATTTTGTTTTATAGTTCTGTTACTTAAGTATTGTAGAAAATATACAGCCTAAGTTATGAATTTACCTTGAAAAAACTGTATATTGGTGCTTAGCCCTACAGGGAAGTTTTACACGGTTTGGTACAAAAGGTGATTGTATTTCTGTTAGAGGGTTTAGTATATGGAACAACCTGAGTGATGATTTAATGTCTAACACTGTAGAGAGTCACAAGGCTTTAAAAAGGGTATAAAGTATTGTGTTTTGAAAGCTATAGCTCTGGAATGAATGCACTGTGCATTCAGTTTTGTTTATTTTAATTTGTATTTTGTCTCTTATATATACTCTAAGTCACTAGTGAAATTGTAAATGCAAACTTGCTGTTCATATGCTGCTTTTTTGTCATTGTTTAATGGGGTTAGGCATTATAAGTACCTTTTACTTCAGCCTAAACTCTTTTGGTCATGATCTATGGGATTGTAGTCTATGTTTTGTTTTGTTTTATAGAGCTGCAAAATGAAAGAATAAACTACTACTACTACTGCTATTACTACAATACAACATTACAAAAGTTAAAAATCTCCCAATCAGGGGTGTAGCACCAAATTTGGGGCCTTGGGAACAAATCATATTGGAGACTTTGTGAGGGGCCCCTCCCTGCACAGGTCCCTGGATAAACAGTACTCTTTACCCCCCCAGTCAGACGCCCCTATCCCAAAGACAGCACTGTCAAAATGTTATGTTAAGAATACTTTTTCCAAACACTTTTCACTTTACACTGTTCACACAATTTGACATATTTTCTTTGGCATTTCTTTGAAATTTTCAGCTTTTGTAATTTCTGGCTTTCAGAGCAGTAAATTAGAAAAAGCAACACAGAAAGAGGGAAAAGCTGGCTCAAACATTCTCTATAAAAACAAATATGGATGAAATTGTTTAAAGTGTCTAATGTTGACTTTGGGAATAGGTTTAGGTTTGTGTTGATGTAATGTAATGTATTTAGACATATGGACATCTGGGGCAACTTCAGGGATTCATATAAACAAAATTGTGTATCGCTGTTTACCTGGTCTTACAAATGCACCTCCCACTGAATTATATTTGTCTGTAGAGGTCGGTCTATCCTCCTGCTAATCCAATAAAATCAATTAGTGATCTCCGCATGCATTATACCTGAACAACTGAAACACAGACTTCAACTTAAGTCCAAGGACATGCTTTCTATTGCTGTAAACCAAAGATGACACACAGATAACCACTAAACAGGACGGAATGGGGCCACTATAGCTATTCCCTATAGCTTAGTAGAGATACTAGATCCTCCCGAGCTCCTACACTCTTTCAGTCTTGCAGATATAAGACAGCACGGAAGAAGGGGTTGCCAAGGTCACTTTCACTACAATCTCAGAGACACAAAATGTACGCTTGGGAAGGACACCGGATAGACATCATTTCCCCCGCTGATAGGAGCCTTGCTTAATTATCCACTGCTGCGGTCACATGACTTGTCCCTGTTCATGGTACGTAGCCATCATCCTGCAAGAAGGCCCTGTACTGTTGCGTTATCAGATCTTCATCAGAGCTTTATGAAGCGAGATAAGTATTAGTAAATGACTGGTGACAGCTGGGGAATAAAAAGGTTCAGAGATACTGGTGGGTTAGGGTACATGCAAGACAGACGCAATACTTGTATACTGTTTTAATTGGATTTCATGTACCGTGAAGCAGTTTTGGTAGTAGTTAGTAATGATGTAGGATTTTGTACAATCATTGAAATACAAAATAATCAACAAATATCCACGTAAAATTGCTATTTGCTCATCTTTCAAGGCCACTGATGCAAATACTGGGCAAGCACAGTATAATGCCCAGGGACAAGAATAATTTTTTTTTTTACTATTTTCTTTCCTTTCTTTTTTTTTTGAAGCATGATATATTGCTAAAGAGACAAACAACAATAAACAATAATATTGAAACCATTTAATGCCACTGATACAATTAAAATGAAGTAATATAATCCCAATAAATCACAATTTAAAATAGACAGTGTCATTAAAGGGCCTGTACAGCACTTTACAGCTCAAATCTTAGCGTAGTACAACAAAAATAAGAAAAATCTCTAAAATTTTAAAAAGAAAAATTACCCATGATAAATACTGAGCTCAAAATATATTGTTCAATCTTTCATACAGTGAACAAGTCAATATAGTACTTATATGGAGTAATAACATACTGGCACATTATTGATATCTGTATCTTTAAATATATTGTTTTGGTCAAACTTTATGAGAGTAGAAATATTTCGCTTGTATGATTTTCCACAGCTATGGGCAGTGTTGTTGCTCAATGTTTGTTACTCAGTAGTGATTTCTGAGTGTAGTAGAGTCTCAATGAATTCACAAAGTAAAATCAGTTTCTTTAATATTTTCACGTGGTCTTAAAGTGCATGTGCTATTCATCAGTATCAATACTTATTTATTTGAGAAGCTAGTTCCAGTAATACTTTCAGTATCAAGTATCTGGGTATACATTTTTTGACAAGAAATACACAGTTGAGGGATGTAATAAGTTCATGGGGGCACCAAGAGTGTTTGATGGATTCTCAGTGGGCACAGGGATTTTAAGTGTAACATTGAATTAGCATTGCAAAGTAGCCGTGTAACCTTTACACCCACTGAGTACTTCTAATTAAAGGCAATACTAAAAGTCTAGTGAGAAAATATAGAATCTTAAATTACTTTCTTTTGTGAAAAAATCATCTGTGGCAGATGATGCAGAATTAATTCATAGTCCCGTAAGAAAACAAAGAGGAAAAGTAAAGGCATAAACACACCTTTGGACTTTAATTAAATAATATTATTAATAGGAGTACGATCTTACATTGCTGGGTTTCAGATGACACAAAACAATTCTCCTTTGCAGTTGATGTCATCAACATTCCCTTGGGGTGTGATGATAACTGTAGGCTCTGCTCTGTCTGAGGCTTTATTCTGTGCTTTACTGTGACGAAGCTGAGTTAAGTGACACTACAACAGCTGAGCTGATTTCTGCTGTTAAACAAGTCTCTAACACATAAAATGACATGCACAGCATTAGCATCAGTTTTTCATTTAGTCTCTCTTACCCTTTTGTTGAAAATTATTGATTACAGGCTCCTGAAAATGTGTTGTTTAAATCCATTTTGTATTTTTTTTCAGACAATCTTAAAATCTTTTTTTTGACAGTGTTTACTATTATGTGTAATATGTTGCACTTTACGAGGTCTCTGGTTTTCATTGTAGCTACTGCGTTTGTGATGGATTCTCTTGCACAATTAATGGGGTCTCTATTGACCAATCAGGGTAAGGGCTTTGTAGGGCTAATTTCCAACCAAAAGAAGCTGACTGGGCAAAGTGCGGAAAGTAAAGCTAAATCTGTCTTTTCAACAGGCGCTGTTCATCAGCACCTTCTGGTACGTGCCCTCGCATAAAGTCACTGTAAGTATCATTCTCTTTTCACATTTTTATCAGAAAAAGGAAGATCAGTGACCACTAAAGTGTGTTTTCTGGACAGACTGCTATAGATTTGTCTTAATACAGGGAGTTCTTCGTAGTCAAGAGAAATTATTAGGTTCCTAAATTATTACCTTTTGGATATTTCATATCTGTCAGGGTTTGGTGTCTGTTATGTGTTCCCCCTCCCTTCTGTGTCTGTCTGCTCCTCTCAGGGGCGTGGCTGGGCTAATGCTGCAGTGTGGATCACCTGCTCGGTGGTTCACCTGCAGCTAATTGTCTAATCAGCCCCACTACTTAGTTCTGTCCTTGTCCTGTGTTCGGTGTCAGTTCATTCCTCCTCTATCCCTTGTCTTCGTCCTCATCCTGCTTGTCCACGTCGTCCTGCCTGCCCTTGTCGTCCAGTCTGCCTACCTGTGAGTCTACCCGAGTGTCTTCCCCCTGTCTATGTCTCCAGCCTGTTTCCATCACCACATCCTTCAATCTCGGCAATAAAACTGTTTAACAGCTACCTGTGCCTCTGTCTCTGCTTTGGGGTCCTCAACCACACTCAAACCATGACAATATCAAAGTACAACATTAACAAAAGGGAAAACTGGCTCTTGCCCCCATCTGGGAGAGTGACACCATCACATTCCAGACTCTGAAAACCACCAATTAAGCTTCATAGCTGACCACATGTGGAGAGGGTTCTGAGAGCAAGAAGCAAGGCTGATTAAGAGGCAGTCGTATTGAATAATATCTACCCAAATGTCCTTTAGCTCCTTTCACCAGTGCATTTATGAGCAGAGGGGTCAAGAGAGGGATCAAGGTTAAAATCAAGAACACAGCACTGTTCTGATGGACTAGAAAGTTATAATTGTCAAAAAATACCTAGAATACTGAAGGTATTATTTCTATTATGGCTCTGGCACTGTTGACGACTGATTTTAAATGTCCCATATTATACTATTTTCTGATCTATGTTATAATACTGAATCCTCAACACAAACCTGAGTTCTTCTCTCAAATAGAAAACACTTTTGTGATATCATGAGGTAAATCAGGAAATGTTTCACTGTGTTTTTAAACTCCATACACCTTCACTAGAATCATTTGGATAATTTCAGCCCTGGAATTGCCCATCTCTCCTGAACTAAAGGTAAAACGTAGCTGTTAACTTGAAAACTACCATTAGATGGCATCGCAAGGTGAAGATGTAGACAGACTAATAAACCAGGATCACTCAAGCATGTGTGAATGAAACAGAACACAACTCCAGGTATGCTGAAGGTATATGTATGGAGACAACAACATTATAACATGTCTTAGAGCACAGAAGGATCCATTCTGTCTAACATAGGACCTTTGAGTATTTATAATAAATCTCCTATGTTCAGAATTGCCTTTTGATGGGGCTTGAAGGGCTGTATGCTTAGCTAAAGTGATAATTTAAATGGAAAATGGTAAAGTGATTCCTTGTGCGTCATATGGCCTTGGAGAGTAATATGAAATTGGATAGGAGCAGGAGAAAGGCCCGCTGTGTCTCATTATGGAGGTGTCAGAATGTATCAACACCCAGGAGCATGTCAACTGTGCACCTGCATCACAAACACAGAAACACAGCTGACAGGAATAGCATGAACACAGTCTAAAGTGTCAAACTCCCACAATTCAATTTTTATCCCCAAGTCCTAACCACTAGTGTTGTACAATACTACAATTTCAAACTTGATTTCGATACTAAAGAATAGACCTGACATGATGGTGGTAAAAAAAGTATTTTCTTTCGGAAGTAGAATGTGTTTTTCAGCATTAAATCATAGTACTTTCTTTTATGTTACCATGTGGTCTTATATCTGTGTAATTCTTCAGTGGTCCAGGTAGTTTCCATAGACGTCCATGAGCGTATACTAGTCTATATGGTCTTATACTTTTTACACACAAGATCATTCTAAAGCTATTCAGGAACATTTCTGTCCTGTGAATGTGACTTTTTAGTATTGATACCTGCCCAAATCAGTATCTAGTATTGATTAATATCTGATTTTCAATACATTTACTTTTGACAACCCTATTAACCAATATGACTGCAAGAATCACAGTGTGAACAGACACAATTGGCAAAAATCAAAGACTCCATAGTTTCCTCCACCAAACAATAAAATATTCTTTTATTCTACACAAAACTGCTAACCCTGTAGTGTTAGATAACCAATGAGTTTTCAAGTGTCATGTATTTTATTCAACAATATACTACACTTCAAGATTTGCTACTAACCCCCAAAACTGTGATAAATATACTCTGATAACAGTGAGATACAAAGCAATGGGAGTATTAAATATACTGTTTTGGTCAAAGGTTAGAGATAGTAGTAGAAGTAATTCACTTTCTGTATCATTTTGCCCAGTTATGGACAATGTTGTGGCTCATTGGATTGGAAAGAGTGTTTATCTCTACAAGTGCTCAGCTCTGAGCCCAGCAGTGGAGATAAGGCCAAGGTCTGGCCAGGAGTCAGTGCTCTCTGATAGTGTCTCCAAAAGCAGACAGGCTCATGCTAGAAAACATGTAATATTACAACAATTTAAGAGTGTGTAAGATTATCGCAAATACCCCAATGCTGTAATTTTATACATGTGTTTAATTAATTGTACACAGTATTGTATTATTGGTGCTTCAATGGTTATAGATACAAATACTCTTTTAAATTACTATAAGGGATATTGTGAATAATTACCATTTCAAACTAGAGCTAGGAAATAAGCCAAAAATATCTTGAACTCGCAATTGCAGTTTTCCATTTGATTGTATTCGGTGTTATTAAAAACAAATACATGTTGTTTTAAATACTAAAATCCTAATGGACAATACAGATTTAATTGTTATAATATTAATAATAAAACTTTATTTGTAAAACACTTTTAAAGAATTAAAAAGGGCTTTGCATACACCAAAAATATACAGACAGCCCCATGATAAAAACAGAAAACATAAAGCAATAACACATTTAACAATCAATACAATCAGTCATGATGACGTCGATGAGCAGTGAGTTTAGAGAGGGGGCACTGACCGAAAAATTCCTGTCTTCCTGGTGGCAAGTTTGGATCTAGGCACCGCAAGAAGCCAGAGTACACGAGCTGGAGCACATGGTGTAAGGGCCGTGGTGCCAAGTCATTTAATCGTTGTCATTTAATTAACACAAAAAATTGTCAAATCTCTTTCTTGAAAGTTGAAACTCTACTACAAACCTGACAGGGGCAGAGTAGTTAACGATAGACCTCCCAAATCATAAAATCCAGGTTGATCACAGTTAGAATCAAACTGTATTAATTGCACGGGCCTACTTCAAGCATAAAAACAGTTAACCATAAAGGAACCATAAATGGCACCAACTTTACACCCAGTAGAATAACAAAATACTGTATCAAAGACTTAAACTTGAAGCTTTGAGGGTAACAAAATATTACACACACAACACTGCACCATTCTTTGCCATGAGAATAGGAAACATACTGATACAATAGCCCCACACAAACAGCATAGAGAGCCTACAATTTGAACGCATCTTCCCCATAAAACATTGTTATTTTTTCCCCGTGTCGAGTGCACAGATACCCAAAACAGACTTTACAAAAGAGCAGACTGTCAAAAGGCTTCTTCTTGGCCATTGTTGTGTTTCCAAGGCTCACCAAATTACTAGCTTCTTGAAATAGTCAGAACAGAGGGATGGTGAGACAAAATGGGGTATTTAGACTTCACTCAGAGGCAGCATAAGAAGTGGCATTGAAATAGACATACAAATAGAAAGTGTGTAATGTATTTTGGGCTATTATACCTTTACTACGCAAAAGAGACTCTTGTGAGCTTTAAGTCATGTGATATTTACCTCATCAAAAGCAGAGTTGTGTTTTGTTTCATTCACACATGTTTGAGAAATCCTTTATTATTAGTCTGCCTTCATCTCCAAAGCTTAAAATTCCACCTTGTGACGGCATGAAGTGGTAGTTTTCAAGTTAACAGCTACTATTTACCTTTTGTTCAGTAGAGATGAGGCTGAAATGGTCCAAATGATTCTAGTGAAGATGTATGGAGTTTTATGTTTGTTATATGCAGGATTTGTGTGTTAAACATGTGTGCATGAAACAAAGCACAACTTCAGGTCTGTTTCTGATGAGGAAACAACATTGAAACCAGAAAACAGAGTAATGTGGGCCCTTAAATTGCAAAGAAAAACAAGAGGAAAGAAAGAGGTTTGCTATTTGAGGGAAGAAAACACATTACAGAAATGTTAAACGAGGTCTGGGATGTGTGGAATCATAGCCATAGTTACTCAGGTCCCCGGAGATCCTGGTTACGAACATGAAGGGAAACCTCTTTGAAGCAGGTTTAAAGGCTGAGGCTGCCTTATTGACAGAGTTGGGTTGCAGCTAAAACTGTCATCGCAATGTCACCAGTTCAGAGAATGAAAATGCCTGGGGAGGGACCTGTGCAGTGCGGAGGAGGAAAAAGATAACAATAAAGACATCGGTGAATGGAATAATACAGCCTTAATTGTGATATTTAGTAAACAAAAAAGACACATCAGACAACATGCACTGTTTAATGCAAAGATTCATCTGTCGCCTTAATGACTGCGAGAACAGCTTTAGCATGAGCCTAAAAAATGGCAAACTTAGTATCATGGGATACCAGTCCGAACTGTGGAGGCACTGGTACTGCAGTTTGTTGTGAATATTGTGCTTTGGAGTGTGTGTTTGTTCATTGTATCTTTTTTAACTCTGGATCAAGAGTCTGTAATAAAGTTTGATGACGACGATGATGATGATGATGATGATGATGATGATGATGATGATATTTTGTGAAACAGACAAAAGTTAAAGTGTCTGTAGGTCATTTGCATGCTTCATTATTAATGCTTATAGGTCACAGGGTATAATTTAACTCATAGTTTACCATACAGTAAAAAACTGCATGTTCTAATTTCACCATTATGGGACCAATTAAATAAACAAAACTAATTTAAAAGCCCATATTACCCTATTTTCTGATCTATTTTATAATGATGTTTCCTCACAAACAAACCTGGAGTTGTGTTTTGTTTCATTCACACGTTTAACACAAATCTTGGATATTTAGGCTGAGTTTTTCTCTCAAACAAAACCACTCTGTTCCCACTTGTGATGTCTAATACAGGAAGTGCTCCACACTGTTTTTAAACACCATACACCTTCAGTAGAATCATATGGATCATCTCAGTCCTTGAATCGCCAGTCTCTACTGAACTAGAGGTAAAAACTTAAAAACTACCACTACATGACATCACAAGGTGGAACAGAGCATTTTGATCTTTGGAGATATAGAAACACTAAAAATAATAGGGTTACTTAAACATGTGTGAATGAAACAAAACACAACTTCAGGTATGTTTTTGAGGGAATAATAACATGGCTAAAAGCTCATAAGAGTCCATTTTGCGTAGTAATAATAATATAAGAAATTTATCCTAAAATATACTTGATCAGATGCTAATTCATGGGAATAATCTGAAACCATTAGTTCCTGCCCTCTTCTGGGCTCTAAAATGGTCTAGTGCGGCCACGTTTAACAGTAGAGACTAATATACACTCATTTATAATATTTACTAAACAACAAAGGAGTAATTTGTGTAATAGCGTAGGGTTTGTTTGTCTCTAGGTCATTTGCGCACGCTTATTACTGATGCTTACAAAATCAATTAATAGTTAATGTAACAAACCATACAGCACCACTTACAAATATAAACAACTTCATTTACATAAGGGAAAAGTACATGCTGCAATATCACCATTATGGGACTAATAAAAGTTGACTATATTAAAACAGAATGTATCAGATATGATCAGACACTACTTCATGGGAATAATATTCTGAAATTCTTAAATATCTGCCCTCGATTTAGCCCCATTATAGTCCACTGTGGTCACTTAATAGAAAGCATATGTTTCTGATTCAAAACATTTTTAAAAGGTCCTGTATTACACTCTTGTGAGCTTAAAGCCATGTTATAATGTTATCTCATCAAAAATATACCTGGAGTTTTGTTTTGTTTAATTCACACATGTTTAAGAAAGAGACAAAGTGAAATTAGTGTTTTGTGTTTGAGAGAAGAACTCAGCCTAAATATGCAGGATTTGTGTGTTAAACATGTGTGAATGGAACAAAACACAATTCCAGGTTTGTTTTTGATGAGGAAACATTATAACAAATCAGAAAACAGCGTAATATTGGCCCTTTAAATGTGTGACGCTCATAAATCAGATTAAATTAAACTACAATGAAGATTTTCAAGTTTGAGTTACGCAGTGTTATAAAAACAAGCCAGTACACTTTGTCTCAAGGAAGCATGTGGGATTTCCCTTAACCTTGATTTGCAGTAGAAAGCATCTTGCTGCTATAAAAACATCTTTGGCCTCCAGCTCGTCCACATATAGCTCCAGTGACTGTGCGTCAACAAAGAGGTATGGAACAGAACTGCAGTCATCTGAGGACACACAACATAAATCTCAAAATAATATGGTCCAGCCTCAGGAAAGCTCATTAAAATACAACTGGACAAACAGACGCTACTGCCACAATGAAACAGCTGATGGTGCACTTTGCTAGCAGGTGTTTACAAATATGGCACAATGCAAATTAACAAGAGAATAACACAATATCTAAGGATTACAAAATCCTCCTCTACAGTAACTAACAGCTAAGCAGCTTTTTGGCTATAGGGTGCACAATATTTTTGGCAAAGGAATCAAAATTGCAATTCAAGTAAGTGTTATTATTAAATCGCAAATACAGCAATTCTTTAGGTAACTGAAGGTCCATTGTAAGCTACAAACTCTCAAAATTCTCAATATTTTTAGGTTTCTTTAAACAGTTTGTTAAGATGTCATTTCTCATGACTTTGCATTAAAATGTGTTTTATAATGTATTCTGATACATGGTCCAGTCAGAATACTGTAATCTGAATACTTGAAATACTGTCACACAGAGTCGCACACAAATTATAGTGTAAAGACATAGGACTGAAAACAGTGTTATGTTTGTTTCACTGTTTGCTATGCATTTCATATCACTAATGATGGAAGGAAAAGTAGAAGTAGTAATGTATTGCCTTATCACAATAGCAATAGCATATTCTGAACTGTGTATCGAGTATCATATTGAATCACGAGGGACCCTGCAGTGCCAAAACCTATTCCACATACTAACAAATGAAAGAGTAACTCTACCAGAATACAGTTACTCAAAATTACTATTCAGAATACATATTCCCAACACATCATATTTCAAATGAGCTCTATGAACAAATTTTTTTATACATAAATAAAATGCAAATCTAACCACAATCGTAATACTTGAAATGCATGCAATTCTTGAATTAGATTAGCTGTTTGTAGTCCAGTATGTTTTAAGATAAAATTATCTTAAAATGATTTGAAATGAGCACTTACAAAATCAAAATACATTTCTTTCCTAAAATCGTGCAGCCCTGTTTTGTACGCTGAAAGAGTGGTTGTTTTTACAGTTTTAATTAGCTGTGGGGAAACCAAGGACAAGCTTTGCAGCAGGCAGAACAGGCAGAGCAGAAGGCAGTGGTACAGGGAGGGGACAGGAGAGTTTGTGAGGAAACCCTGTCCTGTTTAGACGTCCCTGTGTTCTGGCTCACAGCACACACTCACTCAGGCAGAAGCTCACGATAACAGCGGCTCTGGTTCTGGCTCTGGGGTAGTCAAAATAACAGTTATATTTAAAACGTGCATTGCGTAAATTTTTTGTGGAGAGTCCGTCAAATGCTTTTCTTCATGGAGATGTTATTGCTTTGTCTGGAATGTTGCATAGTATAGTGTTAAGCCTTTCTTTCTTCTTGGAGACCCGACCAAGTTACAGGTCAGATCTGTGGAGGGGTAACACCGTTCACAGTCAGAATGCCTGTTTTTAGGTATATTTGAGCTATAAAACCACCCGTAATTGAATAAATGTAAGGTACAGCTGTTTAATGTCAAACTGTGGAACATTCGGCCCAATATATTGCTCTTCTGAATGTTCACACTTCACCGTGATTGGCTAAAACAGCTGCTACTCACTCAAAACATGTTGGTGATAGACCAATTAGAGGAGTGGAAGTGGAAAAGTGTCTGTGCTAGAGCTGAATTAAACAGAAAGCACTGAATCACAATATAATGATCACCAAAATAGCTGATCATCACAAAAATCTGATCAGGATCTAATAGACTCTGTCACGACAACAAAATTTTAAGTGTGATATATTGCTACAGAGATGTAATAATAAATGATAATACACCAACACAAAGCAGGATAACCCCAGTGAACTGTTTTTAAATATACACTATCATTAAATGTTAAAACTAATATATTATTCAACTCTCTTGAGCTCAAATCTGACCTTTTTACATAAACATGGCAACAATCTCCCCACTTTGACAAAGAAATTGCAGACACGATGAATATTGAAGCCAAAAATATTGTTCCAGCTTTCATATATTGAACGTTAAGTTACTGTACTAACTGTGACAGACCTACAGACATCCTATTGCAGTATACAGAATAGCTTAGATGGTGCACTTCCTCACTGTCTACTCCACAGTGGCAGAAATATCTTGGATTTGTTGTTCTGTTTGTCTCGGGGCTTCACACAAGCTCATAATGATACGATACATGCATCAGGATCTTGCTGGGGACAGAAGCAATGCATTTTGGGAGTTGACAGCTTCAGTAAGAATCCCTTGCTTTCAAACAACTGTACTCAAAGTTGACTTTTGTCTCTTTTAGTCATATTTTTCATAGAAAGTTCAAAGCAAGAGGGTATAGTAGTTGTCAAAAGTACTGAAAATCAGATGCTAATCGGTACTAAAACTAGTATCGAAACTAGATGTTTAGTGGAGTAAGTATCAACACTAAAAATGTAAAAATTTCCTGCATAGCTTTAGAATGTACTAATGTTGAAAATAACATTGTACTGTGTAAAGAAAGACTTTTTTATTATCATTGTGGTACTGGAATCAGTACTGAGTTCACTTTTGCCTATTACTATTTGTGTACACTACAGCATGTTGTGAGAGATACAATACAATAAATACAAGACAGACTCAATGAAGACTAATCATTATGTTAAAATATTCAGAATCACATCAGACACTGAGCTGTCGTGACTCAGAGCTCAAGGATGTAATGACAGAGTGCGACTTGAAATAGTCTTCAAAATGTATTTTTGAATCTGCTTCTGGTTGTGTTGAATACAGCTAAATTAGAGGGCCCATGTTACACTATTTTATGATCTATATTATAACGTTCTTTCCTCATTACAAACATACCCAGAGTTGTGTTTACTTGAAAGCTACCACTACATGAGGAACAAGATGGAACAGAGCATTTTGAGCTTTGTAAACAGACTAATAATACTTAAACATGTGCGAATGATACAATACACAACTCCAGGTATGTTTGGATGAGGTAACAACATTATAATATGGCTTAAAGCTCACTTTTCTCTAAACTTTAAGGTCACCACACACTAGAGGAGAATTTGCCCAATTTTGGCTGCGATTTCTTCTCCTCGAGGACGGAGAGGCGCGACCTGACTTTGTGTCTTTGTTTGCAATTGTGAAGCCGCTGCGCTCCTCATGTCACTGTGACTGAGTTTCTCTGTCAGATCGAGACCACCAAACATCATCAACGCTATGATAACAGCCAATAAAACAAAGCATCAGGGGCAGAGGTGTGACAGACACAGAGGCACAAGATACAAACTCGGGATATAGCAAAAATAATGAGGAGACTTTATTACTTTATTACTCTTGTAAAGTGGTAACTTTAAAGTGCAGCATCTCATCCACATTATCCATAGAAATTGTCCTGTGTAAATAATGACACTCAGTCCACAAGACCGCACTGTTAATCCAGTTTGAGGCGTTCTTTGACAGTAAAAAGACGAGAGTAGTTCCTTGCGTGTGTCTGTTTACATCCACACAGCGCATGGATCGAGGTGAAGCTGCCGATTATTGATAGTGACTCTACTTCCTCTGGACTTTATCGCCAATCTTTTATGCTTTACATCAGAAAAATATCATTCAGGATTTCCAGGCAACCCTTGTCTCATCTCAGTCCTACACTTTTAAAAGTCAGACTTTGCGTATGAGACAGAGGTCATCAAACTTTTTTCACTGGGGGCCACATTTTCACTCTTGACTGTGATGGGGGCCGGGGTCGGGTAGGCCGTATAACAGAATTGTATGACCCAGACCAAAATGAGCACCAGCAGGCCTCATTATGTACTAGAAATGACTAGCCTGGCAAAATTATATCAACACAGAATTCCTGGCACATATTAGTTTGTTACTAGTGGTTTGTAAAAGTAGTAAGTACTTCACACTTTGGCTGGGGCCAGAGGGGTTGGGGGGCCGGTCAAAGGGGCACGGTGGGTTGGAGTTGTCCCGTGAGCCTTAGTTTGATGACCCTTGGTATAAGATATAAGGTTTTATACAGTTGCCTAGCCATACTCATACGGTTGCTTAGCCATACATACTACCAAGGGAATTCCTAGTATAAGAGGCAGGGCTAACAGTAGAAAATCACCTCTATAATTTTGAACAGTCTAGATATGATCAGATAAAGCTTTATTTGTCCCACTATGAGGAAATTACAATGTTAGGTTAGCATTATAGGCTAATTAGCTGTGTAAAATTATGTTGTATATACTATATGAAAATAATACCAAAAAAAATTATCCACAATATGTCTTTACTTACTGACTGTTTCTATGCTGACAGTTCTTGCGCATGAATGAACTGAGCAGGCTGGATGTTAACCATGATGTTTTCCCATGTGTCTATATAGCCAGGGGTTGTGTCTGACATTACAGCAGCCTCATGTACTCAGAAAACCAGACCAATTCTATGGCTGAACGGCTGGGCTCATTCAACGCTGTCCATATGGTCTGCAATCATACTAATAATACAAACATCCAAAGCATCTGGCCTGCTAAGACGGCTGTAACGGGAATTGCTTTATAGTACTGCTAAGCAAGCAATAACAAATGCAATCTATATTTTAAGCAGTCTGTTATAGGGCTCCACATTATAAAACTATCAAATCAAAATTGCAATATGAACCAAAAAGTTTAAATTATTTAGATAATAGAACAACTCATCTCATTAATCTAGTATTTTAAACCTCAACAAACAGCAAATAGTTGTAAGGCATTGAATATCAATTCAGGTTTTCTTCCTGTTATAATGTTGTTCGCTCATCAAAAACATGTCTGAAGAGGTTTTATATCCATGTATGTTTGAGTAATCGAATGATCTCTTCCGGGCCCTATTCAAATGCGCCTTATACGATTTTGTCCAAAAGAAATCTAGCAATTTTTTATAAATATACAAAAGGAATATACAAAACAGTACACTACAGCTTCACAAACCTGATGCGATGCGCAGTAGTTTAATTAGCAAAATGATGGGTGATTGTTGTGGTGAAAGGGGGGGTGACATTGCACGGGGTAGCAGGAACTTTCAGCATCAAAACCGAAACTGAAACTTGTTGAACATTATAGTATTTTCAGAACAATAAAAGGAAACATGGCGTTACCAATTAATACCCCATGCAAGTATATTACCCCCTCTTTATTGCTCCTGGAGTTTTACAATGTGCAGAATATTCCCAAATCTAATAACCGTGCTTAGAGACAAAAAAGAGAGATCTGACTCACTCCAACTGCATTTAAAATGAATGCAATATTCGTCAGAAAATCGCAGTTATTTTTCATTTACAAAATCATGCAGACCTTAACTGTAGTTGTATTGCAGCCCCATTAACTCCGCCCTTCAGATCCACCATCCCGCCCTTGATCCATCTGTTGGTAGTATTTTAGTCACTTGCTGTCACTGGTGAATGATGCAATGAAAGGCAAAGTGAAATGTTTAATCTGCGTCTTCGTTGAAAGCGTGTGGCGTTTAGCCTCGTGTCAGAAGTAAAGAGAACAGATGGTGAGATGCTGGCTTCCCATGAACTCAGGTAGTGAGGCCAATGCATCAAAAAAAATAAAAAAAAAGACACTGACAGTTTTACAGCCGAGGAAACAGGATCCTGAAGTGAGGTTGGACTGAGATATCATGACTTCAGAAACTGCACTGCTGTTTCTTAAATAAAAAAGGTCTTCATGGAGATGTTATTGCTTTGTCTGGAATGTTTCACAGTATGGCATTAAACCTTTCTATCCTCATGGACACCAAACAAGACCAAGTTATAGGTCAGATCTGTGGAAAAGCAACCCTGCAGTTTGTTTGGTTTTTTAAGTATTTTTGAGCCATAAACCACCTGTAAAAATAAATGACAGGTTGTTTAATGTCATACTGTGGAACATTCCAGGCAGAGCAATTACATATCCATAGAAACAAGCAGGTGACGGACCGCCAACAAAAAAGTTACAAGGTGCACCTTTAATGAAAGCTAAACAAGAGAATATTCTAAGCATCATGTGGTTCAAGGGTGATTTTTTTTTAAAATTTTTTATCATCCTCAATGTTTTTCATCATTGGTATTTCATATATGACATTACATATGACATTGTCTGGGTCTATTTTATGGCTGAGGTGACTGTTGTTGTCATCTGTTTTATCTTTTACATGTACGCTGTCGCCCCACAGAAAAAAAGAAAAAACAAGGACAAAAATGTTATGTCATCTGTGCTTCAGTTTGAGGGACCATCACTGCAAATAAACACAGACTTCATTCAAACCACATGGAAAGTGACTCATATTTATTTTACTTATACATTCATGAATCTATAGCTATTGTATGATTATTACTCATGGTATAGACTGTTATGGGGCTGTAAGCAATTTACCATGCAGCTTTTGTGGTGGTACTGGGTCAGAAAAGACTCCATACCAGGGCTTTTCTCACAACTGAATCACAATAACAATTTCCTTTGCAAACAATAAAATATCCTGTCTTATCATCTAAAAAAACTGTGAGCTAGTTTAGACTTCTACAAACATGTTCTGAAATACATGTGATTGATGTGTTCAATTATCAGTTCAGTTTTCTCTGAAATGTTCATGCTTGTGGACATGTTAAAGGGGCTATGCTATTATTATTATGCTATTTTCTGATCTGTTATGATGTTGTTTCCTCATCACAAAAATACCCGGAGTTGTGTTTTATTTCATTCACACATGTTTAACACACTGAATATTTAGGCTGAGTTCTTCTCTCAAACAGAAAACACTCTGTTCAACCTTGTGATAAAACAGGACTCTCCCCAGTGTGTGTGTTTTAAACTCCATTCACTTTCACTAGAATCATTTGGATAATTTCAGCTCTGGAACTGCCAATTTCTACTAAACTAAAGATAAAAACTACAGCTTCCTGACATCACAAGACACAACACAACAGAGCATTTTGAGCTTTGAGGACAGACTAATAAATCAAGATAATTAAAACATGTTTGAATGAAACAAAACTTCAGTTATGTTTTTGAGGAGGTAACAACATTATAACATGGCTAAAAGCTCACAAAAGTCACTTTTGTGTAATATACCTTTAAAATGTGCACTTTGAACAGAATCCAACAATTAAAATATACATATAATTGTAATTGTAATTGCAATATACATCAAATTATTTAACTGTAATCCACACATCATAAACTAATGCATATTTTGTTTCCATGTGTTTGCATTGCACAGATGAAATATTAGTTTCTCTGAGTCATAATGCTTATCGCATCAACCACTGTTTCTCCTTCTGCCCCTGTCTCCTCGCGGCTATTATTTCCTTATGCAGCTCTCCATGAATGACAGATACGGCATCCAGATAGTGAAATAAATGCCACAATAGGCTCCACAATCACCTTTCTCACTCGAATCATGGTGAAGCATTACTGCACTGCAAAAAGCAATATCTGGCTAAGTTGAATGAGATTTGACTTTTTTTGAACAGAACTTGACAAGTAAAATGATCTACCAATGGAATAAATGTGTTTTTCTTAATTCAAATTCAAGGAACATTCAATTTTGTTTCTTATTTTAAGTGCAAAGGTAAAGGTAAAAGTACATTATGTAACTTTTTGGTTGGGGGTCCGTCACCTGCTTGTTTATATGGAGATGGCATTGCTCTGCCTGGAATGTTCCACAGTATGACATTAAACTGCGCTTCTTTACATTTATTCAATTACAGGAGGTTTTATAGCTCAAAAATACAGGCATTTTGACTGACCTCACCACAGATCTGACCTGTAACTTGGTCTGGTTTTGTCTCCATGAACACAGAAAGGTTTAATACCAGACTGTGAAACTGTGAAGGAATAACATCTCCATTGAGAAAAACATTTGACGGACCCTCCATCAGAAAAGTTACATATGCACCTTTAAGCACAGCAAGATGTGTTTTCATATTTTAAGTGCAAAATGTCTTGTTCCATTGTCAGATCATTTTGGATGTCAACAGAAATTTACTCAGATCATGATAAAAATGTCTTAATTCAAGTAATCTTAACTAGAATTTAGTTTTTGCAGTGTGGACTTCAGTGCTGGCTGCTTGCATAAAACCCACATAAAAATATGATGAAGGCTGCGAGAAGCTTCCCATAGAAAACTCAGCAGATTCTTTTCCCATCACAATAATGGGGCTCTGCGTTTAGTGACAGCTCCCCCCTGGACCAAAGTCTCACACTGTCACTGTCCCCCACGCCCCCAAATGTTCCCATGAATCATACGCATGGGAATACTGCGATGGAAACTGGCCATTCATTCTCTTACTTCATCTGTTACCACACTAATGGACAGCACATGGCCCGCAATGGGTCAACTCTAACCTAAAGGGCAGCTATTTCTGACACCACATGAATTATACAATAGTTTACATAATAATCTTGGGAACAAATGTATTTTTATGGCTCAAAATACAATATGTTTTTATTCTTGCCTTTTACAAATCTTGAATGTTTTTCCACTGTATTTATGTTTTATTTTATGTTATATTTATTCTAATCCCTGAGCTATCGTTTCCACTTACCCTTTTAAAGGTTCTATATTACACAAAATGGATTCTTGTGAACTTTTAGCCATGTGATAATGTTGTTTCTTCAATAAAAACAAACCTAGAGTTGTGTTTTGTTTCATTCACACATGTCTGAGTCATCCTTTATTATTAGTCTGTCTACATCTCCAAAACTCAAAATAATCTGTTGCACCGGGGCTGAAATCCAAATTATTCTGGTGAAGGTGTATGGAGTTTTAAAACCCAGTGAACACAACTCCAGGTATGTTTTTGATTATAACATAGATCAGAGAATATCTTAAAAGTCTCTCAATGTCTACATCCAAAATGAAAGAAACTTGTGTCTTAATTTAGTTGGCTGTTTCATTGTTTTATCTGTGTAGACAGCAATGCTAAAGATCAATGAATGTCATGAAAGGCAAGAGGAAAGAAACGGTTTTCAAAAATAGAATGACCTCTTGATTACCTCAGTGTTTCATGGAGAAAAAAGATAAACAACTTTACTTTTTTAGACCTTCTAACAATCCTGTGGGACTGTGGCTTTTCCTCCCAGGCGAGTTAGGTCAAAAGTGCTTCCTACAAAAACTCTGGATTAAGACGTCAACCTAAAACATACCAAACTACTAGGACTGAACCATTCTGGAAAAATATATAATTGTGATTTTTCAGACAAGCACTGAAATTGCGATTAGCGAGTTTTGTTTTGATAATAGGATTCTGTTCAAAGTTCACTATAATGGATCCAGATCTAAACTACAAGGTTAGCACATTTTATGCAGAATAAGGATGTGGAGGATATTAAAGGTAAAGATGTTATTGCTTTGTCTGGAATGTTTCACAGTATGATCTTTCTAACTTCATGGAGACCAAACTACACCAAGGTACAGGTCAGATCTGTGGAGAAACAACACCGCTCACAGTCAGAATGCCTGTTTTTCTCGGTATTTATGAGCAGTTATTAAACTTGTAGTTTAATAAATGTAAAGTAGAGCTGTTTAATGTCATACTGTGGAACATTCCAGGCAGAGCAATGACATATCCACAGAAACAAGCAGGTAACAGACCCCCAACCAAAACGTTACACAGTGCACTATTAAGGTACTTTTTGAAAATATTTCAGCCTTTGCGATTTGCGAATGGCGTTCACTCAAATATCGATTTCATTTTGAATACGATTAAGCTCTTCGACTCCAGTCCAGTCCAGTTTAGTACTACTGTGTATGAGCCCTCAAGCACTGCCCACTACTCCAACCAGGTTATCCTAATGACAGATCACTCAAATACTAACAAAATTATCTCCATTATGGGGGCAAATCAGTTCCAGTTTTTCTCACCTTAACTATTAGACAATTCCTTCTTTCCTCCATTCCTCAACAGTTCCTTTTCCACAATGAAATAAATGATGTTTGGGACTGCATAATTCCTTCTTAGATCATCCTTAAATCATAAAGGTGGAATGAAGAAAACCAATTTTCCAGTAGATGAAGACCTAAGCTCTTCCACAATCCTCTAAATCTCTTAAATTCACATCATATGACTGGCAGATCTCTCCTCCGCCCCAGAGTTCATCGCACACCTCTTCTTCATCCCTCTTCACCTTTCCTTGGACACCGCAGAGAGCCAAACATCATCAGGAGCCCATCAAAAAAAGTGGATGAGGAACGCCGCAGGTGTTAACGGGACTCCAGATGTTTGTAGGCCGAGTGCTGCTGACCACACATCAGGAGAAATGATTATCCTCCGGGATTACACTTTAATCAATCTAAAGCACTAGTCCCTGTCTGCTACTGTGCTAATCCCATCAAAGGAGAGCTCTTTCTGCCTGTCAGCTTATCTGCACTCATTCAGCACCATGTTAAACACCCCACAAAGGCTGGGGGTCGAGAGTGGAGGGGCCCGGGCTCCAGGGGACATGGGCCCTTCTGGAGTCAGCAGCAGCAGTGAGACCAATTCAACAAACACTTCAATTTAAAGATGACGCAAAAAGGATTACCCAACTGAGCAGGCAAATGAATAATCACAACGCATTTTAATGTCAAATACAAGGCAGGGACAAGATTTAATTCTCCAGCAAGGAAGAATATTTATTTGTATAGAATAATCTTTACATAAACTAATAGAGATACTTAAAAGACATTATCAGTATGATTGATGATGCAGAGTTTGTCGTCATAACTGGGGCAACATCTGCAGATATTAACGGATACCAGAGATTGAAAACAGCATTTATTTTCTTTAAAACTAAAATAAAATAAGACAACACTGAACTGAAACTGAACTTTGTGTGAATAAAAGTAAAAAAAAATTATGAGACGTTTTGGGCAGACTACAACCAGTAATTTCAAATTCAAAAAGAAAAAATCTGAAATTATATTTTTTTATTATAAACAGTATTATGACATGATATATGTTCAACCAGAATATTAGCTGAACTGATATTTGGAAGCAGATATCCGATCCAGTAAATGTTTCAGTATTTTAAAGGTCCACAAGGTAACGTTTTGGTTGACATGTTATTGTCGACGTTACCTTTGCAGAATATTTCAAGAATATTTCAAGTATGGCTTTAAATTTACCTATCGCCATAGAGACAAGCAAGACTAGGTTCCGTCAGAGGAGAGGCAATTTAAGGTATTTCTGGGCAATACAAACACCCATAATGGAATAAAAGAGAAAGGTAGAGCGCATTAAAGTACCCATATGTATACAGAGGAATTTAATAACACAGCATCATTAATATTACAGTGATAAATCATCCTCTGATCTGTGTAAATGAGGTAATCTACACAATAATCTGATCAATTATGTTTATTTGTGGCTACAAACAAGTGTGTTTTAGGCTCTGAGCGGTTCTGATTAAAAATGCATGTGGAGAATTGTCAAAAGTTCTTCCCGAGTTTACCCTCTTGGCTTTTTCTCCAAGTATTAATCCACTGGAGACAGGAAGAGAGAACCATCCTCTGTTTGTGGAATATTAAGAGGCTTCAGATGATGCACTCTCTCCGACAATATTTACCGGATTTAGATGGAAGACTGGAGATCATTTTCATTGAATTTTCAAGGTTGGCGCATTTGCAGAGACTTCACATTGCTAAATGTACCATCATAATGCTCAAGGGGCAATTAGAACTGTATGCTATAATTATGATTCAACAAAACGGACATTAAAATTTGAGGCAACTGGAGAGAAAATATATTAATCAATTAATTTCAAACTCAATGAAGGTGAGTGGTCTGTCCTCTGCTTGTGATATTATTATTATTATTCTTGAGATATTATTGCTTTGTGTGCTGTGTGAGAATGTTTGGCAGTATGGCATTTAACTGATCTGTCGTGCACATATTCCATTAAGAGAAGATAAGATAAGATAAACTTTATTGTCCCCAAGGGGAAATTTGTTTTGGGCACTGCCTGCTTAAAAAAACAGTTACACTTGACACATCACACAACAGTTACAAGATACATGTAGTACATTTGTGCACTGCACAACCAAAAAGTGTCCAAAATATTGCACTAACCCTATTGCACAGATAATTATTGGACTAGCTCTATTGCACATGATTTTTGTCGTTATTGCACCATTAAATAAAGTGACTAAGTGCACCTTTGTTGTGCAGATTTGTTCAACATGCAACAGAAGTGGGCACAAGTTTATATCTCTTACTCTTAAACTTAGGCACTCGACAGCGTCTGCCTGATGGAAGGATTTCATATTCACCATCCAACACGTGAGAGGGGTTTCCCACAATCCATCTGGCCTGAACAAGCACAGAATTTTGAAAAATGTCCAGCAAAGAATCACCTTCATGGCCTTATTTACCAGTTTTCCAAGTTTAGTTTTGCACTGGACAGTTAAAGAGCCGAACCAGGCGACCATAGCGTATCAGACTCTCCATTACGGGTTTACATTGAGTGAGTGCCTCTCCTGAGATGGGGTCTGTAACTTGTCTTGCTTGTCTCTACGAGGACAGGTGAGGTTAAAGCCATATTCAATATTGGTACCATAATCACAACTGAGAACCAAAGTACAATATGTATTTTTCAACACACAATGTTAGTAGTGACTTTAATGTCATCATGTGGCTGTATACTAGTTCTGATAGAGCATGAACATTCTAAAACTATATGGAATATTTATTTATTTTATTGCCTTTATTTATTTGCTTTATTTGCTATTCTATGTTTTTTACTCTTATTTTATTTTACTGGTTTGATAGTTTAAAGACTAGTATGATTATATTTTATACTTTATACTGTTCATACTACTTGTGCAGCACTTTGGAAACTGTTCTGTTTATGAAATATGTTGTAGAAATAAAGTGGGTTGGTTTGGAATAGATCAAAATTGGTCCCATTTATGCCATTTTTCAGTATTCAAATTAGTTTCTAGTTTTCATACTATTTATTTTTTAACATGGATAAATATCTGGGAATCCATTATTTGACAATTCTTCTTGGTACCACTAATATTACAGTTTTAAGTAAAGCATTGCTGGAAGGATCCATAACCAAATCATTGCACAGAATAATTAAAATTGAAATCTTGCATCCTTTTGTGTCATTGGGATGCCGTCCTGGTTGAACTGATGGGGCAAATGGAGGTCAAAACATAAAATACAACTCACAGAGGGACACTATATATAAAACTGAAGACAACACATATCTCATAACCACTCAAGATAAAAATAACTTTATTCCAGGAAGATGTTTTTCCATGGATGCATCGATTTGTGCATGCATGTATTTATGTGCACAAACGCTATCAAAGCTCAGACAAAGAAAAATAAGAAATAACCCAAGCATTAGATGTGCTCAATATATCACAAACAAAACAGAATTTGAGCTGGTAAGGCTGGAGTTTTTTAGGTAATAAAATGTCCTCTGCAAACAAAAACATATCTTGTCTTTTTATTGAAAAGTCCGATAGTATTTGTAGTTTATATCTCCACAAACACATTACCATGGGATTCTTGTATTCCAGTTATATTTCAGTTTTCTCTTAAATGTTATTGCTTCTGGAGTTTACCATCTGCACAGAACCCTACTTTTTGTATTTATTGATACTTTGCAGAGACGTCATGCTGGGGGTGTTCTTCATGTCCCTCTCTGGTTGAATGTTCAGGAGTTACCATAGACACACGTTAACAAACACTGCTAAAAAAAGATGGTCAGAAAACTCAAATAAAAAAACAAACAAAACAAAATTAATTTAAACATCACATTTTAAGGAGCATCATCGATACAAGTGTTCATGGTCCTGTTTAGGTGTTTGATTTTCAACAAAAAGGTGAAAGTGACTTACTGAAAAACCTAATGGTCGCTATCTTGTGACTGTAATTTTATGCTTGAGAGACTTGTTTAACAGCACAAATCAGCTCCCCTGTTATAGTTCCAACTAAACCTAATCTTTCTGGTCAGATTGTGTTAAAATAAAGCTCAGATTAAAGTCTGATTTGAGTAACAGAAGTTAATCAGCTGCAAAGTATCAATATATCTAAAATCTAATCGCATTTGCAAAACTTGTCAGACAAATTACATTTCTTTTTTTTTTTCCACAAAATCGTGCAGCTCCGCCACCAAGGCTAATACCAAATGGTGACATGTGAGTTTGTCTAGGATTCCTTATCAACCACAAGGAATCTAGTCTTAAATCCTTGCAATACATGTGTGTAAATCCTTACATAAATAATACATATAAAAGCAAAATACTGACATGCTAAACAGTGTACATCTGCTGGAACTGTGTAGAGACAAATTGGGCTTGTTAGGCAGGCCGGCTATTTCCTGTCTGTGTGCAAACCACAGTTGGCAGAGGAGATGTGCCCAACTGAAATGGTTGAAAACTGGAGTTCTGGGTTGGCTCCAAGTCTCTGCTTAGCACGGGGAGATTTGAGGGGCTTAGTCAGTTGCAGACAATGTGGTATCATGACACACATGCACAAAGAATCACTGGGTCACTATTGGTTTGTTGTGGTCATAAGGCAAGCTGCTTAAGAGCGCGTGGAGTCCCTGGAAAATGAATGGCCACACAACAAGGAAAATGAGTCCAAATTTCTAGCTCAGTGTTCAGTTTCTAGTGTTTTTAGCGCTCACTTGTCTCAATGTGACAAGACAGTGGCTTGGCAGGTTCAATTCCCAGACTAGGTGGGACCATCTGCGTTGTTTTTTTGTTGTTTTTTTTTCTTGTACATATCAAACTGAATCATGAGACCAACCCTTCAACTATGTATTTCTCACCAGACCTAGGTTATGCAATGAAGACTAAAATACAGAATTGCATTAGGTTTTTAATCCAAAAATATGAATGAAATTTTAAAAAGTATGTGGTTCAATCTGCATATTTCTGGTAAGAGGGTTGTACTAAAAATAATAACATACATAGCACAAAACTGGACCATTTCTGAATAGTTCACTCACTCGTGTATAAAGGAACTAGTAAGAAGAATACATAGTAATATTAAAGGTGCACTGCGTAATTTTACTGGTAGAGGGTCCACCGCGTGTTTGTATCTATGGAGATGTTATTGCTTTGGGATCTGCGAAGAAGCGACCCCAGTAACAGTAGAATGCACGTTTTCAAGATATTATTTCTAATAAAAGACCCGTAATGATATAAATGCTAGATATAGGTGTCATATCTTTAAAGAAACTAGTATAAAATAGCTAAATAGAGATTTGATCTGGGTACGTCACCCACAAAGAAATTCCTTGTTTTGCATTTATCTGATGGACACCAATAATAAAGCAACTATGGTTTGCTGGCAAAAAAATGACAGATATAGATTACCAAAATTAGCCTTAATCCCCCAAACAAAGACACTGAGATGATCCCATTCATGGTGGACAATGCTGACAAGTCTTTGATGTTTAATGCTGTTGTAAGGAGCTCTTCCCCATAGCATTCTGCCCACATATAAAACTGCTGCACTTGCATAGGATCTCAAATGCCAGCTGGGACGCAGCCAGGAGCAAGCGTGCAGAAACAAGGCAAGTAATAGACTTATTTTTGACAAACAATGTGCAAATAATGCCCCCCACAGCAAAATGTCCCAAAATACACAAACCTGGTGGGCTGTACTGACATTTCTCATTGTGTTGACAACACGAGCTACAGTGGTTGATAGTTTGCATTCAGAAGAGCTGCATGTCCATCAGAATACTAGAATCCATTTTGACAACAGACTTCAGGATGTCTAGACAAATCTGTTGACGGGCTGATACTGGAAAATATTTTATCCTTGCAAACCTATCGCAACCTGGCCTGTCACAATAACAAATGTTGAATCACGATACTGTATATTACGACAGAGATATACTGCAATAAACGTTAATATTGAAACTGCTTTATGCCACTGGTACAATAACAATAATGTAAGATAATCCCAGTAAAGCATTTTTTAAAAAGATAGTATCATTGCAAGGTCTGAGTTACAATAAATACACAGCAGAAAGATGCAATAAAGCTTACAAAATCTTATCGTATTACAACAAAATTACCCCAAATCTCCAAGGTTTTACAAAGAAATTATCAACATAATAATATTTTTTGAGCCCCAAAATGCATATACTGACAGCTTTCATATATTGAATGATACTGGAATCATGACAGGCCAAATGGCGACATGTACAGTTTTAGGCTGAAACTAGTCTTCAAAGTAGATACTAACTTGAACAAGTATCAAAACAATAAGAGCTACAAATAGGACAGAATGACACCTTTCCAGAATAGTTTTTGAATGATCTCTTTCAGAATAAGTTAAACACCAAATGGTAACAAAATAAGATTTATGTTGTGTTGAAAATTGCATTCTATTGTCTAAATAAATGGTGTGTGTATTATTGTTTGCACCGAAATTGGTCAAGTATCAAGCCCTTTTCATATTCAGTTTGGAATTTCCTATCCAAAATATAAACTTTATTCAATTTTGAAACATAGAAGTTCCATAAAAGGCTGTATTTGTGAATGGAAAATATCATAAGTGGTTGTCATTATATGTATTGTTATTATTATTTGCAGATGTTTATATTTTATATGCTAGCAACAGATTTCAAACTTATTATGTCAAATGTTGCATAACAGCTAACCGTTATAATTTTATTTGCAACGTTTAGTACCAAATTATCTAAAAATGTTTGGGGATATGCGAAATAAGATCTGAATGCCCAGCTAAATGCTATCTTCAGAGTGCAGAGGCCCGGGTGCTGAGAAAGAATGAGTTTGCAAACATTAATAATATGGAAATGTAATACTCCAGCCAGCCCAGAACTCTGATTAAATTTAAAACCCTACCAGTCTCACTTTCATTACACAGGCCTCGGGGCTGCGTTCACACAACATGGAGCCTATGATTGGCATCTATTTATTTGCTGATTAGGCTGTTGTATGGTATTTCTCCACTGAGAGCCTAAACAGCAGAACAGTGGGGGTGAGACGAGACATAATTTTCACAAGACGAGATTGGGTCCACGAGAACAAGACTTTGACATAATTCGTAATAAATAATAATAATTAATTCATTTCCAATCCTATCCATTTCACAATTTTGGCTTCACTATTTTTATTTATTTCATGTAATACTTTAGAAGTCATTGTAGTACTTCTTTTTGGAAATATTGTTTCTCAAATGGTATAACTCACCAGCTCTTAACTCTTTTTTTGTCCAAGCCAAAGGTAAACTTTTTCTGCTCGTCTCCATGGAGATGTTATTGCTATGCCAGGAATGTTCCCTGATATAACTTTAAACGTATCCATCGAGCATTTATTCTATTATTTATTACAGGGGCGACTCTCCGTAGATCTGAATTGTACTGTGATAGATAGCTTCATTCTATACTGTGGAACATTCTAGATAAAGCAATAACATCTCACACTGTACGTTTAGAATATTTTTTGGGGGGGGATAATTCTGCCTTATGGTTTGGTTTCAATATCATCGTTTATCATTTATATTTAGCTCAGAATATACTTCAAAATAGACTTCAAAATATAGGCCTACTTCAAAATTTGTTACTGTGACAGGCCTTTGGAGAATCAAAGTGTGGTAGTGAATGGGCCTGCCGTGCACCACACCAGTCTGAGTGTTCATTACCGCTGGTGGTTAAAGTAATTCACAGTGACAGATGACCAGGCAGCCTCATTTGAACAGGAAAGCCGACTTTCTCGACTCATTGCGGTGGAGGAAAACGAGAGAGATGTAGACCCACAATTATCAGTGTGGTGCCTTGAACAAAATGTTTTCATGGGTTTGTATTTTGGCAAACTAGTGACAGGTTTTCAGGCTTTCCTGCTGGCATAATTGTTAGCCTTCAATTTCTAAATCTCCAAATCTGATTATTAGCGGTTCAGTCACTGCTGTTGTATCCTTGGGCAAGACACAATCAGCACAATTTAGTAATTTTCAACTGAAGCAAGTCTGAGCTGTGGGACATAATTTAATAGTAAAGGGCAGATTAGACAAGAAATCTTCTACCTCCATAGACTTACATCTAAGAAAGTTTAGTGTATTGAACTTTGCAATGACATCAAGGGGTGTTACACGTTTATGTGTATTGGCTGAATGTTCACCAGTTATCATGGAGACACAATGCACACATTAGCACGTACAGTCACATATATTTTAAGATTGCCAGAAAAACATCTGAAAAACTATAAAATGGATTTAAACAACACATTTTTAGGAGTTCTGTTTAGGTATTTGATTTTCTAAAAAGGTGACTAAATGAAAAACCTGTTGTGCCTGTGATGTTTTCTGAAAGGGACATTTTTAACAGCACAAATCATCTCACCTAATGTAACGCTTTCTGATTACGTAAAGATCAGATTAAAGCCTTACAAAGCCTCAGACAGAGCATGCTTACAGTTAGCATCACAATCACCAGGAGATGTTAATAACTGCTGCAAAATTTCATTTGGCTATTGGCCTTAAAACTCTAAAAGAGAGTTGTTTCTGCTGCCAAAAGGAAAGACATTTAGCTTTATTTGGGCACTCTATTGTGAAGATGGTACTCCATAAAAACGTGACTACACAGCTTTTAAAGAGTTTGCAGTGAAATAGGGTTGTGGATACATTAAAGTTAGTAATTTGAGGAATTTGGGGAAAAATTTAGATTGGTCACATATTCTCCCAAAGGTTTATCGGCGATTGGTTGGCATCGGCATTAGCCACGAAAAAAACTCATATCAGAGAATGAAATAAAATAACTATATGACGGTCATTAAAATACAGTAAAACTTCAGTAAAGCCAAGTTCACATGTCTCTTTTAAGTAACAGAAAACTTTTGCTCATGCAGCTATGTTTGATGTGTTTGGGTTTGGCACTTATATCACAGAAACAGACTTGTCTTCCTCTCTTTGTCAGTTTCTCTTCCTTTTCTTCTCGCTCTGATTTGCCGAGTCTCAGAAAAAAGGCTGTTTCAAGAGGACGTGCTGATAGAAAGATCTGATTTGGAGACAGGGGCTGAGGCAGAGACAAATTGGAGAAACACAGGCTGTACTGGGCCTCTGTACGAGTTAGGGATGAAGGAAATAGTAAAATATCAAACAATATTTTGTCAATGGGGCTAGAATCATGCCTGCCTTGGGTTTAAGAGCAGAGAAAGCTGTTGTGGGGGACAGTTTTATGACTCAGATAAAACAGTCATTACACCAAGATGACACAATATACAACTGCAGAAATTATTTAACTATATTCTATTCAAAATTTTATGCAGAGATTCTCAAGCGACACCTCTTTAGTTTCATATCTGTCAAATTTAATACATTCACAGGATTACAGGAGAATGAAAAATAATGATAATGCCTTATACTTGTAATGACAACAACAGAACTTGGTCCGAGTGGGAATCGATCCTTCCACCTTTGACACTTTGCCACTAACCACTGAGCCACTGTTGCCCCTAATTAATCTTTAGTTGCATCCCCTAAATCACATCGCACACCCAATATATAAATTATCAACATTCTGAAACCCTTGGATATAAATAGGCCCCAAATTCCCACATGGCATGGCCCTAAATCTTCCCAGACGTTATCTATCATCATTCCTTCTTTTAACTCGTACTCATCCGTGACCAAGAGGAGAGATCATTTCTACAATCTTTTTCATCTTCTCCTATTATGTCCCATTCTTTAGAAAGTAAACACACGCCAGGATGATATCTGTCTACCAAAATGTTCTCTTGCGGCGTAGATGAAAAGGACTGGAGATCGGGGGGCTGTCTGTAATCTGATTGGCGGGCATGCAGGAGAGATGTGTGGGTTTTAGTTACTGGGGAGGAATGGGGAGCTAATGGCACACTGTCAGCAAGTTCTGGCTCAGAGAAGATGAGAGATGAGAGGGGACGCAGAGCCAAGCCACGAACACTGTAAATATGAGGGCACAATAATTGCTCAATTTGTAATAGATGGGAAAATGACATGGAATTTTGTTGTGAAGGTAAACTAACCTGCATGGTGATCCAGTTTGGAGTCTTTATTCAGTAATTTTGGGGAAAACATTTAACAAATAGATCACGTAATACAACATTTGGATGTAATCACTAACCAATCTGAACTTGATTACTTTCCTATCTTATTTTCTACGCTTTCGTTCAATTTAAAGGTCCTATGTTACGCAAAACTGGAGTACCTAGTGAAGGTGTACACTGCAAAAAAAGCCTGTCAAAAAATAAGAAAAAAATACCAATTTTGAGGTAAAAAATGCCCTGTTTAAGTTTTCTTAAAACAAGACGAAATCTGAATCTTGTTCTAAGCAGAAAACACTAGTTTCAAGTATTTATGGCAAGATTTTTCACCTTATTGGTTTGAGAAGGAAGTTAAAGAGGCTTAACCTGGCTTGATTTAATATAAAAAATGCTTAGAATAAGTTGTAATATCTAAATAAGATATATCAGGATGGAATATCTTGAAACAAGTAAAAAAAAAATCTAATCTTATTAAGTAAAAAAATCTTAAAATTGATCTTTTATGATGAATCTGCTTAATTCAAGTCAATTTAACTATGCTAGAAAATCCTTTTTTGTAGTGTATGGAGTGGAGCACAACAGAGTGCAAAAACAGCTTAAATATGCAGGGTTTGTGTGTTTAACATGTGGGAATGAAACAAAACCATGTATGTTTATGATGAGGAAAGATTAGTTTAGTTTAGTTTAGTTTAGCCTTTATTTGAAGGGATAATGTACAGAGACATTAAACTCATAAAAACAGATGTTCCGCACCAGATTATAGTTAAATAGCTATAGCTAAAAAATAGCTAGATTATAACATAGATCAGAAAATAGCGTAAGATGGGCGCTTCAAACGCATGAATATTTTACCATCATGTCACTTCGGGTTACGTAGCCTTGACAGATTATTAGCAGAATCATTAAAAAAAACCATCATATAATTGTCCGGAAAACTGCTAAGTACTGCAAAAGTGTGTGACCCATGACTTCATGCCAATGTGTCAGCAACACTCAAAGTTCCAAGTAAAGTTTTCACGCATTATTTATATAGCACATTGAAAAACAACTTCAGCTGAGCAAAATGCTTCATATGAAAGTCAATAGCTGTTTTAAAGACAGTGCGAATAACACTATACATGGGGAAAGCAGACCAGAGAGCATATAAAATTAAATACCAAGATATCCTGCTTAGCTAATATTAAAAGACAAGGAAAAGAGGAGGAAGGCTGTTCCACAAACATGATTTCTATACAAAGGAATAGACTTGATACTCAATATTTTCATTTACATGTGGCCTTATATCTGTGTAATCCCTCAGTCATCCAGGTATATTCCACTGCGGTCCATGGGCGTATTTATGTGGTCTTAAACTTCTAAAGCTATTCAGGAAAGGTTCATTTCTGTCCTGTGAATGAGACTTTTTCAGTATCGATACTCGCAAATGAGTAACTAGTTTTACTATTGTTTAGTATCTGATTTTCTGCTTTGTGTTTTGGTTTGTGAAAAGCTCCACACCTTCACCAAAATAAGCAGAATGAGTACAGGTCTCAGCTAAACAAAACTCAGGTCCACACATGTTTTTACACTTTTTATTTCTCTGAACCATGATAAAATAGCTTGAATGTCTGGCTGAAATGTGTTTTGTGGCTCGGGCTTTTTAACTGCATTTTGAGTGACATGGAGAAGAGCTGTGTGTGGTGATGAGATGGGCTGATTGGAGTCATTCATGGAGGGAGTGCCAGTTCAAGTACTGCAATCTCTGCTGATTGTGCTCCACTGACACCTGCACCTCCCTCTGCATCCTCCTCCTCCTTTTCCACTCGTGCTGCTCATTCAGACCTCTGCATACCACACAGAAGCCAGAGGCAGGGTTATCAAAAGTAAAAGCAGATACTAATTGAAGCTAAAACTAGTATCAATACTAATTTGAGACGGTACTGATACTAAGTAGTCACATTCACAGGAAGGAAATGAACCTTTCCTGAATAGCTTTAGAATGATTTTGCGCTGTATCAGAACAAGTATAAGAGCACATAGACGAGTATACACCCATGGGCCACTATGGAACCTACCTGGACCACTGAGGGATTACACAGATACAACATGAAGACAACATGGTAATATAAAAGAAAGTACTGGTACTATGATTTAATGTTGAAAATCACATTCGACTGTCTAATAGGGGTGTGCATTGCCTTGAGCCTGACGATACGATACATATCACGATATGCATGAATGTCACGATTCGATATATCACGATTAGGACTGTCAGCGTTCATGTGTTAATCGCAACTAGATTAATGCAATCCATAACGCAATTTTTTTTTAAAATCGTGCTTAGAGTTCGCCTACTTTTCGTCTCTTCTACACATCCGTAGGCAGCTCCTCTGGCTGTTTCGCTTTCGAACTTCAGAGCACCGTGTTTCAGTAGACTTACTGCTGTGATGGAGAAGCAGAGGGCTTCTGGACTTTTGAACTGTTTATTAAACTTCCAGACGCTACAATTTACATGTCAAGAGGTAAATGCGGCCTGTGTCAAGCAGTGTATCAGTACCACCGAAGTACGTCTAGTCTAAGTTAGCACCTCCAAGCTAAACCCCCGGGTGCAGTGACCGGAGCGTCTGAGCCAAGAGCATCCGATCCGACAAACAACCATTTGGCAGAGTCGCTACAGACCCGTGGATAATCACACGGCAAAGAAAATAACTACAGCGATTGCTAAATGGGTATGAATTGCTTTACATTATGGCTTTAAACTGTCTTGAAATGCAAAATAACACAATTTTAAACATGCAATTCAATATGCGATTAATTGAGATTAACTATGGTATTTCTGAACTTAATCAAGATTAAAAAAAATTAATCGTGTGACAGCCCTAATCATGATATATCCCGATACTAAAACAATGGATGATGTATAGCAATTTATCAATGATTACTTAAATTAATATTGTTAACTACCTTCATAAGAACCATATACCTTCTTTAAAATCATGAGAACAGTGAAGACAACTTGTAAATTTTAGTGAAAAATATTTTAAAAATTTATTCAGATAGTTTTTGAATCAATTTGAGAATTGTGTAATGAAGTATCCCGATATATCACTGAATCATTTTTTCTTACACCCCTAAAGAGTGTTTTACATTATCAGTGTGGTATCGGATTCAGTATTGAATATCAAATCTATGCCTTATCAAAATGTTAGTATCGTGGCAACATTAGTGAGATGAATAAATTGGATAAAGTTATAAACAAAGCTGAACCATATAGGAAAAACATGTAATTTTTTCTGACAAACATTGTGATTGTGATTAAATTGGCTATTTTTTAATAACAGGATTGTGTTAACATTTTTCACATTCAGAAGAATTGACAAAAAGACTGAGAATCACATATAGAACCAGTTTGTACAGATCTCAGCTACAGGGTTAGACCTGATATTTTGTTGTTTGTGGAGGAAATTATGATACTTGACAAATTACGCCTTTGGGATTTGCTAATTTCATTCATTTAAACTGTATTCAATTGCAATTAATCTTGCAGCCCTAACAGAAAGATATCCTCATTTCCTAATATTTAGTATTCTGCAGAGTGAAACTGCCTCTGTTCCTGCCAGCTGTGTACGCTCTGCCTGCCAACTCTGCAGTCCTGTTTAGCTCCACTGCATGTGCCTGACTATGAGGCAAGCCTTTGTAAATGTTCTGATGGATCATTTTCACAGGTAAATGAGGACATCAGCGGTTTTGCTCAAAGGGAGTTTCTTTCAGTTTCTTCACAAAAAAGTAAACAACAGCACAATAGTAATAATGCTATTGTCCACTACAGAGATAGATATGGGTTGGCCAATATTTGCACTTTTTCGTGTATCAACTATCAGCCTTAAATCTACAGCACAGGGCCGTATTTTGTTTTGGCCAACCTGCTGCCTAAAGAGTACACACAAAGCTTTAGTTTAACACTTTATTGCAAGGAGATAATTGCACAAAACGTGACTATACTGCTTTCTTAAAGGTTTGCAGTAAAACAGGGCTTAGGGGAAGGTGCTGCAGTGACTGTGCTGTTCAGAAGTGCAAAGGTAAGATAATTAAATTATTATTAAATTATTCTGTAATAATCAATAATAATCAAAATTGGCTAACATATTGGGTCAAAAATATCAGCCAAGATGATCGCCATCATGAAAAAAACATATTGTTCAATCTCTAGTCCACAATAGTGTGTAGCAGTGTATAGTGAAACTTTCTGCTCTTTCACTGCATTCATCTGAGACTAGAAACTTTCATCTGCATCCTGTACCCAATTTTTTCCCCATGCAGGGCTCTACAGTGCGCCCATTTCACTCGCATTTGCGAGTAAATATTTCGTCGTGCGAACGAGGAAAATAAAACAGTCGCACCAGTGCGAGTGCTTCTGCTGCCACAATAAGGAGAGCTGCGCACAGACGTAACGTGACAAGTTAAACGTTATAAATGTATCAATCATTAGGGGCAAACTCACACTAGGGCTTCAGAATCGTGCCCAAGCCTGGATCGCCCCTAAAGCGCCGCACGCCCAGCGCGAGCGCTGACCCCAGCGTACGAGCTCCGCGTGTGGCCGATATCACTCATACGAACAAACTCCGCTTCAAAACACACCCACGCCCCCTTCAACGAGGAGCGCCCCGCAGCAGGACCCACACCTCTCCCACTCAGTAAACACCCCCACACCGCTGGACTTCCTTGTCAGCTAAAGCGAGAGCTTTGTCTTGGTCTTGTCTCGAGCGCATTTGGACTCGGTCTTATCACGGACTCAAGGTCTGAATACTGAGTGTGATCATATTTCATTACGGCCGCTGCAATAAACTTGTACCGGTGTGCGTGACCACGCGGGACGTCTCTCTGCGGCCTGTGCACTGGAGCCCGCAGACACTGTGCGGCCCGTCAGCACAGGCTCCGCAGCGCGCGGCTTGTCCACAGCGCCACCTTCGTGTACCAACGTGCGTCACAGGGCAGGTATCCCTACCTGTCCTTCCGCCTCACGTTAAATACGCCAATATTAATTTTATGTCCGTGTCCGCACAGAGCAGACCCACAACACAGAGCAGGCGATACGTGGGCTGAAGTTTGCCTAAGAAAATGCCAAATAACTCTGTCACAATGTGCGTTTAGTTTGGTAAATGTGCAGAGGCTAAAAACCACTGTAAAACCAGGAAGAGAATGTAACTTCACCTAGGAATTTGAAAATACAGGTTTAAAAATCTTACCTATGTTTTTCACTTTGAAGCAGTTTTGTGTAAAGTGCCAGTGGAAGTTCTCTTAAAGAAGAGGTTCTCAAACTGTGGTGAGGGTCCAAAAAGGGCCACAGAGTGTTTCAGTGCAGTACAGTTTGTTTGGCTTTTTTTAAGTCTAAATATTAATCAGATAAAATGAAGATATATTTATAAAAACACTGCGATCATGCAGGAAAAGTACAGTCATAATTAGTGCTGCCGCGATTATTCGACGTTGTCGACGTAATCGATTATGAAAATGAGTCGACTACAATTTTTTTGGTCGAATATTCGCCTTTATTTATTTTTGGTCTCAAACGGCTCGTCCAGAGACCTTTTGCTTGCCTGAGATCAGGTATTTCCCCTCCACACCACTAGTCGTACTACACTCGAGGCCGACACCGGTGCGGCAGGCAGCGGCTACACCCGAGGCGGACACCGGCGCAGCTAACAGCGGCTACACCCGAGGCGGACACCGGGCGCAGCTAACAGCGGCTACACCCGGAGGCGGACACCGGGCGCCGCTAACAGCGGCTACACCAAGCGGACACCGGTGCCGCGGGCAGCAACTGCGCCCGAGGCCGACACCGGTGCTGCTGACAGCGGTTACATCCGGGTTGACGCCGAGGTGGCTAACCTCGGCTTCACCAAAGGCTAACAGCAGTGGTAAATAATGGCACCGCCAAAGAAAACAAACTTGAGGAAGTATTTGCCGTCGGCGCACTCTGCTGGCTGGTCTCTCTTCGACCACGACCACGATGCATGAGGTATTGAGCATACCGTTGCATATGCTGCTTTCGTCAAACTGCTTAAATTGTGTGTGCATATCGTTGTTCAACATTGTTGAATGAGCACACACAACAGACATAACAGCAATAACCTTTGCAACTCGCACGCACAGCACACACAAGGTAAAATCTAACACACACACTTGTGTGTGTTAGAACCGCTTTTTTTTTAAATTAGTCGTTTAGATTAGTCGACTAATCGAAAAATTAGTCGAGAGATTAATCGTTAGAAAATTAGTCGTTAGTGGCAGCACTAGTCATAATAATTCTTTTGTTTTTTGTATTAAATTCATTCAAATATGTTGGTGTGCGCAAGTTCTGCTCTGTAATAATCGTTCGAAATGAAAACCTACTTGTGCCCCCATTTTTTTTTCTGTGCTCCTAAAATTTTTAACTTAGGGGCACATGTGCTCCTGAAAAAAAAAGTTAGCGTAGAGCCCTGTCCCCATGTATTTGAGCAAAATATGTCTTGCCCCAGTACAGATATTACTGTAAGCAGCTCTTCAGGTCAAAATAAGTCCTCTGTGTATTGTCTGAATCCAATTATAAAGCACTCTGGTCTCTAATAGTTGTTTAAAACACTTGTACACTCCCTGTGGTGAATAATTACGATGTTTGGAATGCATAAGTTAAGTGAGGAATAACTTTGAAACACTGCAAACCATTTAATATGAAGTATCTACATCTTTATGGTGTCTAATACCAGAATAACATTATTATTACAAATTGAAAAGAGTATTTCATATAATACCAAGACATTGTGTTCTAGGGTGTGTTCATGCTTGCACTTTAGTCCTGGTTTGAGCCCAGTTTAGTCCTGATGTACAGTAAACTTGATTTGGTCCTCTTCTAGCAACTGGTTTAGTCCTGTTCTAGTGCTTGTTTATCCGTGATCTAGTCCTGGTTTTGCTTTAGATTTAGTCCCAGTGTTGTCTCACTTTTAATATGTCATACGTGGAAGCGTGAACACACCCTTAAAATACTTTTTAACAAGCCAAAGTCCATGCTCTTCCTTGTACCGAAGAGGGACAACATAGGAAGTGTTATGTGTGAACCCTCTATAGATGGGGCAGTGCCTGACTCTTGTGTGAAATAAGTGTTGTAGCAGCTCAGCTCTGACACAGGTGGAGCAGCAGACTGACTTTAGCACTCATTAAAGCTTAGTCACACTGAGGTCTGAGGGGCCAAACACCCCGGGCCCACTCTCACCTGCACATCTGCACAGCATTACAGCAGGCTTTCCCATGCTTATTCATGATCCAACAGAGCTATGTGAATGTAGGGGAAACAAGTATATTATTCTCTATATTTTCTACCAACATCAAGATTTATAAATCCACAAAATATAGGTAGAGCTGAAACAACTTATCTGATTTGCTATTAATTAATAACTGAAATGGTTGTCATTTAGTAAGTGAATAGTTATTACCTGGACGAGCCTATACAGAGTGCATAACATGCCTGGAAATTATTATTACAATTATGTTTAAAAATTTTATGACTATACGCAACATATACAGTACTTAAAGGTGCACAGTGTATCTTTTCTGGTGGAGGGTCCGTCACCTGCTTCTCTCCTTGGAGATGTTGCCTGGAATGTTCCACAGTATGGCATTACACTTGATGCCACAGAGCCAAGTTATATGTCAGATCTGTGGACAGGCGACCCCACTCACAGTAAGAATGCAAGTTTTTAGGTCAATAAAAACCCAGGTTATGGAGTAAACGAAAGATGGATAAATTTAATGCTTTCGGAACATTCCAGGCAAAGCAACATCTCCATGAGACAAGTAGGTGGTGATTATTATGTTATTATGTTCAAACATATCACTGTGTTAAAATTGTTATAGGATAGATAGAACTCTGTTATACAAGTATCTTTTTATGCCCCAACTGGTGGCATAAAGGCAACTATACAAAATGTACCACAAACAATGATTGTCTTCCATTTTTATTGCATTTAGTGTTATTACTGTTTAATGTCTCATCCCTATACCCTCAATCAGAGAACTCATAATATCTTTACTATTGCTTGTACCATCTTTTTCCTTTTGCATTACTTCCAAAGCCTCTGATACCAGGGAACCTTTTCAAACAACAACTACTACTACTACTACTCTGATCACGTGATGTTTTGTGTACGGGAAAAACTGCAGAGGAACCCATAAAAGAAATGCCTCTCTTTGCCTAACAGATGGGAGACGTTAAAGTTTTATTGGAGAAATGAGATGTCATATTGAGTGAAGCATGTGTTTACAGTGTCCTGAGAATAAGAGCCCTCACACCTTTACAGGCACTTGATGTGGTGCCAGGAGGGAGGATGCTGGAAAATCACAACAAATGCCAAATTAGAATCACTTACAGATCATTAAAGTGTACTACAGTATTCACGGGTTAGGTAAGGGATGTCTAATCTCCATTTAGGGACAGGTTAGCTTCACGCAAAATAAATACACTGGGTATTTTTAGTAGACATCGACCAATATGGTTTTTTTTCATGGCCGTGATTATGACTATACTGATTCCGACAAATAAACAAACTGATAGTCCATAAACTCTACCAAATTATGTTATTTAAATGGGCTAAAAACTTATAACCAGCACTTTTTTTTTACCACAAAAACCTATGGGAGAGCTATGTAGTCACATTTTGTGCCTGGTTAAGACTTGGATGGGAGACTGAAATTCCAGGTCTGTGGCAAAAACTGTTGTTGTGTCTTTAGGCAAGACACTTCACCCACATAGCCTAGTATAAAAGTTTCTTAGGACAGGAAAATTTTATTTTTAACAACATATCATTAGTTCTTTTTAGTGAATTCCACCATGCTATTTTTAGTAGTTATGATACACAGTAGGTGAAGGCCATCTAAAGACTACCCAGGAGTAGTCAAACAATTTTCATTATATTTTTTAGTGATTATAGTTTTGATACAAGTTTTAGTACTTTCCACTTTAGAAATATTCAGAAAAACTCCAACCTTCAAAAAATCCTGACCAAAATCCAACCAGTGATATGTTTGAAATAGGACTGGAGTAACAAATAAAGACACAGGTCTGATTTTGTGTGATCCAATCTCCAACAGCACGACTTGAGGATTCAATTTACCACCACTGCCCCATCATAAATACAGACCCACACACAGCAGCCATAAACAACAGGCCAGGACACTGCTGTCACACTGCGGACTCCTCTATTTGCAGACGGTGCAGCCCATCCACTGGGCACTGGGCTGGATTTGCTGAATCGCCCTGTCTCTCTACCGCTGAAGGAAGTTGAATTATTACGACGTATAAAGCATCAGTAATGGCCGACGTGGCAGCACCGAGAAATAGCTTAGACTAGGGCAATGTTTTGAACCAACCAGACAAGTGTAATCAAGATGCTAGGACTGCAGCTCCGCACTCACACAGAGACGGTGAAATGCCAGGTAACGCTAATATAAAGCTAAGTCAGCTTGTTTCATTCTATAACCCAGCAAACAAAGCATAGACGGTCCAATTACAATAATAGACAGTACTGTAAACATGGCCCACATATACGTATATGCTAGTTAAAGGGCCCATATTATGCTGTACTCTCTTGTATTATCATGTTTCCTCTTCAAAAACATACCTGGAGTTGTGTTTTGTTTCATTCACACATGTTTAATACACTAACCCTGCATATTTAGGTTCTTCTCTCAGAAAACACTCTGTTCCACCTTGTGATGTCATGTGGTAGTACAGAATGCGATAATACAGGATACTTCACTGTGTTTATAAACTCCATACACCTCCATACACCTTTACTAGAATTATATGGATAATTTCAGATCATAATTTTTCATTGGGCGACAGTTTTGATTCTCTTTTTAATTAATAAAATAAATGAATATATCTTTCTGTTTTAATGTCATAAGCATAAATTCATGAACTCTTCTCCAAACAAGATTCTCTTATCATGTAGCTGAGATATATTTACTATATTTCTATATTATTATTTGACAGTCCCTTCCTATTTCTGCTTGTTATTTTGAATTTATTATTATGATTTATATTTTTGATCTTTGTTATTATATAATATTGTGCTGTGTGAGCTGCTGTGTCCTAATAATTTCCTTTGTGGATCAATAAAGTTTGTGTAAGTCTAAGTACCAGAGACCTTTTGAGTTAAAAGCCCCTAGCTTATACTTGACAACAGGCTCTTGATTCGATTGATTCAAGTAAATGCCACTCCAATAAATCAGTAATTGAAAGTATGTTTTCATTTTTTTTACTTTATCCACAAGCACCTACAAATGATGTGGTAAAATATTACAGTTGTGAAGCACAGTGTTGCATCACCAATGGCCATGAAACCCAATTCAATCACTGATCTAAACCATCAGGCCGTATCCTGTCTCTCTGTGGCTGCAATGACAGGGCAACAAGCAATTTCCTCCTTTCTCTGCAGAAACTGACCAAAATAATGTTAGAGATATGTGAGAGAGAGAAATATGTGTTGTTGATGATGTTTTTTTCCCATTGCCGATGCCGATACTGATTGTTTATAATCCAGAGTAGTGGTGGAATGTAACTAACTAAATGTAGTAAAGTACTGTACAAGTAAGTATTTTTATTATTGCTTGAGACCTGGTGAAAAGACTGAGGGGGTTATTTTTAACATGATCAGAATCTGAGTGAATCAAAATATACAAAAAATAAAAACAGCTTGGAAAAAAATATCAATTCACATGTTTCTGTTGAACAAAATTCAGCATAAATCTTTTAAATTTGAAGCCTCGTAAGACATGAAAATCTAAATGAAATACTTTGACTTTTTACTACATCTACATTTTTATATGGGTACTTTAATACTTTAAGTCAAGTAGAGTTTTTCATGCAATACTTTTACTTGAGGTTATTTTTTGCTCCAGTATCTGAACTTTCACTTAAGTAACAAAATCAAGTACTTCTTCTGATGCTTTTGGGCTAATATGTAAGGGAGATTTTGATTATTTTCACCTAATTTTAATTTACAGCAAATTCCCCCACAGTCCCTTTAGAGAGCTGTGTAGTCACACTTTGAGTAGTTATCTACTTGCATTTAAGTGTTCAAATAAAGCATTGTGTGCATTTTTTAGGCAGCAGATAGACCAAAACAAAATATTGGCCTGTACTGGAGATTTAAGGCCAAAAAAGTGCAAGTAATAGTCTTTAAATAATATACATTTTATCTGAAATTTAGCACACAGAGAGCAGGAAAATACAAGAGAAATATCAACAGCAGCAGCTTCAGTGACAAAGTTCCAGTGGTCCTGTCTCACATAGCTGTGGTTTGGGCACATACCCTCACTGTGATCTGTGCAGTCGGCAGCCACAGGGAGCACTCAACAATGCCAGAAGTAATGTTGTCAAACGTACAATGAACGAGTCACATGACGCCAAACTCCAGTCAAAGCAAGAAATTCATGTATAGTCTTGATTCTCTATGTTCTGTCACTAACTATTAAGTAAAGCGACTCAGTAGGTTGAGAAACTGTCTATTCGCCAAATTTTAGTGGTTGAAATCCAGTTGTAGCATGTTTACTTTCTAAAGAAAATATTAAGCACTATAATACAAAGCCCTAAAACATTGGAATAACCAAAAATACGTGACATATTTTTGTCAATTAACTTTGCAAATATGAATTCATCATCCAGAGACACGAATCTTAACTGCGAGGCAAGTGTAAAAGACATTTATCATTATTATTATGTTTGGGGAGATTTTCGAATTAATGGTTTGTCAGTTCTCTTCATTCATTTCTGTATCTTTTCAACACTGAACCTAACTTTGTGTCAAAATGTAACTCCCATATGAAGCACTAATGTTGAAAGTAAACTCAACAAGTTGGACTCTTTGCAGGGAGTGGTCACTTCCAACACCACTTTGAAGGGAAGTTCCTGCCTCCAGATGCCAACCAATCAGAACGCAGTGCAAGATTCCATTAAGGAAATCCCATGTTCCCTACAGCACTCTCTTCCCTCACGACAAGACTGTGTTTTTTCCTGCCTGTCAATGCCAGGAACCCTTTAAGGAGTGATGCTAAGCCAACACCACAGCAGGACAATGTAAGGATGGACCTCTATTGTTCTTCTACGCCAAGTTTGTTGCTTTATTTCAAGATGCAGAAGTGGGACGCAGCCTGTAGCTTCACCTGCTCTGTGAATGATAGCTCTGTTTTTAGCTACATCGTTATCCCTTGCGTCACAGAACTATGTCAGAATTTTCAACATTTAAAAGGTCCTATATGACACAAAATGGATTCTAGTGAGCTTTAAATGCGCGTTGCACGACTTTTCTGGTGGAGCGCCCATCACCTGCTTGTTTCTATGGAGATGCTCTGTGTGAAATGTTCCACAGTATGACATTAAACAGCTCTGCTTTACATTTTTAAATTACATGTGGTTTTATAGCGCAAAAATACCTAGAAAATCAGGCATTTAAATTATGCGCATGGTTGCCTGTACACAGATCTGACCTGTAACTTGATCTGGTTTGGACTCCATGAAGATAAAAAGGTTTAATGCCACACTGTGAAACATTCCAGACAAAGTAATAACATCTCCATGGAGAAAAGCAGGTGGCGGACCCTCCACACAACAAGTTACACAATGTACTTTAAAAAAATCATCTTATAATGCTGTTATCTCATCCAAAACATGTCCAGAGTTGTGTTGTTTCATTTGAACACATCTTTGAGTAAGCCTTATTATTAGTCTATCTACATCTCCAAAGCTCAAAATGCTCTGTTCTCCCTTGTGATTTCATGAAGTGGTAGTTTTCAAGTTAAGTGCTACCGTTTACCTTTTGCTCAGTAGAGATTGGCAATTCCAGGACTGAAATTATCCAGATGTTACTAGTGAAGCTTATGGAGTTTAAAAACACGGCGTAGAACTTCTTTTATTACCACATCTCAGCCTAAATATGCAGGGTTTGTGTATTAAACGTGTGAATGAAACAAAACACATCTCCAGGTATGTTTATGATGGGAAAACATAATAATATATATCAGAAAAGAGCACAATATGGGCCATTTAAACAAAAACGTGACTCCAAAACTGTGTTGGCAGCCAGAGCAGAAGGCAATGAAAAAGACACAACCTAGTATTGTTTAATCTATTTCCATACTCCCTCCACAGTGAACTACAGCCCACCTCCGTCAACTCTGCTCTGCTCCAGTCGCATTCTCTCACTCCCACATTGGAACAGAACCAAAACACACGCCTTTATCTGAATATAACTCTGCAAAAGTTCATGGGGAGGTGGGCCATTTGTCTGACGTGATTAGAAAACACTTACTTTGTGTAAAAAAAAAAAGTTAATTGTTGATGTAGTTTTGTTTCCAGCAAAATGAAGTCAGGCTAAGACAAAGAAGTGTTTTATTACAGTACAATAAAGCAACAAACCAATGTAATTTCAGGTGTGAATCAGCCCTTAATCTTTCTAAATATATTTTGTGTTGAAAGAAACCACTGTTGACTCATCAGTCTGACCTGTGTCGCTTGTATATCTCTGGGTGCTAATTGAAATCATCTCATAAAAGATTCAGCAAAGGGCTCTCCTCCTTCTCAGTGCATTTGTGCGCATGTGGCTCGTAACAAAAAAGATAAAGTTATATTGTTCTATAACTTAAAAAGGGGGTTAGGGATACACCAATCAGATGCTGGTATTGGATATGGCCGCCAATACCGAAATACAAAGCTGGATCAGGTATCGGCTTCCAAATGAACCAATATCCTGGTTGGATATAAACTGATATAATAAGACTATTAACTGGTCATAATAGGCCCAGAGAGTCTCAGAATTAATTATTAATACAAAGCTGTGGTAGTGACTTGAAAGATAAAAAACAGCTATACAAAACCTTTGGATCAGTTTTGTCTTATTTTCTTTTTGTTTTAAAGGGGAACTCGAGTCTTTTGGGCTTTCGCATGCGCAGTGGGAAATCGACAGGTAGAGGTGAGGATAAGGCTGCTTATAAAGTTGTTTTATTACATTTCCAGACCACTAATGAGTGAGCCAAGCAGAGCGTTTTGTTTGTTAGACTTGTGGCTGTTGTAAGATGGGTTAGAAAGTGGTGTTAAGCTTCTTCACTGTGAAGCAAATTGGCGTTTTACGTGGACGTTAAGAACTTGCCCTGATCACTACACTAGTTTGTTGCCTTGATAGACTCACTGTCACAGCGAGATCTCCACCTAGACAGCACTGATCTGTGCTGTTTTTTGGATTCTGACTGTATTCGACCACCTCTACCAATGGATTTCAGCTTCAAATATGCCGAAGTTCCCCTTTGGAAATGAATGCTGTTTTCAGCTTCTGCACTGATACCGGTTGATATCAGAAAATGGAAGATACTGGATCTGTGCATCCCTAGAGGGGGTATGGTGCAAAATCTTCTATCTAGTCTACCATGTTATAACATTGTTTCCTCATCAGAAACATGCCTGAAGAGGTTTTACATCTCATCCCTGCCTATTTTCATTAATTTCTCTCCTGGGCCCTATTTAAACCTGCCTTGCAGTTAGGTGTAAGATTCTGTACAATGCTCAGGCCTATGTCATTCATGCTCCCACACAACAATTGTCCATAAATATACAAAAACATGATACAAAACTCTACACAACAACTTGACAACCTTGATGCGATGTACAGTAGTTTCATTAGTGGGATACATGTGAATTGTATTTCGACAGTGTGCTGAAAGCGGAGTGACTTGGAGAGCAAAGGGAAATGAAAGTTAAATTTATACATGTTAATAAGTTGTTTTCGGCAAATATATAGTTTTCAAAACAATACAAGGTGACATGGTGATCTAAATGTGTTATGACTTAGCAGTTAATGCTCCATAGAAGTAAAATACGCCCCAATATACATTCAAACATACATCAAACTGAAATCTAATAGTCCAAAATGAGATTGCTATAAGTACCAAGATCCCACTATCCTGAAGATCTGAGCAGCCCACATTCCTTCAAATCCTTAATGTGCTTTTATGGCCAAGACACAAATCTGCCTACCTTGGCATAGACTTCAATACTGGCTCCTGTCCAACACATGTCTCATAGCTACTCCAGACACAACAGACTCTATTTTTCAAACAGTTTTAAAAGGGTGTTTAGTATCATTTATGTGGATCTTAATATGTAATACAATTCAATGCCAATTCAATGCTTTAGGGAGATGTTGCTGTTTTGCATAGAATGGTACAAAAATGGCATAAAAGTTAGGAGACAAGGAGACAAATTCAAGATATATATAACGTGTTACACTGTGGAACATTCCAGGCAAAAAAATGATGTCTCCATGAATGTAACTGAAACCCCCCCCACCAGAAAACTTATATTGTGCACCTTTAAGTTTCCCAGTAAATTCCCCAGTTCATAAATCATAGTAGATCAAGATGTGCTACAAAAATGTACCCCAATTTCCAGTGAAAAGCAGGTGTACTTTGGATGCTCTCCCTCCCATGTGTCTTGGGCTGGTTTTAGGAGACCAGAGAGTAATAAAGTTGAAGCAATGAATCACTGTTTTATGAAAAGTCCTTCAGAGCAGTGGGAGCACTGCTTATTCCATGGTTTATTATGCAACTTCACCGACTTCTTAAAATGCACCAAATTCATATTCCTTTTACTCCTTCAGTTTTTTTCCATTAAAAAGCGTGCATTTGTACAGTTTTTCAATGTATGTGTTATGTATTTTTATCTTTCACTTCAGTTAAAGTTGCTCTATGTAACTTTTCTGCCACCTGCTTGCCTCTGTGGAGATCTTATTGCTTTGCCTAGACATTTTTTCTTTGAAAGGCTTCCATTTGAGCTGTTTAAATTGCTAAATATTTTGAAAACATGAGTTCTTAATGTGAGGGAGCTTCACCTGCTTGTCTCAATGAAGATAGATGGTTGGAACACGGATGAAACTTTCTTGGCAAAGCAATAACATCGCCATGGAGACAAGCAGGTCACCAGAAAAGTTACACACTGTAGAGCACCTTTAAATTTTCTGCACTCATCAATACCGTACATATTTACAAACATGCCCACTGTAAAAATGACAGTGTGAAGCAGTGAATCCCAGAGCAGCTGTGCATCAGGTGCACAAAGTGTATTCACTCACAGCCAGTGGGAACCCGTCCTTCTGCCGGCTCCGATAGCGACGACGACAACTCCCACCAGAAGATACGAGCAGCACGAAGAGACTGAGATGTGAACGCACGGCCCAGCTGAGGCGCAGTGTGTCAACAACAGAGGAGATTAGTGCTGTTATCCCAGGGCAGTCGGGGATGTGTGTGTGTCTACGTGTGTGTGTAATGCTGTGAGTGGAATTTCATCTGTGTGTGTACATATGTTTGTGCATGTGTGTCTGTGTGTGTGTGTGCTTATGTGTGTAATGCTGTGAGTGCATTTTCATCTGAGTGTGTGTGTTGATGTATGTGTGTGTCTGCGTGTGCATGTGTGTCTTTATGTCTATGTCTGTGTTTGTGTGTGCATGTCTGTATGCCTGTGTGTATGTTTGTGTCTGTGTGTATCTGTGTATGTGCATGTGCCTGTATGTGTGTGTATGCGTTTGTGTCTGTGTGTGTGCATGTCTGTGCGTCTGTCTGTGTGTCTGTGTAATGCCTTGAGTGTGTTTTCGTGTGTGTGTGTGTCTGTGTGTATGCATGTCTGCGTGTCTGTGTTTGTGTGCGTGTGTCTGTAGGTGTGTGTGTGTCTGTAGGTGTGTGTGTGTGTGTCGACTACAGCCTCTTCTAGATTTGTGTGAGGCTTTTTGGCTCACTCGGTTTAGGGAGTCCCTCGTCCGCCTACAGCAAAACCCTCCAAGCTCTGATGCTTATTTCATGAAGGAACTACATTTAGGGTAATCCTTCTAAAAATATCTAAGACAAACATTTAAACTACAACTGGAGGAATGTTAATAATTAAAAGATCACTCAAAAAAAGTGAAACAAATTAATCCAATTAAAGTTAAAGGTGCTATATTACATAAAATTGACTTGTGTGAGTTTAAAGCCGTGTTAGAATGCTCTTACTTCATCAAAAACATACCTGGAGTTGCGTTTGTTTGTCTGTTTCTGCTTATAGTTATAGGCAACATGAAGCCATTATATGTATGCAATCCCTTTAAGTCATCTACTTAGCCAACAAACAAATGTTCTATAAATGAGAGTTAAATACAGGTATTAAAGACTATTACAGGTCGAGCATGACCATATGAGGAGCCAGTGACATGAAAACCTGGGAAATATTAAGGACTATAAGGATCAGTGGGTGCCAAGCCAGCCTGGCATGGACTGGCACAAGCGCATATGTATACAGCCATAGACAACACTCAACCCTTGGCTTGGATCCAGGATACACACTTCTCAGATACTTTACAAAGATGTGAGTCTCTCCCTGAGTTCAGAGGGGGGAGATTGCCAGATGGGTTAGCCAGTCGGGGACACACATGGTCTGTCGTATTAAAACAAATATGACTGCTTGCAAGAAAAAAAAGAAAGGAAAAAACATATCACAGGTGCCCAAAAAAGAAGATTTCTGCATAATCAATCAGCTAAAGACTTTTCATAGATCGGATAGCGATATCGGTTGTAATATTATGCTGTTTTGTAGTTACTTTAAATGACAAAACACATTTGGACAGAAAAAAAAGATAGTTCAGTGCACCCATAATAGATGACCAATGATCTCATTCATTTCACATGTGTCACTAAAATAAACTAATCTGATTCCACGGTACTGTCTGAATTTGAATATGAAAATACAAGATATAAGACACACACACATTCTGCACTTTCCAGGCACCTCAGTCAACCCCATCATACCCATGCATGCTATAGTCATCTGCTGCACCATATGTTTTTGCCTGGTGTCTCCCCTCATGCAGACAGCCATCTTCTTAAACATAAACTTGAGTAATTATCCTCATGACCTAACTCATGACAGAGCCGTGTGTGTGGCCGGGCGCAGGAAACCGTGTCCCAGGTTATTCAAAGAGACTAAGAGAGCAGCCCTGCGTACATGTTCAGTGAAGTGGCACCGAGCGTAGTGCTGGTGTGCTTCAATACACTTTCCATTAGATTAAACTGTTAAAGCTTTCTCCATAGGTTTAAATACCCACAGCCCAGGCTCTGATGGTTCTGCACTCACATGACCAGAGTTCAAGTTAATTTTACCCCAGTACTGCAGTTTCCATCAATGGTCTATATATGTACATCCAATACGCTATCAAGGTGTAGCTTATTGGCAATGAGGCTATGGGTATGTCCATAGGGGGAGTTTAGTTGAGAAAGGCAATTGAAATGTAATTGCACTGTATTGAGATTGAAATAAAAAATACAATATAGAGCAAGAGCAAATTCACCCTGGAAGACCTAACTTCGCTACCGTCTACCTCTCCAGAGTCTACCTCTCCACAGTTTACCTGCTCCTCAGCCTTCATCACCTCACTCCAAATACTCCTCGCCACATCTTCACCTCGTCCAGTGAGTGCCCAGTCTGCCCTCTCATCGTCCCCTTCACTCTCCTCATCCACTCATCATCCCCTCAATCTCCTCAGCCTCACCTCTACCACCTGCAGTGTCCAGACCTCTCCTAATCGTCATCTAATCGGCCACACCCTTCATCGCAACTACTTTCTCTTAGTGTCTGTGAATTGAAATACATTTTTATTGAGATTCAGTTTACAGTGCAAATTTTTAACATATCTAGGAGCATTATTATTTGAGAAGAGTCTGAAAGAATAACCAATAAACTAATACAAGAATCATATCAGCATGTAGCTTGTAGAGGCAGGCTTAACGTAATAAAACAAAGGAGCTGTGGATAATTGAATTTTTATTGATTCAGATTCTAGCATCACCAATTTGGTCTTTTGTTGCCAACTTAAAGGTCCACTGCGTAAATTTTCACCCACTTGATGTGACATTAAACATATCCATAGCATTTATTCATAACAGGGATTTCTATTGCTCAAAAATAGAATAATTCCTTCTGTGAACAGGGGCGATTTTCCACAGATCTGAATTGAAAGTGTAGTGCTATAACCTGCTTCTCTCCCTTGTGATAGATAGGTTTAATAATCTATACTGTGGAACATTCTAGATGAAGCAGTAACATTTCCATGGAGACAAGCAGGTGGCGGGCCCTCCACTAGAAAATTTGCGCAGTGCCCCTTTAAACAAATCAAAAATACATAAAATGCAAATCATATTCTAGAAACAGGCTGTTGTTTTTCCCTCCTGAAAAGCCGACACTTCACAGTCAGTGTTAATTTTACGATCACACATCATGGATGGCTTCATTACGGTGAATGTGCCTTATAGCCACCAGCCTGTGAACACCAGTGACTCACCTCTCTGCACCTCAGGGTAACCCGCACTGACACGCACATAAACAAACACACATACGATGCACACACAGCTCCCATGCATAGTGGCGACGTTATAATGATATAAATTCATTTCCTGGGGACTGATCCAAACCTTAACCATAATTAGGGTTGTCGAGATTATTTGGTGATCAGCAATTATAGGTCAAAATATCAGTGTCATTTCAGTTCAGTGTATACACCAAAAAGTAAATCTACAGAGCTTTTTATCTGGTCGTTTGTGTTATATTTAACTTTATCATACAGAAAGTTTGAGTTCACAAAGCTGGTAAAATATACTTCAAGAGTGGTAACATATTATATAACAATCACAAAAGAAAACTGAGGATTTCATTCTTTGATCCTTGACTAACCTTTATGCCTCTTAACCTAAATTAACCCATATCTTCACTTTAAAACATTTTGTTGAAGAATTAACCAAATGGAGACACATTTTAGTCCCTATAGCAAAATGTCCCCATAGAGTTGGCCAACAAATTTGATCCCAGATAGTAACTGATACCAGATATTGAATATTTGAGAGGAAACGTCTTCCACATTTGAAGGACACATGCTACAAATCAGATACTCAGAAACATTAAAAAAGGCCCTCTCTCTACGGTCTGGTTGCAGGACTATTTGAACAGAAACAAGTGACTGCCTTGCCTGACAAAATAGAGTTTTTATCTTAGTACTAAAATTGAGTTTGAAATGTTAATATTTAATAATATTACTAGTTGCAGAATTCAGTCCTTACAGAGAGATAAATACCCTGGACACACACACATACACACACAGGAGTGAGAGGAGGACAGTGGTTATAATGTGGGTCATGTATGTCTGAGAGCTTGGTGTGTGTAAGTGTCAACTGTAATCTGCCCTTTAACATCTGCGAGCACGGGACGCCCTTATTGTCTGTGCATGCTTTCAGTGTGGGACCATGTAAACATCCTCACGTAAAAGGAAAACCGTGGGCTTCTTTTTAATGCCGTGTAGCTGTGGTTAGTCAGCCAACCATGTCCAATGCTCTGTGGCAGCCAAGCCAAGTGGTGACCAAGACTCAGAGCAAATGTGTGCAAAGGAGCAGAGACGCTAAAACATGAGAGGGTGTGCAGAGGAGAAAGGCACAGAAATGGGACTGTGATGGTGCTGGAGCTAATAAGACCCTTTAAGCAAAATCAGAATCAGTACAGAGTGCAAAATAATACTTTTCTAGTAGGGCTGAGCTATATGGTGATATAAAATCGAATCATGATCTAATTCCTGTGACTACACCTCTTATTCACGAAAACAAACAAACTTTATGCCACTGATTCAATAACGATAAAGCAGGATAATCCCAGTACACAAATGTTTATATATAGAGTAACAATAAAAGGCATGAGCTGCAGCAAATGAAGACAGGGGCAAAGGTCAAACCAAGCAAAAATACTGAAACTTTAACAAAACATAAACTAGTAGCTGTTTTTAGATGAAGCTTCATGTTTGGTTCATCTCAAATTGATGAATAATCCACTGTCATCTGATACTGTGGCGGTGATAAATCATGATGTAAGGCAATTAGTTGAAGCAGCTCAGTGTCTTTGCATACTACAAGGGGATGCATGTAATCTAATCAAACGACCAAAGTACAAAAGCTGCTGGTATTGAAGTAACATGATATTCTCTATAAGCAACAAAAATATGGGGTAACAGGTATAGTAAAAGGCCTGGAATAAAACCTACTATAGGTTAGATCTAAAAATTGCATGAGAATCTTAAAGGTGCAATTTTTCTGGTGGATGGTCTATCACCTCCTCATCTTCACGGAGATGTAAACAGGCCTGTCACGATAACATTTTGAAGCACGACACATTGCTCCAGAGAGATATTGAGACAAAAGATAATAAGCTATTTTACTTTACTTGAAGATACTTTATTTGACTGACTCAATAACAACACAGCAAGATAATCCCAGTAAACAATTTTTAAATACAGTATCATTAAAAGGCATAACCTGCAACAGATAAGTAGCAGGCTGAACCAATAATTAGTAACTTTTTCAGCTTTCTACAGCTCAAATATATTTTTAATGCAGCAAAACAACCAATTTTTGCTACACACGATACATATTGAGACCCAAAATATAAAAAAAAAAGTTCATTAAAACAGCGTGACATTAACTCCATGGAAACAAGCAGCTGTCACCACCAGGTCAGATCTGTGCAGGATCCAGCCCACTGGGTTTTTGAGAAATGAAGCACCTGCTATTGAATAAATGCCAGATCGCCAGGTTAGTTGAATGTAACATTCCAGGCAAATCAATAACATCTGCATGGAGAAATAAAGAAGCCTGTAGAGCAAGTTCAAACAGAAAAATACAGAGTCCTCCAGCTTTTCAACCCTAAATAGCAAATTATCTAAATTGGGTCATCAAGATCACATTTGAATATTTTTCCCAATATTGTCAGCCCAGCTGCATACAAATCACTGTGAAATCTATTGTACTGACACAGCCTTCAGCCAAACACCATCCTCTTTAGTCTCATTTAGCCCTGTCTTCTGTGCGCTTGTAACAGAGTGTACAGTAACGGCATGCACATGGGCTCCCATCAGGCTCCAACTGAAAGACATTAGTCAGGCCAGCAGGGAAATCCAGTGAAATCTGCCCAGCTAACGAAGCGCTTCAGAGGGAGACATCAAGACAGGGCTGCCCTAAAGAGACCCACTAACCGCAGACAACCACACAGGTAACCGCACAGGCAGACAGAAGAGCATAATGCAAAGTGATGCACATGCAGCCCTGTCACCATAACAAATTTTGACATGTGATATATTGTAGAAGTATATATAGATGATAAAAGATAATTCTGAAACCAAACCTGCAAACCTGCAGAGAAACAGGGAGGTAACAAACCCCCAACCAAAAAGTTAAAATTTCATTATTCAACCTTCTACAGCTCAAATCTCATTGTAGAACAGAAAAATAACCAAGATTTTCCCATTAGTGCAAAGGAAAAGTACCCACAATTAATATTAACCCCCCAAAATGATTGTTCTATTTGTTATTTAATGAATAAGTCACTATAGTATTCGTCATGACAGGCCTATGCACAGGGGATGGGAGTTAATGTTTTCTTCTTCCCAATAGTCTATTCATCTTTGTTTTTGAGAAACCAGCTGTGCAAAGAAAAACTGTGTAAACTCCACAATTTATTCTCTACCCACACAATTCTGTTCTTTAAATTACATGATCAAACATGTTATTCAATCTTACATTGCACATTTCTCTGATCTTGCCAAGATTTTAAAACTTATATCAGGTTATGCACCTTGTTTTTAGATTTATTATCGATTTACTAGTTCTGAGACTAGGAAAATTCTAGTCTAGAGGTACTTTATTTTAAGATAACTTGTCAAGTAAAATTATCTTGCATGGATGGATAATTTGACTACTTTTAAGTAATTTTATGATAGAGATCCAAGCTTTGTTGCAGTGTAAATGTATTGGTGAGCAGTGAAATCCCACTCCCATTTCAAGATAATATAGCATTATAGTAAAAAATAAGGAATCATGGGTGGACAATCAAAGCTGCTATATTATGCAAAATTAACTCTTGTGAGGTTTAAGCTATGTTATAATGTTGTTATCTCATCAGAAACATAGTAGAGTTGTGTTTGTTTCATTCACACATGTTTGAGTGAGCCTTTAATTTGTCTGTTTATATCTCTAAAGCTCAAAATGCTCTATTCCACCTTGTGATGTCATGTAGTGGTCGCTACCTTTTACCTTTAGTTCAGTAGAGATATGCAGTTCCACATCTATTTACATGCTACGTTTGCTTTTTGTGTTTGTTTTTTCACTTACAGTATAAGGAAAAATCAGATTCATGTATTTCTTCCTGCAGCAAATCTGTAAATATTGTAAAGGTGAAAGTCATATTTTTGTCATAACCTCGAGATCAAATCACAGAAAAGCTACGTGAAACAATAATGCACTTTCCTTCCCATATTGTGTATACATGTATGTGCTTGTAATAAAGTAAGTATATGCATGCCTAGCTGTCTCCTGGCTCAGATTATCAAACAGATGCTAAAGAGATTCCAAAGCTCAAAGGGAAAAACAAGCACAGGAGGAATGATAAAAGCAAGAGACATCGCGGTGCCCCAGAATGTGTTGACACGGCTGCATGTGGGTTGGTAAATGTGATGAATTTGCCAGAATATACCTCGAAGTCACACAATACAGTCTAGAAATCAACACTTGACTCAGAAAAGTAGTGGTTTTAGTAAAGATTTAACCTCTAAGAAAATATTTGCCAGTTGATTTAAAAAGGACCAAAATAGGAAAAAAGGAAAGCAAAATAAATGCTGTAACTATGGAATTCCCAATCACAATGAGTATCAGAGTATTGATACTTTGCAGCTGATGTCATCATTCTCTGGGGGTGTAACACTAACTTTAGGCACTGCTCTGTCTGAAGCTTTGTTACTCAAGTTAGATTTTAACATAATATGACCAGAAAGAACCAAGTTAAGCTGGAACTACAACATGTGAGATGATTTGTGCTGTTAGTTAGACACAGACAATTTTTTTTAAGTTAGTCACTCACATCATTTTATTGAAAATCAAACTCCTAAGCAGGACCGTGAACATTTGTACTGATCACAGGCTCCTGAAAATGTGTTGTTTGAATCCATTTTGTATTTTTTCTTGAGTTTTCAGACAATCTTAAAACATTTTGGTAGTTATTGGTAATATGTGCATTGTGTCAGCATGATATAACTTCTGAACATTCCACCATAGACATACAGGAAGAACACCCCCAGTGTGACGTCACTGTAAAGTTATATGGCCTGTGCTATAATACTGAACATGATAATGTGAGGAGGGTATGATATGGACAGGTGTAATAATAATAATGGATTAGTCTTATATATAGAATAGGTTTTCTAGACTCTCAAAATCACTTTATAATTATTCATTCACTCCAGACTCAGTAGTGGAAAGATACTATTGCCACAGCTGCCCCGGGGCAGAGTGACAGAAGACAGGCTGCCAATCTTTGACATCAACACCTCCAACCAACATTCACTATGATGTGGTGACATACCAGGCAAATTTTCCCATTGGCGCGCACTGTATTGAGGCTGCATTTATTTCTGCTTCAGACAACTCCTAGATCTTGTTCATTATTATGTGACAGTGCTATGTAAATATTGTGTGCAATTCTTCAAATAACTGATATGAAAAGTAACAGTCCAGTAGAAATGCAATGTTTCTCTATAAATGTCCTGATAAAATCACAGTGCCATCATTACTGTCAAAAATTTTAAATGTGTTTAATAACAGTAATTTATCCATGTGGACAGCTCTGAAATGGAGCTAGGGAGCATCATCATGTAATCCCTTCTGCTTATTTACCACGCTGCTGCAACAAGACAACACAGTCTGACAGCATGTAGTCCAACATAATGCAACTATACACTCTATTAATCAGTGTTCAGTCTTTGTTTTTGTTACATTCCCATCTCAAAACATGATCAAAGAAGGCAAGATCAGGTAAAAACTGGTTTGAACCATAACTAGTCCAAACATTAAAGGTGCACTGTATAACTCCATGAAGCATTAAACCCATCTATCGTCATGAAAATAAGCAGAGATTAAACTAGGCTTAGATACAGGTCAGCTCTATGGAAAAGTGTATCTAATAATGCCTTATAATGTTTTTCTTGGTGGTTTTAAGCAACAAAAACACCTGTAATGGAATAAATGGAAAAGTTTAGTTCTGTACTGTAGAACATTTCAGGCAAAACAATCACATCCCCTTGGAGAACAGAAGAGTTGCACAGAGCACCTTTAAATAGATGCTACAAATGATGTTTCACTTTCAATTACCAATAAAAAATATAAAAAAAACCACTGAACTCTAGAGTACCAAGAGAGTATGCACAAATTCTGCTACAATTTACTACTACAATAAACAAAGCAAGAAACTCCATGTCCCTTGCCTTACCTCTGCTACTGTCAAGACTGAAAAAATCTCCTCTCTAATAACAGGACATAAACAAACCAATACATCCAAACTTTTCCCAATATGGTTGTCACTGAGCCAAAAAAGAGCTAGTTTGAGTCAGCTAGCGGCTCTGTGTGTCTACCTGCGTGGGTTGTGTAAATATATCCTGGCGGCGGATGAGACGACGTGGTGAGTGAAAGGGGAGTATGCTACAGGCCAGGCGTCCCGCGGTTCAGACAGAAGAGCGGAGCAGCACGGAGCAGACTGAGTAGGAAGGCTCCCTCACATCGCAGCGGCTGCCTGGATACACCCACCTCCGGAGCCTGCGTCGAATAGGAATCACTCACATGGCTTCAAGTATGTAAAGAGGGAGAGAGAGAAGGGGCGCTATCTCTAAGGTATTAAGATATAAATATGGGAGTAGATGCTCTTAACTGGACACATTTGTGCACAGTATAGCCAGAAGTATTGTCTTTTCAAAATAATAGTAATAATAAGGTTTCCGTAACTTTACATTGTAGTTACGGAGATACATCCAACTATCTTCTTCAGTTCTTCAGCTCTGACACCTTGTCATTTCTGGGCAACTGGAATAACCTCCGTCAAAATGCATCAGACAGATAGAGCCTACATTGATGTGGAAGGAAATCAGGATGATACAATTTTATGATTAGAATATGTCATATTCTTTGAAAATAGTTAAGTAAGGTACTTACATGCATACTATACATGTCAGAGTTAATGTAAAATGTAATACTCAAGTACCCCAAAAAATATTGTTTCAAATATCTCTTTAGTTGGATAATTTGTAAATAGGATCAGGGATTTATACGTTATTCTTCTTCAGCCTAAACTCCTTCAGTCATAGTTTTATGTGAAATATCTATTAAGTACATAACATGAAAATAAACTACTACTATTACTTCCAGCTTTCATATATTGAATGATAAGTCGATACAGTAATTCTCGTAACAAGCCTAAAGCAACTCTAAAGTTACTCAAATTCACCTTCACAGTCAAGACAAGCCAAAATAGTTCAGGTGTCGTAAAAATATATGAAAGGTCTGCTCTGCTGTCAAGGTTTCAAAAAGGATAAACAAAATAAAGGGTATCAATGCATAATCCAGTCTCACAGCAGCGGCTCTGTTTGTGTGGTTTGGGGCTCAAACTAAACTCTCTATGATCTGCCAAACTAAACTGTGGATCAATTCAGATTTGGGAAAAACAGAAAGGTAATATAATCCTAATATAATCTATTGAGAGAAATGAAACGAGTCTTCACGGTGTTAATGTACCCGGTGGCTGGGGTAACATATTGGAATATCCAAAGATGAACTAGTATAATTAGTTAAATCAGATGTTATCATTGCTTGTGATACAATCTAGTCTAATTTTAAACCATATTTTTAAACTCTCAAACAAACCCTCCTCTGCTCTATCTCCATTACAGCAGCAGATTTATTTTTTATTTTACCTTTATTTTACTAGGTAGGTCAGTTGAGAACCAATTCTCATTTTCAACGACGACCTGGGTGTGGCACCTGGAATTCCCAGTGGTCTCCCATCCAAGTACTAACCAGGCCCAGCCCTGCTTAGCTTCTGAGATCTGACGGGATCAGGCTATGACAAGCCGGTATGGCCACATACAGCAGAAGCAACAACCCCCACAACCTCTCAAAATCCTTCACTTCTTCACCCCTTAAAGGTGCATTGTATAACTTTTCCGGTGGATTTTCTTCATGGAGATGCCATTGCTTTGCCTGAAATGTTCCACAGTAGCATTAAATTTATCTATCTTGCGTTTATTCAGTTACAGCCGTTTTTATATCTTGAGCAGGGTCACCTCTCCACAAATCTGACATGTAACTCTGCTTGATGGTGTGACTTTTTTGTAGAAACATTTAATGTAATATTGTAGAGTAGGGGTGTAAGAAAAAATCAATTCAGTGATATATCGCGATACTTCATTGCGTGATTCTCGCATCAATGCAAAATGGATCCAAATCGATTTTATAAAGTCATGTTCTTCATAAAAAAATCATAAGTTCCATTTACTGTTCTGATAATTTAAAAATTAAACTAAATGTATTTCATCCGATTTTGGACTCATGAAGGTGCACTCAGCCATAATATTAGACATAATTATTAATAAATCCAAATATATCATCCTGTGTTTTAGTATTGGGATTTATCGTGATATATCGAAGAGTAACAGGGATATCGTGATATGGATCACATAGCTAGATTAATGGCAATGCACACCCCTACTGTAGAGCACTATGGATAAAGCAACAACATCTCCATGGAGACGAGCAGGTAACAGAGCCTCTACCAGAAATGTTACGCAGTGTACCCTCTTTATGGCACTGGCAACATCTCTACCTGCCACGATCTGAGTCAATTTACAAACAACAAATCAAATTAACTACCCTGTGTCTTGTCAGGTTTTGTCATATAAATGTTTAATGCTGCCATAACATGAGCATGAATCAGGTATAATCATAATCTCGGGTGACTTTAATTAAAAGTATTGCATGACGGGGGTATAAAGGAGCTTGTTGTTGTGCAGTAAACTGTAGAAGACTTCAGGACATACTTCTCATTCTTGAAGTGCACCATTCCCTGTCGCTCAACATGCCTTCATTTTACCCCTGCAGTGTCCCTCTTTTCGGGGAGACTGAGGGGCAAGCTGAGGGGGGTGGTCTTGCTCAAGGGCCAAGGCTTTCAGCTGCCACACCACCCACCTCCTCCAGCTCTGCCCTGAGACCGTGCAGTCTCTGGGGACAAAGCACGCCTTGATAAGGGCCAATAATTCCCCTGCTCAGTGCATAGAGAGTTGTGCTCATTACTAGCACAGGTTAAGGGTTAAATTCTTGTGGGACCTGCCTGTAGGTGGTATCGTGGAGATCTAAGTGGGAATCTGTGTCTGAAAATAAACTGAGAAACCATGTGAACTGGTAAAGCTAATTTATAGAGCCTATATTAAAGGATGCAGTTGTCAGATCTGTGGAGAGGTGACCTTCCTCACAAGAAAAATGCTGGACTTTCAAGAGGTTTTTGAGCAAAAAACAAAATACAAATAAAAGCAAGATACACTAAATGCCATGCTGTGGAACTTTTCAGGCAAAGCAATAACATTTCCATGGAGACATTACAAGCATATGGTGGACCATCTACCAGAAAAGTTACACTGCACCTTTAAGTTAAAATTTCTCTTAACCATAGACTTAGTTTAATAGAAAGCACTGCATGTTCTATAAAAAACTTTGTCCCATGAGAAAAGGGTTAACATGAGTTGAAAAAGCAAATTTATTCCATCTATAATATAAAGTCAGGCTTTAAACTGTAAGGGAAAGTACCACCTACACAAGGCTCTTTGTTAAATCTGAATGAATCACCTGCTGGGACCACATTTAGAGTCAAATCTAGTTTGTATTTAACACGCTATGAGCTCGCTGGAGCAGTGGCGTGCTGCTGTAGTATTCAGTGACCTAAAAAGCATCCTCCTAAAGCCAGCACAAACCTGGACATTGTGCAGAGAGCAGTAAGATGTGCAAGAAAGTAATTACCAGCCAAGACAAGCCTCTGTACCCAAACTATCATATTGCATTTCCCATCAGACTCATTACTGCTACGCCACTTGATAAAACCCCAGAAATCCTGACAGTAGATAGAAGGCTAAAAGCTCCGTGCCCAACGATGCATCTTTCCCTGCTGACCAAGCAAGCACCCGAGCTCTGCAACGGCATGCGTACAGCGTCTCAGCCTGCAAACACAACCTCGCATCCTTTTGGCAAATACTCATTCAGGATTATGTGCAAAGCAGAGACGACACACCTGTCATTTCGTATCTTTACGCTGCGTCCATCCAGCAACTGCGATCCTCCCCTCCGCGTAAAAACACACGCCAGTCGAAACACTTCATTAACGTGAGCAGCAGCAACGCATTTGACTGTGCATTGATGTTAAAGCGAGAACAAGTCGCAAGCACTGCGTTTGCAAATGCGCGTACAGGGAGAAAATGTAAATAGTATCTTACCGTGAAACCGTGGCGGGGTAGTGTGCACTGTCAGATGGAAGATGCTGTAGGGAAGGAGGGAAGGATGCTCAACACTTTCCTTCTCCTTGTCGTGGATAATGTCGCCCCCTTCTGGACAAAATACGCAGGTAGCAGCGTTTGCACATGATGCGAAGCCAACTTTGGACATTCTGGGGCTCAAGAACAAACATAGGTTAAAATCTGTGCATTTGCATGTTTATGTTTACGTCTATTTTAAGTAGTGATTGCAAGGAATAAAAATCTTAACAAATATAAGTGTAATGACTGTTAAAATGCTAAATCTGGTTGAATAAAAATGGCAGATGTCAGAGTGCATATCTACCGCTCTACAATACAAACCTGATATGAACAAATGCGTTTTTGCCACAAATTAGTGTTTAATTTCGTCGTAAAATACGCCAAGATACTTACCATTAAAAGTCTGACTGAATAAAAACAGCAAATTCAGAAACCATGATACTTACGTCTCTACAACATAAAATTTAAACAAATGCATGTTTACCACAAAATAACGTTCATATTCGTCGTAAAACACGCCATAAAGCGTAAGTTACTTGAAGTCGTTAAAAAACTACAAAAATGGCTTCCCTAAAAGACCCTTTAGGGGTCCGTTGTTACGCCTGCAGAATTTCAGTATTTTATTTTCGAATTATTCCGTTTATACTATTTATTGACTCGTTTTACATTTTTATTACCAATTACAACGGGTGTGTCTACAGATATGCCAGTTAATACCGCATTTCTGTCGAGTATTGTGTCTACGTGCCCGGCGTGTCTTCGGCAATGTTGTAGCCATTGGGTCTTGCATGCAGAAGGAAAAAGCGCCAACTTCTGCGGCAGCTCTGAAATTTGATCAAAAATAAACTTGACTTGGCAAGAATGTGGGATTATGTGTAAGATCTGCTAAACTGCAAGTAGAGATGACAATCAGTGGTAAGTATTTGACTGTTAAAGCTCTTTTTGTAGCGGTAGTTGGTCGTAGAGGTTTCTGGATGTTCTGTGTTGGAGCAGCGTGTTGCCTCTCCTCCCACTACTTCACCACAACGCACCGCTTCGACCCACTTTAGTTACAGGGTTGGGTGAAAAATGTGCTATATTTCTGAATTAGACCCGCTTTACGAGTATTACTTAACCCACAGGGAAGCGATCATTTCTTTTATTGTGCTAGTAGTCGCCGATACGGAGCACTTTGATAGAACTGAGCGGACAATGACAACAGAAAGTTAGCCTTAGCTTGCTAACCTGTTATATAATAGCACAGTAGTCTCGCTGTTTCGCAGGTTAGACAGAAATACGCTTTAAACGTCAATTTGTGTGGGAGAAAACACTTGTGTATAGTCGATCTGTTTCACTTTACATGCGCACTTTTGGTTTCCTTCCAAACTCTGATGGCGCCTAATCTATTTGTGTTGTATTTTCACTTTTGGACAGTAGGGTTCGCTGTTGCTTCCATGTAAACGGACCCAATCTTCACGGAGTTCAGCAAAGATGCCAGTCCTTCAGGGAGACACGGTTGTTGCGACGCTGGGGAGCCCCATCAAGAAGAATAAACTGTCCCTGAAGTTTTTCCATAAGAAGGAGACCAAGCGGGCATTGGACTTCTCTGAACCCGTGCCCGATGAGCCTAAAACAGCAGAACCAGTGGAGCAGGAGCCAAGGTAAACCTGGGTGTGTGGGGCTGTCTTTCATAACAGTAAACAATACTTTGTTATGTTATTACAGTGGAGCAGTATGCTGGCTGTGTGTAGTCGTGTTTATATGAGGATAATGCAGTCAAGGACAAAATCATATGTACTAGAGGTGGAGGATTTTGGAAATAAAAAACATATCTTGCTATTTTTTTAGGAGCATTATACTTTTGACAATGCTCAGATGATTTTATTGATCAGTCATAAGAAATATAAAATGCTATGGTTGCCAAAAGTACTGAAACCCAAAGTTTAATTATAATTATACGCCCGTTGTGTAAGACGGGACGTATTATGGTATGGCGCTGTCCGTCCGTCTGTGGACACTTCAAAGCTTTGAAGTGTCCGTCTGTGGACACTTCAAAGCTTTGAAGTCTTTGAAGCTTTGTCTTCATGAAAGATCTGAACTCTCTTCTCAAATGTTCTGCTGCTGAAAGCGAGAACAACCCACATTCTCTGCTTCTTTGAGCTTTGACACATTAAAGCTTTGTAGTGTCTTTAAGTTCTGTTGCTGCAATCTGATTGGTGGAATTCCGATTCTAGAATTCTATATACAATAATTCAAAGTACGGGCGTATTTTGCCCCGCTGGCGGAGCTCTTGTTAATCTCTGGGTTGATATGTTTTTATACGCCCGTGATAAAACGGGACGTATTATGGTATGGCGCTGTCCGTCCGTCCGTCCGTTCGTCCGTCTGTGGACACTTCAAAGCTTTGTAGTGTCTTTAAGTTCTGTTGCTGCAATCTGATTGGTGGAATCCGTCTGTCTGTCCGTCTGTCTGTGGACAATTTCTTGTCCGCGCTCTAACTCGACAACCGTCTCACCTAGGAATGTCAAACTTCCAAACTGCACCAACAATTCATCTTTAACTAGGTTTGACAAATTCTAACTTAATTCTATATACAATAATTCAAAGTACGGGCGTATTTTGCCCCGCTGGCGGAGCTCTTGTTTAAATAGCGGACTACTCAACATTCTAATTTTGTACATATCCAAAATTACCATTGCAATATGACACAGAAAAGCCCACCCCCTCTTCTGTATTGTATTTCTAACTACCAAGATTGTAGATTATACAAATAAATAATAATAATATTGTTTTACTTTGGTTCTTTACAGCAGCTGTGACCAAGTGGTCCCCGGCCCCTGCCCACCGTCTCCCAGCCTCCTTTTGTCTCTGGAGAAGAAGGAAAACCTGGTGCCATTCATTGGCTTTAACAATTTAGGAAACACCTGTTATTTGAACAGTGTGCTGCAGGTAACACTGGCAGTTTGAGGTTTGTGCACATTGAGTGGCAGATGTATTTTCAGGCAGCACTGTCCTGGTTTAAGATTGTAGCTGCTGTGTTGCTAAGCTGTTGCATACTTGTTTCTTTGTTGTTATTTTTAAATGTTGTGTTAGATGTTATCATATTGCCTTTATGGTTTATTGTGCGGGAAGTTAAATATATTCTGAACATTTTCACTGCACCTGTTTTGAATCCACTTCCCTTTTTTCATGTTTTTGTCAGTATATGTCACAAAGAGGTTTATATTTCCCCTTTAGGGCTGTGAAATCTGATAGTGTGTACAGAATAAAGTGTTGTGTAGAGCCTGTACTATGACCCTGTTTCAGTGCCCACACTGCACTTAAAGTAACTACTCCATGAGGGTACAGGGGTGGTAAAAATTAGAATTGGGGCAGTACACACATCAGTTAGCTTGTTTAAGTAAATGTGATGAGGTAAAACAGCTGTCAGCGGTGTTGCTTTTACAATGTTGTTACTTTGAAAGTTTGCATACTCTAGACTTTTTTATAAGAGATTGAGGACTCCTTCACTTATAGACTTCATCTTTCAATGCTATATACAAATATTTGCAATCTTTTTTTTTTTCTTCATATAATTCAATTTGTAAATTTAGATAGAAAATAAATGTTCTTTTTAATAGACCAGTGTGTAGTCTGTTAAAAATGACTAATAAGAAACATTATTGGAAGACCAAAATTAACCTGTTTGAAGTTATAATCTCTTATATATTCAATTCATATTTAATTTCTGTTTATCATTTGTATTGTAGGTGCTGTACCACTGTCCAGGGCTTAGAGAAGGCATCAAGAAACTGCACAGCCTCTCCACAAAGAAAGAAAAAACAAAAGATGAAGGCGAAAAAACTAAAGAGGTTAGTGTTTATCATGTGTTATATAAAGTTCGGTTTATTATGTTTTGTTTTTTAACATTCGTCTTTTATCTTGTTTTTACAGACAGAAGAGGAGACTGTTCCGCCCCACATAGATCTCCTCTGTAGCTTTAATAGCCTCATCACTTCAGTGGAGGAGCTGCAGTCCAGTTTTCTGCTCAACCCCGATGGCTTCACCGAGGGAGACATGGCCACGCCTCCTCGGAAAATACTCAATACCCTCAGGTTGGCATAACTTTATACAGTATACTGGCTGCTCTCAAAGACCGCACTGATCATATTTATTTCCAAATACCACCTGAAAAACTAGGGCTTAGCCAAAACCACAAATTTTGATAAAAGTGGCTCAAGACCTAAGTCCTGTCTCCCTGTTTCCAGAGTGATTGACAAGTGGATTAACCAATCAGAGAGACGCATGCTCGCTTTGGATGAAAACACACTGCAAAAAACCTTGGCCAAAATTTAAGATATAAACACTTAAATCTATCAGAAAATGACTTAAAAATAGAGAAATTATCTGTCCATGCAGCAAGATAATTTTACTTGACAAGTTATCTTAACATAGACTATCTCTAAACTAGAATAAAGCCGTCTCAGAACTAGTAAGTAGATAATAAATCTAAAAACAAGATGAATAACCTGATATAAGTTAAAAATCTTGGCCAGTGCATGCAAAAAAACTACATTTTTGAGAGAAGTTGTCTTATGCATTTGAGAGACACATGATACAAATTAGTGGCTGTGGTTCGTCAGGCAAGGGCTTAGCCAGGTCTAAAATAGGACTAATAGTACAAAATTGTTGACAGATCAAATAAAGAGGGTGCAGACAGATCACCAGTGCTATAATATCCAATTCACAGTTTAAGAACCTGCCTGAAATCTGCCTTCTTTAACTGGAGTGTAGCTCTTCTGCTCTTGGTTTAGAACTACTACGCCACATTGAAATTGGGATTAAACTAAAGCCAGAAATGAACATGGACGGGGCCAGGACTAAACCGGGATTATAACAAGTCCAACCATGTCTACATCAGGACTAAACTGGCCTCAAACCAGGACCATGTGTGAACGGACTTGGAATAGTTTTGTTATGGAGCTGGGTGGTACTAAAAAGTCAAAAGTTTAAGAGCCACTTCCATGTAGTATTCTCACTTGAAGTAATATATATTTTATGTACTACAGGCAGCTCAACCCCATGTACGAAGGCTACCTCCAACATGACGCTCAGGAGGTGCTGCAGTGCATCTTGGGATATCTGCACGAGGCCTGTGACACCATAAAGAAGGAGCAGGAGTTGGAGAAGGAGAAGAACACTGTGCCTGAGGTAAAACAAGAAAATCTCAAAACCTCCACAGAAGAGGAGGCCCAAGTCAACGGAAAACGAAAAAGTGATACAGAAGCCGGGAATGCCAAGAAGAAACCAAAATCTGTCCAGTCAAAGTCTTCAGATGGGGAGAAGGAGGAGAGTGGGAATACCGCACAAACACGCTCCAAGAGAAAATCAAGTGATTCTCCCATAGAGTCAGCTCACGGCAAAGACGGAGAGCTGGAGACCACGAATACTGAAGGGATGAGCCCAGAGGATGAAAACGAGGCTGGAAAAATGGCAAAGGAGACTGATGGGAAAAGGAAGAAGAGAGCTAAGTTAGGCTGGCTCAGACCCTCCAGGAAACAGCCCAGTATCTTTTCAAAGTTCCGTAGTGTTGGACGGATCAGTTCGACTACAGCTAAAAACCAAGGAAAAGAAGAGACTGAGGAGAAGCCGGAGGAGAGTAAAGAGGCCACACCGGACACAAAAGCTGAAGAGGACTCAACAAAGACCGATGGTATGTAGGGCTGCAATGATTAAATGACTATAAAATAACCGTAGTTCTGTTTTGATTGTATTTGGTAAAAATGTCAGCATTGCTTCCATTTTCTCTAGTTTATATTTGATTTATTTTTGGTAATATAAGAAGCTGTAAGTAAAATTCAATTGTAAGACCAATTTATTATTCAGCTTGTTTTGTAAAGTCTTATTTTTAGATGCAGTAATGTCCAAAATGTATCACAAATCTGGCACGGTACAGTTATAAACCCAAACGGATGACCGAGTTTGTAAGGACTATTTATGATTGGTGCTCTGAAACAGAAAAACAAATAAAATCTCGTTCCTTCTGCTTATGCAAGGCAGCAGTACGTGTTTCAGGCCAGTTTAAAATGTAAATACCGGTATGTCTTCACTGTTTTCCTTTCTCTGTTCAGCCGTGTTGGACCTGATGGAGCGCTTGTTCCAGGGGCAGTTGGTTCTGAGGACCCGTTGTTTAGAGTGTGAGAGCTTCACTGAGCGCAGAGAGGACTTCCAGGACATCAGTGTCCCTGTGCTGGACGAGCAGCCCCCCAGCCCCGAGGACCTGTCGGAAAGTAAGGATGCTATAGTTTAATACGGTAATAATCTGCGTATTTATTTAGCTAGCAAATAAAAAATAGGACTAAATGTGGGAGATACTAAAGATGTTTCATTTCAGAATTGTTGGAGGAAGCAAAATGTGAATATTGAGTCTTAAAATAAAATATAATACAGTTGAAAGTAATCGCTCGTTCAAACAATTGTATCAGTTTGCACTTACGTTATTAATTTATTTTTGCAGTCTACACTATTTGCCCCAAGCTTGACATGTATAATAGACATGTTTTAGCATATTTCTGCCATAATATTGTTTTCAAATTTGGTCAGTATCACCCACCTATTCAAATTAGTTTATTCACACTGGTTTGTTACTGTTCATAAGTGCGTAGTTCTGTGTGTAAGACCGTTTATTTACTCTGTGCTGGTACTTGCAGTCTCTCCAGACCCTAAACCGGAGCGGAAGACCCTGAACTGGGCGATTGGTCAGTTTGCGTCGGTGGAGCACATCTTTGGAGAGGACAAGTATTTCTGTGAGACGTGTCATCACTACACCGAGGCCGAGAGGAGTCTGCTGTTCGACAAAACCCCAGAGGTCGTCACCATTCACCTCAAACGCTTCTCTGCAAACACACTTGAGTAAGTCATCAGCAAGTATTGTCTTTAAAAAGTGAAATAATTAACGCTGATAATTAAAAAAGAAGACAAGATTAGAGTTTTTAGATTAGCAATTATTTCTGTTCTGTCTTTAATCATCTGCAGATAAATATTTTGTCTTCATTGGATAGTGTTGCTTTAAATGTAATTTTTCTGCTTTCTCCATGGAGATATTATTGCTTTGTCACATGGTATTAAAACTTTCTATCTTCATGGAGACCAAACCAGACCAAGTTACAGGGCAGATCTGTGGTGAGGCAACCCCGCTCACAGTCAGAATGCCTGTTTTTCTAGGTATTTTTGAGCAATAAAACCATCTGTAATTGAATAAATGTAAAGTTGAGCTGTTTAATACTGTGGAATATTCCAGGGAGAGCGATGACATATCCATAGAAAGAAGTAGGTGACGAACCCTCCACCAGAACAGTACCCAGTGCACCTTTTTGTACGGCTTTTGATCAAATTATAAGTGGCTAAAGGGCTCGATCACCTCAGAGGGAGTTTAAAGTTTCAGTTGCATCAGCCTCACAAAATTAGATTTTTTATGTGATGATGTGAAAATGAAATGTCTTGTGGTAGCTTTTGTTTGCTAATCAATAGTTGAATAAAATGCATAATCTAAGCAAATCTGTAACACATCTGTAAAATCAGAATTTAACTATGTTTTTTCTTCATATTTCCCCAGTCTGGACTTGTACGCCGGCCTCTCCAAAGTGAACACTCCTCTGCAGACGCCCTTAAACCTTTGTCTGGACGAGTGGTGCACGCGACGCTCGGCGAAGGATCAGAACTACGAGCTGTTTGCCGTGGTCATGCACAGCGGCGTCACCATCAGCAGCGGCCACTACACCGCCTTCGTGCGCATGTCCGACCTGAGAGACGTCAAGCTCTCGTCCCCACAAGACAAGGACGAAGAGCGGCCAGACGAGGCGGAGAAAGAGGAAAAAACTGAGATAAAGGTGAAAGAGGAAGCCCTGGATTATGACGACGGAGAGGTGTCATTCTCCAGAGCGCAGACAGGAGGCGCTATGGAGAAAACCAGGAGTAAAAAGGCTTCCGAAGGCGTGGGGCTCTTGGGTGGGCAGAGGAGTTTGTCTGCGTGTGAACTTAAACAAGATAATAATAAAACCACATCGGAGCGGACGAAGAGGAGGAAGACTTTGGGCAGCTCGGGGCAGAGTGTGGAATCAGGACTGAAGAAACCGCACGATCCACAAGACGCTACGGAAAAGACAGCATCCGATGAGAATGCCTCGGAAAGCAAGGCTCTGAGCAGGCTTTCAGAGTACGAGGGGAAATGGATGCTTTTTGACGATTCGGAGGTGAGAATGTTTGATGAAGACGACTTTTTAAGAGCCTGCTCCCCCGAAACCACCTCCTCCTCCACGCCGTACCTGCTGTTTTACAGACGGACGTGCAAACAGTGAAAATGAGGACATATTGGGCATAGTAACTGTTGCTGGAGTGACGTGATAACTCATTTTTAATACAAAAATAGTGCTAATGTTGTGGACATTACAGTGGAAGCCATACGCTGTCAGCGCAGAGTTTTGGTAATACTTTATTAACTACATGCTTTATCAAGACTAAATAAGGTGACTTAATTCATAATGTGAAATGGTTTAAGAGTGATTCAGGCTCGGTAAATACTTATGGTTTCTAAGCCTTATTCTTAATAAACTGGAGCTGTCATTTCACACAGCAAAAGCTCTCAAATCTATTGTATATATTTATGTATCAGACCCAAATTGCACTCACAAGGCTACACCTGCAAGAGTTCATGCAAAAACATAATTTTTAAAGCTGTGAATCTTGAGTTTAATCTGCTTTTTAAAATATAAATATAAAAAAATACAAAATTTTCAGCTCACTCATGACTCGTATAAATCCTATAGATCGGCTAAATGACTACAGCCCTGCTATAAACTACTAGTGCACCTTTAATTCATCATGGACTATGTAACTTTTGGGTTGGGGGTCCCTCACCTACTTGTTTCTATGGATATGTCATTGCTCTGCCTGAAATGTTCCACAGTATGACATTAAAAAAAGCTTTAAAAATTACAGGCGCTCAAAAATACCTAGAAAAACGAGCGTTATGAGTGAGCGGGTTTGTCTTGTCACAGATCTGACCTGTAACTTGGTTTAATTTGGTCTCCGTGAAGATAGAAAGGTTTAATGCCATACTGCGAAACATTCCAGACAAATCTCAAATAACATTTCCATGGAAAAAAGCATTTGACAGACCCTCCACCAGGAAAGTTGCGCAATGCACCTTTAAATATGTGTTCATGCAGAAAAGGTGGATTAAGCTTTAGTTAATATAAAGTGTTATTGAAATCTCTGTCGACTTGTATCCAGGGACTCAAATGTCAAAGCTGTCGAAGATGTTTAAGTCTGTTTATCGGCTTTGTTCACACGTACGTCACAAACCAGGAAGACGTTTGGAAACGTGCGATGGCAATTTCCGGTGGTGTTCCCGACACTGTGATCAAACCCACTGAAGTAAATGTGATCATCAGTAAAATAAAACTGCGTACGTTTGTGCTCTTTGGAATAATCTTGAATTCGTCTCTTCTAATCGCATGTAGCCAGTGCGCTCGGAGTTGTGCGTCTGCGGGGAAATGATGAAAACTGAGGTATGGTTGTAAATGTTGATTAGCCGAACATAACGGAACGCTACAATAACATAGATGAAGAAAACTGGGATATTTTCTCATTTTTACTAGATTTTGTCAGACTTACTACCACGAACAGACCCCGCTGGAAGTTGCCATCACATGTTTCCAAACGTCTTTCTGGTTTGTGACGTAAGCGTGAATAAAGCCCGTTATCTTCTTTTTGATGGTGTGTAAACCAGGGCCTTTTACATGTGTCATTTGCTGTATTAATGTAACTTTATATGCACTGGCTTTGCTGTCAGATATATTGTTATATTCTGTCTCCTCAGTTCTTTCATGTGTATGGTTCTTTTTATTTTTTTCCCCCTTTTTTGCCGATTTGAAAAGCACTTTTGAACATTCATTCCATTTAGTACAATTTGGATTTTTGCTATGTAGCGCGCCCTCTATTGACCATAAAAAGTATGTAAGTATCAGTCATGCACAGTTTTTTTTTTCTTATTTCAGAGCAAATTATTTTTTTCTCTTGTGCCACAGAGAATAAAGTGAATTCTCCTTTTCTAATCATTCGAATTAAGGTGATTTTCGAGTATGATCTAAATTTGAATCACTGGAACTACTTAAATTTCAGACATAAGTACCTTACTTTGTCATTATAAATGCTTAACAAACCAAAATCATTCATGTTTTCCAAATCATATCAGGCATCTGTATCCCTCTTTATTCAAACATTCCTTATTTCAAGACGACTTTTCCTACACAAATTCCAACACTGAGCATAACCTGAACCTGTAATCTCGAATTTGACACAAGGTTTTTGAGGTAATATGCTAAAGGTGCACTATGTAACTTCTGAGGTTGATGGATCCATGTTATTTCTTATTTTCTTCGGAATGTTCCAGAGTAGGGCATTAAAATCTCTTTTGCATTACAGTTATAGGTGTTTTGTAGCTCAAAAATACTCATGAACAAAACATGAATTCTTACCATTTTCCGGCTCGCTTCTCCATAGATCTGACCATTAACCTGTCTCCATTGTGATCGCTAACATTATTTCCATATTGTGGAGTAATAATTGAGGCAAAATAGTAAAGTTTCCATGGAGATAAGCAAGTAGAAGACCCGGAAAAGTTACACAGTGCACCTTTAAATAAAGAATACATTTAACAATATAAGTACAACACATTTTTCTTTTCCAATTTCAAGCGCAGTGCCAAAAAAATATATATAACAGGCTAACCACAGTATCTAAGCTTAGTACGTGTATCATTGTCCTTGGACCTTGTATAAACAAATATATATTTTTCTAAACGTGATTAGTTTGGTTTATGTTGCTTTTAGACCCATTATTTTAACATTTAGTGCACACTTATTAATGTAAATAAAAGGTGCCTTAAAGATGGTGTATACTGAGTTTCTTTTAGACTACTGTGTATCTTTGACTCTTGTACTAATTTCTGTAAAATCTATGACCAATGTTAATCAGTCACTCTCCAGTGTTGTATTGCTAGTCATTTTAAAAGTGCTAGTCTGGATATATCTATTACCTCTGTTAATGAAATGCATTTTCTCACCTCAGGATCTGTTTTAGTTATGACGGGTATGGTTTTATTTGTCATATTTATAAAGCAAATCGTCTGTTCATTAAGCTTACATATCCTGTACAAAACCAGCTATGTAACGATGATTTATTCAAACCTGATGTCAGCTGTAGAAGCAATAAAACTCTTTACCTCAGTGATTTTTAACACGTTCTTGTTTGATGAGCTGATACGAAGTAAATACTGTAAAATCTCGATCTGATACTGACATCAATGAGTATTAAAATCCCGCTATACTACAGTATAGCTGGATTTTAATACTGCTGCTGTTGCCAATAACCAATACTTGGCAATTTAGATATTTTGCTTTTTAAATCCATAGCAAGTAAAGATCACAAATTAACTTTTCACCTTTTTTTCATATGTATTTATCTGGGATATTATAATAAAAGAAAGTGTAAACGTAAAGCCATAACGCTCTTCTATTTCCATTTTGATTAGTCTGATCAAAAAGGACACAGAATTAGCAGTGCAAAAAATATTGGAATCAAATATTGGTATTGATACTGCGACCGATGTATCACTCGTCCCAATTTATTATTAGGACTCCATCCAGCTACTGTAGTATCCTGACAATGTTAGTTTTATATATGGAGACTATCATTTCATTGCCATTTTTTGCTCCATTTCAACTAAAACTTATGTGCAGTTTACAGTATAAACAATAAACAAATAATGTCTTTCAAACATGTATTAAAATGTGAATCTATATCCTTCCTTTTTAAATATAAATACCAAAAAATCTTCAGCTCACTCATGACTCATATAAATCCTATAGATCGACTAAAGGACTACAGCCTGACTATAAACTACTAGTGCACCATTTAATTTCATTATGGACTATGTAACTTTTGGGTTGGGGATCCCTCACCTGCTTGTTTCTATGGATATGCCTGAAATGTTCCACAGTATGACATTAAAAAAGCTTAAAAAATTACAATCTGAATCTATATCACATGACAATCAATACCTTGTCAGAACAACTGCTACTACCGGTAATAATATTTTGGTAATATGAAAAAAGGCGTCATAAAACAGACAACACTGATCCAACATTAAAATATTTATTTAGTAAAATATGTAAAATAAAACAAAACTAAAAATTATACAGGTTGCAAGTACCAAACAAAACACTGATGCATCATGATAAATAATAGAATACCTTTTTGCATGTTTTTTTCTTCACCTTTGTTTACATAATCTTTCAAGTCAAAAATGCATTGCTACACCATAAAAAGTGCACACAGGAAATAAGTTTTGACACGTGGTACACTGGTAACTTAAGAAGACACCTTGATTTCTTTAAAATCGTTCCTCCTGAAGAAACATTTGGCGAGAATTACAGATTTGGCACTTTTATGAACTGATAAAGCAAAGTTTGTGCATTCTTGTTATGCATTCAGGTGCTCTTCAAGGCAGCAGTTGTTGAAGTGAAATGAACGTATCTTAGCAACAATCGGAGAAAACAGGTTTAAAGGCGCACTATGTAACTTTTCTGCTTGGGAGTTTGCCATCTGTTTGCTTAGCCTATAATGTTTCATGGTATGGCGTTAAAGCTATCCATCTCCTCTTTATTAGACTGCAGGTGGCGCCTCTCAACAGATCTGATTCATAACCTGGTCTGAAGCATCACCTGCTTGTCTCCATGGAAGCAGATGCGTTTAATGCTTTACCGTGGAACATTACAGGTAAAGCAATAACATCCTCGGTTACATAGTACCTTGAAGTGAAATGTACTGCAGCTTTTCAGCTTTGAGGATTCACAACTGTAGGTTTTTCCATGGAGATGTTATTGCGTTGCCCTGAATGTCCCACAGTATGGCATTAAACTGATTTATTTAGCATTTATTCAGCTTCTAGTTTATTTTTATTGCTCAAGAACACATTGAAAAACATGCATTCTTACTGTGAGCATAGGGCGACCAGATTTTCACCCCCGTATGGTGTGGTTAGTAATAAAATTGGGAAACGAGTGCGTAATTAAGGGAAATTGTTGCACTCGGCCCATTTACAACCAACATGTGAGTTAGTATAGTCACATTTTCTTTGTGTTTTGGTGATTTTTAAAGCAGCTTTTCTGTATTTTACCTGAACAAGTGACAATTTATGCTTCTCTTTACTGTTGGCAGGGATGAAATTGGTCAAAAATGGGGACATTGGGGACATTTCTTGTATGAAAGTGGGATAAATCAGTGGTTTTGTATAAATCTGCTGGGACAGGGGACACAGGGCCTAAAACTGAGACTGTCCTGGGTAAATAGGGACGACTGGTCACCCTATGTGAGCGGGTTCACCTCTCAACAGCTCCCATCTGTGAGCTGATTTACTGGCGTCTGCTGCTTGTCTCCATGGACGTAGGTAAGTTTAATGCCTTAGTGTGGAACATAGCAATAAGCAATAAACAAAGCAATAACATCTCCACTTACAAAGTACCTTTAAGTGAAATGTAACTCTTCAGCTTGGGGATCCATCTGTTGATCCCTGTGGAGATATTATTCCCTTGGCTGAAATGTCTCACAGTGTGGCATTAAACTGATTTATTTTGCGTTTATTCAGATTCAAAAACACATAAAAATCTGTGAGCAGCGTCGCCTCAGACCGATAACGCCTCCTGCTACTCTCCGTGGAAGTAAATGAGATTAATGCCTCACAATGGAACATTACTTCCAGGTAAAGCAGTAACGTCCCCAGTTATATAGTGCACCTTTAAGTGAAAAGTAACGGTAACTTTTTAACATGTGAGATCCATTTGTTCAAGCCTCTGATTGTGTAACAGTCTGTGTAAACAAATCAAGACACTGGAATGACGTACCGAGCTCCAACATAATAGACTTTCTCTCAGAACACTGACCAACTTAAAAACATATTTACAGTCAAATAAATTAATATTGCAAAGTGTCTCATATACGCTCTCCTCCTCCTCAGATGTCGAGTTTACGAAGACTCAATCGGCTGAAGGAATCTCTGCAACAAAAAAAAAAGAAACAAATATTAATAATTAAGTAAAGAAAGAGGAGGATTGGTGCAGCTTACTGGTGGTTTTCAGATTCTTTAATGTCATGATAACAAAGACGGGGGCAAGAGACTGTTTTTTCTATTGGTAACACTGTACTTGGTGATGAAATATCCAAAAGGTGAATGCACAAATGTTCAACTTGACCATTCATGTCTATTATTGACTAGACCTATGAACTCACGACAGAAATCAGCATTTGAATTGGGTTACATCTGGGGGGCTGGTCTTATATAGTGTCTATAGACGATCTACAAACGTGTGCATTATTCATCCACTCCTGATACTTTGTGCTGGTAACCTATATATTTATCTCTATATCATATCTTTGTAGGACATTGCACATTCTCATGCAGCCTGCAGATGCATGAAGGTCGTGACAAGCGCATGACTTCAACACTCTGGACAAACACAGACAAAGTTTCTTCATTAAATCCAGGACAGTGAAGGACTCACTTTATCTTTTAAGCATTGGGAAAATGCAGAGCAGGGGGTTATGTTGAGACATACTGTCTAGGCTCTGACCCTCTTCGGTACACTTTGGTGCACATGCAATATTTGATGAGATAATGATGTTCCATGTTAAACAATAACATGCAACATTTGGTGTCTATGGCCTGATAAACTTCAGCTGAACAGACTCTTAAAGCCATACAGACCAAACAGAGGCAATCCATCACAATATCCAAATACCTGATCAAGCTGTCCGTTTGCTGCTGGATCATTACAAAAGTAAAATAAAAGCATTTAATTCCTACAACTTAAATGAAATGAAACTTAAATTTGAACTTATTAAGGATGAGTTCACACTTAGACACAAAACCAAAGCTAGTTTAAACCAGGACTAAACCCGGAACTAAACCTGGACTAGACTGGGGATAAATCAGGATTGGAGAGGACAAAACCAAGTCTACATTGAACCTAAACCACTCAAACCAGCCCAAACAAGTCCTCGTGTACATGTACCATTAAGTAGGACTAATCCTGTGCTGAAGGACTAGAGAAAATATTGAGGGAGGAGAAGGGGCGGGGTCAGGTCTAACCAAGTTTACACTAAAACTGCAAAAAGGACTAGCAACAGTAGACAATGCTGTAAAAACCTGATGTACACAGTTTAGTAGATTTCGTGTTTAGTTCCACTTTAAAACTAAAAATGTTTTTATAACACAACAGTGAAACCTCCATCTTATTTTACTTGAATTACCACGAGCCTGAGAGCCGTGGGGGGGTGTGGCGTTGCGTCTCACCTGTGTGCGTTGACCTGCAAGACAGGTTTGTAAAGCTGTGGGATCTTCCTGTTGATGAGAGGCTGCAGCGCCTCCTTCAGGCGGTGATAGTTCCTCTCCAGTTCCCTCTGGTACTCTTTCTGATCTGGACCAATCAGGCTTTTGTTCTTGCGCAGAGCATCCTCACACCTAGAGTTTAGAAAAAGAGACATGACTTATTTTAGTTAGACTTTAGTTAGATCTTCTTGACACTGATTTGCACTGAGTTTGTCCACGTACCTCTTAGTGAAGTCTTTGAAGCAGAGCCGTAGTTTGTTATGGTGTCTGTACAGTTTAGGATCACTGGGAATCTCTGACAGGAAAACTTGAGCTACTTCCAAAGGACCCTGACAAAAGATCAAAACAAATGCTAGAATTTATGAAAACAACTAATCAAGTACAACTGATCAGATACGGTTAATTACTTGATATTTAAACTTAAGAGTACGGCTGTGTGATACGGTGACAAAAATGTAATTGTGATCTCATCCCGGAAGATCATCTTTTTTGGTGAAATTGTAACATTGATTCTGTTGTGTGCCAGTAAAGATGTATTATAAAAGCTCTTAGGGTCAAAATAAGTGCTGTCTGCATCTAATAATAATTGATTTTTGTTGTCCACAAACAATGTTGGGACAAAACTTGAAAATTGACACCTCCTATCATCGCATCAGCAGCAAGCTTTGTTTTGTAACTATGCGTTATCCCTGTCAAATAAATAAATACAAACGTGCTAGTTGTTGTTAGCAGTGGCGTGACTCAACGTTGTGAGATAACTTATAAATTCCTCACAGTGAATAATTACGATGCTTAGAATGTGTTAGGAAAGTGGGGAATCACTAACTCCTTGTGTACAGCTCCGTAAATAACCTTATCCACACCTGGTTGACTGTCGTGCCCACTGATCCCTGCAGGACCATCTGAAGCATCTTGGCGTCGGCAGGGTCCTGGTGAGTGGCAAAGGCCAGTTCCTGCGTCTTCTTCTGCATGTCCTCAATGGCCACTTCGATGGGAGTGGAGATGATCTGGAAAAAAAGTATTATGCACAACTTTGACACACTGAACATAATATAAAGTCTATAGTAAATACTCGTTCTTAAAGCAGAACTATTATGCAAAATTTACTTTTCAGAGCTTCATTTACCCTGTGGGAGTTGTATTTGGACTGATTCATGCATGTCTGAGTATTCTTTAATCACTTATTTACACCACATTCCTGTTTTCATCGCCACCGGCAAAAGCCCACTGCTCTCTACTTACTTTGTTCCCCCATTTAAGTCAGTGGAGTAATTTCTTTTATGAAATCGTTTAAAATGAATACTGCGATTTAAAATGTGCATGTGGGTGTCATAGATTATAAATATATAGCAGACTCAACCACAATATGTCTTCTTTAAATGTGTTGATGTTTTAATGTGTGTGTGTTTTTCTAACAGTGCTGTGGATGAAGACAATTTTGCAGCGTTAATAATGTCAGAAGAGCGGGGAAAATGAGCCAGTTTTCCTTTGTACATTTAAATTATGCATCAAGAATTTTCTACATAGCATTCACAAATATTTAACCTGTTCCTTATAGTGTATAAAGTTTACTTCTTTTTCTTTGAGCATTTCTAATTTAATTTAGAAGTTGTCAACAGTAGTAAAGCCATGTGAACTTTAGTGTTGTGACATACTCACCTTATCGTTCAATACGTGAAAGCTGGAACAGTATTTTTCGTGTGTACATTTTCTTAGTATTACTGGAATGTTTTTGGTTATTTTTTGGCAATATGGTGAGATTTAAGCCATAAAAGGTTGAATAGATCTCATCTAGGACTCATTAAAGATACAAACTAAGTACTAAAGTGTTTCATTCTGCTATGTATTTATTGCAGCTCATGATTTTCAACAATAATATAGATTTAGAATAGGTTTTTTTAGATAATTTATTTTCAATATTATCATTTATTGTCTATCAAAATTTATCATGATGGGTCTAGACTCACCTCCTCTTTGTGGATGATGTTGATTCGAGTCTTGATGTAGGGGAAGGCGTGGGAGGTGGTCAGGATGGTTTTGCGTTTGTATTGTTCGTGCAGGTCTCCGTGAGCTCGTCCGTCCAGAGTGAAGGGGGTGCAGTACACGAAGCGTCGCAGGTTGTAGTTTTTATCGAAGTACGTGATGCGGTCCTTCATTTCGTACGTGTCAAAGTACGGCTCCACATACGTGATCTGGATGAAGGCCTATGGGCAAAAAGCATGTTTCTGTCACTAATGACTCCTGGGGTAAACACTTATGTAGGCTTTAGGGATGCTTATTGTTGAATTTATTTAAAGGTGCACAGTGTTACTTTTCTAGTGGATGGTCCGCAACCTGGAGAAGTCAAGAATGTTCCACGAGTTATTTTGTTCAAATTTAGTTAAAAAATGTTAATTATACAGATGGCACAAGATCCAGCCAAATAATGAATTAAAGTAAAAGTAATTTTTAGATCACAAAAATGTTAAGACATCCAGACAGAATATAAAATAAAGACAGATCAGGTAGACTTTGTTTTTATATCCTACATTTTAATAATTAACACTTTATCTACAGTCTATTTAATAACTATAATAAACCGTTAACATCCCGTATATGCTTCTTTCTATTCTTCTATTGTACTCACCTTATTTGGGTCCAGTTTACATTTGTCCACTGGGTTGGAGTCTTTAATGACTTCTACCTGGTCTTCTCCAAATCTCTCCCCATAGAAACCCTAAAATACAAAGAAGTGTTAATTATTGGCAGAAATTTACCATAGTTGTGTTGTAATTCCTGTTCACCTCTAGCCTGTGTGAGATTTCCGCCAGTTTGGTGATGGCTGGCTCTTTGTAAACAAACTCCTGCTCATCCAAGTCACCGAATTTTGAGCCATAAAATCCAACTCTGAAGTAAGTACCAAACATGCGCTTTCCGTCCTGCAAGAAAAGTCAAAATATTAATATCCAGAAAATTATGTTTTAACCATTGAATTAGCGTAGTAGTTTTGTTACTATAAGCTGCAAAATATCATGAATATTTACAGTGCAGTGTACATTTTGGTTACTTATATATGAGATGAAATCCAAGATCAGTAAATTGCACCATCACAACACTAAACAGATTTTTCCCCCTAAAAATCTCAACCTAACATTGACAACTTACAACAAATAACACCAGATACTGAATACAATTCAGTTGCTTCAAATAATATGATAAAAAAAACAATAATAGATAAAATATAAAAATAAATAGTTAAAAGAGGCCAAATAGAAACTTAAGACAAGTGATTTAAAACCCCAATAATTTGATGCAAAAGAGAAAGCATATTAGATTTTAAGTCTGAAGCCCATGACCCATCATTTGACAATAGCATTACGGACTGTTTTAAGTTTTAAGACGCCCTCAAAACTTACCAAAGGACACAATTAAGTAAAGTGGGAAGTTAGGATCAGCAACCAGGGTAATCAAAAAGGAGAAAACAGAACAAATTTAATCAGGATTTGGCGCCACCAAAGAATAAAAAACATAACATAACATAATACTGACATAAAACAGAAAACTGAGACTATTTTGAAAAACATAAACTAAATCAAAACCATGCAAAGAGAAGAGTAAAGAGTAAACATAGAGTCCCTTTAACACACCATGCACCCACAGTGCAGTCAAGAGGAAAACAAAGTGTCTCACAGTCCATGCAATAAAATAATAATGTTAATATGTTACAAAGAACAATGTATGGGGAAAAAATCAGGGATCGATTTACTAAGAGTCAAATAAAATAAACCAGTAGAACAAAAAAAAAAAAAAAACATAATTCTGTAAAAATACTATTAAATTACTGTTAAAATCATCCTGAATTAATGTGGTTCTGTGACCAGAGCTGCACCGGTGAGCTAAAAGAGGCTTTAGTTTCCTCTGTTTGAAGCAGTTGAAATCGAGCCCTGGCTTTGACGTGAGACGCGGTGATGAGAGCTGGACTGACAGTGACAGAGGAGTGAGGGGGGTGCAGGTGATGCATTCACTGACATCTTGGTCATTTAAGTCACACTGAGGCTGCCATGCACAGCCTGACAACAATGTTACATCGAGTTACCTCTCCTCCGCACAGCCAGAGGAGGGAGGACAGAGGGAAAGTCCCCAGCAGGGGGCAGACAGTGCACATGTCTGCAGATGTTAATGAATTTGATGTGTGTAACAAAGCAAATAGAGCAAAAGAATGCCCAAAGCTAGCAAACAAGATGAGAAATCAAATACAAAAACATTAAACAAAATGAGCAGGGCCAAGCAGACACCAGTTAACCACCTACCTCCCAGCCAGTACTCTGTGTGACAAAGAAAATACAGGAGATGTGAACACAACACGCACACCCACATGTACCACAACTGGTGTTAGGCCAGAGGAACCAGCCCCAAGAAAGCCACAGGGAGAAACACCATCATTATAATGTACAGTGCGGCTTTATCAGTGGTTCATCTGTACCAGACAGCTGTAAGTCTGCCCAAGGCTAACTACACACACCAGTATTTAAGTCACACGACTGGCTACTGATTCTGATCCCAAATATCATGTTCTGCTCCGTACTTTACTGATATAAATAAAGCATGCCAGGGGTATAATAATAATTAAGAGTAAAACAAAGAAATTATACTCAAAATAAACAGCTGAAATGTCAAAAACTACACCAAGCTTTGTCTTTGTCATTCTTATGTGAGATTTTAACCATGTATATAGTTTTATACAAGAGCCCAGCCTAAATATGCAGGATTTGTGTGTTAAACATGTGTGAATGAAACAAAACACAACTCCAGCTATATTTTTGATGAAGAACAACATTATAAAATAGATCAGAAATAGTGTAATAAGGGCCCTTTACAAGTACTTTAGATGGATCCTCTGTAGTTGTATGTTGTTACCTATTTAACAAAATGTGTGCATTATGTCACTTGTGTGTTTGTTTGCATGATTTCACAGTGATAAGCAATAAAAACAGGTGAGTCTTTACCTGATGGACAATTTTCCCAAACGCTTCCTGCAGTTTACCATGAATAGTGGCTAGCTTCTTTGCATCACGGTTAGCTTCGTGAATTGGGATGAGTACCTTATAAACTTCATTTACCGCCTCGTACATGCCTGCCTAGAATAGAAAGTAAGATCAATTTGAATTTTGATCATTAAATGTGATTAGGAGGTATGAAAAGGTTATTTACCATGGAGAAAGAAGCAGCAGCCTGCTCAAGAAGGCCGACTAAACCAATTTCTGTGAAGTATTTTCCAGAACAAATGCCCTCCTCATCTGGAGACACCACATCATCGGAGACGGCAGACTCCTCCAGCACGTTTGAAGAGATGTTCTGAAATACAAAGATATGTAAGGACTATAAATATTTCTGTCATTTAAAGGTGCAGTGTGCAACTTTTCTGGTGAGGGGTTCACCATCTACTTGTCTGAAGCTTGCTCAGAAAGTTTCATAGTAGAGCATTAAACTTCTGTCTTGTTTATTCAATTACAAGTGGTTTTATTGATAAAAGTCCTTTTAAAAAACATCCCTTCTTACTGTGCCTGGTGGTTATTCCCTGCTCGTCTCCATGGAAAAAGGCAGGTTTAATGTTATATTGTGGATCATTTAAGCAATAACCTCTCCATGGAAACAAGCAGGTGGCGTCATCTCCTCCAGAAAAGTTCAATAATTCACCTTTAAATCAACTTCCTACTCATAATTTACTTTAATCCACCAACCAAAACAACACATTTGGTGGATGCAATAATAACTTTGATGTCTTACCTGGAAAGTGACACAACCCACAGGGAGATATTTGCGATCTTCCAACATGCTGAGGTATTCAGCCACCAGGGCGGCGCTGTGGACCAAACACTGGGCGGCCTCTGCGTGGTTGTTCCTCTCTGAGTGTTTCCCAGCCATGTTCTGGAGCCATGTGAGCCGCAGGTCCGGAGACGTTTGGTAACCTTTAGCGATTCTGCAACAGTTGTCACAGGTCACACCAATGCACAGAATTGAGATTTACAATAAACACTGCAACAAATTTAAACTGTAGGGGTTGTAATCAATACCCAGACAATAATCAAAACAAAAACTGATACTGAAACAAAACACTGATTTGAATAAGTATGAATACTAACAAAAAATATATCTGACAAGGTTGAACCATTTCTGAATAATTTTGTAATAGAATTGATCTGTATTAAATATCATATTAAACCACATGAGAAAAAAGAAAAAACACTACCATACTACATTTCATTTCTGTATTGTGAAATAGACTCCATTATATAAAAAAGAGGGTATTAAAATCCCAATTTGTAATTAGTTTGCATCGCGAAAACACTAACTTGTATGGATAAGGTGCCTGCAGTCTTTACCTGTACATCAGATCAATGAGCATCTCTGGATCTTCCTGATGCTCTTTCATCTTCACGGTGTCTGACAGGATCATGTGCAAATTAAATACAAGGTCCTGAACCTGGAGACCAAAACACAGCTCATATTAACAAGAACTTCTACGATAATGATCTAAAATCAAGGCCCAAAACTTTCTGTTAGTTTATAGAGTATAGCACATGGGAATTCATACATTTCTTAGCATCTTGTAATCTTCCAAATTTAAAGTGTGTACCTGGTCTGGAAATGTGGTTTCTCTGAGCTCCAGGTCCTCCTCTGCATACGTGAGGATTGTTTTTAAGGAACGACGTAAAAACTCCTCATTGAAATTTTGAGACGTTCCCACCAGAGATGAGAGGGACATGGTCACCTGCATCTTCACCCGAGCAAAGTTCTGACAAACACACAGATATCATTGCATTACAAGGGTTTAAGATTTAAATGATATGTTTTCAATGCAGTTTAACACTTACATTTCCTATCTCAAAGTTCTGCCTCATGAGGAGGTAGAGAGAAGCGCTGGCATGAGATCTGATGGTGCTAATGCTACTGCTGCAACTTCTTAGCAAACGTAAACACAGGTCTGCACACTGCTCCGTCTCCTCTTCAAACAGCAGCTCCGGAAACTGGAGATACAAAATAAACAATTACTTAGACAAGAATAGAAAAGAAGATTAGTGTTTTTGAAAATGAAGAGCCTTGGGTAGGTAGTATTCCATTACATTTAGTGATAGTTTTTAAAGAAACTGTACTTTTCAAAATAGAACTGCAGACTTGACAGTGTACAGCCTGTTTGGTTCCTCTTTCCACTGTAAGTAAATCTATAATTGACAAAGTTTTACATTGACAATATTACATGATTTGAAAATGTTTCTAGTGTTTTTTCCAGTTTTTATAGTCTTCTCATTTGAAAATACCAAGTTTTTATGCATTATTCAACGTTTTGTCCTTCCAATTAAATCAACTTAAAATTATAAATCAGATGTTGCATATGTTTTTAAATTGTGTTGAGTCAAATGGAAAGCACTTTAGTCACCTTGAGTGTTGTAAAGTTTGATTGATAGACACACTGACAGTTAGAAATTGCATTAACTAAAGTAAACTTTTTTTTTTTTTTTTGGACTACTACTTTTACTTGAGCAAGACAGTACAAATTAAATCTACTTTACCCCCTTCAGGAAGAGACAAACCTTAGACACAAGTGCTCGTTGTGTAGCAAAGCAGTGCTGCAGGTAGAGGGCGCTCTGGTTACAGGCCATACTGTGTAGCAGCACCTTCAGGACTCCTCCCAGGATGCTCTCTTTGGATTCAGTCACGGATACAGTCTGAAACAATGAACCGTATAAGTTAGAAGTTATATCAAAATAGTTGTTTCAATTTCATATTGTCCACATACCTGTACAATGATTTCCAACGTATCCAGAATAATTAGGTTGGCCTCTGTTGCCAGGTTTCCGTCTATAAGTGCTTCATGCTCCAGCTCTGCTCTTGTCCTGAAGATAGAAACAAAACAGTCACACTCCAGATTTGCTGTGTTTTTAACATATTTCTATTAGCCACTTAATAATTTTACTCAAATCAAGTCAAACCATCTCTTCAAATATGAGTTAAGAGAGAGTGACATCTTGAATTTATATACTATATTGCGTCTTCGCTATGTTTTTCTTTTTAAGTCAATACCATTGTAGTGTTATTGTTATTAATCAGCATTTTGGTAAACTCTGGCTGTTTTAAATGCACTCTATAGATTATTGGGATTTGAAATATACAATTTAACAGATAACATTCAGTAATTTGCTGTGCTTTTAACATATTTCTGTTAGTCACTTAATAATTTAACTTATTACACACAAGTTAAGAGAGAGTGGCATCTTGAATTTATATACTACTATACTGCAGCTTCACTGTTTGGTGGTTTTGGCTGTTTTAAATTAGCTCAATAAATTAATTTGAATTAAAATCTACAATTTATCCGATATCTTTCCTCTATTAGACTTGTCTTAACAGAAAACAGAATAAATACACTCTCTACAACGTGTGTAAACCACACCAAAATGCACAAGAACCTCATTGATCTAATACATATACAAACAATCTGTAATCTAATCTGTATTATTCACTATAGTATTTGCTTTGCTTGTTCCAGCAACTTCACTCAAAAGGACACACATAAACTGCAGCTCCAAAACAAGCACATGAGTTAAAAGCATGACAGACCCACGGCAACAGCTACAAACTGTATGTACCAGAAACAAACACTGTTACTGGGACTGGAGTCAGATGAGAGGGTCAGAACCAGGGCTGGTGGGAGGTTAGGGTATTCAAATGCATGGGCCACATCTGTACAATCTTATAATATCTTACTCTATATAATAAAGCTCTACATTAACACTAAATAAATGACACTTCATTTAGTGATCTGCCTGATTTTATCTAATTTGACAGCAGAGAATTATGTTATAGCTTTTAAATAATGTATTATTTTGTATGACTGTCAAATTAATGGTTGTTTTTTCCCAACTCTATGGGATGTCTGCCACCTGCTCGTCTCCATGGAGATGTTACTGCTGTGCCTAGAATGTTCCACAGTATGACTTTAAAATGATCCATGAGGCAATTTTTCAAACGGGTCGCCTTTCTACACATCTAACCTTTAACCTGGCCTGGTAGCATTGCCTGCAAGCTTGTTTTAATGCCACACCATGGAGCATTCCAGTTAAAGCACTAAGATCTCTATGGAGGCTAATACTGATTATAAAGATTACATAGATTACAGATTTACCGTATTTTTCCGACTATAAGTCGCACTTTTTTTCATGGTTTGGGTGGTCCTGGTCTGACTTATACTCAGGTGCGACTTATATATTACATTTTTCACACTGACAACCCATTGACCAAATTTATGAACAGACAGAGCTAACGCGCTTAGGATCTTGTCAATCCTCTCTCTGTAACTCGTGCAGTGAGCCTAATCATTTGGGTCTTAAAATGTTCGTATGAACCTGCTCTACATGGTCTTGAATTTTTATTTTTATTTTTTTGCTATTTTGTCCGTCCAAAAAATCCTCTTCATAACAGAGAGCCTGGCTCCAGATTCACTCCTGTAACCGTGAGCATCGGAAGCTTCATTTGAGTGGAGCTTAACGTTTTATTACTATAACTTGCCTTTCAAGATGACATGTCGGTTCTTGGTCTCTGATTTTATAAAATAACTTTCCCTCAAAAAGTGTGACTTATATATGTTTTTTTTTCTTCTTCATTACCTATTTTTTAGCTTATACTCTGGTGCGACTTAGAGTACGAAAAATATGGTAAATAAACATTAAAAACAACCTCCCCGCTATCCTGAATATCCTAAGGACTGAACCCTTGCACACATGCATATGAATACATGATAAATGGGAGACTAAAGCATTGCCTTAAATACTGAGCACACAGCAAATGTCCATACAATACCTGACTGATCTGTGACTCCTACATAAACACAGCAACATGAGAAAACAAATGAAAGTTAACAAAAAGTGATCAATATATTTAGGTTAAGAACAGGGATGAAAACATACTCTGTTCTTATAACAAAATAACACAGGGGAATGATTCAATGTTGGTAAGTGTTTTGGGGGGAAACTTATATGGTGCAAGGAAGGATACAAATAATTAGGTTTATGGTATGTGTACTCTTAAATATACCATGAAATATAGAAATTCAGACTTTTACAGAAAACGTGCACTCATTGAATCGGAAATGCACAAACATACTTGTCCAACTTTTCGCTGTTCTGTCTCCAGTGGGTCATGTCCTTTCTCCAGCGCAGGTTTTCCTGGCTCCCAAAAGCGCTGCCAGAAGGACTCCGCTCTAAAACATGAACAAACAGTTATTGACTTTAAACGTCAGATAAAAACGTGTGTACACACTGACATGTGACAGATTTGGTCAGAATTGCAGCATCCAGCCTGTGTGGGTTAAACAAACTCAACCTCACTAGAGCATCAGTCAGTCACAGCATTTACATGCACACTTTGAATGTATGTAGAAGTGGACTGAGGGAGTGTGATGTCCCCCGTAGCGTTCAGCTTCAGTCAAATGAAGCCAATCGAGGTTAGTCTATGCATAGACTTAGACAAACTTCACTGAGCCACAAGGGAAATTACGTCACAATATATTATAATTAATACAATAAATGGTGATAATACATTCAAAATAAGTAGCAAAAATAACAAGAGACTGGTGTCAAATAAGGTATAATTATGTAAATGTATATGTACAAATAAAAATTAAATGTTGGCATTTCCTAGATACTATCTACATTCAGTTCCAATTTCGAGTAATTTGGCTTATTATTAACCTGAGAAAATCAAGCAATCAATCTTTATTTATAGAGCCCTTTACAACATGGATAAAGTACTTTCCAAAAAAAAAAAAAAAAAAAAAAATTGGGTAACCAGTTGTTGGTGAAATCAGATTATGTTTGGACTGCTTAGTCATAGTACTTGTATATAAAGGTAGTGATTGCTTTCCAAAGACCAGTATTATCTCACCTAGCTGACCACGGCTGCGGCGGACCATCTCCTGCCTGGCCCCGATGCTTCCCAGAATGGCCTCCTCCAGTTTGGCCTTCATGTCTTTGGATTTCTTGAACGTGAGGCTGTTCATTCGCTCAAAGGCCTTCTTCCCCTGCATTGTGAACACAACATGGGCCTTGTATCCATGAAGCCGAGGGTGAGAGAGTGAGCGGACAGAGAAGAAGCCAGGAAGTTATTTGCAGCACAGCACTCAGCAAGCAAAGCAAGTTAGAAGCAAAACAGTCAAATGTACACAAGTTAAAGGTGCACTGTGTAACTTTTCTGATGCTTGTCTCCATGGAGATGATATTGCTTTGTCTGGGATGTTTCACAGTATGGTATTAAACCTTTCTTTCTTCATGGAGACCAAACCAGACCAAGTTACAGGTCAGATCTGTGAAAAGGCAACCCCGCTTACAGTCAGAATGCCTTTTTTCTAGGTATTTTTGAGCTATAAAACTACCTGTTATTTAATAAATGTAAGGTAAAGCTGTAATGTCATACTGTGGAACATTCCAGGCAGAGCAATGACATCTCCATAGAAACAAGCAGGTGACGGATGCCTAACAGTTACACAGTGCACCTATAAAACAGAGACAATACTGCAAAAGTGTATATAGCCAGCATTTTACATAGCAAGAAAGCACCAAGCCACAGCCAGAAGAGTAGAGACAAAACAACTATTCAGTGAACTATAAGGTTTGAAATTTCTGTACAAAGGCAGATAGTTAGTACTTTCAATGAATATTATATACACTGGGTCGATATTTGCTCTTTTTAGCGTATTCACTATTGGCCAAAAATCTTCAGCAATGCTTGATATTTTGTTTGGCCCAACCAGAAGCCTAAATATGCATGAAAAATATACACGTAAACCATTATTTGAACATTTTAGGCCAAAGAGGGTACTGTAAAAATGTGAATGCTCTGGACTCTGCACAGTTTGTAGTAAAATAAGGTTATGGATGGTTTATTCGATAATTTGGAAAACAAATTACCTAAATATCAGCAGAGCTCATTGGCCATTGGTTCATCTGGATTCTAAACAATTGGTATCGACATTGGTTTGTAGGCCGGTCAGTGTAATTAGACCATTTGCTGTTGGGCACTTGATGTTTACACTTTAATTTATTCAGTGTAGCTCTATAGTTACATAACACATTTGGATCAGTTTAATAAAGAGTTGTTTTTTGTTTCATTCATGCATGTTTGAGTAACCCTGCATTACTGGGCTACATCTCTATATCTACGTCTGCATCTCCAAAACTCAGAATGCTCTGCTCCACCTTGTGAAATCATGAATCAGTAGTTCTCAAGTTAACAGCTAAACATCATGTTCTTGTCCTAAATGTGTATAGATGCCATACTTTTGGTTGATATTAGCAGATAGCATTGTATTCTATTGTATCAGAGCTGAAGCAGGATTAAAACAGGGAGAATAACTCATGCCTTTCCATAATGTTACCTTATATTCAAAGCAGGAGACGCAGAGGTACAGTAGGTCCAGAAGGCGGTTGAGCTGGGTCACAGACAGGTCAGTGAACCACTTCTGTAGCACCAGCTCATCTGCGTTTTTGAGCACCCACAGGAGACAGATCAGCAGACTGCGACTGGACTCGGCTGAAAAGCTCCCGTGCTGACGCGGGGTCTGAGGAAGAACCAAAGAATCATTTCATAACGGGAATCATATAGGAATCATGATGTGTCTCACTTAAAGGCGCACAATGTAACTTTTCTGATGCCACCTGGTTGTCTCCATGGAGATGTTATAGCACTGCCTGGAATGTTTGTATATCTATTTTGCATTTATTCAAGAACACGTGTTTTTATTGCTCAAAATGCCTTGAAAAACAGGCTTTCTTACTGTGAGTGGAGTTGCCTCTTAACAGATCTGACCTGCAACTTGATCTGCTATTGTCACCTGCTAGTTTCCATGGATATATACAAGTTTAACGCCATAAGGTGGAACATTCCAGGCAAAGCAATAGCATCAGGTGACTGAGCCTCTACCAGAAAAGTGCCCGTTTATGCCCACAGAATAATCCACACACCTGGGAGTTGAGCATGAAGCTGCTCGGTCGGGACATTGGCGACGCTGTGGAGGTGCCGGCTATCGCCATGGCAACAGTTTGGTTAATTATGTTCGCTTCACTTTCTGCCTCTTCACCACTGCTGCTCACCGCTGCCCCCGGGGGAGCTCCGGGACGTCCCCACTGGTTATGGGACTCTAAAATACAGAACAAAGAACACAACACATTTTATAATTGGAACATTTTAGAGCACATTTTACCAGACTCGAAGATTCAATTTTAATCACAGAATTTGTTTAAAACAGCAGAAAAAGCAGAGGTGGGAAACTGGGATCACTGTTTAATTCTATATTGTTCATTATTCAAATAAATGGAAAGAATAGATTATAAGAAACAATTCATTTCATCACATTTTTTTCTGATTTGTCTGATAAGCTCGTTTTGGTGGAAAACCACAAACTTACAACATATCACAAATTAAGGACAATTGCATAACAGATGCAAAGTTCAAGCGCAAAGGTTGAGTGGGGTTTAAGGTTAGAGGGTTAGAGGTTAGAACTAAATCTGATGGGTAATTTGACATCAGCTGGCACACTGTTTGAAGGCCATTCACTTTTCAGGTCATCTGATAACCTTTTGGAATAAAGGATGAACCTACTGAAGGTCATGGAAAGGTTATAGTTGGACTGAGTTGTTGTGTATTATTGTTCTTAGTGATCTTTGTTAACAGTGACATTTTGTGAAGTGTTTAAAGGGCCCATATTATGCTGTTATTTATATATAATGTTGTTTCCTTATAAAAACATAGACATAGATACAGTCATGTGGCTATACAGGAAATGCTCCACCGTGTTTTTAAACTTCATACACGTTCACTAAAATAATTTGGATAATTTCAGCCCTGGAATTAACAATCTCTACCGAACAAAAGATAAAGTAGTTCTTAACTTGAAACCTACTGCTTCATGACATCACAAGGTGGAACAGAGGATTTTGAGATTTGGAGCTGTAGACAAAGGTGTGAATAAAACAAAACGAAACTCCGGTGTGTGTCTGAGGAGGTAACAACATTCTAACATGGCTTAATACTCATAAGAGTCAATTTTGCATAATATACGGCCTTCAGTGTAAAACAGGGATATACTTATGATAATGACTACCGGTAATATGAAAATTGTTGCTTTGTAGATAGGACAAATTGAAATTATAAACAAAAAAGAAAATGAACAAAAATTTGCTGGTATTTAGTGATCTATCTATAGATAATTGGTGGTTAATTTCCATTCATTTTTTGAATTTCAACCTAGCACATTTTGGGTAGCTAGAGAAAAAAAAAGTCTGATTACTGTTACTGGAATACTAAAAAAAACAAAGATATTAAAATTGCTAATATAACCTAACCCCTAAGTATATATTATTTTATATATATTTTTATATATATATATTTTTTTAAGAATGTACCGGTGAAGTCGTGCAGTTGAGGCAGTGCTTCCATTACGATCCCGATCAGAGGCAGGTACAGCATGGCAACCCGACCTTTGACCTCTGGGTCAGCATACCGCGGGTCAGAGTCATGACTGGAGAGCAGGTTATGAACTACATTTACCACTTTCTTATGCAGACCAAACATCCTGAAAAATAGGACAAAGCACAAGCATTGTTAGAGAAAATATTGAAAACTATTTAGGTAACTCTTGATAATAGCTACTTAATAAACTATGAACAAAGATTTAATTCACAACGAGCAAATAGTTTATTAATAATGATACAGGCTTAGTATCAACTTTATTAATACCCTAGGAGCCTGGAATCATCATAAACATCTCTACCTTACATCATAAACATCTCTACCTTACATTTATTTAAGTACAGGTGGTTTTATAGCTCAAAAATATGTAGAAAAACAGGTATTCTGACTGTGAGGGAGGGTTGCCTCTCCACAGATCTGACCTGTAACTTGGTCTGGTTTGGTCTCCATAAAGAGAGAAAGGTTTAATACCAGACTGCGAAACATTCCAGACATGGCAATAATGGACCCTCCATGTGAAAAGTTACACAATGCAGCTTTAACCCAATAGAAAAAGTCCACTTACACTTCATTCTCTGGCTCTAGAATCACAGACAGCTCAGACAACACCAGCCCAGCCAAAAAGTGCTGCTCTCGAAATGGCACTGACAGCTCAAACATGTTGGCTATTTTTTGATCTTGGACATGAGTGGAGAAACCAGAGCTCTATGAACAAAAAACACAATTGATTTTCATGCACATATGTGTTAGTGTGTTAATAAAATGTTCTTTATGTTTTCTGACCTGCGAAGTGGCAGATGACACAGAAGGCGAGGGGGAGGCTGGGGGGGTGAGCAGGCTGCATGGGAGATTAAGTGTGACATAATGCTCATGGCTACACACGATCCTCAAGAAATCCAGCCTCAGAGACTCCAGGGTGGGGTTTTGGAGATTATAAAGCTTCGTTGACACCTACAAAATGGAAAGACATAACAGTCATATGAACTTCAATCAAGTTTACTAGAATGTTTTGCAAAGATTAGGAAAAATAATTTTAAATTCATCCTAAACCCCTTTTTAAAGATGCACAATGTAAGTTTCCAGGTGAAGGGTCAACCACCAGTTCATTTCCTCACGCATGCGGGACCCAATGCAAAACAGTGCTGCGTGGGACACATTTTGAAAGGTCATTGCGGGCGTGGGCAGGAGCGGGACTGCACAATGCGGGAGCGGGCGGGTGGGATGACAAACTGCAGTCCCACAAAATATACAAATGATTAATGTAAGCCTGTCAGATATAATTTGTGCTGGATATTTTATTTGGCATTAATAAAAACATTTTAAGCAGCCTAAATTTGTGGATGTGGTCTAATCTCGCACACATTTTAGACAATTCCTTTCCGCTTCTACATGTTTGTTGGAGCTTCGAAGACACGGCAGAAGAACAGAGGACTTCGAGTGAATCTCACAGTGCTTCAAAAATAAGTTCTTCTTTAAAGAGAGGCACATTTACTGTCAAAAAATCCAAAAACCTGAAAAAGAAATTCAAGAAATCAAGACCTTTCGTGAGAAAGAATGGAAACATTCCCATCTTGCTGGATTTGCGAGCAGAGGACAAAAAAATCACAGATGCGGACGGGAGCAGGAATGAAAATTACAATTCTCTGTGGGCACGGGTGGGAACGGGAGTGCACAATGTAGGTGCGGGGAGGAGCAGGACTGAAAATTCTGTCCCGTGCAGACCTTTATCTTGAATGTTCCACAATGTGACATTAAACTTATTTATCTTCATCTATCTTCATAAAGACAAGCAGGTGATACCATCAGAATGGTTATTCAAAATGATAATACAATTAAATTAAGATATAATTAATTATCTAATTGTAATTAAATAATGGTACATTGTGTCTTGCTCCCCTTTATAACATCATTTGCTACACCAATTGCAACACAATTGCTACACCTTGTTACATGTACCTGTTTCCAATAGGCTCTTATTAAAGTGAAGACAAAGCCCCGGTCCATCACTGAGAGCAAATCATTCATGAAGAAGGCCAGGCTGGTGTTTAGTCTCTCCACAAGCTCCAAGTCCTGGTTTAACACACAAAGACAAGACAAAGATAAAAGACTGTTGTAGGTAACATAATGTATAAGTTAAAAATATAAACATATTGATATGAAAACCATACCTTCTGAAAGCGAGATACAATATCACCGGCGATGGTGCTAACGAGGGCGGTGATGTCGTCCATGAAGCGCTCGGGGAAGCGGTGTTTCCGTGGCGACTCCAACCGCTCCGTGAAGTACAGGTGGTGGATAATACTCTTCACCTGTGACAGAAGTTGATCGTTATTGACAGTTAAAATTAGGAATACAAGAAATATAGTAAGTATTTAAGTGTAATCCACCATCAGTTCAAAGAAAAACCAGGCCTGTTGGAGAGCGCCCTCACGGACACTGCCGCTGCTCACGACCCACTGCAGAGCCAGCTCTTCGTGAAACAGCTAAAACAAAACAAAACAGAACAAAACAAAACACACAAGGCACAAGAGGAAAAGGTTAACAAAATGTATTAAAACTAGATCTTGAAGCTAACATTTTCATTCAAATTTACTACTTTACTACCATTTACTATTGAGAATAACTGTAACTATTTTAAGTAAGTTCTGTACTAAGTCTATTTTACAAACAAGGGAATGCAACTAATAGTGCATTTTTACATTATAACACTAATACTACCATTAAATTTATTTTTATTTAATTACAAGTGAAGTTCCCAACACTGAAAATAAACATTGAAAAAAGCATTGTTGATGTATTAAGCCACGTTAGCTACACTTAAAATGCTGCCATGCAAATGACAATTGTTAGTTCAAAAGCTGGAATGCAATATTTGTTTCAACACAGCTTGCATTATTCCTTATTCTAAATATTAGACTCTGGCTAATACAGTGCATCTGGTGCAATACCACTTATATTCTGTTATATATACATATACCAGTCAAAAGTTTGACCCACTCATTCAATGTTTATATATATAAATATATATATAAAAAATATATATATATATATATTTGAATATATATATATATATATATATATATATAAATATATATATAAAAAATATATATATATATATATTTGAATATATATATATATATATATATATTTGAATATAAAAAAGAAAAAACAATATTTAGTAAACACTTTTTTTCTCTGCTACATAATTCTATATATCTTACTTCATATATTTGATGCCTTCTGTATGGATTTAATTGTCAAAAGTAGTAAACATATAGAAAGAAAAACACTAAATGAGATGGTGAAATGGTGTGTCCAAACTTGACTGGTAGTGTATTCAATTTGGGAATTCTGTAACGCTGTGTTGTAGTTGAAACAATGTCCTAGCCTAAGTTTACGCTAACTTCATTCTCAGTTTATTAGTGTAGCACACAGACAAATGCACTATACAAGCCTCTCACAGTTAGCTGACATCAATTCAGCTCAGATTATGTTAGCCAGACCCCAGCGAACATTAAAAATTCTGAGAAAGAGGCAGATCATTGGACCATTCAGCATTCACCACAAACACGACATCAACCAATCCAATGCACACATCAAGACAAGACAAAGGAGAGGAGGAGAGACGAGAAGAGAAGAGCGGGGCAGGTCTGTCTCCTCCCCCGGTGCAAGAGGCTCTACCTTTTTTGTGGGCAATCGTCCTGTTAAACTTTGCAAGAAACTGGAGCTCTCAGTGTGCGAAGACATGCGATTACCACAGCGCTCCATGGCCTAAGGGTGGGATGAATGAACGTGAACACAGGTTAGTGGAGGAGCAACGGGAGTGTGGAGAAGCACCGTTTTCCTCCTCAGGAAAATGTGTCTGCCACAGCACACGCGCGCGCACACACACACACACATGGACACACACACACAATGCATACATGGAAAATACATCGTGGATATTCTCACATTCATTCATTCACACACACAAACACACACACACACACACACACACACACACACACACACATACATGAAGACAGACAAGGCAGGTACACAATAGACAAGTCAATGCAAAAACTATATACTAAACATTTAAGAAGATATGATTAATTACACATTATTATACTATTCAGGTGCACTATGTAACTTTTTTGGTTAAGCACCTGCCATCTGCTTGTCTCCATGGAGATGTTATGAATGACTTTCCCAACGATGTTTCAGAGGATGGCATTAAAATTACCCATCTCCATGGAGACAAGCAGGTAAAGCTGCCAGACCATGTGACAGATCTGTGGAGAGGCAAGCTGGCTCACAGTAGAATGCATGTTTTTCAAGGTATTTCTGAGCAGTAGAAACACATAAAGGAAATAAATGCAAGACAAATAAATTAAAGCCATAAAATGAAACATTCAAGAAATGGCGATTACATCTCCGTGGACACAAACAGGCTGCAGACCCCCCGTTCCCACCACCACCAGAAAAGTTACAAAGTGCACTTTAAGATTCACATGTTTTATGTTGAATTTCAGGGCAGCTAGAATCTATATTTTGAACAACCATGTTAAATATCTGTTTAATAACAACACGAGGACAACTCAAAATGACAAAAGACAAAAACAAATAAATAAATAAGAATTAAAAGGTGATTTGGACGGGGACAGGACAGGTGAACAGGGTCACTTTCACACATACGCAGATACACCATGCATCAGTGAAGGATGCTATGCTATGGTTAGTGTTGGGTCATGCATAACTACATTAAATGAGAAGGTTAAAGCAAAGAAATTAAAAACTGAAAATACAGAAGATGCTAAAGGAACAAACTGACTGTAAACTAAAAATGTATGAGGTAAGATCTAACATATTTTTCCCTTTACAAAAAACATCATGACAGACCATATTAGATTGTCTTGTGTTTTTATAGGTTATGTAGTTGAGTCAGAGATAGAAATATAATTGAGTAAAAATAATGTTAGATCTTGTGAAAGCTACATGCTAAAATAGTAGCTCTACTGGCACTGTTCAAGAGAATATTGTCATTTTAAAGTTTTGGACATTTTTCTTTGAGCTATGGAGGTTGTGCTTTGTTTCATATTTAATTTGAAGAATAAAGGTGCATTGTGCATTTGTTCTGTAATAATCATAAAAGTAAATTTAAAGGTGGACCGTGCAACTGTTCTGATGGAGGGTCCATCACTTGCTTGTCTCCATGGAGATGTTATTGCTTTGCCTGGAATGTTCCATGGTATGACATTAAACACATCTATTTAGCATTTATTGATTACAGATGTTTATTTTGCTCAACAATACACCAATTCTTTGCTGAATAGGGTTGCAGCTCCACAGATCTGATCTGTAATTTAGCCTATAGTTGTCTCCCTTGTGACAAATAGATTTAATCTCTACTGTGGAACATTCTAGACAAAGCAATAACATCTCCATGAAGAGAAGCAGGTGACGGACACTCCACCAGAAAAGTTGCATGGAGCACCTTTAAATTTACTTTTATGATTAACTTCGCACAAAGAAACCAAAACTTCAAGTGTCCCAATTTCTTTTGAACGCGATGTGACGGTGAGTGGATCTAGCCGAGGTTGAGTGAAGGAGGAGGGGGCACTGGTAAGACCACCTGCATGGTTTCTGGAGCAGACCCAGGGCTGGATCCCCACGGGTCACTGTTACAGCCCATGGAGTGAACCCAGGAGTTGGAGCGGTCTAAACCCTAAACAGGGGCGCAAAGGTCAAGAGACACAAGGCCAGGCAGGAAAAAAAGGGATGAGCGAGCAGCACGGGGGGAGGAGTAGGGAGGCAAGAGGCAATAGTTACAGGTTAAACAGGTTCACAGGTCACCACTGCTGGAAAACACCAAGGGCCAGAAATCATAATGGAAAGTAATGGAAAGTTAAAGGAACTGTATGAAAGACTATGATTTAAAGTCCATAAACATGACCTAACTGCGTCCAGATATGAGGTAGACATGAAGAGATGGTTTCAGCGGGAGTCGTATGGACACTGTTTTTGCAATCAAGACATTTCAGCTCCCATCCAGAAGCCATTTTAAAATTGATGGTTTGAGACACTGGGGTTTATATTACTGTGTTGGATAAGTTCTGCCCCTCAAGAAGAGTTTTAGAGTGACTTATCCAACACAAATCAATCAGATACAGCTGATATTCACCAATAACAAATTTCAACTCTCAATTATTTAAAAAAAAACATTGGACACGGTGGCAAATTTTTGTTATAATTTGAGGTTTTGGTTCCTAAGATGATTATTAAACCAGCAAGCAGAATTAGCCTCACAAGAATTTCTCATTTGGGTTACCAGTTTCAATGCTGAAATCCAGATCTAAAATCCCTCTCTGTGATCTGAATCCTCACTGCCTAAACTCCGGCGCTTGCAGCCAATCATTAATCAGGGCCTCTGCAGCTGCTCTACAGTATACGCTGTCTATATACAGTACTGAGAATGAGAAAAACTTGTATGTGTCTATCTGCAAGTCAAGGCACTGTCAGCCAGGGTTCAGTTGAGATTGTAATACCTTTTTAAAAACTATAGAGTGCAGGAGACATACAGTTCCTTTAAGAAAAACTAATCTCTGTCCCTTTAGATGTGAAGGAACTGCCTCTCCCTTCCTATGATACAAAAGGAAAGGATTAAATATTAGCAAAAGGAACAATGATCAAACATGTGGCTGCATTCAAGGTAACAGGGTTAAAATAGACACAAACAAGTTAAGAAAATCGCAAATTATCCACACACCAAACCACAAAAGAACAAAAAGGTCCCAGTTAGGGCAGAACAGGCTAAGTGACTTATATACGACTATTAAACAATGCTGTCTTGTATCTTGTGAACAGCATCAGTGGTAAACACGGCCACAGTGAATCACGCCTTTCAGCTACTGTCCACACTGTGAATGTGTGGCAGGTTGCTGCTACAGCGGTTAGACAGATAAGATGTCCAGGCCATTGTTTACACATGAGCAATAGGCTTTACATGTTGATCAAATATATCTCAGGGTCACTGGGCACATGCAAGGCCTCTGTCACAATGTAGGTTATGATACTACATCAAGTACGTTCACCTTTATGATTTGGTCTGAAATACATCACTAACATAGACTGTATAAAGACGTGGACTAAGGGAGTGTGACGTTATCCATAGAGTTCAGCTCCAGTCAAATGAAGCTAACGAGACTAGCAGTTATTTGGAGCTGAGCTCTAAAACAGGAATAGGAGTTTATTTACGGACAAAATAATGAAATAAAAACACCAGGATCATGTAGAGCGAGTTAATACGAACATTTTAAGACCAAAATTGTGAGGCTCACTGCAGCTATTACAGAAAAAGGGGCAATCATTTTTTAATGTAAGTCAAACAGAGTCGGTGGAGCCAGAAGCGCTCCCATGTTAACTTCCTATTTGAAACATGGCAGGATGCCATGGCAAACATGGCATTCATTAATCAATAAGGCTGCTGGATCAGACGAGGTCGGACAATATTTAACTGACACTCACGTGCAAAGTGGCTGTAGGTGAAATGTATTTGGAGTAGAAACTATAAAAAAAGCATTGAAAAACAGCATTAAAAGTCTCATAATTTTACCTTGCTGCCGATGATGGAGCGAACCTCGTCGTCGGGGGAGGTGGGCGTCCCGGAGATGTCAGGGTTACTGTTGCTAAGGCTACGGGAGCGGTTCAGGTTGAGACTGGCGGGTCGGACAGCTGATCGAGCCATGGTGGCATAATGCATCGAACCTCCCAGTCCACCAGGGCCTAAGACAACACAAGAATGTACAATAAAGCATGTAAAGTGGGAATACTTTTGTTTTTTGACTTTACAGCAATAATAGCATGGTAATAGTTTGGATATATCATGGTAACTAATATAATGTTACTAGTGAATACTAAAATCTCAAATTCAATTTTGAGTCCATATTGAATACCAAAAACACTCTTTATTTAAACAACAGAATGTGATTTTGAATATTAAATCATAGTGTTTTCTTAGACCTGTGTAAGTCGTCCAGGTATGTTCCTTAGTGGTCGATAGACATAACTAGTGTTTGTGGTTTTATACATGTTCTGATGCGGCTCAAGATCATTCTAAAGCAATTTAGGAAATGTTCATTTCTGTCCTGTAAATGTTACTTTTTATAGTATTTTTTGTATTGATATTCTGGTTCAAATGAGTATCTACTTTCAATACAAGTTTTAGTATCGATTCATATCCGATTTTAGATCATTTTGAAAAACTAAACAGGAATAACAAAGGATAAATGCATTTTACACCTTTTTTCTTGAAAATCCGACTCCACATAGTAACCATAATATTTTGAGCGAGTGACTCAGACTTCTTCCTGACCTTTTTGTACACTGTTTGGTTATAATAGCAAGTCTACCTGATCTGTTTTCAATCAAAACACTAACCATGTTTATAGTGTACATACTGGGGTAGGATTTTCTTTTAGTAACCATGCTATCACTGTGCTTCAAACAGTTTCAAACAGAACGCTTTAAAAACACCAGGATAAAAAGTTACAACAAAAATGATTAAAAGGATTACAAGGAGCATTAAACATTTGCATATGTACCTGTTAAAGCTGAGTCGGAGTCTGTAGAGCAGGCAGAAAATATGCAGAATGTAGATGGAGGAAAAACATAAAATAAAAATAGGGGGGAAATAAAGTTAAAATGATGCATGCATAGTCAAACAGACGCCCTCAGCTCAGGGTTAGACAGAGTTAACGAAAACATTTAGCAAAAGAAATGACCGAAAATAATATATGGATATGTTGTAACACAGTTTAATGTTTGTGTTGAGTACCCGGTGAAGGGGAGTTGGGGTCAGTGCTGGGCAGACGGAAGACATAGTGGATATAGGAGGATAGCAGACTGTTGCGTCCATGCATGTCTTGGCTGGTGTCCAGATATTTATGGAGTCGGTTTACTATAGACGCCATGACCTCGAATGACGCTTGTCCCAGGTTCACTATGCCAGGCAAAGAGAAAGACAGATAGTTTTAAAGGGGACATCATTTAATTTCAAACACCCACAAAAAGCATAATATCTAGATAGATTATATTGTAAAAAATGGCACTAAATGACAAAATAAGACTGCTATGTACTGCCTGCAGCTAATAAAACTGTATTTTTTATTTCTCTTCAATGTGGAAGTACAAAAAGAAGCACTCTGATTGGCTGTGTCTGGGTGGCCCACTCTAGTTAAATTTTCCTGAAAGCAGTTTTAAGTTATGCACAAGCATGAAAATGAATGCATGTGAATATTAACAGTGTCATATTTTTTGTTTGAGAGCTACGGACAAGTCAAGCTGCTTTTAGGCCTGTCAGATAGCAAATATATTGTTATTGTGACAGGCCTATAGTGCTATATATTATTGTATATGATCCTATATTAAGAAAAATAAAGATAACAACTCCCTAAAAACTTCCATCTTTCATATACTGAATGATATATTGAATGATAAGTCACCATACGTGCCTAACTGCTTAAAAAATACTTCTTCCTGTGTGAAAATCAATTATCCCAGCTTTCTTATGAACTCAATGTTATTATTTTACTTATTTAGTTATGATGTACCTATTTGTCCAGCAATAACCGGCGGCCGCACCACGAGCAGCACCAGTTTATCCAGCAGCAGGTGAAGGAATCTCACGACAGGCTCCAGCTGAGTAGAGTTCAGGGCTGCGATGCTGGTTTTGAGCTCTGCCTCCAGACTGTTCTCCATAATACGCATGTCTCCAATCCGCACTGGGAACATGTGCTCGTCCAAAGCGTGCACCAGGGCAAAGAACTTATCCAGGTACTGATCCTGAAATACAGAGGAAAAAAACAGGAAACAGGGAGATGAGATTAGGAGAAAAGAGTAGCAAAGATGAGAAGAAGGTCTGTAGTGATTACCGTACTTGGAATTGCTACTAGTCAGCTATTGGTGGGTTTCAGTTCACAGTATTATTTAATAAAGATGGGGGCAGCTAAAGTGAATATGAAATGCAGATTTCAGTTGTAATGAAGCAAGTTGTAGGGATTAGTAATTAGGCCCGTCACAATTACTATCAACTTATTGTTCAGTGTGTGAAAGCTGGATATTTTGGAGTTCAATATTTATCGTATGCATATTTTTGTTGCAAAAATGGGGAGGTTTCTGCTATGTTATGTAATATGGTAAGACTGGAGCTGTAGAGGAATGAAAAAGTGACATCCAGACTAATTATTGTTTTTGCTATTTATTAGTAGCTCATGCTTTTAATTATGTTGTATTTTTAATGGTTTACTGGAATTAGTCAGCGACATAAAGTAGTTTTAGTATTATCATTCATCGTTATATTCCTCTGTAGCCGCATATCATGCTTCAAAATTTGTTATTGTGACAGGCTTACTAGTCGTTATGAATCTAAATGATTAGGGTCCACATTTGTGAATTAAATTTTGTATATTTTATGGCGAAGTACAATGTAATCCAATAGGAAAACTGCCTAGTGCGCCCATATGTGGTAATATTTTCATAATCATCTTTATCTGGACTACAGACTGAACTACAGACTCGCCAAAAGGCCTTTCTAAACAAAGATAGCGGCATTGTTGAAGCAACATATAAATCTCAATGTACCAAAGAAATAATCATGTGACAAGTCAGCTAACCTGAAAAATAACTGACTTGTGGACTATAGTAAAAGTAAAAGCTCAAGGTACTTTCCAGAGTCATACAGTAAACACAAGAGTAGAATTACAATGTTGGAACAAGAAATACCCAGAAGTACTAAAGTAATTGTTATCTGCAGCCTTACTGAGAAGAACAAAGTTTTATGACACAGAGAAAAACTGTAAAATAAAACACAGTAACCTTGGCTGTATCTGGGTATAACTCTTAAACGGCAAGTTTGCTCACCAAGTGGAAGCTACAAACCAAAAGATCTACAACAGCACGGCAAAATCCAGATTACACTGAGCCAGGACCAGTGATTTATGAACACATTAGACTCAACCACAGTCAAGTGCACCACACCACAAACGCCTCAGAGATAGAGTAGCCTGAGGAAATGACTGCCGAGGCCTTATCATATGTACAGAAGTTAAGGCAGGATTTTTACAACCCTTGCATGATGTTAATTGCAATGAAACAAATAATTCACTTGGTGTACTATGTAACTTCTATGATACAAGGGCCGTTACCAGGTTTTTGTTTTTTTTTGCCTGTCACAGAAAACCTTGCTGCTCTATGAAGAAGCAAGCCTACTCACAGTAAGAATGCAGAATTTCAATTTTTTTTTCAACATAGGCAATTGAAAAATGGGTATATTTATTGCCTTACTGTGGAACATTTCAGGGAAAATACATAGTGCCCAATTGAAAAGAACAAAACATAATCCAATCTTATTTTTACAGTTGAATAATAAGAATTTTTCCTGTCATGTATGATTACCTGTGTGTGAATGGTGGAGACAGCTGTAACTTCCACATTAAATACACCTCGATGGTTATCCACCCACTTCATTCCTGGAAGTGGGACCTGAAATACAAAAGCACTTTAAAACGCTGTAAATAAACTTTACGTCATTCAACTGAAGCAGCAAACTCACATCTGGGGAGAGCACGGAGTAGGACTGAGGAGGTTTTTCTAGAGACACAGGAAGGCAAAAGTGTCCCGTCCGCAAACGCCCATTCTGCAACATGGGGATCCACTGGAGACACAAGAAATCAGATTGAATATATAAAGATAACTATCCAGATATACATTTATTACTAATCAGTGAGACTAACTAGCCCCACATCAAGTCAGAACAGTTTGATAGAGTGTTTTAAGTCTTGCTTTAAATGTGTATTGTGTAGCTTTTCTGGTGGAGGATCCGTCAAATGTTTTTCTCCATGGACACATCACTGCTTTGTCTGAAATGTTTCACAATATGGTAATAAAACTTTCTATCTTCATGGAGACCAAACCAGACCAAGTTACAGGTCTTATCTGTGGAGAGGCAACCCTGCTCACAGTCAGAATTTTCTAGGTATTTTTGAGCTGTAAACTGAATAAAAGTAAGGTTGAGAGCTGTTTAATGTCATACTGTGGAACATTCTGGACAGCACAATGACATAGAAACAAGCATGTGATGGACCCCCAACCAAAAAGATACACAGTGCACCTTTAAGACCCACTTTTATTCTCTGGCTTTTAACAGTTGTGTGGGCTGCTGTGCCTTTTATTTACTGATATTTTGCCTTAGTTTTATTGCCTTAATGGGGACTAGTGGAGTTAAATAGAGCTTAATTTTATTTAATTTGTTTAATGGTGTAATGGTATTTATATAGTGCTTCTCCACCTTCAAGGCAGTCAAAGCTCCTTATATCAAGGAACCAGTTACCCATTCACACACACATTCAAACACCACTGTACGCAGACACTGGGTGCTAGATTGGCTAAGTATCTTGCCCAAGGGTATAACAACAGCATTCTTCTGTGAGAGCACGAATCACACCACATTACATCTTACATCTGTATTGTGCAGCACTTTAGAACCTGTTTTGTTTATGAAATATGCTACACAAATATAAGTGGAATAGATATATTAATTAAAGCTTTACCGTGTAACCAACAGGCGTCTCCAGTGGTGTGTTTTGCTTCTGCTGACAGCTGACATGATAAAAGGTGAAGAGGATGTGGTGGTGATCCGACAAAGATGCAGGCAGCTTAATTTTGACCTCGTCTGAAAAGTCTGGGGATCTGAAAAATACATTTAAATATGTAAAATCACTAAATATAAACCAGTAATCTCAAAACATCTCAATGCTAATGGTATGACACAATGTTTTATGCATTTGTTTGGCAGTAAGATTTCACCTTGGAATGTATTAAACCTCAGTGGTAGAGCGTGAATGAATGAAGTTAAAGTAGTAAAGTGCTGCGCTTACATACATTTTAGCTATCTTAAAGTCAGTACTTTTTACTTTTACTTTACTACATCTGAGAGCAGGTATATATACTTTATACTGTACTACATTTTTTAAATGGACTGAAAAGTAATTTTTTTTTATTATAGCTTGAGACCTGCTGAAAAGGCCAAGGGTTTTATTTTTCACTCATTCATAGTTAGAGCAAATAAAAATATACAAATAAAAACAGCTAAAAAATATAGATTAAATTATTTCTGTTGAAGAAAATTCAGCACAGATCAGTATCAAAATCAAAATCTGTGCAAAATACGTATTACAAAACACTTAATACTTTTTACTCTTTAAATACATTTTTAAATGCATACTTTACTTAAGTAGCGTATAGTTTTGGTCTGGTATCTGTACTTTTACTTGTGTAACAGAACTCAGTGTTTCTGTTTTACTTATTGTTGTTTGTTTTGTATTGTTGGTGAACTTGCTCTCTGTAATGCACTGTGTGATTTTATCTGTGAAAAGCGCTACATAAATAAAGTTTACTTACTTTCTTACTTACTTCCACCACAATTAAATCTAAACATAAGGGAAACTGAGTCCACAAGTATGCAACAACAGCATTGCTTTACGTCCCACAAGACCATTAAGAACCAAAGTTGGAAGACTCAAATAAGACAAGCAACAAACCCACAAGATCACTATCCAATTTTAGAAACATTCGGCTTGAAGGTCAGCCATAAGCGCTTACAGGAACATACTGTCTCTATAATGAAGTTGGACCAGTTTAAAACTAGAGATACACCAATTCAGCTTTGTATGGCTTTAAATATACACAATATCAACCAATACAAGGGCAGAGATGGACAATATTTATTTATTTCCTTTAGGTATATTGTGCAACTTTTCTGGTGGAGGGTCTGCTACGTACTTGTCTCCATGGAGATGTTATTGCTTTGCCTGGAATGTGCCATTACGAGTGTTTCTACTGCTTAAAATACAATAATTCCTTCTGTGAATAGGGAAAACTCTCCACCGATCTAAATTGTAATGTAGAGTAGTGCTGTAACCTTCTTGTCTCTCTTGTGATAGATTAATAGGCTTAATCTATACTGTGGAATATTCTAGACAAAGTATTAACATCTCCAACATGTGGTAGACCCTCCACTAGAAATGTTACACAGTGCATCTTTAAACACAAATGGCATATGGTTAAATATTATCCAATTGTGTTTTGTATCTGTTATTTATCATATAAAGTAACTACAGAACAACGCTGAAAAATATTACAAGATGTTTTGGGCCAACATTGTCCAGTAAATCATCTTATTATACACATTTATAGACCAAAACAGGATATATTACAATTTTCAATATTGGTGCCGATATCCGATACCAGTGTACCAGGCAATGCTGTTGTTGCATACTTGTGGATGCTGTTTTCCTTATGTTTGACGTAACAGTGGTGGAAGAAGTACTCAATTATGTTACTTAAATAAAAGTACAGTACCAGACCAAAACTATACTCAAATAAAAGTATCACATGAAAGAATCTACTTAAGTAAAAGTATAAAAGTACCTGTTCAAAATGTACTTAAATTAATAAAAAGTAAAAGTATCTCTTGCAGATTTTGAGATTTAATAAAGCTTCAAATGTACTGATTTTAATATAGATTTGATTTTTATACAGATTTGTGCATCCCTATTTGAAACTAAACTTTGAGTAAACAAGCAAAACTAAGTCTAGATGTAAGTTTGATGAAAAATTTGACAGAAGACAAATCAATGCAGGTCTACTTTCTATGATACATTATTCACAGGTTAATTAATTTTAGCCTTGAAAGAATGACCCTTAGTGACAGATGACAAACCACAGGATATCATAAAACATTTATGGTGGTGATAAAATATTTGACACCCTTCAACCACTACAGGTTAACGAAAGTTGTGGCAAGGACAGAAGATCGAATACAAGAATTGGACCAGAAGTGAATATAAAATTGTACAGTACTTCATTCACTGTAAGGACCTACCTGTTATGATACACCACAGAAGTATAGGCTTCTTTGTAGAAATCTGCACAGCTGGACTTTCCAAATATGACCTAAATAAATAAAATAAAAACAAGGTCACTGAGGTAAAAAAAAAAAGTGATAAAAACAGACTATACTCAAAGCCAATTCTGATACCTAACTCAAGTAAAAGCTTTTAAAGGTTGACTTACAGGCATGGCATTATTTGGGTCTTCTCCGTTCATGAATTGCACTTTAACAGTGATGTTGCGGGCAGAGCCTTGGCGGTTGGCAAAGTTAAGACTTTGAGGGTTGACATACAGTAGATTCCTGAAAAACACAAAGACACAACATCTGCTGAGTATAATGCTATTAACACAAATATCAATAGGAAGAATCAATAAGTGTTGTTATGTCATAAGCCTCTTTCATTATCCACCATTGTGTTTGACCCAGTTACTGAGTATTATAGTTACATCAGATTCAAAGAACAGATAAGACCAAGGACAGACCTCTTTACTAACTCTAGTAATGACTGTTTTACAAACACATGGGCAGCTGTGGGCTGTAAAGGACCACTTCACCTAGAACAGTGGAGTCCAAACTATAAAGTATATTTACTGAGCCTCAGTGGGGCTGTAGTCCTTTAGTCATTTAGTCAATTAATGGGTCCACGGTGTCTTAGTCAACCAAAATGTGTAGATTATAAGGATTTATATGGGACAACAGCAAGGAGAAGTGTGAAGTAAATTAGCCTAAGATTTGGTGTTTTTATAGTTATATATAAAAGGCAGATTAAAGGTGCATTGTGTAACTGCTCAAATGCTCAAATGCTTTTCTCAGTGGAAATCTTATTGCTTTGTCCATTGATAAAATGCACCCATCTGAACGATCCACTGTGCTGGCCGCCAGTCTTTGACCCTCCGCTTCAAATATGTTTCATGATGTGGCCCTGGCTGAAAAAAGTTTGGACACCTCACATAGACCATTAAAAAAGTGTATTTTGGAGGAATACAAGAGGCTCATCAGAGTGGGGTGGAGCAGTTAACAAAAAATACACAAACAGCTGAAGAGTCACAGTGACGAGGACAAATAAACAAGAGACAGTCCCACAGGACCACAGCTGGAACCACAAGTGAACAGGAAGCGTGGGAATGTCCACCATGACAACCTTTACTGTAATTCTTTATTCCATTTATTTTACCATTTACTGTAACTTTTTTTTTTTTACTTTTTATTTGTGCTTTTCAAGGTTTAACAAATATACATAAAAGAACACTATGTGGGATTCTACAAAAAAAAATAAAAAAACAAGTGGTTATACACCGCAGTGTACTTTGTAAATAGACCATTTTGACCATCATAAAATTTACCTGTTTTCACTCCCAAATAATAGGTTATTTTTTCCATCACATACATTTCCCCCATTATATCTATCCATTGTTTCAATTTCAAAGAGTCACTCTTCTACAAATTCCTCATTACAACTTTCTTGTTCGCCATCAGACCCATGAGGATGATTGGCACTCCAATCGCCACACAGTCTCCAGCGCTGTTGAGGAGTTTTCAATTTCTTACTTCACAACATTATTAACATAAAATTATAATGATCAAAACTGATATGATATTTCCTGATCAGGTTTACTATGCAAACTGGCACTACTAGTTAGTTCTGTTATGTAATACCAAAAGCTTAAGAAAGATTTGAGTGGATAAATCAAAGAAGTAATTTCATGACTTAAGAAATTTAATCTCTTGTTTAAACTTTAAAAACCAAAAACATTTTAGCGTTTAGTTGGGTTTCGGCTCAGGAATTCTGTTCTATAAGCCCCTGCACTCTGGATCCACATATACTGCATATCACTGCCAGTTTTATGCTGAGCAAGCAAATTCCAGCCACATTCACTCAGTGTGTGGCCATTTATTTCATAAGACCACAACTCCCTCTGCACTTATAACAAAGGAAAACACTTATTCATGGCCAAGAACTGAAGGGACCCATCCGTAAAACCACAACTCCTCATTGTTCATAATTAGGAGGTGTTGATGTGAGCTACAGCATATTTATCATTATAACATAAATAACCTGGACATACTTTTCCTGCCTCCCAAATTTAAAGGTCCTATATTACACAAAATTGACTCTTGTGAGCTTTAAGCCATGTTATAAAAGTAAAGTTGTGTTTTAGTTCATTCACACATGTTTGAGTGACCCTTTAGTATTAGTGTGCAGGGCTCTACACTAACTTTTCTTTTCAGGAGCACATGTGCCCCTAAGTCAAAAATTTTAGGAGCACAGAAAAACAAATGGGGGCACAAATAGGTTTTAGTTTTGAACGTTTATTACAGTGCAGAACTTGCGCACACCAACTTATTTGAATGAATTTTATACAAAAAACACAAAAGAATTATGACTGTACTTTTCCTGCACAATCACTGTGTTTTTAATCAGTCTCCAATCTCCATTTTATCTGATTATTATTCATTTAGACTTAAAATAAGCCAAACAGACTGTACTGCACTGAAACACTCTGCGCCCCTTTTTGGACCTAAGCTAACATACAGGAACATTCACACAGACAGTGGCTCCCTCTTTTCTGCATCACTCGAGGAAAAACTAAAACTAAAACACAACACTACCCACAGTTTGAGAACCTCTTCTTTAAGAGAACTTCCACTGGCACTTTACACAAAACTGCTTCGATGTGAATAAAGTGGGTAGAATTTTTAAACCTGTATTTTCAAATTCCTGGAGTTGTGACAAACAGATTAATTTGGCATTTGCTTTGGCAAACTTCAGCCCACGTATCGCCTGCTCTGTGCCGTAGCTCTGCTCTGTGCGGACACTGACATAAAATTAGTTTTTTTCACAGGGCAGATGTTTAACCTGCCCTGTGACGCACGCTGAGGGTGCGCGCTGTGGACAAGCCGCGCGCTGGCGGTGCAGTGTCCACGGGCTCCAGCACACAGGTCCCGCACACTGGTACAAGTTTATTGGCGACAGCAGCGGCCGTAATGATATATGATGCACTCAGTATTCAGACATCGAGTCCGTGACGTGACCGAGTCCAAATGCGCTCGAGTCCTAGACAAGACCGAGACAAAGCTCTCGCTTTAGAGAGGGAAGTCCAGCGGCACAGGGGAATCTACTGAGTGGTGGGACACGTGTGGGTCCTGCTGCGGTGCCGCTCCTCGTTTAAGGGGGCGTGGGTGTGTTTTAAAGCGGAGTTTGTTCGTATGAGTGATATCGCTGCACACCCGGAGCTCGTATGCTGGGGCCGTGCGCGGTCGGAGGTGTCGTGCCCGGGCACGGTTCGGTTGCGCTCGCGCTGGGCGTGTCGAGCTTTAGGGGCGATCCAGGCTTGGGCACGATTCTGAAGTCCTAGTGTGAGTGCGCCCCAAATGTTTGATACATGTAGAACGTTTAACTCGTCACGTTGCGTCTGTGCGCAGCTCCTTATTGTGCTGCAGAAGCACTCGCACAGGTGCGACTGTTTTATTTTCCTCGTTCGCACGACGAAATATTTGCTCGCAAATGCAAATGAAATGGGTGCACTGTAGAGCCCTGTTAGTGTGTCTACATCTCCAGAGCTCAAAATGCTCTTTTCCACCTAGGTAACCTTGTTCAAGTTTTACCTTTAGTTCAGTAGAGATTGGTAATTACACATCTGAAATTATCCAAATGGTTCAAGTGAAGGTGTATGTAGTTTAAAAACACAGTGGAGCCCTTCCTGTATAAGTGTTTTCTGTTTGAGAGAACTTTTTGGGGTTTTGTGTTTTATAATCATAACTTGGCAGAATATAGCCCCTTTAACAGGTCAACCTAAAAATAGCAGGGCTGTTTGAGTGAGCACAGTGAATGTTGCATGTAGTGACCACACACGAATAGTTTTATTGCCAGGATTTTTACCAGTGTCTGTAGTTGTTAAAGTTTTTATATTTCTGTTTCTAATTACAGAACAATACAGTGGATAGGTGAAAGCAACCAACCAGTGAACTGTCTGCAGAGGAACCAACTAATTGACCCCTTGTGAAGCCTCATAAAGTCTTTTTACAACTGGGTGTACAGACACGGTAGTGTAAAAAACTGCAAGCTAATCAGTTAGTCATATCTTTCCCATTTCGTGTCAACCGCTGTCAAAAATACTGCACCAGGCTTGACAAACTTTTTAAAATATGACACAACCGAGCAGTGAAATCAAGATGATGAGCACACAGTGTCCAAAATGAGGCATCATTGCTGGCGCGGGTACAACTGACAGCCCCGTGCCCCTCGCCCTCCCTGCCCCCCCTCTGCTCCCCCCTGCCCTGGGCTGAATCAGCACCACGCTAAATCAAACTTAGAAGCATTAATTACAAACTGCATTATCAATCAGAGTAAAGTGTGCAGGCTGTAGGTTATGAGACTGATCAATCAAAAAAAAACTGGGATGGCTATTGTTGGCTTTCTGCTGATCAGCCTAAAGCCCCATGCCACAGATGGAGGAGCATAGGGTGTGGTGGTCCGAGAGGGGACGAGGGGGGCAGGATTGGGGTTAAATGAATGGCAGAGTGGAGGGAGCAAGGGGAGGGAGGTACAGATGTCATTTGCTCACTACTGTGATTTGTTTGTTCAGGAGAAGAGAGGGAGGGAGGGAGGGCAAGAGAGAGAGAGGGAGGGGGGATAGCAAGGGGAGGTTGGTTTCTGAGCTAAAACACATTGGGGTTTAATGATCAGCTAATCCCCCCCACTCCCCCCTCCTCTCTGCCTCTATCAGTGGGGCAGTATATAATGCAAGGCAGGCTGTTGCGCTCACATTTAGGAAGTTTTGTCATCAGAGCAAAGCAAGAGGCAAATTTGTACAGACGAAGAAAGCGCTATGAAGGTCCTACTGCTATTTGTGAGTACTGTAGTTGTTGTCTACTGCGGAGGTAGCAAAGATAACCCAACATTGCCTTCCATGGCCCTCACCACACCCCCGAGCCCAACGGAGGCAAAGTCACGGTTTGCAATGCTGGACGACGTGAGGTTGCTTGCGAATGGCTTGCTTCAGCTTGGTCAGAGTCTTCGGGAGTTTGTGCACAAAACCAAAGCCCAGATCAACGATATTTTCCAAAAGTTAAACATTTTCGATCGCTCGTTTTACCAGCTTTCAGTGGTCACGTCAGAGATTAAGGAGGAAGAGGAGGAACTGAAAAGGACTACGAATTATCTGAAAGCCAACAATGAGGAGATCAGGAACCTGTCACTGGAAATTAACTCAAAGATCAACAGCATCGTGCAAGAGAGGATGCAACTGCAGAACAAAGTGGGGAGCCTGGAGGAGAAACTTAAGGGGCTGTCTCAGATTCTGCTCCCTCCTGAACAAGTTGGCGAAATATCCACACTCAAGGTAAGATTTTCGGTTAATTTTTCTGTGTACAAAGTTTTAGAGCTTATGTAAACTGTAGAATCAAACGGCAGATTAGCATATGAAGTTAGCTAATCGTCTATTTTGTTTTTTATGTTGGCATTCTCAGGAGGTGATCGAAGCCCAAGAGAAAACCATCACAAATCTACTCAATGCGGTTAAAGAACAGCATGAACAGCTTGACAACCAAAAACTTCAGATAAAAAACCTGGAGGAAAAGGTAGATTTTTTGTGCATTTTAATATCGTAATACTTTATTGTGAAATGCTAACTTCAATATTGGTTGCAGCTTAACAATGACAACTTCCAAGATACTATGGAAAAGTCAATGGATTCTGACCCTTCATCTGCAGACATGTTTGAATATCTAACAGTGAACACAACAGGTAAGCATACATTTAAAGGTGCATTGTGTAACTTTTCTGGTGGAGGGTCCATCAAATGCTTTTCTCCATGGCTATGTTATTGCTTTGGAATGTTTCACTGTCCTATCATTATGGAGACCAAATTAGACAGGTCAGATCTGTGAAGAGATAATCCCACTCAGTTATTTTTTTAGCTAGAAAACCAACAAACATTTTAAAAAACGTAAGGTAGAGAGCTGTTTAAAGTCATACTGTGAAACATCTCAGGCAGAGCAATGACATATCCTTAAAAACAAGTGGATGACAGACCCTCAACCAAAAAGTTACATGCACCTTTAATAAAACATTTAGAAGCAACTTTATGCTAATTATGTTTTTTTTTTCTTTTGCACAGATTATCCTACTGACTGCAGTGTACTATACAAGAAAGGGGAGGTGAACAGTGGAGTCTACGTGATAAAACCCAACGACTCTGAGCCATTCAATGTTTACTGTGAAATGACATCAGGTGAGTGGCTTTTCACAAGTGGTGCAATGTTTGTAAATCCTCTTGATTGTAATGTGAAAGTTACATGGTGTAACTTTTCTGGTGGAGGGTCCTTTACCTCCTCCAGAATCAACCAGAATCAACAACCAGAATCCAAAAAAAGTAAAAAATGCACGAGGAAGAGTATAGTTAAAAGGCCTTTATTAGGATGGCCAAAGCCAACATACTTCGACCATGACTAGTCTTCGTCAGGGCTTAGTTAAAAACTTGGGGCATGGGCGTCCATGGAAATATTGCTTTGTCCAAAATGCTCCACAGCGTTGCATTAAACATATCTATCAATGACACCGTCAAGCCAAGATACACGTCATATCTGTGGAGAGGCTTGATGTTTTTTAAGCAAATAATAAAAAATAAAAACACCTGTGACTGAATAAATGCAAGATTGATAAGTTTAATGCCATAATGTGGAACATTTCAGGCAAAGAGATCAAATCCAAAACTTGTGGGAAAAAATCAGATGGCAGACCCTCCACAGAAAAGTTACACAATGCAGCTTTAAAAGAAAACAATCTCAACACAACAAAAGGTTATCCGCCTGATAGAAACAGGAAGGAGGAGTTATGCAATGTGACGCCGTAGTTAAGATAAAGACGACTTCAGATAAGGCAAGTGTAAACATAAGTCCAACTCAACAATGCAATGTCTTTTTTCTATGCGCAGATGGGGGAGTGACTGTCATTCAGAGGAGAGTTGATGGTTCGGTGGATTTCGACCAAACATGGGAGAAATATGAAAAGGGCTTTGGAAATTTTGAAAGTATGTATAGCTGAAAATTCCTCTATAATTCATGGACCAAATGCGTAAATAGTAAATAATATGAAATGCTGTCAGCTAGCTTGTCAGAGAGAAAGAAAACAGAAATATGTGAAAGTAAAGCGAACTTTAAGTACCTGCTAAAGGGGGTGATATTGACAATATAGTATGTAGTTTTTTAAGGTTATCCCAATTATAATTTTCTTTCTACTGTAATAGCAATCCATCAGAAATGTGTCAAACCATGCCTTTAAATGCGGCTAAGGTTGATTTAAGGTTCAGGGATCGCCCAAAACATGAATGGACTAGAAAGATTTAAGACTTAAACGCTCTTTTTGCAGCTTTTTATTATACATTATTGCCCCTATAGTCTGTAGTAAAATGTACTCCCCCAAAACACCCATTATCGATAATAGATTATTATTTATTAATTGATTGATTTATTTCAACACTGTCCATAGGAGGATTATTAGTGCAGTTCAAAACAGTACCATAAATGATATTGATATTTTAAATTATTTTATATATTTCTAATCTCTAGTACCTACAAATGCTAACTGTCTTATATGTTACACAGGGGACTATTGGCTGGGGCTGCAGAAGCTCTACAGTGTGTCTCAGCAGGGAGCTCACATCCTGCGTGTGGACCTGGAAGACTGGAGGGATGTCAAACACTGGGCAGAGTACAGGTTTTCACTGGACGGACCCTCATCCCACTACACCGTTCATATGAGCCATATCTCTGGAGACCTGGCGGACAGTTTGGCGAATGTTACCGGTGTTCGATTCTCAACTAAAGACATGGCCACTGATAACCACAGAAACTGTCCCCGGCATTCAACAGGTAAAGAGAATCATGTGAAACTATTGTGAGAGTGAATTAGGGCTGAGCAAAAGGGCAAAAAATGTTCTAGTTGCTGAATCACTATAAACTACAATTCATGATTAGTATTTTTACTTAAAAACAAATAAATGTAGATTTCGATATTCATTTCATAACCATTCACAAGACGAGTCATTGCCATTTAACACATTTTTGCTAATATTGATAAATTAGTTTTGCATTTGATTTGTTTTTCTTTTTTAAAAACAAATTGGCTTTCAATTGTTATTTATTATATTATATTATATTATATGAATATACACAAAAAAGACATTCTGTTAGTGCCATTTAATGCAAGTGAATTGTCAAATTTAAACCTCCAAACTGAACTCTGCTCCAAACCCCATGGTTTTAATGTCAAAGAATTACCTTAGACCTTATTATGAAATCACTAGATGTAAAAATATTTGATTTGATTGATTGCGCAGCCCTACAATAAACTGTATAAGCTATGTATAACTAATGTGCCTTGCCCTTAGGTGGTTGGTGGTTTGATTCCTGTGGAGAAACCAACCTCAATGGAAGGTACCTCTGGCTGCGTTCAAAGGGGCGATCTGTGAGAAGAAAAGGCCTTCACTGGAAGCCAAGCATGGGCCAATCGCTTTCATTAAAAACAACAAAGATTAGCATACGACCAGCTCGTACCAGCTCCACCAGCCTGTACTGACATGCCCTCTGAGACAGTCACGGTAGCATACTTCAATACACAGCCAGTTCAATGGAAAAAGCAGCTTTACAAAGTTGTAGCTAAGGAAACCATTCAATTTAACAGTAACACCAGATCCTGCATGGACACTTCTGCTGGTGCTGATCAACAAAAGTGCCATGAAAAAGTTTAAAGGCTCTGTATCTGATTTTACTTGTGTGTGTTTACGTATTTAAGCAAATTATGTCTTGCCCCAGTACACATATATTGTCTAACCAGCTATTGAGGTCAAAATAAGTCAGTTGTGTACTGTCTGCATCTATTTAGAAACAGTTTTAGAGTCAGATAATCAGGAAGTGCGCATTAGCATGGTCGTTACTCTGCACTGGCCTTTGAGAGTTGTGAAAAGCCCTTATAAACTCACTGCAGTCAGTAATCAGGATGTTCTGAATGCATAACTTTGGACCACTGCAAAGTGTTGAACTGTTGAAATGAACTAGCTTTTACACATTTTAAGAGAGTACAAATCAAGTACAGTGCCTTTAACTATGGCAATGACATAACCATGGTACCAGGGTCAATAACCTACTGGGATCAATTCAGCAGGAACAGTAAAGTTGTCCTTATGCAATGCCGACACTCACGAACTGAAAATCAGCAAACCATGTCTAATAATCTCGCCTCCTGCTGTAGTGTAGCGCTCAAGAAAATACAAAAATAGTGTATCATGATTGCATCTGTGAGCTTCTTTGCTATTAGGGATTTAATAGACTTGATGAAATGGCATTTGCATGTTTCAAAGAGCTAAAGGTGTACTAAGCCACAGGTTAGACTTTAAATAATTCTATGCCTTAATCTTGTTTTGTAAATGCTTTCTTTTTTCATTAGTTTGAGTAAAAAGTTGTAGTTGTTTTAGTTTTTTTGAGGAGAAGGTGGCCCTATTTGTCTCCTATTCTACATCATCTCCCATAACACAATTTTCTACAGTTTACCTTTACAAGCGCACTGTTATTTTTTGTTTAACTGTTTATTTAAACCATGTTTCACAGTAGTATAAGCCAGATGCTTGAATTACTAGAAATCTGTCATTACAGTGTATTTTGAGTCATATTGACTTTTGTTTTAGTATTATTTCATTTCTGTACTGTAAATGTTTCATACTAACATATTTAGCCGGGGCTAAACCATGCTGTATTTATGATGTCAACATAAAAATAAAAGATTTCTGTTATCCAGTATTTTTAAAGTGTTTGATTAAGCACTTCTAACAGGGTGCAGAGGGCAGTATGTAACTGTTCTCATGCAAGGTCTGCCACCTGATTTGTCTGTTATTACCACAGACTGTATAAAAGAAGTGGACTAAGTGAGCGTGATGTCACTCATAGCTTTTAGCGCCGCTCAAATGAGGCTCGCGATGCTAACGGCTACAGGGGCAAATCTGGAGCCAGGCTCTGTTATGAACAGTTTTTTTTATTTTTTGACAAAATAGCGAAAAAAAAAAATTCAGGATCATGTAGAGCGGGTTCATACAAACATTTTAAGACCAAAATGACAAGGCTCAGTGCAGCAGGTACAGAGAGAGGAGCGATCAGATCCCAATGTAAGTCAATGGGAAAAAGGGAGAGAAGGAGCTGGAAGAGCCTCTTGGTACACTTCTATTTGGCATGCAGTGGCTAACGGGTTAGCTTAGTCCACTCATATATACAGTCTACACTTATTACTTTGCCAAGAATGTTGCACAGTGTGGCATTAACCCATCTTGCATTTATTCAAGACAGTGTTTTATTGCAAAATGAAAACATTTCAGAAACAGGCATTCACAGCGAGTGCAGTTGTCTCTTCACAGATCTGACCTGTACTTTGACCTTATGGCGTCACATACCTTCCTCTTATAGAAAAATATCTGTTTAATGCCATACTACGAAACACTCCAGGCAAAACAATAACATCTCCATGGATAAAAACATAAGGCAGAAATGTTACATAGAGCAGCATTACAATCTTGCTACTGAAATACTGAGATTCTTCGTTCAATGACATTTTGAAACCTTGCATTGCAGCAGGTCTTTGCAATCTATTGATCTGGCCTTATCTCCAGCTGAAAGGTACCGATTATTTGCGGACAAATGAGGTTGAAAAAGGAGGCGGGATGCCTCAGAGTGACCTTGACAAAAATAGTAGTAGGTCAGATGTAATTTTCACCCAGTGCACTAGACGTGGTGATCATTAACACACTGTGGAGTCATCAAAGTACAAACACTAAGATAACATTAAAGCCTTGAATTTAGGTCATCATCGTACACATGGCCATTTCAAAACAAGATCCTCAAAAATAAATTTTATCAAGAGATATCAAGAAGTACTAAGTTATGTGATTATTTGATGAAGTTGATGATTATGGAAACGCAATCACCGCTGTTTGGGTCATAATTTAAAGGTGTACTCTGTAACTTTTCTTATGGAAGTTCTGCTACCTGTTTGTCTCCATGAAGATGTTATTGCTTTGCCTGGAATGTTCCACAGTATAGCATTAAACTTATGCATCTCCATGGAGACAAAGCCAGGTTAGTGCATGTTTCTGTAGTTATTTAACTTTAATTTATTGTATTTTTAAATTATACTGTAATCTTTTGAGAGCAATAATTGTAATCACAGTTTAGACCGTATTAATTGCACAGCCTATTTTAAAACTACAGGCAGTTTGAGTTTGTAGTACCTGTATGTGGTATTTGGCACATAGACATCCCTCGCAGGAAACTCAAGGATTTCGCGTGTGGGCCGGACTCTGCTGTCGGGATAAGGCTTGACCTGCAGGAGGTCAGGGGTCAAGCAGTAGTGGGGGTTCTCTGGAGCTGGAGAAATGTCCAACTTCAACTGGGCTGAAGGGAGCCATGACAGCACAAGACAGATGGTGAGTACAAGCCCAAAATTACATGAAAAATAGCAGGAATAAACACATAGTACAGCTTAGCATTACAAGTTTACCTGTGATGGGTCGAAGCCTCCTCAGCACTGAAGAAGGCCTCCTCATATCAGCAAGGAACTTATACAGATCCTCATCACTAAGTCTGTCCCCTTCCTACATGGACAGGGGAATAAACCCTTAGAAACAACGCTATAAAATCAACATTGGACTGTGCAAATATAAAAACAAGTGGATTCTTCATGATAGTTTAAAAATGGTCTAAAAGCAGGCAGAAGAAAAAAAATATAAATTCACCAGATACTTTATGCTCCTAATATTTTCATTAACATACAAGTAACTATATTCAATTTATAATTGTACATTTAAACTCAGGTTGTAATAAATGAAATGATTATGAACTTCCACCATAGTATCAGTAAATAGCATCTGTGGGAAACACTGCAAGAGGGAATGCTTAATACAGAAGTGAGACCTGTTTGAAAAAGTTGGTGATGGTGAGAGTGGCCGGTCTGAATCCTGTGAGGCTGCAGGCCTCATCTCCACTCGTGGTCCTCTCCAGTGAACGCCTTCCCATGATGCTCGAGTTCCTCCGCTCAGACCAAGAGCCTTTCCGCTCTGAAATGAGACAATAATGGATTCCAATAAAATCAAAACCTCAGTGAACACAACTCACATTGTGTTTACAAGCTAAAAAGCTCTAGCAACCAACTTTGATCAAAGAATCTAAGAAAACCGCTGCATTTAAAACACAGTTGCAAATATATATACATTTAATCTGTTTGAATGTTGTTTACTGGTTTTATTTGTACCAGCTATCAGAAAATATGTTTCAGAAGTCGGCTTGCACTGCTCCAACCATAATGCCAATAATAATTGTGTTTTTGTTATATCACTAAAGCAAGCTTTTTTTGATAAAGTCAGAATATTTTTACCCAAAGTTAAATCTGAGGTCAAAGTTTAGGTACACAGAAAGGTCAAACTCAAAGTAACATTGTGAGGATCAAAATGGCGGCAATTGCTTAAATATGCTGTACTATTTGTTGATGGACAGTTGTTTTTTAAAGTGTTGCAACACACTGGCAAACCCATGCGTTTCATGCATGACAACAAGGGCTAAAGGATCCATATAGTTAAAGGTGTAGTCTGTAACTTTTGCAGTAGAGGGTACACCATTTATTTGTCTGTGTGGAGACGTTATGGTTTTGACTTGAAGGTTTCACAGTATGATATTAAACAAATCTACAGATCTGTGGACAGGTTACCGCATAAGAATTTTAAGAATGCATGCTTTTAAGTGATTTTTTAGCAATAATAAAACAAGGTATGGAAAAAACAAAATAGAGTTCAGTGCACCATTTTTAAACAAAGCAAAGTAATAACAGCACCAGAGACAAGCAGCTGGTGGACTCCACTAGAAAGTTACATAGTGCCCCTTTAAACTGTGTGATAAAAATTGTACAACAAATAAAACCAACGCACAGATTTAAAGTCTATCCCACCTGAAAGACTCATCTCCATCTCTGTGTCCCTCTCCAAGCTGCCTGCACTGTTGACGATGTTCATCAGGTGGATCGCAGTCCAAGCGAAGGGCATCCGATAGCGACCCAGGCGCTGACAGAACTGCTCTGACTGGCTCCGAAGCTTCTCCAATTTTTCTTTATTCTGCACCAAAACACCAAATTGAAATAATGTCTAAAACTGCCAACATAAATGTAAATGTAATTGTCTAGTTGTATTGTAGTGTACCTTTGCAGCATCTGACTCTTTGAAAACCATGTAGGGTTCAGCACATTCTCCAATATCACCTTGTTGTAGAACTTTCTCCAGCTGTTTAAAGTATATATTTATCAATAAAATAAATTGTTTGAATATTAATTACAGACAAATTGTATGATAGTATTGGAAGACAGTCACACCTTGATGACCAGGAAGACATCTTGAGACGGATAGGTAATTGAAAATACAGCAGATCGGGCCAGTGTTGAGATGGCTGCAGTTTGAATATGGGGACGCAGCATGGCTTTTGTTTGCTCAGAGTTTAAGTCAAAGAAAAAGTTCTCTGATATCTGTTAAAAAAAAAAGTAACAAAAATTAAATAAGAAATGCATATATTTTTTTCACAACAGTTACTACACTCTAGTGTGGTCAGTGTATACAAGGTGCCCAAGCAGTTTTAAGGTTAAAGTTTCTATGTGACAATGTGAAATTTGAGTGCGTTCATAAGATTCGCTTTGGCTTCTGAACAGTTTTAGTGGTTTGGAAAAGGGACCCAACAACTCAGAGCTGAGGAGGCACTGAGCAAAGGATAACAGCTTACCTTTTTCTTTTCCTTGACATCATATAAGGCCAAACTAGCAAATATCGGCTCAATTTCGATTTCAAACCTTCAACAGGAAATGAAAAACAAAGGGTCAGCAGAAAGCAGCAGTTAAATAAAACAGCTAAGGGGCTTTTGTCTGTCCGCTACTTACTTCAAGGACAAGCACTTGACGAGTAGCCTCTGTCCAAAGTGCTCTTTAGGTACTTCAGGAACACAATGACGCTCAATGGGCTCCTCCTGAAGAAATATACACCACCGGATCATTGTACAAAAAAGTGTTGACATAATATAAAAAATTCAATCTCAATTTTGATACTTAAGAAAAGACTTGATATCAATTTCAATACTTCAATGATAAAAATACACAATGAAAGTAATTACTATACCATACACCACGTGTGTCAAACATGCGGCCCGGGGGCCAGATCCGGCCCTCCAAGACCCTTAATCTGGCCCTCGGCTGATTTTTCTATTAAAATACTTACAATTTTCAGATTTTTCTGTTAATTTTCTGCACCGTTTAGCATAGCAGCGTCTCCGGCGTTTCTGTACGTTGCAACTCCCACCAGAGCAGCACAAATGAAGACTTTCCTCTTTCCAAACGCTCTTAAAGGACGATCGTTTTGACTGTCGACTGTGACCCTCATCAGCAAAATGTCAAAAAATGAGAAAAGCAGATGCTGAGTTCAGGATTTCCCAAGAAAAATAGTCTAATTCTTATTTGTTGACAGAGGTGAATGGGAAATCTGTGCTCAGTGTGTTTGGAACAAGTGGCGTTGCTCGAAGAATATAATCTTAAACACCACTACGAGACAAGGAGAAAAATACAATAACTTGAAGAAAGAACTGAGTTTTCTGATCCGGCCCTTTTGGGATCAAAGTAAGTTGCATACGGCCCCCGGACCAAAATGAGTTTGACACCCCTGCCATATACTAATTCTTATATAGCTTATATAACATTCTAAAACTTTGGTCTCATAAAATGTCCAATTTTGTGCTTTTTAGGTGATTTCTTTTCAATATTGACACTTTTTTTTGTACACAATTTTTACTCCATTGTTCTACTTTTATTTATTGCTTAATTAACGTATCTAATTTCAATACTATGTTTAAATAGATACATAAATAGACAGCACAATCAACAGCATCCTTCACACACAGTATTCATTTATATTATTAATTCGTAAAGTATAAGTAGCACAAACAGCCAATCTTCTGAATCTTATATGGGAGTTGTGCAAAGAAAGAAAACACGTGCTATCACAAGAACAACTGTACCTCATCCAGAGCGGGGTGCAGTGCAAACAGCTCACGATGGCGGCTGGTTTTTCGCTGGTCTTCATTGTGGCGGTCGATTTCCTCGTTGGGGGCTCGGTCCAGGAGGTGAGGGAGCAGGGGGTCCGGAAGTGAATTCTTTAAGTCAAAGATGCTGCAAGCCCAACTGCCCCTGGGAGTATCGTCTATGGACATGGAGCGTCGCTTCAAGTCGTCCTAAAGGGAAACCAAATCAAAGAAAATGGAGGAATGAAAAAATGCAGTATATTTAACGTTTTCTACAGACCATCATCTTTAACACACGTGAAAGCCCAGGAAGCTTTGGAAAACTGACATAGCAATCGTGCAAATGTAAGTAATTTGTCTGGTGAAGGGAGATTCATTGCTCTGCTTATAATGCTCCACAGTATAGCATTAAACATATCTATCTTACATGTCTTCGTCATGCCATGTTACAGGTAAAATAGTACGCTCAACGTATTTTGAGATCAATAAAAATACCTAAAAGTAAATAAATGCAAGTTCAATGCCATATTTTGGAAGATTTCAGGTAAAGAAATAACATCTCCATGGGCACAAGCAAAAAATTACCCAATACACCTTTAAATATTACCTATATAACGTTATGATCTCAAATCCCAGCAATACAAACTCATACCTGATCGTCTTGGTAGCTGCTGGTCTCTGGCATTTCATCTGCTTCAAAGATTTGCTTGGGGAGGCCCTTCTGACGCTCCTTTTGTTTGTCAAGTGCATTAGGATTGAAACCCGTACCGAGCTTGTGATACCTAGAGGGCAATTCACAACAACAGCACAATTATTTGAAAACCCCTGATAACTATCTTTAGACATACATTACGGTACATTAGCAATTACTCACTTTCTGTTAACAATCGCCCAGTCTTCTGTGTACGATCGAACACAATCTCTGACATGAGCATCTGTGTCTCTGGAAGCAAATATAAAGCAAATATATTTAGTGTTGAGTTAAGTTCTTTGGGGTATTTGTACGTAAAAAGGCAGATTAAACTCATGATTCACAAGTTTTATCTGTCTTTATATAAATACACTGGACATACATTTCAAGCACTTTTTCTACATAAATAAATAGCTGTTTTAGCATGAATTTAAAACAAAAAAGTGCTGAGTTAAAGGTGCATTACATAGCTTTTCTGGTGGAGGGTCCGTCACCTGCTTGTCTCCATGGAGATGTTACTACTTTGCCTGAAATGTTCCATGGTATGACATTAAACACATCTATCTAGCATTTATTCATTACGGGTGTTTTTATTGCTTAAAAATACAATAATTCTGTCTGTGATTAGGGTTGACTTTCCACAGATTTGACCTGTAATTTCGCCTATACTTGTCCCCCTCGAGATAGATACGATTAATCTCTACTGTGGAACATCCTATCTAGACAAAGCAATAACATCTCAATGGAGACAAGCAGGTGACGGACCCTCCACCAGAAAAGTTGCACAATGCACCTTTAAGTTTCATTTTCAAACATACTACATCACAACAGCACTTAAAATGATACTGAACAACAATGTAGTAAAATATTAACCATGTATTTCACTGACTCCCACTAAAATTTAAATTGTAGCAGACAAAATTGCAGACTGACAAAATAAAAATATATGACAGCCAAAAATCATTGCATTATTTACTTATTTAATTTTCATTGAATTACTTATTTCAATGCATATTAAAGGTGCATTAAAGGGCATTATGTAACTTTTCTGGTGGAGGATCTGTCAAATGCTTTTCTCCATATCTATCTTCATGGAGACCAACCCAAAACAAGTTGCAGGTCAGATCTGCGGAGAGGCGACCCTGCTCCCAGTCAGAAAGCCAGAAAGCAATGACATCCATAGAAATAAGCAGGTGACGGACCCTCCATCTGAAAAGCTACACAATGCACCTTTAACTGGCCTTTGTAATTATACATGCAAATTAAGGCACAAGCAGTAAAACAAACGGGGAGCGCAGGGCGAGGCGGAGCCAGAACGCGGGCCGTAACAAGTGTTAATAGATTATGTGAAAGATCCTCTGTGTTATCTCTGTGTTAGATCTGTTATCCCGAGGCGTATATTTTAAAGTCAATAGCTCAGACATGTGCCGGCCTGTACCTAATTGCGGTGAGATTCAAGTAACGCACAAAAAGTGTTAAACTGTAAAATGAACCACAGATATGCAGACATATGACTTAATGCCTTAGGGTTAGGGCTGGATTACAAAGGAAGTTTACATTTGTATACATTTTTACAACCATTTTATTAATTTACGTATAGACAATACACTTGAGGTTCTAATTTTCATATCATCAAAACAACCATCACAATATTATAATAATTGGCGTCATTAACTTTCCCTGGGGGTGTGAAGCTAACTGAAAGCACCACTTTGATAAAAGCTCTGTTAATTATTTGACATATTAATATTTGATTTGAGATATACTGATACTTTGCAGCGGATGACATCAACATTCCCTGGGGACATGAAGGTAACTGTGTACACTACTCTGTCTGAAGCTCTGTTGCTCAAATCAGACTTTAATTTTATCTTTATTTTAACACAATCTGACCAGAAAGAACTAACTTAAGGCCGCCATACACTACAGGATTTTTCGGTCTTAAACAGTTTTTGAACATGCAACCAAAAGCGCACACCACAGAGATAAGGAGAACCTTATGAGACTTAAAATCTCCGATCACAAACACTGTAGTGGGATATGTCTGCAGACCACAGGATATAAAGTTGTGAGCGATCGTGTCAGCTGTTTCCTGTCAACAGTAAAACTAGTCGCTTTAAGACTCTGGTGCAGTACATTAGATCCATGATTTTTAAAGCATAAAAGATCAGCGATAAAGTACACAGGAAGTAGTTACTATCGCGAATCTGCAGCTTCACCTGGGTCTGTGCGCTGTGTGAATGTAAACAGACACAAACTATTTTGCCTTTTTACTTTCCAAGAACGCCTCAAACTGGATTAACAGCGCAGTTTTGTGGACTGGATGTCAGTATTTGTGGAGATAATGTGGATGAGATGCTGCACTTTAAATTTACCACTTTAGAGGCGAGTAATAAAGTCCTTATTTTCTGATGCTCTGTTTTATTGGCTGTTACTGTAGCATTGCTGTTTGATGTTTACTATCTGAGAGTGACACCACACACGAGGAGCGCAGCAGCTTCAAAAGTATTAGCCGACAGTTTTTCAGTTAGTTCTTTCTATTGAAAATCAAACACCCAAACGCTCATATTAATCACAAGCTCCTGAAATTATGCTGTTCAAATCCAGTTTTCAGACTCTTAAAACTTTTTTGTCTGTGTTTGCTTATGTGTATCTCTAATGGTGGAATATTTAGCGCACCCCCAGCATGATGTCAGTGCAAAGTACCAATTATAATCTTACTAAAGGCTCTCCAAATTGCAGCCTTACCCTTCCTCTGGGACGGCCTGTACCACTGTGCGACATTCCCTCGGTGTGTAGATGACTTCGATATCATCAGGGGGAAACTCTATCAGATCTCTGAGAGGTCCCGACTCCACAATGGGAGGGTGCGTGATTAGATACTCCTCAAAATCCACCGGGTCCACCGCTTCCGTGAGGGGCACCTGGTGGTTGGACAAAAGAAAATTATAAACAAACAATACTAGTATAGTGAATGCAATTAATTAAAATCTAACTGTGGCCGATTTAAATAAATAGGGACAATGCAGGGTACTAAAACTACACGGCGTAAATTAGCACTACCTTTTTAACAAATACAGCATCTCCCAGCTAAGCATGAGTGATGTATTGTAATGACAAGGCCTGGTTTGGTCAGTCCCTCTAACTATTGAATATGCATTGACTGCCTTTTTTTTTCTTTTTTTTTTTACATGTTTTTTTTTTAATGTGTTTATTTTATTTTAATGTCTCTTTTTCTTTTTTTATATATGAGTTGTGTGAATGTGAGCAACAAAGTGCACTACATTTATTTATCTATTTGTTTATGAGTTAAATGCTAAATATTCATGGGTTTCATCTTGCTGTTATATGGTGTATTTTTGAGGATGTTGACCAATCAAAAATATATATATATATATTTAGTGCAGAATTCTAAATTGTGAACAGTGGTAAGTAACTTTTTATTATTCTGAAAGATATGTAGCTTCTTCATAAACTAAGTGTAATATAGGTGTCATTGATTTCCTCTATTTCCCAGTAAACACAAAATGGAACATGGACCATATATTGACAGTAAGTGTTTGTTATTTGGTATGAACTCACCGTGTTACTTGCTGCTGCACCTGCATTTGGGTGTTTGAAGAGCTGTGGGGAACCTCCATACTGTCCAGATATCTGCTTCCTGACCTCTGCTGCCACAGTCCTGAAACAGAGAGACAAGAGGCAAGCTTGAAACCAACCAAAATGATTATTATTGTATATTTATATGCCTGAGACAACTGAAATGAGCAGCTCAACTACATGATTATTACCATAGTGTTATTAGTGCTATTAGTATTAATTGGTAGTAATAGGTACAAATTCAATGTCAAATTCAGTGTTAAATAACTGGGATTGATTTTTATAAATTCAACTGTACAAATGTATGCCAAACAAAAAAACATTGCAGTGTAATTGTAAGTGGGCACTGTTATTTAGCTGTTCCATCGGGTATGATAAACTCTGACTAACAGGGTAGTAAACAAATACAGTGTGTGATGGATAAACTGTCCCTTGTGTTTATGTTTATATTGAGACATCATGTGGGATGAGTCTTTGACAGGTAGCACAAAGCCCTTTGTTAAGGGCATTACTTTGATCTGTCTGAGAGGCGGAGAGGAGATTAAATAGTCGCTGTTTAATTGTAGTGGGGGGACTGTTATCTTCTTAGACACAGACAGGCTTTAATGAAATGCCCTCACAGCAGAGGCCTGACTGTAAACATAACTTAAGGACTGTCACACATCAGAGTATGGGGCTGCTCATCACTGTCTCACAGTTGATCCGGACATAATGTTAGAGAAAACACACAGCGCGTCCATGCGGGAGATGATGAATAAAGACTCGCGGCTAAAGCGCATTTCTTACTGTGTTATTACCGCATTTATCACACGTCCCCTCTTTGTTTGCACTGAAAACAGCCGCAGCTAGCCGTGTGTGTCTGGGTGGGTCTGAGCATCACTGCCGCCGCAGCTAACGCTAGCACAGGCTCTGCCCTACCCCGGGCCTCCTCCACTGGTCTCTCTCCGCGGTGGTCAACGAGCGACCTATATAACACCGCCATACATGCGCCTCTTATGTTCTTTCATTGAATCCTCTCGTATTTACCTGTTTATTTTCTGTGCGAAGGCGCGGCGTTCAGCCATGGCAGTGGCCGCAGATGTGCTTTAGATTTCCCAGGCAGGCAGTAGGCAGGCTCGGCTTTTCACACACTCTACCAGGGAAAACCACGGGAAAACGGGAGAATGGGCTGGCTACCGTAAACACAAGAAAAGTGTGCACGTGAAATGAGCAGCTATGAATGGGAAAGGAACACACCCACCTCTGTGCGCATTACACTGTAACTTACGGTAAGTCCATACGCAGTTAAAAACACATTTGTAAACTACAAAAACCGAAGCGGGCCATTCACATAATCATTATTGTTGTTAGCGAAGTTTGTTAACATAAACTGAATATCATATGTAGTACACAGAGTAAAAGAAACGCACATCTATGAAGCACACCCGCCCGCTCGGACTGTTTAAGTATTATAATCAAACATACCTCGACCCAACACTCGTTTTTTAGCGAAATCTCGCGAGAACAACATCTTTCACTTCCTCCAAGTGTAAACATTGGCCATTGCAGGGTAGTGTGAAGTTAAACAGCAAGCCACGCAAAAACATACACTTGTTTAAGCACACAACTATGCACACAAGAAGCCAGCTTTGTAGGAGCGATGTGAAATAGATACAAGTAGGAATAATGGCAGCTACAACAAAATAAGGTAAGACTTTTTTTTTTTTTTTTTTGCAGCGGTGTATATTTGCTTCTCTATTTTTTACTTCAGCTGAACTGGAACATTCAGCTGTGTCTGTGTTTCTAGACTTTGCAAGCGGGTGGGAATGGGTCTCATCCTTCGCTGGCTTAAATGGAGAATAAAGGGAGCGACGAGGTGGAAAAATTGAAGACAAAGTTCTTGTCAGTATGGCACAATGTGAAGTACAGTAAGTATTTAGCTCGGGGATAGTCATGCAGACAATTTTAACATCTTAAGCCCTACCCTGACATAAAGACCAAGGGAAGTTATTATACTTAACACATATCCAGTCCCCAAACAAGCTAGAATCACATCTTAGTGAGTCATCCCTTTAAATAGTCATACATGCTCTGTATTTTTGTCTTTAGTTCTGCTGTGCGGTTTTGGGTGAAGCAAAAACATTCCTGACATTGTAATTGCTGGCTAAGTTTTCATAAGAGTGTTTTGTTCTATTTTTAGGTTGGGTGCTCAAGTCCAAGACCTCATTTAGCAGAAACTCTCCAGTGCTTTTGCTGGGTAAATGTTACCATTTCAAGGCTGAAGGTTTGTTTTGTTATGTGTACTCTGTTATGGGATTATTGCATGCATTAACTAAGAGTCAGATGGCATTCACACTTGCACGCACACCAAATCAACGCTGGGGCTAAATCTAGACTAGACAAGAACTAGGACAAGAACTGGGACTAGAGGCACTTGACCATCAAACCTAATCTACATTAATTTGCAACTAAGCAAACTGATCTTATAAACTGGGCAGTGTCTGGTGAACTGGACGAAGAGGGCGATGTCTGTATAATGGCATGGTATGATGTATGAGGAACAGTATGATTCATTATTAATTCATAAACTTTTCATTTTATTGGCAACTGGAGGCAGCACACACTAGACTGTTTTAGACTGTTTTAGACCGCAAACTGCAAATGTGTCTAATTTGCAAAATTGTCTAGTACAGTAGACAATGCTAATACAACACTCTGTTAACAAAGAAGTGTTTAGTGTTTAGTTCCTCTTTAAAGGGTCTCCATTAGGCCATTTTCTGATCTGTGTCATAATGTTTTCTCACTAAACACACACCTGGAGTTGTTTCTTGTTTCATTCACATATGTTTAACACACAGAGCCTGTATACTTAGGCTGAGTTCTTCTCTCAAACAGAAAACACTCTGTTCCACCTTGTGATGTCATGTGGTAATATTAGAAGTGCTCCTCTGTGTTTTTAAACTCCAGACACCTTCAGTAGAATCATTTGGATGATTTCAGTCCTGGAATTGCCCATCTCTGAACAAAAGGTAAAGGGTAGTTGTTAAACTGAAAACTACGACATGACATCACAAGGTGGAACAGAGTATTTTGAGTTTTGGAGATGTAGACAGACTAATAGTAAAGGGTTACTATTGACATTACAACATGGCTAAAAGGTCAGAAGAGTTCATTTTATGTAATATCGGACCTTAAAGCATATAATGTGATTTTAAACCTGTGTTATTCAGATGATGACAGCAGCCCTACGGAGGAAGCCTGTGTTGAGACCACAGATGAAGACTTAGCCATGGGAAACGTTGAGTCTTTCCGCAGGGACTTTGCCTCTCGAGTGTGGCTCACGTACAGAGAGGAGTTTCCAGCGCTGCCCGGCTCCTCCCTGACCTCTGACTGTGGCTGGGGCTGCATGCTCAGGGCGGGGCAGATGATGTTGGCTCAAGCCCTGGTTCTTCACTTGCTCGGTCGAGGTGGGTGCTGTTATTGCTAAGAAATATTTATTCTACCTTTCAGCGTGACAATGCATTAAACATATTTAGCAATTTTATAGACACTCTTTACATATATTAGGGATGTAACTATAACTGAATTATTGTGATATTGTAGTGTTAAAAGTCTCTCAGTAATATTGTGGGTTATCACAATATATCAAATCTCAAGTGTCTTTGCTTAAATTCATTGTTATGGTGCAGCAATAGCTAAAAGAAACAGAGGGAACTACATAGATCATGATCCTTCTCTGTGTTTCAGTCCAGTTTTAAATCTTAAGAACCAAAGATTTGTCAAGGCATTTTTAAAAGAAAAAAGTAGTATATTCACAATGTTGTTAGCCTCTACAAAATATCACAATAAATATCACACTGTGAGATGCATATCACGGAAAGATCGTATTGAGAAATTTTGATATTGTTACATCCCTAAAATATATATGGAAAGATTCAGTTTGCATTGCATTATTCATTTATTGTAGTGTAGTACTCCTAGTGGTGGTAAGATAGAACTGTAGCAACAGCTGCCCTGTGGTAGATTAATGCTGGGTGTACACTGTGCAATATTTTCATTCATTTCACTCAGCCCCAGCTCAGATTGTATGACCAAATCAGTGGGTTTAAAAGTTCACAGCTCATGATTCATATTCTCACACTATACAGACTACTTCCGCAGTGCGAAACGTTCACAAGAGGCGGCTTGATTTCAAACAGGTTTGAAATTTGATATAATCAGGAGCTGGTCATGAGGTATTAATCGGTTCTTGTTACTCCATGTACACGAAGCACGATACACGATTAAGGCAAAACTCAGCCCGATCCCAAAAACAGTCACACGAGTGAAAAATCGGCTCACAAAGGGCCAAAAATCGCAGCGTATACTGGGCTTAGGAGGAAGTGTCTTGCCTAAGGACACCATGGCAGTATATTTTGAGCCTGTTCTAGTCCTAGTTTAGTTCAAGTTTCCAGTTTTGGTCGAAATTTTAACAAGATGTAGTTGCAAGTATTAATGCAGCCTAAAATTCTAAAGTTAACTCTGTTGTGTAAAATTGGATATTTTTTATATTTGACATTTTATCAAAGGAATTTGGAGATGTTAAACTTAAACTGATTGGGCTTTAAGCTTGTTAAAATCCACTTACTTTGACTCTAAAGTGCCGTACACTATATATTCTCTTTTCATTATGGGTCGACATGGTTTCAAGACTCCCAGTTTAATACAGCCATTTAAAAACAATATTTAAACTTGTACTTTTCTCTAATTTAAAATATGTCACAAATGAAATATTTCTCTATAAAATATCTGATGAGCACTTAAGCACATTTATTGATCCATTTCACACTTGGTCATTGAAGGTCACTTTGGTAATGCTTTCGACTTGACTCTGGACAATTTTATGATCACAGCCACTCCCCTTTTCTCTGCCTGAAGCTCCCTCCCAGTTTGTGAGCAGAACTGTTAAAGTGAAATACTGGGACACCCAAAGTTAGAACTGAACAGAATGACACCCAGTCCATCACTATAACACGCACAGATATTCCCTATTACAAACAAGCGCTAGTAAGATGTAACTAACTTGTTTTAAACTGTGTTCCTCAAAAACCACAACCGCTACGTGATTTTAGTTTTAGTTTTTCTTTCAAGCCTGAATCATGGTCATGTTGGGGTCAGGAGCATTCAGAGCAAATCAGTGACATATTACATAAGACAGTGTTTTTGTCAACATATATTTAATTATTTAAATGAATAATTTTATTTTATACTACTTTTATAAATTGTCACTTAATGTCTATAGTAATCTTTAAACCAGTCATATTTTGAACATTATAGATACTTTTATCTATAGAAGCAAAAAGTATCATTTCTTGCAGAACTCTTAATGTTCAAGTAAAATACTGGGACACCCAAAATAAGAATTTAACAGAATGACATCCAGCCTATCACTATAGCATACAGGGGTTTTCCTATTAAAGACAAGATGTTAGGAAGATGTAATTAACTTTTTTTTTTTTAAATATTACTTGAAAGGTAGAAATGTGTTACTCAAACCACAACCGCTATGTGATTTTAGTTTTAGTTTCTCTTTGAAGCCTGAATCATGGTCATCTCGGGGTCAAGAGCATTCAGTATAGAACTTGTGAAATTGGTGACAGTTTATATAAGACTGTGTTTTAGTTCTATATATTTAATTATTTCAATGAATAGTTTTATTTTATGCTACCTTTATGGTTAAATTGTCACTTAATGTCTCCAGTAATCTTTAACTCAGTAATATTTTGCACATTATGCACTATAAGTCAAAGGTTTGACTTTTTCATTTATGTTTCTTCTTTGTTTCCATCATTATTTACATTGTAGATTGTCACCGAAAGCATCAAAATAACTCCAATCCTCTTTCAGATTTTAGATTTTTAAAAAGAGCCCATTTGTTTTGATCACTACTTTTGACAATTGGCATTCATTCACCCTGACGTGATACACCTTGAAATTAAAACCATTTCAGGAGACATTATTGTGAAGATCATTGAGAGGGTGTGTCCAAACTTTTGTCTGGTAGTATAATTTATTGCTCAACTGTATTATTTCTTAAGTCTTATATGGTTTCTGTGTAAAAAAACAACAACATAGGGACCACCTTAGTATCCTCTATTAATTTGAAACCAACTAAATATATAATATAAACAAAATGTGTGCAAGTAAGTAAGTTGACGTTTATATCATATATTTTCTCAGACTGGACATGGTCAGAGGCACTCACTCTTCAGCCTTTGGACACAGAGACATGGACCACATCTGCAGCCAAACGCCTTGTGGCTTCTCTGGAGGCGTCTCTGCAGGGCTCTCCTGGATCATCTCATCTTAAACCCCCAGAAAACCCCCCAGTCCCGGCGTCTGGTTCAGCTGAAGAGGCTGACGCACACATAAAAGACATGTACCACAGAACTCTGGTGTCCTGGTTTGGAGATAGCCCTTCCTCTCTGCTCAGTATTCACAGACTCGTCCAGTTGGGTTTAATGATGGGGAAACAGGCCGGAGACTGGTATGGCCCTGCAGTGGTAGCGCACATCCTCAAGTAAGTTGCACTGCTAAAATACACCGTTTAAATTGGTTCTGAATTTTGGTGTTTGGACCATAGACTATAGACTTTATTCACTTTTGTGGTCCGTGTTGACTTCCTCTCACCTCTATTTCTCATCTGTATTTTATAGAAAAGCTGTTGAAGAAGCAATAGACCCCATTTTGGCAGGGATAGCAGCCTATGTGGCCCAGGACTGCACAGGTACGAAATATGAACCCAGTGCTGCTGATAAAGCTGCATATTGGAGACACTTTCCAAACTGACCAATGTTCTTCAGTCCTTTTTCCTTTTGGTTATTTGTAAATAGTGTTGTCATAATGCTAAAACTGACATAGGTTCATTTTGATGCTCAGGAAACGGCTTTATTAAACTATATTATGTTATTTTTTACACAAATAGATATAGTTTTTATTAATATTACAATGCGCTATCACTAATTATAAAATGTGAACGTTTAATTCAATACTGAAAACTCAGTAAAAAACCTAAATCACTGAAAATCTATTTTTTCAGTTTTGATTATTATCTTTTGTGAGGTTCAAAACAGTCATGGAAGTCTGTACATTTCACGCATACGAAGTTGTTATAGTATAAAATTGTACAGTAAAAATGACAAAAATTTAATTGCATTAAAAAGCTCTTTACATATCTCTTCACATTGGTATAATGTGTAATTTTCTAACAGCGATTACATGAAAAAAGCAAATATGGCCTGAAGGTTGCATGTCCTATTTTTAGACTGACATATGTACAGACAAATGGCCCCAGTCTGACCTCTTGTATTATTGATCCTCTGTAGTGTACAGTGCAGATGTCATGGACACCCACAGGGCATCAGGAGCACAGAAGGACCCCGGGGCCCCTCCTCCCCCTCACAATGAACCATCCTGCACTGACCAGTCAGACAGTCGAGCAGTCATTATTCTAATACCTGTGAGGCTGGGAGGAGAGAAGACCAACCCTGACTACATCAACTTTGTCAAGGTATGGGGCAGAGCTATGCAATTTACTAAATTATTGCTCCAGCCAAATGGTGCAATAAAAAATTCACAGTTAAATTTGTTTTGAGTTAGAGGAGTGTTTGCCCTTGTCTAATCTTCTATGGCTTTTAAAACTTGAATTACAAAACAGTACTATAATAATGATCCAATGGAATAATGAGTATCTATTTGTATAGAATCCAGATGTTAAACTGCTGACAGTTTTCACATCAATGTCTCACAATTAAATTAAATGAAAACATTAACTGAATATTAATTACAACAAATTCTTCCATAATTGATAGTTCGGGATGAGTATGTTCACAAATGGCTCATTTTGTTCATGCATAAAATTCACAATAATTACACATGTAATCCACTAAACCAATAAATATGGTTGACTTGTACTAGATACTATACTTGTAATAAGTAAATAAAATTGATGTATTAGTTGCACATTGATAACAATTAATATACTATTATACAATAAGAGAGAGAGACAAGAGAGCCTGTATTTGTCCCATAAGTTAATATTCACTGAGTGTTCTATTTTACCAGCAGAAGAGCTGAATGATTTGGGGAAAATATATATATATATATATATATATATATATATATATATATATATATATATATATATATATATATATATATATATATATATATATATATATATTTTTTTTTTTTTGGTGATTAGATGTTCCATTTAAGTTTTAATAATCTAGATGAATTGACAAAAGACAAAAAAAATAAAATGAACAAACAAACCAATACAAGAATCACATCACAAAACTTTCTTTGCAGAATAAGAGGGTATTTTATTGTTTGTGGAGGAAATAATGGTACTACAAAAATGCATCTGTTGTGATTTGATAATTGCATCCATTCAGTTTGTGATTTCAGTTATGATTAATCTTGTTGCAGCCCTAACCAACGTATAAAACAATACATATGAATCACACTGTGTCTTTTCTGTTTCATTTAGAACCTTTTAAGCCTGGATTACTGCCTTGGCATCATTGGTGGAAAGCCCAAACAGGCCTGCTACATTGTCGGATTTCAAGGTTAGCGTTGCTATAATGGAAACAGAGAAAGACAAAGAGAGAGTTGGTATGAATAACAGATGATTTTGCATAATATACCCTTTTTTATCCCGAGAAGACAAAGTAAGTTAATGTATTCGTGTTTGTGTGTGGAAAAACAGAGAGGAGTGGAGCCAAGTGAAGCAGCCTCTACTTTATTCTTCCTGACCCATCAAAGCTTCGCCCATTCATCACAAGTAAACCTCCCCAAGTTGTGAGGCGTAATTGATTTCCATAGGAAGCATGCATTAAATTTAATCCAGTCTCCAAAGTGAGCCACTCTCTATCACCTTCAGAGGCCAAGAGGAACCTTCAGTTGTACATCTTGGCAGTCAATATTTACGCATTTACATTTTACCAATTTGAAATACAGTGGTGGATGATGTCTAAATGACAAGCAATACATTCTGGCTGCCAAGGGACCGCTCGGCAAAGCATTTATCATATGCAAATGCTGTCTTATAATTGCGTGTTTGTAAAAGTAATTCTCCCACACAAAAATTAAATGACAACCTCTTTCTTTTGACTGTAAAAAATGTGCACGTAGATGTGATTATGCAGATTCTAATGCGCCCTGCTGGATATTAAAAAGCAGCAACCTTCTGGGAGGCATATTTGACGCACACTAGCCTAACATTAAGCTGAGCGGGTGACTTTGAGCTACTCTGCATAGAAATTGGAGCGAGCGCGTTTTGGTAATAATGTGATGTTTTTGAATAACTTGTCTTTTGTTTTGTCCTTGTAGACGACAGCTTGATTTACATGGATCCTCATTACTGTCAGTCTTTTGTGGATGTCAGCACTGGCGATTTCCCTCTGCAGGTAATGGGGAGGGGCACACACACACAAGATGCCTAGGCCCACTGTTGTGTGAATGTAATCACTTCTGTAACACTTAAGGCATCTTTAAAGGTGCACTGTGTAACTTTTCTGATGGAGCGTATCATCAAATGCTTGGAGATGTTATTGCTTTGTCTGGAATGTTTCACAGTATGGTATTATATGTTTCTACCACCATGGAGACCAAACCAGACCAAGTTACAGGTCAGAGTGAGAATGCCTGTTTTTCTGTATTTTTAAGCTATAAAACCACCTGTATTTGAATAAATGTAAGGTAGAGCGGTTTAATGTCATACTGTGGAACATTCCAGGCAGAGCAATGACATATCCATAGAAACAAGCAGGTGACAGACATTTCACGAGAAAAGTTACACAATGCACCTTAAGTGAGCTGAACTGATAGTTTGTGTATTATATCTGCCTAAACTGGGATGAGTTCTTGCAATCAACAGAAATGAGCTCTTTTATGTTGGAAGATTTAGGTGTAGATTTAGGTTGCAAGATTAATCAAAATAATAATGACACATTTTATTTATTAGGCGCCTTTCTGGATGCCCAAGGACGCCTTACAACAACATAAACAAATTAAGTATGATTAAAACATAAAGTAAAGCCTAGTTAAAGTGGGATTGAAATCACCAATTGAATCAAGTTAATTAACAAATAACAAAGGCTGCCATTTTTTTAGTACCATTACCTACTCAACAAACAAAATTGTCTGATTCTGCCTAAAACAGTGTAGTTTAGAGCTGTGAAACTCTTATAAAACTGTTAAAAATGTACATTTTGTATCTGAGAAATCATCTGTACAAATGTAAGTGTAATAGCAAAAACATTAGCTGGCAGATGTGAGGCTGTGAAAAGGGTAGGTGTATTATTATGTAATAATTAATTTTTTTCTTTTAGATAAATTCCGCAGATTAAAATTCAGTTATAGTCTTACAATCAGGGATGTTTCTTATAGTATATTTAATAAGAAAAAAAATCCCACTGCTCACAATTTAAACTCTTATAACTTTAAGAGGAAACAAATGGAAGCAAACATGTTGATAAACCTAACTCAGTTGCATTAAGTGTAGTTGATTCAGCTTGATAAATTTATATGAATATATTTGTGCTTTTTTATAGTCCTTTCACTGTCCATCACCAAAGAAGATGCTATTCTCTAAAATGGACCCAAGCTGCACCATTGGATTTTACTCCAGAAGCCTGAAAGACTTTGAAAGAATCAATCAAGAGCTGACCAAGGTATATATATTATTAATTTTGTTCTGTGTATTATTTATGTTATATTTCATAATCATATCTGCATGTTCAAGCTTTAAGCCTTACCATGACATTACACAGTCCAGTATCCAGGGTTTATTTGAATCTGTAATCTAACGAGCAACCAGTAGGTGGCACCATTTAGCCATGAATACGCCATTTTTCTAGCTCTGTTCTCTGAAGGCATTGGTCTGCAGTTGGGTCCTTGACTAAGACTGTGTTCACACAAACCACATTAAAACTGGAACTAAACCTGTAACTAAACCAGGACTAGACCAGGACTCAACCAGTACTAAATCATGTCTATAACAGGACTAAAATGTGCTCAAATCAGGACCAAACCATAACAAGTGGTTGCCAGGTTTGCCTTGAAAAATATCTAATTTGAATAAACTAATCACACAGTTATTTAATGTAATAAATTGCCATATTGGGGTGTCGAAAAGAAGGACACAAAAATGACCCCTATTGCAAAATCAAAATGTACACTATTGCAAGATACAAGGATTAAGACACACTTTAACATTATTTACCCAATTTTATTTTTAATTAGAGTGATTTGAAATAGTTTTAATGATTGTTGTACATATCTTGGTATCTTTTCAACAAGTGTGCTGCCACTTAAAGGTTAAAAATCACTCGTAGTTTTTTTTTTTTTAGAGATAGGGACGGTGCACAATGTCACAAAATTTCTGTACCAAAAAACGCTCTTTTAACTTTAATTTCCACCTCACAGTCTTTAAGCTTTAACATCCTATTACCTTACTCATATATTTTGCATTCATTATTTACCCATTTTAGTTATTTTCAAAAAAGCACAATTTCACATCATTCTTATGTGGTTTTTCACAGCTACTGCAGCCCTCAGCCAAAGAGAAATACCCCGTGTTCACTATTGTCCAAGGTCGAAGCAGAGATTATGACCTGTCTGCGAGTCTGAACCCCGAGAACAGAGAGTGGCCCTTCATTCGCCGCACGGTCACTACTACAGGAGACTTTGTGCTGCTTTGACACATGCAAACTACTGATAGAAAACTCCAAACAACTAAATATGAACCAGTCAGGATGTTGGACCATGATTCGTTAGCCTTATAGCGTAATTCTACATAGAAAATTTTCAAAGTTTTCATGAAAATTAAAAAATAAACAGCCAATGTCAGTAAGATGGCTGGGGCGGTTTGTGGTTTTATTTTAGATGTTAACTTAAAATATTTCTGATTGGTCAAAGGCAGTGAGTGACCCTACAGATTCAGCAAGGTCTGAAGAGTAAGATGAAACTGAAAAAACTCAAATTTGGCAAAAATAAATAAAACTAATAGGCAGTTATGATATGAGGCTGACTATTTAAAGCTATAGTCATACTATTTTAGTCTTCACACTGCATTTTAGTTGAGTGCTATAACACCAGAGAAGGGAAAGTGAAAGTGAATTTCATTGGTTCCTCTCTATAATGTTATTCCAGTTAAATCTTATTTTAAAGTCCAGTTATTTTAATTTGGTAATAATTAGTAACAAGTAAACACTAACAAGCAATATCTTCAACACACAAGATCTTACTTTGCCAAAACATTTCAAAACAAATGATGGTGTAGATTAGAAACAAAATATTTTAAGCAATATGTAAATTTGAAGTGATTTAAATGTATATATTCTAGTGCAGGTAAATGTGTATTTTGTATGTTGTCTTTGGACACTTTGCAACAAGCTTTTTCTCATTTTACAAACCTCAGATGTTACTTTAACATTTAATTAATAAACACTTGAATCATGGGTTAATGAAGTCCATAATTTTAGTTAGTTAGTTTTTTAGTTTTTGTGGATCACGCACTATAATTTGACATTTCTAAAATCAGTATTGTAAATGGAAATGAATGCCATATGCACATTCTTTTTATAATTTAAATAAAATGATTCATGTTCATTTTTTGTTCTTTTTTGTGTGTTTCAAAGTTTCCCCAAGTTTTATTTCACGTGTTCGATTTGGTCTAGAAACCTACATTGTTTAGCTGAGTTTTCCAGTTTTTCCAATAGTGAATCCTAACCTCAGTGGAGTGTTGAAATGTATTCAATTCCTCCTCTTGCAGTCAAATGTAGCAGATTAAAACTAATCGTACGTGCTAACCATCTCTACAGCCCATTAACCAGGGACGGAAACACTGTGACCTGGTGACACTGGCGGCAGTTGTGTTCCTGTGCGAAGGAAACGAAAATATCCCAGTGTGCGATGCTCCGTTACCATGGTTAATATGTCTGCTGGCCCCGCTCTCCTCCGGCTATGTCCCTCTGTTTTCATGTACAATACAAATTCTTGTATTATGATGGGCCCTGCTTTTCAAATGGAGGAATTGACTCTGTTTTGTGGAAGCTGGGGTTAAGGGTGAGCACAGCCAGACAGAAGACTAGAAGAATCCCACATCTGTTCAGTTTCTACCATGGAGATGCAACAACACAGTGCGCATAAAGACATCCTTCATAGCCCCCAGTCCGTGTGTATGTTTATCAGGGTCTGTTTGAGGTGTGGCAGCACTGGGACATCTATTATGTGCAATCCAAAGACATTCTTGAGTTTTAAAAGATGGGAAGGAAGTGGATTCATGGTTTCAGAGATGAGAAACGCTTATAGAGAAAGATTTGGGGATTTTGGAGGGAAACATGAAAGGACATTTGTGCGAGATCACTGAAGGCCTGTGTTCTCCATGTATTTACAAAGGACATATGAATATTTGATTAATGACTCAGGCTCTGGGGAAATGTAATGGCTTTACAAAATGGGCCCATAACAAACATGTCCACACAGCAGCAGCAGCAGTGAGGTTCAGTTTAACACATCGCTGTGAGGGAGAGCAAATGCCGCCAACTCATTCTGTGTCCTACAAATGAATAGAGGTGGATCCAGTACAGACCACAGACTGTATAAAGAAGTGGACTAAGGGAGTGTGACGTCACCCATCACGTTCATGGATCCATCTCTATGGAGCTCAACAGTGACAGCCTGCTCCTGTTTCAGAAGTAAATTTTCCATTCATTTTCCCATAGACTTTTCAAAAATGTGTTCAAAGACATTGCGGATGCTAAGCAGCTACGTGCTAACAAATATCCAAAATGCTGTTGTTTTAAGTCCAACAAGACAAGATTAGGTGAAATGTTTTAATGACTTTGCTGTTTACAAAGTTTCAGAAACAGATTTTATAGAAATTATAGGTCTTGTAGTCATTACTTACCGCATATCTGATTATCCCCAAGCAAAAGTTTGAACCTTTAATATTCACAGTATCTATGAGAAAAATTAACTGTAAATTTAGGGTGTGTGCGATCACTGTTGAGCTTCACAGAGACGGATCCAGTACAAACAGAGAAAGAAGCCCTTAACAGATACTATTGATTCACATGTGATTGGTCGAAACCACTGACTTCAATGCATAAGGTAAAACTTAAAGGTACACTCTGCAACTTTTCTGGTGGAGGGTCCACCATCTTCTTGTCTCCATGGAGATGTTATTGCTTTGCCTGAAATGTTCCATGTATGACACATTAAACACATCCATCTAGCATTTATTCGTAATGGGGGTTTCTATTGGTCAAAAATACAATAATTCCTTCCGTGACAACTCTCCACAGATCTGAACTGTAATGTAGCGTAGTGCTGTAACCTGCTCGTCTCTCTTGTAATATATTTAGATAGAGGTTTAATCTATACTGCGGAATATTCTAGACAAAGCAATAACATTTCCTTTGAGACATCAGGTGGCCCTAGAAATGTTCATACTGCACCTTTAAAGGTTACATGACATTAATTAGGACTAATTTATAGCCTAAAATAAATGTGTTAGACTGTTATAACAGATTAAGTATAATATTGTATATGTTGCCAAATTGTACACCATGCCTGATATGTAACCTATTTATTTTTTATATATTGATTTATTTATTTATTTATTTATTATTTATTATGTTTCTATTTCTGGGACAATTCACATTAACAGTAACGTACATAAAGAAGAAAATAAGTTTGTATCAAGTTACCTTAATTTTCCAGTAGGCCTAATAAAACTACCTCTGTATAAATAAACAGTTAATAATAAACCAGTAAACCATTACGTTAATATATGAGAACGATATAAAAATATGTATTATAATTTTAGCTGTAAGTAAATGGATCCCGGGGTCAGTGGTGTTCACACGCACGTGGAAAGTGCAGTGTAATCCTCCCAGTTCTATTAATGTATATAAATGTTTAGTATAATTGGAGCATGAGCAGTATGTAAATATATCCAGTGGTGTTGTAGTGTCCACATGTGCAGGGACAGTCTTTTAAATAGTGGTGTCCCTGTGCCTTTTTCTGTTTACGCCAGGTGCAGCCCTGTCAGATTTATGCGCCAGAGCTCCTGCCCACCCTTGTGGAATGCCACGCATCTTCAAACAGGTACTGCACTTTGAAATCTCATCTCAGCGTGATATCTCAGAGCACCTAAATATACCCAGCTCCTCCACCCTCAACAGAGCATAAATACTGCACCCAAAGGACCCAGTCTCCAGTCTGTCCACCCAACTGTCCACTTGTCTCCAGTCGTCTGTTCCTCAGGCTGCTTTCTGCTGGCAAAATACCACATACAAAAAAATAAAATATCCAAATTCAAAATGCACCTTAATATTTTAACATATTATTATGAGAAAGATAAACAAAAACAGCTGGACTTACTTGAAGCCAACGTTTCACTACCAACCAGCTTCATTAGGGCTAGTGCGGATTTTGATGTGGCGTTAAGTGAGTCCAGTTGTTTTTATGGATGTCTCAAAATTTGCATCAATTAACACCACAGTATGTAACTTTTTAGCCAAAAAATAGACTGAAGTAAAAGTATGTATATTTTTCATTTTTGTTTTGCACAGAAAAAGTGCACTTCCTCTGAGCTGGCTTGCATCTCCATAAACCTGACTCTTCTTTGGCCTGGAGAAGGGCTTCTTACTACCTGTTTTCATAAAAAATTTTGTCCCTATCTATACGTGCCAATAATCAATAACTGTACTTCTTTAATCATTTCATCATCTTTTGATTTGGGGTTTTCACTTGTCATGTTTGTATTTGTGTAATGTTTTTTATTATTGACGCTATGTCTGTCAAACCCTCTGCTGTTTATGATTTCAATTAAAAAAGAGAAAGAAAACTAATGCTCCCCCACACTCTACTCTGCCCCCTGGAGGAGTGCTGAGGGACTGCATGTCATGCTGTGATTAATCTGCACCACACGGGGCAGGACCCCCTCATGAATGTGACCTGCACTGGACTGGGTCAAAGGTTCTCGCCTTTCTCACCCTGAGAATTCAACCCACAGAATATATTTTTACAACTACCAAAACTGCTTTCCTTGTGACATGGATAGTGTTATTAATACTCGAGGTGGAGAGAAACAAAATCCCTGTACTCACATAATAAATATAGTTTATAGTTAAAATATGATTCGGATTTCACTGTGTAACTACAAAAATATTGTAATAACTATTGACTTCACCATAATTTTAGACTTTCTGTCTTGCAGTGTTTTTAGTTTATACCTGTACAAATATGTTCTGAAATGTGATTCTTATATTATGTCAGTACATATTTCAGTTTTTTTGTCAATTCAAATAGACATCTTTAAAATATAACCTTTGAACAGCGTCCTGTTATTGAAAGATTATTGAAAGGAGCTTGTCAGAAAGCACTCAATTAAATATTTTACCAAAATCTCTCAGTCCGGCCCATACACAGCATAAAGAAGTGAACTAAGGGAGTGTGACATTACCCATAGCGTTCAGCTCTAGTCAATTGAAGTTCACAAGTCCAGCAGATAGAGGAGCCAAGTTCCATCTTAGGAATAGGAATTAACGGACAAAAAATAGCAAAATAAAACACCAAGATCACGTTGAGTGGGTTAATACGAACATTTTAAGATCAAAATGAGGCTCAGTGCAGCAGTTACAGAGAGAGGGGCGACAATTTTTTAAATCTAAAGTGAATTGGAGCCAGAGTCGATGGAGCTGGAAGTGCACCCATGCTCACATCCCCGGTTAGCTGGCAGGTAAGCTATGTCCATTTATATGTACAGTCTATGGTTCAGCCTGACCCCCAGGCTCCATCACTCCACACAGCTCCACTCTGCCTGTTTGCCCCGCTGCAGGAGGAGAGCACAGTGGCAGGGGCCCAAGCAAACCTCCCAGCCCGGTGTTGGCTAACCTCGCCCGCCTGTGACAACAAGAAGGGCACCGGAGTTAACATTTAGATAACGGATGTGGGTGCCTCTTTCCATTTCCATTCGAGGTGACAGCCCATCTTAGAAGCACACCTCAGCTTGTGTTAGTGAGCGCCCTTGGGTGGGTGAGGGTGGGAGGGGGTGGGTGATGGGTGAAGGGGGGTGTACCATCTGAAAGGGTGATGTGGAGGAACGCCGGAATTCCTCATTCTGTTCTCCTCTGAGGCATGGCAAACCCTCTGTCAGCTTTTACTAACCAGAAACATCCGGAGAAGAGGCCTGGGTTGAAGGGAGGGGATATTGGCTGCGCTGGGGCTGTCTTCTCTCCTCTGCGGGTGGAGCTGAGCGAGTGTCAGCCTGTCTCCCGGTGTATCTGTGTGCGCCAGGACATGCTATGAATACAGCCTGAGATCATTCACGCACACCACTAGTCCCAGCTACGCCTCGGACAGCAGCTACTAACATCTGTCTATGCCAAAGAGTAAGTTTGGTACAGTTTCAGAGCTGTGTCTATGTGGGGTTTATTTTAATGCAGGTACGGGTAGTGACGTTGGAAGATATATTACATGGACAAATGTGACAAATATGAAGGAAGACTCTAATAAAATATAAACAAAATCATGTTAATATTCAGACAGTTCTCTTATATTTTACAAAATTATGTAAAAACTGTAAAACGCTTGGGCTGTAAAAATGATTCCTAAATAAAAAGTACAGTTGTGATACGTGATTATTTGATAAGCCTGTTTAAAAAGCACAAGTGGTACAAGGTGTGGAATTTATTTTAATGCAGGTATGGGTAGTGATGTTGGAAGATATATTACATGGACAAATGTGACAAATATGAAGGAAGACTCTAATAAAATATAAAAGAAATGTTAATATTCAGACAATTCTCTTATATTTTACAAAATTATGTAAAACTGTAAAACGCTTGGGCTGTAAAAATTATTCCTAAATAAAAAGTACAGTTGTGATACCTATTGTTTGATTAGCCTGTTTGTGAAAACTGTTTAAAAAGCACAAATGGCACAAGTTGTGTGGTCTTAGGGCTGTAAAGTATTTAATGCAGCAGTCTACATCTGTCTGTTTTCTCAAAGTGGGCTCAGAGCAACTGCAGGAAAGCCTCAAAAGAAATTTCTTTAATACTTATTATACATATACATATATTAAGGGATGCATAAGTCAGTGTATATTTCAGCTATTAGTTTATAAAACACTTTTTTAATAATATTTTTTGTCCAAATAGCATCCATTTCTATAACACTAATGAACTGTAATTCAAAATAGTTAAAGGTTAAATACTTTACATTACTTTACGCAAGTATACTCATACTTACAATGATCATATAACTTTCACTAGTTTGCCAAAAGTATGTGGTTGCTAAACTAAAGTGTTACTAAAGTTTCACATTAACTATTTGCTTATTTATACTATTTTGTTTAGAAGTTAATTTTAGACAGATGCAGTTGCTATTGGAATACTTTCCACATTAATAGGAAAAAGAGTACATTTTCTTTCAGATGGATAAGAATCTGAATGTTGGGGTTATGAAGATTCATGAGAGACCAAACACACTTTGGGAAGGGCTGGTCTACATTAAACCCTGGCTTTGTAATCTTTCCCATCATATTATAGGTTTTCATTATGTATTTATTTGTACAGATATAGTTGTGAACCAAGTGACCTTTATAAAACTAGATACTTAATTTAAATTTGATTCCCATTTCACACTAAAACAGGGTCATATGGGCCAACACCATGTTAGATAATACAATAATAAGTCTGTTAATAGTTTCTGGAGTTGGGGTTACATATAGCCAATCATAATTAATGTAAGAGCACCAGAATTTAATTAGTGGCAGTGTGATATTCTCCAAACAGATAAAAGGCCATATGTGTGCGCTGCATGCAGAATGAAAGCTCTCCTCCATCTTATAGATCTGTGCCTATCTGCTCCACTCTATAACCCCATCCTCATCCCAAACTCCTGCAGGCCCTGTACACCATTACCATGCAGTCGCAATAAAACCCACAGTAATTAAAGGGGATCTGGCTGTAATTGCCTCAGTGAATCAACTTAATCAGCACCTGTGCTCACAGTCAAGCTAATGGTGCAATCTAACCTTTTAATACCCCAGAAATTAGAATGGTAAAAAATTATACACCTGATAATCATTCTGTATTTTGAACCTCTTGAGTGGACAATGAGTGGTCCATTGTCCAAGGCAAATATTAAAGCGGCAGTCTGCTGAGTGGACACGATAAAGCCAGTGTGAGGGGAGAGGAGAGAGAGGCCTGTCATAAGGTTTAGTGTTGATTCTTTGTAACAAGCTTAAAAGAACTAAAGAAAGCTATAGCTACGTAACTTGACTGTAGCCTATAGTTACTTTGGGATATAAGCGGGATAGCATCTTGAAAACAATTCACACAAATACTCACTTTAACATTTAAATATGCATGCCAGTATTTGAAGGCACTGTACCTGATTTTTACTGTCTTAAAAACAGAACGAGTTGGTTCATTTTAAAGAGTTTGCAGTGATGCAGGGTTTGATATTTTTCCCAAAAATGACATGAATCAAATCTCGGGACAAGACGACTCAATTCCCGGGAATCCCTGAAAATAACTACAGTTGTTTTTGTTCATTTTTTGGACCCTAATTAGGCCTAATGTATATATCATTCAAATATTCATCTCAAACTGACATTTTGTATCAAATGTCAAACTGTTTTAGTACAACTTTTGTAAGCTACGAAGCCGCACCGGCCTATGGGATTGTCGGAGCATTACGACTACCATAGTCAGGAGCCAGTATGTATCACTCCACGAGGAGCAACATGTGCACAAGGACCAATAAGGGCCCCAAAAAGGCACCTGTCAAGAAGCGGATTTCAAACTGCGCAGAGCTCCGCGCCCCATGGGGGCCAGTGCCAGATCGCACCCTGCAGGCACCCCGCACCAATGGCTCCCTCTCTGGCTGTCAACTGTGGCCATACTGGCTTGTGTGGCCATACCGGCTTGTCAAAGCCTGATCCCATCAGATCTCAGAAGGGCCGGGCCTGGTTAGTACTTGGATGGGAGACCACTGGGAATTCCAGGTGCCACAGGGGGGCGCCAGTCACAAAAAACTGTTGTTGTGTCCTTAGGCAAGACACTTCACCCACATTGCCTAGTATGAAAGTGATGTGTGCATGGCAGAACTCCCTTGAAAAAGAGATTAGTAATCTCAATGGGACTTTCCTGGGGAAATAAAGGTTAAAAAAAAAAAAAAGGTTAGTGCTGGTTCTGAAACCTGGCCCAGTCCAGGTTTAGTCCTGATTTAGATGACGTTTAGACCCAGTTTAGGCCTGATTCGGTTCTGGCTTAGTCCTGTCTAGACCTGGTTCAGTCCTGGTTCAGTCTTGGCTTAGTCCTGGTCTAGACCTGGTTCAGTCCGGGTTCAGTCCTGGGTTAGTCCTGGTGGTTCAGTCCTGGGTTCAGTCCGCATGTGGTGCGTCCCGTAGTCCCAAAAATACAATAGGCTATTTTCTCGGTTTCCCGTCATAACCTTTCCCCAGAATCAAGAAACAGTTTTGATCAGATTTGTGAGGAACCCTATTCCTCACATACCGTATGCTTTCTGAGCATCCTAATTACTCACCATGTTTTTCACAACTGTTAGGGGCCAGTGCAGAGTTTTGGAGTTGTTAGTAAAACTAACAATAACTAGCATGCTAATGTGCACTTCCTGATTATCGGAAAATAAAATGTTCTCTAATTTCATGCAGACAGAACACAGCGGACTTATTTTCACCTCCAGAGCTGTTTATAAAATATATCTGTACTTGGGGAAGTATTTCACCCAAACACATGGGGGATACAGGCCCTTAACATGAGGGAAGCTTGAATAGCCTCATGTTTCATGTAGTTTGGGAGGTTAAAATGGTTGATTTGTAAAAAGCAAAAACAAAAAAAAAAACAATAAAAAAAAACAAAAAAAACAAAACAAAAACTATACACTTGAAAACAAAACATAGATTTAACAAATGGTCTTACTTTGCTAACAGCTACAAGAGGAAAACAGAAACAGATAAGGACACAGCTAAAATCATGAATAAATTAGCACGCCCATTACTCTCTCACCCCTGGGCCCCAGCCTCATTGAAATATAGGTCTTCTCAACACATATACCTAATATAGTAAAAAAGAACATTTAAAATGATTCAGTGGCTTGTATGAACACATTCATTTTCAGTACTAAAAATATATATTTTTAGCAGGTCTCTACTTTGTTCTGGTGTGGGATGCATAATGGATTCCTATGTAATCCATTAGAGCTGCTGAGGGGGCAGAGATAAAGGGGGCCACACAGAACACACCCGGGGTTCTTCTTAAATGAAGAGTTAATAAAGAACTGTACAAGGTTAATTATTAGACTATAACCCTGTACTGTACCAGATCCACCTGCTCTGTAGATCATAAGGGGAGTCTGTCAAAGTAAAGGTGGTGCCAGGAAATTTATATCTTGATTTTCTTTGAGCCAGATCACTATTTAGAACAAAATTATCTTCTTGTTTTGAGAATTCATATTTTACTATGATTGGTCACAGCCTTAGGGACTATAGTGTTGTCATGATACTAACATTTCAAACTTGATTTCTATACTAAGAAATAGACTCAATACCGATTCCGAGACCACAATGATAATAATACTCTTTATTAACAGAATGTGAGTTTCAACATTAAATCAGAGCACACTTTTGTATTACCGTGGGGTCTTATATCTGTGTAATCCCTCAGTCATCCAGGTAGGTTCCATAGTGGTCAATGGGCATATACGTGTCTGTGTGGTTTTATATTTGTTCTAATAAAGCTCAAGATCATTCCAAAGCTTTTCAGGAAAGGAAAATTCAGTCAATGATTTTGACTTTTTGATGACTCCATTACGTAGGTTGACCATGAGGAGTGGGTGGAGAAAAATGGTGTGTTAAAGGTGCACTATGTTACTTTTCTGGTCCTGGTTGTGGCCATGGAGCTATGCTAGGGAGATTAAATATCTCTAGAATGTACCTTAGTATGGTATTAAACTTACTTATTATTTAGTTAATGGTGTTTTCTACAATAACAGTGGCCCCACCTCTCCACAAATCAGACCTGAAAACTGGCTTGGTGCTTGTCTCGTTGGGAATGGATAAGTTTAATATCAAACTGTCGCAAGCAACATCTCCTCCACCTGGAATGTTACACCGTGCACCTTTAAACAGCACTGAATCACCAAAAAACTCACCAAAAAAGCATATTGTCACATAGGTTAGATCACGATTCGATTTTTACATTACCCAGCCCTATGTCAAAGCTGCTGGTGCACAAGTAAAAGCGTCAGATGCCTGGATGAAGGCTGAAGCCATCCATCCCAGAGCCGTCAGTGTACATTTACTGTTGACTATTTTTCGTGTTGACTGGCACATAAGGTCGCCACTGTCACAGAGAGGCAAATCAGGGGAGCTGACTGCACCCAGCGTTCATTTGTCAGCACTCTGCTTGAGGAGGATATCTCTTTATGCATCAAGAATACGTTCAAAGTCAGTGGGGGAAAGGTGGAGATATTAATTTCATCTGTCCGGGCGCTCGCTCACTGTTCAAAGTTGAAAGCCCCCCGTCTCAAAGAGTGAGGTGGATTTAATGTACGCAGTGCTTATGAATACGCTTATGTATTCATTTGAGCAATAAACGCCGGCCTGTGTCCCCCGCAGAAAAACAAACTGCCTAGCTTGCGGCAGCCATTTTAATTAAATGCCATGAATTGCCAAATTTATCGATCCCCCTCCCCTGACACGAGCCTGAAGGATGTCCTGCGCTATTTCCATATCTTTAGCCACTTCTGCTGCTAATGGGAGCTGAGGGGTGCAGACGACGGGGTGGTAGCTCGTTGCTTAGCTCCGAGCGGGCCGAGCGAGTGTGGGGTCTGGAGGGAGCGTCTAAGATTGGTCTTTTAAAGTGATGAAGTTTATGAACTGGATTATTTTTTAAAGTTAAAAAACAGGTTATGGTTAAGGCCAGGGTTCGGTTAAAGTCCACTGTGTAACTTTTCTGGTGGAAGGTCGTCTGTTCGTCTCAGTGGAAATGCAGTTGCCGAAACGTTGCTACTCGGCCAAGTTACAGGTCAGATCTGTGGATAAGTGCACAGTGGTTGGGGTCCGTCACCTGCTTGTTTCTATGGACATGTCATTACTCTGCCTGTAACTTTTATTTTCTGGCTTTTAACACTGCTTGAGTTGTGAGATCCTCTGTGTCTTTTATTTATTTTACTTATTTAATGCTATTTTATGATTTTTATGGTTTTGCTTTTATTTTATTTGACTCGTTTTATTGTTTTAGGACTGGTATGACCAAATTTTAGCAATTTACCCTTTTGTTGCCTTCATTTTATGGTCTCTGTGCAGCACTTTGGAAACTGCTTGGATTTGGAGTTAATGTTAACTCTACTTTCCATTTATTCATAAGTGGTTTTACAGCTCAAAATACAGACAAAAACAGGCATTCTGACTGAGCGGGGTCGCCTTTCCACAGATCTCAGTTGTAACTTGGTCTGGTTTGGTCCACATGAAGACAGAAAGGTTTAATACCATATTGTGAAACATTCCAGACAAAGCAATAACATCTCCATAGAGAAAAACATTTGACAAACCCTCCACCAGAAAAATTACACAATGCACTTTTAAGATTAGGAACAGGAATGCATTAAGGTGATGGAAATGGTTAAAATGGTTAGCAGAAGTAACCTTAAAAACAAATTCATCATCTACGAGCCTTACCTCAACTTACACCATGAAATAAAATATAAAACAATCCAAACAAATTCAACAATAAAAAAAATATGGGAACAGAAGTGAACATATTACCGTAGCAGGGGTTCAAGCGAGCATGTCCTGCAACTATGGCCTCTCACTGCCCATGTGCGTACAGATGGGGGTCTGACAGGCCTACAGCTGCTCTCCTAATTGTTCATTAAGTGTTGTATTGATTCCCTTATTTGGAGTACATGTGTCTCTCAGCCTCTGTTCTCCATGTGAAGGAGCACACGCCCCACTCTGACTGGGATGACAGGGCTGAGATGTGAGCTGCCACTTCTCATCCTGATCTCCTGTCTCCCTGATACGGCCAGTGGATAGACAAAATGCACCGCCCACACACAAGCCCTTTATTTTGCAAACTTTTAGCATCAATCAATTAAAGCACTGGCAGCAGCATGGAAAAATGTTTAAATCCTTTTAAGCAGTTGCGGTCTCAGATTGCACCTGGTTGATAAGGGAGCTGTGTGAGTCTATTAGATCCGCTGGTCTAATAGATGCGCTGGTCTGCTTACAAGAGGAGAATACACGCTTTATTTAGGGCCAGCGTGATCAAGGAAGATTTTCATTAACAGGCATTTTTACTGGTGTTTGGGATTATGACATTATCAACCAAGCAAATCCTCACTTAATCTGCATACGTAATTAATAAACAGTCCATGCAATTGCAAGTTAATCTACTTTTTTATTTTTATTTTGGTTTCATTAATGTTGAAAGTTGTGCCCAGTTTGGCTCTAAAGTTATTGTCTTGCAAAGTCTAATAGGTGAAAGTGAAGTTATGGTCAAAATGTTTCACACTTGGGTTTTAGAATGTTCAATAATTAGTATCATGATGTTTTTTTCTCTGTTTTACTCTGTTGCCAAAGTGTCACAGGAAGTTAAGTATTCACCAACCAAACAGAGGGTAGACAGTTTTAACATTGTTGTGTACATGGGCAAGAGAGTTCACTCACATTGCGTTTCAGGCTTAATATGGCATGCAAAAGGAAGGGCATCTGGTTTGGAAAAGGCTAAACCACACAAAACATTTAAAGGGGCGATATGTGATCTTTTTAGATGGAGCGTCCAAAACTTTTCCTCTATGCTGAAATTATTCTTGTGCCTGAAATGTTCCTCAAAATGACATAAGCTTTGCCATCTCCATGAAAATCTAGTATTGATAGCAAAACACGTCAAATTTAATCAATTATAGACACCAAACTGTGGAACATTCCAGATCAAGCAAAAGGATTTTCATAACGCGAGCAGGTGACGGACCAGAGAAGAAAAGTTGCATAGGGCACCTTAAATAGCCTATATGCAAAAATGCAGGGAAAAAAATACAAATGTGCACATATAGTACTAGTATATCTATGAGCATATTCTTGTAGAGTTTGAAAAAAACGCAGAGAATGCTGATCACGTACCAGAGAAGCAATCCGTTTCAGCGCTTTTATGAATTTATAGAAAGTGCGGCAGATACGAGGTTGGTATTATATGGACTAGTCAACTAAAGGGAGAAAAATCACCACACAAACTGTAACCAATTCTCTCTTTTCGCCTTTTGTTCTATAAGCCCCACAATTTGGCTTTCAAATTGGACTTAGCGCTTCAGTGAGTCAAGTCATATACTCCGGGCTGGGTGGTCTTCTTCATTCCAGGGCGGTGGAGATTCTGCGTTGAGTGGAGTAATAATGTTCTCTGTAAAACACAATCCGTCACCTCCCTCCTCGCTGGTGTGTAAGCCTGGAGGAGCCCCGATCAATACGAGGGCTGGCGGAGCGACTTATCATGGGGAGCATGACCTGGACAGCTAGGGCCGAATCCTGATGCAGACGTGAGGACCACTGTGACCACCAAGCGACCGAGCGATCGGGCCTGGGACATTTGTTACGAGTCAAAACTGGAGAAGGATGTGAGAAGTGAGAGAGAGGGCACACACTGGAATTTTATCAGGCTGAGAAACAATGGGATGCAGCATCTGGAGGTGTGGTATAGGGTTAGGGTTATATAAATAAAAAACAAATGTATTTCTGGAAAAAAATAACTTACTTTTTTAATATATATTGAGTTAGATTCAAAAGTTAGGGTTAGGGCCTTATACTCCATGCATTGTAATGTAAAAGGAACTATTTGTGAAGAAAAAATAAACGAAAGGATACTGCCAATGCGTTTTAAAAGATGAAAACCATAGGATAGGAAGCAAATGCTGAGAACAATCCAGACAGTGAATGCCATGGTTCAACACCAGAGTAAGAATTGTTTCTTGTATTGGAGTTTGCATGTCTATACTTATGATTTTGTGTACTATACTCGAAATAAACCAATACTACTAGAAAAGGGACTAAGGCAGAGCTAACCATTCGAAGAAACATGGACCATATGACCCTGCTTCAACATCCACATCTGACAAATTTTGCCCATCAACACTTGTGTTAGTTTAGATAAAATTTAAAGAAATTTGGAATAGTATCCCAGCTGCTATTAGAGACAGTCTCACATTAAACACATTTAAAATGACCCTAAAATGCTGGCTCAAGAGGATCCAAGTCTGTGATCACTGATACTGTGAAGTATAAGTATAAGTATAAGTGTAAGTATTTTTTAACTCTGCTGTTGTTGTTGTCCTAGCCTTCCAGGGACTACAGATAGAAAATAGCTTTTCTGGTACATTTACATTGTACGTTTATTAATATGCCTTATATCTAAATCTACAGCATTTGGTGGACAATCTGATAATTATCATATCATCATTATCATCAGTCAATGCAACTATGCATACTGACACTGTACCTTTGGGCAAGACATGTCACTTATGTTGCGTGTGTGTATTTAATTATTGAATCTCTATCAGATAAAGTTAATATTCCTGACTTATATATACAGTGAATAGTGAATTAAAATCTCATATGACTAATGAGGTTGCTGGCATTTAGTATAGATTAATTCCTACCATCAAAATGTCAAGGAATCCTAAAAGAAACATACTATTCGCTCTAATATTCACATCCTTAGTCCTGCACAGGTAATTGCAGGGTGTAACCAGCATATTGACACAGAGTGTTGTGGCCTGTGCTCAGCTCCTCTCGAGGTCGTCATGTTGATGTGTGGTGGTGATGTGGTCTTGGCCTTGCTTCGCACTGCAGTTTTGTGACAATAGTTTCAAGGTCTTTACTTAACACTAGTGATATTGTGTTTGAGTTTTGAAGAAAGGCCAAGGGCTATGTGTGTGGATAGTAGAAAAGCACAATTTTCAAAGTGAATGGTAAGCTATTATGGGAAGTGAAATACTCTACAAGCACTCACGGTTTGGAGGTCTGGACTTGGAGTGTGTCTCCACTTAATAAGTACTGGTAGGTCAAAACAAAACTTCCAACTTAGTAGTAATGCAATTTTGTTTGTGTGTATAAAAAGGTAATCTATTCTTCTATATACAATTCTTTAACACATAATATTCAAACTTTTAACGTTACCTATAATAATAATTGGATTCAGTACAATATCAGATCTTTAGCTAAACCAATACAATTTAACAACACCACATGTTCTATGTTCTAATTAAATATATATAGATTCAATTCTATTTTAATATTTAACATTATTTTTAATGTTTTATTCCTCTGCTGTTCATGTACACAGCACTGCAACACGTGTTCCCTACAGTGGGACAAATAAAGATTTTTTCTTATGTAGCATTAGCTTTTTATACTTTTTTGCAGTTGAACAAATTGTTAGAGAAAAAAAAAGATTTTACCATGATTGTAAAAGATAAAAAAGATCTACAAATGCTACACTATCCTTCCTCCCTTGTTTATGATTGCGTCCGTCTTTTCTGACCCCATAGAAATGCCATATACATGAATGGAGTGTGAGCCAACCATCTGTTTACTAACATTTCAGTTCCTATGCCCCGCCTATTACAACAGAGAGACAATGGTGTCAGTGGTTTGCGGCTCTGAATGGCCTTAAACTCTGATGATGCTAGCAGCTGAGCGGGCCTGCTAATAGCCTCCTAATTGGCCCGGCTAAGTGAACATGTTGACATTTGCTGTGTGTGCTCACCATCCGGGACCCAGCTTTAGCCATTATGCTAATCCAAGCATTATATATCCAGTGGTATTAATGGGACTGACACAAGTGATGTTACAGGTAAAGGGCTGTGAAATGGTCTGTAAACAAGAGCCAATTGATTCCAAGGCTGAGGCGATTGTCACTAACGCCAACTCTCCCCTCCCTCCTCCTCCTCTTCCTCCTCCCACCAGCCGAATCTAGTCAAATAGTTTCAGACAGGCATCAAAAAGGCACCCAAACACGCTGTGAAATGCCGTCTGCTTACAAAAATGAGACAAGATCAGGATCAATACAGTTTACCCCCTCGCGGTTAACACCACAGAGAGAGGACTCAAAATCGGATTCGTTCTGGGGTGGATGGGCGAGCTGTCATACAAGAGATAGCCTTATTTTACACAGGCATTGCTTTTGAAAGACTGGGGACAGAGTCAATGGTGGGGCCCATATTGGCTGTGAATTTGGCTGCTGGGTTGACTGATGTATTCGTACTTGTTAGGAATATATTTTGGTGCAAAGTCTAACACATGTATGGGTGAATGTTGTAATGTGTGTGGGATAAATAAGACAAGATTTAGCTTGACAAGTAAATGTTTTGGATTTTCTATTTGTTGTTAATTAATATGATGCAAATTTTCTATAATAAAAGGGCCAGTGTTACGCTATTTTCTGACCAGTGGTATAAGGTCATTTCTTCATCACACACATACCTGGAGTTGTTTTGTTTCATTTGCATGTTTAACACACAAATCCTGCATATTTAGGCCGAGTTTCCATTCTCTGATGAAGTAAAGGTAAAAGCTAACTGTTAACTACCACTTCATGACATCACAAGGTGGAACATACCATCATTTTGGCTTTGCTAGTTGTTATTAATAAATTATACAAAATGCCTGCTATAAGTGCCACTCACGTCCTAATATTCCAATCCTAATATTAAAAGTTGCTGTGCGTAAAAGTGAAGATTTCTATTTGCAATTGATTAATAATTGTGACTGAAATGAAACGTACTGATTTGAAATGTTTTAAAGTAACAGTGTCCATGTATTGTCTGGAAAAGGAAAAAAGGGGCAGATAACAAAAGATTATTCTTCTTTCTACTCCTTTTCATTCATTTCTTGTATGTTGTTGTCATGATGTTGTGACACTGTTAATGTACTTCTATACTTTATGAATGAAATAAACAAGCAAATAAAAAAATAATAATAATGATAATAAAATATATCAGACCATTCAGGTTGCAGTTACTGTATGTGCTTTTTATGCCAGATGCCCTCCCTGAATGCAACCATTTCAATTCATCAATTTTACAGCCACAAAAACGGACTTCCTTCTGGGATCTCTTGACTGAATTCTTAAAAACAGTCTCTATCTTCGCTTGTAAAATTAATCACTAGGAAAAGTCTGGGCCCAGTGAGTTGGGTAAATTAGCATTTAAAATCAACTTGGTAAATATAAAAAGAATAAGTATATGAAATAAAGATATACATTATGATGAAATGATTGCTCGGCAGGTTTGACTTTACGGCTAGAGGAGGTTTCGTGACCATAAGCCATTGCCTTTACAGCAGTTCAACTCTTTGGAGACGCAGCCTTGCACACCTTTAGGGATTTCTTTGGATATGTTTTATTTTGTAGGTTAATGTCCCTGTGCTGACCTGGCCATAAATAAAATATGAAACATGTGAGCCCTGACCGTAGCCATAGCTCCAAAACACAAAAAGCATCAGGGCGTTTGATAAAAGATTGAGTTTCAGCAAATCCACATCAGCTCAAACATTACCTAAAATGAATTCCTTCGGCTATATTGTTATAGGACTGCATTATGTACAGAAAAGTATAGATTTTGCAGTACTTGCTGAGACAATTATCAAGGCTAACAAGCTAAATATATCACCAAAGTACTCCAGCTGACATAAATGTAGTGTTTTATATGTAAATGTTAAAAACTGTGTTTTTTTCTCATTCTTAAGTCTCAAATTAGCCTTGATTTAATCTCAGTTTGGTTCTTGTTCTCTTGACATTTCTGACAATCTGACTAGTAAATTACGGTATTTTAGTGTCAATCTACCTGAAGTAATTGTGGCAAAAGTGTATTTCAATACTGTAATACTGATTTTGCAGTACTTTTCCAGTCTTGGTCAGCCAAATATCTTGACTGTGATACTATTAGACGTGATATGCCAATTCAGATACCACAAATATAAGACAACATAAAGTGATTTTCAACATTAAATCATAGAACTTCCTTTTGTATTCCCATGTGGCCTTATACCTTTGTCATCCCTGTCGTCCAGGTAGGTTCCACAGTGGTCCATGGGCGTATACTAGTTTATGTGCTCTTATACTTGTTCTGATGCAGCTCAAGATCATTCTCAAGCTTCAAGAAAGGTTCATTTCTGTCCTGTGAATGTGACTTTTTTAGTATCGATACTTGCTCAAATGAGTATCTAGTTTGATACTAGTTTTAGTATAGATTAGTATCTGATAGCCGATGCTTTTGATGACAACGTATACAGATAAAAATAATAATTGTAAAACATAATATAGTACAATATAAAAAAAGAGAAAATGGGTTAAACTGTTTTAAGTCTATAATACATTTGGTATGTATAGTGTGTAGTTTTACTCTATGCAAATATTTGTAAAGTCTCGTGATCAGTGTAAATAAGCAACCACATAATTACATAATACAATAATGTAATGAATAGGGATGGGTTTATATAGTTTTTCCTCTTCCCACTCCTTTTAGAGAAATGTGCTTTTCTGTTGTTTTATATATATATATATATATATACAGTATATATATATATATATACAGTATATATATATATATATACATACATATATATATATATATATATATATATCTATATATATATATATATATATATGTATGTATGTATGTATGTATGTATGTATATGATTATGTTTTCATATGGCACAAACTCCAAATAAAGACAAATCAATCAGTCAATCAAACCCCTAAATTACGATATTGTTTTATGTCTCTTAAATAGTCAGGGCCTGAGTGAAGCAGCCTAACAGCTATCTTGTAACAACAGGAGGAGATGACCATCGGGCTGTCATGTTCACTTAACCATGGTTGTGAGCACAGACCAGAGAACAGGCAATAAAATCAAGCGCGCTCTGCCACACTCTAATTGAATTACTCTGCTGTCCAGCCTTGTATTCATTTACTGTTGGCAAATCTGCTTGTAATAGTGAAATGAAATGTTTGGTTCACACGCTGTCCGTCATGAAGCTGGGACAGAGTACAAGGGGGTAGTCCAGAAAAGCAAATCTCTTATGGGTAAAAATAATCATTTGCTCTACCGTTCTATGTCCCGATATCTGTCAATCCAGGTGGCTAACACGGATATCAAATAACTGTTCGCTAACCAGATCTGTCAACGGCACCAGGCCCGTAATGACCTGCCACCACACGCCGGGCAGCTGCGGAGGAGAAAGTATAATAAATCTGCTGTATTCATGCAGGAAAAATTCAGCGTCTTCACTTTTTTCATGATAGGTTTTGAACACGCAGCCAGGGCTAATAAAAGATTGGCCTGTCATAATGAATCAGGAGGGCCACTGTCGACTGTAGGTACTGTGAGTCTATGCGCTCACATATCCATCTCGACCGCTGTTGGGAGACTGCGTGTGAAAAAGACCAAGAGCTCACACCCACTTCAGCCGCTTCGATTTGAAATGAAAGTGGATGCTAGTGTTGTCATGATACTAACATTTCAAACTTGATTTCAATACTAAGGAATGGACTCAATGCTCGCTGATTTCAAAACCACAATAGTAATAAAAAGCACACATTAAATCATAGTACTTTCTTTTATATTCCCATGTGGCCTTCTATTTGTGTAATCCCTCAGTCATCCATGTAGGTTCCAGTGGTCCATGAGCGTATACTAGTCTATGTGCTCTTATATTTGTTGATTCAGCTCAAGATCATTCTAAAGCTTCAGGAAAAGTTCATTTCTGTCCTGTGAATGTGTTTTTTTTTTACTACTGATACCTGCTCAAATGACTAGTTCCATGTCTGATTTTTCATACTAATACTATTACTTGGTTCGGTGGGATAGCACCTGTAGTAAAAATTTATATTTGACATCAGTTAAGTGTCAGTTTGGGATAAAATTGTTGAAAAGAGAAATAAAGAGGAAGTAATGGTGAGTTCTGAAAAAAAAATACTTCTACACAAAAAATTCCAACCAAAATGCAGGGACAATTTATCTTCATCAAAAACATACCTGGAGTTGTGTTTTGTTTCATTCACACATGTTTAACACACAAACGCTGCATAGTTTAGGCTGAGTTCTTCTCTCAAACTGAAACCATCTGTTCCACCTTGTGATGTAATGAGGTAATAAAGGGAGGTGCTCCACTGTGTTGCTAAACTCCACACACCTTCACTAGAATCACTTGGATGATTCCAGCCCTGGAATTGTCCATCTCTACTGAACTAAAGGTAAAATGCAGCTGTTCACTTGAAAACTGTTGCTTCATGACATCACAAGATGGAACTGAGCATTTTGAGCTTTGGAGATATAGAGTAATACTCAAACATGTGTGAATGAAACAAAACACGACTCCAAGTATGATCTTATGAGGTAACAACAATTATAACACATCTTAAATTCACAAGAGTTAATTCTGCGCACTATAAGACCTTTACATATGATCATGCTCACTATGTTTTAGTCAAATGAGTAGTCTAACCTGTCATGTGCACTTTAACTTTGTCCCTGCATGGCAGAGGAGGAGGAGAGGTAGACTTGGAAACAGTAGCTATAGCTTCATTTTCTCCCAGCGCGTAGCAGGCCCCTAGAGGGACACCAAGACAGATTTGCATGCCACTCGCTATTCCTGCTACCTGCTGCAAATTTATTATTGTGGCAAGTCAGCTTCCCCAACAGCAACTTGGAGGACTTTTCAAACCTAAATGGTATCTGCAGGCGGTCAGGATACACACTTTTTTTCCACTCTCACACACGTACACAATAGGAGCCGAGCAAAAAAGTAATCATGGAGATCAGAATACAGCTGTCAGCCCACGCAGGTAAGAAGTGATGAAGACTGTTTGAGAGGCGAGGAAGGTTATGCACTTTTTTACATAAAGTTTGTTGCTTCGGAAGGAACAGAATGGTCACTGATGTGGCTATGACATGTAGCAAGCAGCATTTGTGGAGCTGTGGATCTGCCTGGACTGAGGCTGATGGTAATAGGCTAAAGCTAGAAACCTGTGCTGTGCTCTCTCCGCCAAACACAAGGCAGTGGTGAAGCCTAACAAAGTAAATGTAGTAAAGTACTGGACTTAAGTATAAATTGTAAGTATCTGTACTTTACTTAAGTATGTTTTAAAGTTGATACCCTTTACTTTTACTTCACTATATTTGAAAGCAGGTATCTTTACTTTCTACTCCACAACAATTTTGAAGAGGACTGAAAATTAAAAGTATTTTTTATTATTGTATGAGACCTACTGAGAAGATTGGGGGTTTATTTTTTAGCATGTTCATAGTTTGAGCAAACAAACATATACAAATAAAAACAGCTAGGAAAAAAATGTATTTAAGTATTTCTATTGAGCAAAATTCAGCACAAGTCTGGATCAAAATGACTACATCATAAGACCTCAAAGTAGATGATATTTTTAGTTTTATTTGAGTATTTTTTTGGTCTACCGTATCTGTACTTTTACTTAAGTAACAAAATTGAGTACTTCTTCCACCACTGATATGTCAAAAGTAAAAATTTTATCATAAATGGACAACTTTGGAGATTATATTGAAGAGATAACAGATAGAACAGTTAATATTAGCTTACTAAACACTATAACTTTATTGCACATTCACTGATTTACAAAGCATCTCAAATTATTACCGTACATATTTTTATACTGATAATAAAACTGATTTAAACTCACTTCCTTTCCTTTTTGAGAGGTCAAATTAAAATATTATAAATGTGGGTAAAGTAGAAAATTGGTAGTAATATCAAGCAGCACACTTTAAGAAACTATTTTGAACAGGAAGGACTGCATGAGAAAACAGACTCAAAGCTTACACTTCTCACTATCACACACAAATAATACCATAATGTGTTTTCTTGATCGTTAATGTAAATAATTAATACATAAGTAGTAAATAAGTGTACCATTTGCTATTAGTTCACTTAACTTGTGCACTTGATTTGTAGTAGTTATATAGGGTTTTGTATTGTATGTAGTTGTGTTCAAGGTCAAATGCATGTCTAAGGTCACAGAGACAAAAGGGAGGTGTGGACGTGTGGAGGTCAGCGGCGGCCATTACCTTTCCTTTGTCCCCTGTTCGCGATCACCATTCACCTGATTATCTATTATCATGTTATTGGATGTAAATTTAACAAGCTGTTGAGAGCGGCTGAAAATCAATACCTTTTAAATGCTGTTTATGTGTGATTAACGGTTAATATCCTCACAAATTATTTAATATAATAAGGTCATTTGTCTTTCACATGAGCCCGCTACCCTGCAAAGAATAATAGAATAATAAATGAGGACACTAGTGAAGAGGAGATTTCGGATGCTTTCGCCGGCTCAGTTTTATTACCCATATCCTCTTTACAGCTACAAAGCTGCACTATGGTTATTTTATGCAAGTCATAAAATTAGGCTGAGATGGAATTAGCAGACTCGGGGCTCTTTATAGGTCAAGCCGGTAGTTTATGAGCCCACGACTCCCTGGCACTATTGTCAAGAGGCTAGTTAGAGGGGTCTTTAAGCATGATTTAATATGTCCATGCCTTGGAAAATAGTTAAATAGCTAATTAAATGGAGGAGTTAATTTACATATTAATTGACCTTCCAGTAATATTTATATTGATACCTGCACGAGGAGCCCTTGTCTTCATTGCCTTTCATCATAGTTAGTCTGAGCAAATATGGTGTAACTTTTTTTGTTTAAACTCAAGTTCCCCTTTGTCGTCAGTGGAGACGGGCTGTGTATTCCCGGGCATGGCGTGCGCACAGCTGGCCGGGCCTCTTGTGCGCGGCGGACCTCTTTTGTTGTTGGATAATGGAAAAAGCACCATAAACAGCGATGGGAAGTGGCCCGGGGGGATACACCAGGAGGAGGATGGCTGGTTGGGCTTGACAAAAGAGCGCGCAGAGGAGGAGGTGGGGTAGAGGACAGAGCCTGTGTCAAAGATGCTCTTAATTATAGCTCTAATCACCCCTCTGTCGACAGGCCAACCAAACAGGACCCCGGAGGGCAACATTAGCCACAACCTGTACAGAATTAGCACAACATTTCACCTGCAAACCTCACAACACACACAAACACCACAATGTACGCACACAGACAACATTTCTGCCAAAATGCATCCTTGGAGGTCTGGTGGTGAAAAAGAAATAGAATTGAAATTTGAATGGTCGCAATCAGCAAATCGCAAAGGGTGATATAATTTAGGTAATTTAATGTCCTCTCCACAGAGAACTAAATATTCTGTATAGTCTCTACGGGACCTGCTGACCAGTGACCTCTACAGACATGTTCTGAAATGCATGAGATTCTTAGCGTAGCAGTTATAGTTCAGTGTTCACTTTAATGTTAATGCTCCCAGAGATGTTTAAAAATGCACTATGCAACCTTTTTGGTTTGGGGTTTGCCACCGGCTTCTCTCCACATAGATGTGCTTTGACTAGATTGTTGCACAACTGTGGATTAACCTTAAACCACCAGATCAAGTTGCAGGTCAGATCTGTAGAGAAGTGACTGTTCACAGTATGAATACATGTTTTTCGAGGTATTTTTAGTGATAGGGATAGCATTTGAATAAATGCAAGGTCCATCCATCCATATATCTTCCGATTTATCCAGTTGGATCGCAGGGGGAAGTAAGGTAGATAACTTTAATGTCATATTGTAGAACATTCCAGGAAACGCTATAACATCTCAATAGAGACAAGCAGAAGACAAACCCACCACAAGTGCTCCTGTAAAATCTGCATCTTATTCTTGATTTAGAAAATATAGAGAAAATCTACTTGCATCCAGTATTACATAAACACTAACAAAATATAAAGCTTAGACATGGAACTTTTCAAAAATCACTGATGGTCCTTGTCACCAGAGTAAAATTTTCGCTGGTCCATGAACTATATATGGAAAAATGTATTCAGCAAATCCCCTACATAGAAATATAAACAAAAATAAGAAGATTACATAAAAACTTGCCTATAGTCATGGACCTTGTCATAGTGATGTCTGTTTGGCCAATATTACATAAATATATAGAAAAAATGCATTCAGCAAAACTCACACATAAAAAATACACAAAAATAATAACAAAATGAAAATTTGCTCATAGTGCCACAACCCATCTTTATGTGAGATTCCCCATGATGATAATCTGTGGTCTAATGTGGCCCCATGTTGATGTCCACTTGGCCAGTATTACATAAATATATAGAAAATGTATTCAGCACAACAAAACATTTCAACAAAAATCCTTGGGCGACGAGAAACTTGCTTATAGCTCAATCACCCATCTTTATGTGAGCTCTCCGGCCCTTTCCCCATGATAATAATCTGTGGTCTAATGTGGCCCCAGCGTGTTGCATTGTCATGTTGATGTCCGCTTGGATACGGAGCGGTGACGATGACATGGATCAGCGGTGATAGATCGTAAGCACATTGTTTGCTTTCTGCAGGGGGCGCGTCCGTTCCGAGCACAATGTTGTTAGCATGGTAAGTGTGTCCTCCAGCCTATTATCAGGTTGATCATTTGTCACTAGCCTGTCTCCACTTTGTCTAACGCATTCTTTTTGGATAATGACCCTTCAAGTGGATCTGCATTTGGGGCCTGCCAGGAACAAAGGTGCTTGTGAATGGGCCTTTTCAACTCGTGTAAACTGCAAATGTGGCTACAACAAACAAACACACCGCCTGCCTGATGAATAAATAAATTAGCATGTATTGATATAATAAGTCCAAAAGGAAAAAGTGCTATCTCTTTATTTTGTTTCGTTTGCCAGTGGTTGACTCTATCGTCCATTAATCATACCTCTTTAGCCTCTGTTTCCTGCTGTTTTGTACAATATGGCTGCCAGCCGAAATCCTTGATCAAGCTAAAGACCAGCAGCTGCCCAGCGGACCTCAGCAGCCATCGGGCCCACTGGAATCATCAGTTATTGGAGAGAAGTGCCCTGTCACTTTGTGCTGTTGTGGCTAAGGGGCTATTATGAGAGGAGTGCACACTTTCTCATGGATTCTCTGTGGTGAAACAGTGTAAAGAGGTTATGATTTATTTGTGTTTACCACTTTCTAACTATGTGCTAAGACTATGAAGGCCCTGGAAATGAACCTGGAATTAAAGAGAATTTACTCTTTTGAGCTTTTATCAATGTTTGAATGTTTTTACCTCATAAAAAACAAACTTTGTTTGGTTTCGGTGTTTGAGTAATCCTTTATTAGGGTTAGTTATAACTGGAGCGCTTCCTATATTAGTACATAGGAAGGTGGAACAGTGTTTTCTGTCTAAAAGAAGAACTCAGCCTAAAAATGCAGGGATTAAACATGTGTGAGTGAAACAAAACACAATTCCATGTTTTTGATGAAGAAACTAGATTATTAAAGATTAGGAAATAGTGTAATATGGGCCCTTTTAGTGTAATATATTGAGAAGATCATGTATGTGTCATGAAGCAAAGATTTAACATCTGGTTTGGGCAAGTTCAATAACAGCAGATATGTATTTATTTATAATAATGTTTGAAATAAAACAAATAAATAACGTTATCTTAATAGCATAGTTGCCTAAGTCATATTTGAACTTTTTCGGAAAACACATTTTTTAGCAAGCACATTAGTATTTTTTTTATATTACTGATATTGTAACAGAAAGTTCAACCAGATGTGTGAACAAGTTTCCAAAAAAAGAAAGACACAACATTAATTGCAGAGTGATGCAGCAGTGGTAGGAGAGTAAAGTTAGGCAGATATCACAATTTGGCCAAAAAAATGTCTTAGGCAATTATGTTATTAGGCTAACGATAAGTAAATCTCCTTTAAAAAGAATGTCATTATGCTACATTCTGTACAATGAATTTTTCCTCATGATGGAAAATTTATCAATTATATATTTATGTAACAATTGCTTTTTTTTTTTTTTTTTTTTTACATTGCTTGTAATATGATGGTGAAGCCAAGACTGACATTTCTGGTGTTACAAACAATAAAGCTGAAGTTAAATAAATCCAGACACACTTTTTGTTTCTGGTACTATTATGAGCTAAAAAATATTTCAACTTGTACCACAAGGGTGCAGTAATAATTTTTAAGTTTTATTGTATTTTATTACTTTTGCAGGACAGTCGGACATTGTAGCTCAATGCGCATTTAGGCAAAAGTGGAAAAAGGGGACATGCACATCCATTCTAAAGCAAATGTGCAGAATCAAAAAGAGACAACACAGAAAATGATATGAAATGTAGGTCCGCACAACTTGTATTTTAAGTTTTATTATACTCATATACAGTGATGAGCAGTGAATAAGAATTTAACACTAAACAATAGATTAAATACCAGATTTGATTGTCTTGATGCGATTCTGGAAGCTTACACTCTGAGTCGTTTGGATGTTTTTGTGAATGACTTTGTTGTTGTCCACAGCCACAGCAGAGTAAACGGACCACCAGCTGGTCACCTACAACTCTGATCTAGTTCTGTGTCATTTGCGCAGCCAATAGAAGCTAAGTATCCAATCTTAGGACTGTTTCCAGCTACCTCTTTAACTGTTATCCACACAGCCTGGACAGAAGCACAGGAGATCACAGCCACAATAACGTGCAGCACTGTCCAAACGCTACTCCAGCATTTCCGATTGAATAACTCTATAAAATGGACACCTGCCATTGGAGCGAGCATGGATTACTTGTGGTACAGTCTCCAGCACAATCGCCAACTGTCACGGCCAGTTGCCTACGGAGAGGGGGTCGAGTGGGGCAGCCAAACGGTATAGATATTTGTTCCTGTCATCAAACTAAACTTTATTGTGACCCCTTTCGCGCTGTTGTTGCACCGGTAGCGATTCTCCCACACCAGATATTATCTTTGAGACTGCCCATGAATCTCCAGGCTTTTTGCCACTGCACTTCTCTGAGCAATAACTCCTGTTTGGCCTTAAGAGTGCAGAGGGCCAGAGAGGAAAGGAGAGGACCAGCCAGCAGTGGATATGATGAGCAGATAAAACCACTGATTTAACATGCAACCCTGTGAAACTCAAATATTTATGTATGGATGATGGGCCTTACTGTAACTACTCAGTAAGCAACCATACAAATAATAAAGCGTAAAAAAAACCAAAACAGAAATTAGGTAGTTGTTATAGCTTGAAATGCTTAATATTTTTCGTAACTGTACTGATTTCGTGGTTGGGTAATGCCAATATATTGTATTGTTTTTGGTGATACATTATTATTGCATATTTTTAAGTTGTAGCTACATGAGTGTTATGTGGTGTGTTTATTTGGAAAAAACTTATTTGTGTAATATAAATGAAATATTTAGTGTTTAGTTTTTTTTTTATTTGTATAAAAAAATACTAAAAAAGTATAGAAATAAACTATATTAGCCTATTATGTTAAATATATAGGTTTTATCAGTGTTGTGTCCCATTCATTTTGTGTTGTATTAAATTGTAAGCATCCCTGCTCCAAACCCATAAGTGCTCTAGCTACTTAATTTAGTAAGAATAAGAAGCAAAAACTGCTTGCTTCACAACACAGACCAAATCTTTTCGCACCCAACTTGCAGTACATGACTTCACAGACTAAATGTATGTCTAGTTTTGAGTTTAATCGCAGAAGGATATCTCTCCTTATCAGCTTAGAGCCTGGATCCTTCCCATCACTCAGAACTACACAGGGCTATTATTATTCTTTATATGATGGGACTTTACATGACAGTTTGGCTTCTGCTGTTGAGAGAGGAGGGTGAGAGAGCTGCTGCAGACGTGGTTCTGTTGAAATGAACGAGGTTGTGATCCATGGGAGTTTGCCTTGCCTCACTGTGCTTTATCGTCCACAATGACGACATTTCTCTCCAGCTTTATGCCATTTTCTCAATCTTTCATTACAATGTTTCGTGAGTTTTCATCTTCACTGACCCCACATCAGCTCTGCACAATAGAAACGTCTCCTTCAGAAAGTGTTTGTGGATCATTAAGATGCACCAGTGAATACTTGGAATACTTTTACATAGAGTTGCTTTATTTATAAACCTCCAACAATCCAAACAGTAGTCCTAAAAAAAGCTAGCTCAAGATCTGGAGGTGGGTCCTGACAGGTTACTCCAGCAGCACTGAAGGTGGGTCAAATGCAAAAGACGCACTTCCCTACGGGGACAATAAAGGCTAACCCAACCTATTTTATAATGTAAAAATACAACACAGATTGTATATGTTTGTTGCAATTATATTATATTTTTGGTGCATATATTGAGTCGTTTCCCACACCGATATCAGATACGAATCAATACTAAAATTAGTATCGAAACTAGATATTATATACTGTAGGTACTGATAAAAAAGTCACATTCACAGTACAGAAACGAACCTTTCCTGAATAGCTTTAGAATGAACAAGAATAAAACCACATAGGCCAGTATATGCCCATGGACCACTATGGAGCCTACCTGGACAACAGAGAGGTTACACAGATATAAGGTCACATGGTAATGCAAAATAAAGTATTATTTAATGTTGAAAATCACATTATATTGTCTAAATAAAGAGTCTTTTTTTATTAGCATCGTGGTATCAGAATCAGTATTGAATCAAGTCTATTCTTTAGTATAGAAATTCAGTTAGAAATTTTAGTATTGTGACAACACTAATACTTACTGAACCTTCTAAACTGCCAACTGTGTCCATTACAACGCTTCTTGAATTTTCATCTTCACTGACCCCACATCAGCTCAGCCCAAAAGCATTTAAACCCATATCAAATTGAAATCTCCTGTTTGTGGCTCATTAAGATGCACCACTGTTACAAAAACATTAGCATTGCAGGATTCACCTCAGACAAAACCAGCTCTGTTTTTATAGCCAAGGGTTCTTGAAAGAGACAATGCGGTCATAGAAAATATAAAGTACAGACGAATGACATGACATAAAACTGGAGCCCATGTCCTGTCAGGCTTCACTGGCTTCTGCCTCAAACTGCCTTAATTTCAGCTCGTGAACAGTCCAGGTCCCTCTCTCCACTGCACAGGTTTGAATGGTCTTAATGAGATCGGGTTATGCATAGATTATGTCATTTTACATTTTATAGAAATGTGTTGGACATATGACATTGGCTTTGACAGCACAAAGGGACTCTGTCAATGTAAAATGTATTTGTTTTTTGTAAAAGGAGGAAAAAATAACCACACACGCACAGAACCAGTATGATTTAAGAAAAAAGTATTGTGAATTACACAGTAGGGCTTTCAAAGTTTCAAAAATCAGATGCCACTCAATAATAAAACTAGTATTGAAACTAGATACTCATTTTTGTCAATCCTAAAAAAGTCACATTCACTGTACAGAAATGAACATTTCCTGAATAGCTATAGAAGGATCTGGTGATGAGCTGTATCAGAAGAAGTATAAGAGTACACAGACTAGTATATACCCATGGACCACCAGGGAACATATCTGGATGACTGAGGGATTACACAGATATAAGACCACATGGTATAATAATATAAAAGAACATACAATTATTTAGTATTGAAAATCACATTTTATTGTCAAAATAAAGTGTATTTTTTTCATGGTATCTGATAGGGGTGTAAAAATTTGGTTCAGTGATATATTGTGATACTTCATTGCACAATTCTCGAATTGATTCAAAATGCATCTGAATCGATTTTTTAAATTATATTTTTCACTAAAATTCATTAGTTGCATTCATTGTTCTCATGATTTAAAAAAGGCAATAGATTATATTTCATAAAATTTGGTTCTCATGAAGGTGTAGCTGACAATATTATTAGAAGTAATTATTGATCAATTGCAATATATCATCCATTGTTTTAGTATTGGGGTATATTGTGACATATTTAATTGTGACACGCATATCATCATATGCATCGTATCGTCAGACTCAAGGCAATGCACACCTCTAGTATCTGAATTGTTATCAAGCATCGGGTTTATTCCTTATTATCGAAGTCGGGTTTGAAAATTTTGTATCATGACAACACTAGGTCACAATGCACATTTTAACAGTAATATCTGAGAGAAGAATGAAATATGAACTGTTAAACTAATACAAAGAATCGGACATTTTCACAAGGTTGTAAAGGTTTTGCAGGGCTATTTACAGAATATTTTGTTGTTTGTAGTGGACACTGTATCACCCCAAAAACTGCAACCTCTGTGATTTGGTAATTGCGCTCATTCAAATTGCAATTTTGGATTTGATTGCAATAAAGTGGGCAAGTTACAAGTTTGAAAATATTTTCAGGTATTTTTGTCTTTTGTTTCCGTGACCAGGTCTCATCCAAAATCCTTTTACCAACTGAGGTAAAAAGGGCAAGTTTTTGCTCTTTAAGATGGCGGTACATAACCCATACATGGAACATAAATGTGTCTGCTGCATACAGAAGATGGATAGAGGCATGTGCGGCCGCCTTAATAAAAAGCTCTTTAAACTGGCTCCAGATCTTCTTTCCAAGGAGCATGATATTAAAGACAGGCAGGAGCTGGGCTTGGTAAACGTAATGGATCGGCAGGAAAGTTTAAAAGCACCAAGGGGGTAGGCCATTATGCAAAACAGCGCGCGCACAAGTAATCTGGAGCTTGTCTCTCAGCTGCCAAAGACAAAGAACACATGCAGAGGAGCTGATTGCTTCTTAAGAACCTCCTAGCACCGCCATGATGGATTCTGGTATTTTGACTGTTAATATGTTTGAATGAAAATTATTTATACATATCTGTGAGCTTGGGCGCCTCTCCCTGTGATTACTGTGTGTAAAAATGAGAGCGGAGGAGCAGCAAATTTGCATGTCACCCAGGCCTGATGTATCCTCAGATTATGAGCTGATTGCGGCGCAGATGAGCACCGCGGAGAATCGTTTGCCTGCGTCTGTGACAACTCCTCGTCCCTGACAAGGCCTCTTAGTTCCTCAGTTATTGATGCATTCTGCGTAAATGTAATCCATTGATGGTATTGCTGCCAGCCATGTAAGTATGAAGAGAGGCAGCATAATGTGGAGAAGCAGTATTTAATCCTCACAGACTGGAGCTGTGTGAGACCAGAACTTCACAAAGGAGCAGATCAGACGTGAATTGTGTTCTGGGTTTTTTCTGCATGTTTGGATACAAGATACACATTCATCAGAGTCAATATGTGGTTACAGGGGGGCAATGCAACAGGGATGTATATAAGGATACCCCCATACATTGGTTGGGCAATATCAGTTGGTTCGATATTGGTTGGTCGAGCTGATCTTTGGACTTTTTAGCATATCAACTATCGGCCTTAAATCTCCAGCATATGCCAGTATTTCATTTTGGTGAATCTGCTGCCTAAAAAATACATACAAAGCTTTATACTAACATTTAAATATGAGGAGATAGCTGCACAAAACATGACTACACACGTGACTGTTATTGGTTTGTGGTAAAAAGGGGCTTTGAGGAGTTTGTAGTAAATTAAATTACATAATCTGGGGAAAATAATAAAAATCTGCCCAATATATTGGGCCAAAAATATCGAGTTTATCGACCATCGGTTGCAATTGGTATCGGCATTGGCCATGAAAAAAAAGCGTGTCAGTCAATCTCTAGTAATGCTATCATAATACATATTACATAGTTTCAATTAACTAGAACTAGTCAATTACATGTTTCTATTAACTACATTCAATTATAAATAGCCTCAAGTGTTACTGCTTGTTGTACTGCATAATTACATGAATGAAATGTCCTGCATACAGCTTTCACCACAGGAAACCATCCACCTCCAAGCCTTTTATCATATGTATATTTACTACCAAAGAGTTTATGGCATGGTTTTCTCGTTTATCTGGGCTTGGGACAAATGTTGGGTGAGGACTTCTATAGCTCGATTAACACCCATATTAGCGCTATTTTTAGATCTATAATATCTTTTTGAAGAGGAAACAACACCATACAAACACATGGAGTTGTGTTTTCTTTCTTTTTGATTTTTACATGATGTAAAGCTCATATCTTCAATCTTGCATAATATAGGACCTTTAAGTCATGGGGCACAAGCCAAGCCAACCACAAAGTACTCAAATAAGATGAATCAATACTCATATATTATGTTTACTATATGATTTTGTGGTTAGAGAAGATTATGAGTAGACTAGCTCTCCTTGCTGTCGCTATTATCCAATACATAAAAGCGATTGATAGATCCACTTACAACACAACACCCCCCTTGAGTACAATTACTACGTATGTGGTCATTATTCAAACACATTAGAACGGACCATACCAAGGGGCCACTTCTTATGCTTTTGTCTAGAGAAACTTCCATCTTAAAAAGTAGAAATAATGAGCAACTTTTGAAGCCAATAAAAAGTCAGACAGCATGAAGGTGCTATTGCAGAGATAGTGAGCCTTTCCCACTTTGCAGTAAAATGGGGTAAGCATTACACAAAGCCCTACACACATGCTCTGGCGCCTCCGGCATGGCTGGGGTCGGTCCTGTCTCTCCTTCTGATTTGAATATGAGCAGTGTTTTATGGAAGACGGTAATTGGAAGTCAGTGATTTAGTGCAGTGTATACAGGGACTGCATCCAACAAAATATCTGGGAGCAGGGAATAATCACTTTGTAGCCCACTGTGGTATTTATTGGGACACAGGTATATTTTAACCACCGCATGTTGACAGTGTTGACTATTAGCGAGCGAATAAATAATTCAGCACTTACAAGGGGAAAAATGGGAAAATTCTCCTTCCTGTAGCGGCGTCAGGACAAATCTGGAAAAAAATACTCATTTTTTCTTCAATTACAAAGAGCAAATATTTATTATTTATAAGTACTTTCCTTGTATGGGCTTAAATGTTATTTATGAACCTGTTGCATAGTGATTTCCAATGTAACTCATTATTTTTAGCTGGAGGGTGTTGTAAAGGAGCAAGGATATGTTTAATGACACTCTGCTAGTCGGTGCAATTACACTGTAATCATTATGTAAAATGTCCTATTAATTAAACCAATTTCTGCTGGGGGAACATTCTTTTTTGCGGGACCCTGGTCTCATCCTTCAGCTGCCTCAGAGCCTCCTGTTTTCCACCAGCGGCTATTATGTTGTGACTTCACTGCATACATATTTATAAAAGAGAGTTTCATTATCCGCAAGATTTGGAGCCACTCTGAGATTAATAAATACAGGGTGACACAGGGCTTTAGAAGGCAATTAGCTTTCTATCTCATCTGCAGTGTTTGGGTCTGTGATTAGTCAGACACTGCTGAAGTCTATTGTCCATTTGTGAGTGAAGAATTGGGTTTACATATAGTCTCGGTGTCATGAGCTTGGTAAATGTATCTATTAGATGACATGAAAGCTGATACTAATTGACAATCATGACACTGATACAGCTTCTTCTCCCACAAATCAATTTCTTTTATTGGGGAAGAAAAAAAGTACTAATAGAGATATTAAATGACATCTGCATTAAATCTGGTATGAAATAAATTAAAATATATAATAATGTAAGTATAGTAGCTATATGGACAAATTGTACCTGTTTAAACAGGTGAGATAACAAAGTTGTATCAGTGCACTGCATGGGTCAGGTCTATGCATAACAAAGTTAAGTTGCTTGTTTTAAATGCATGAGTCCTGAATTGCAGATCTGTCTTGTTAAAGAAAAGGTTGGTGGCTGCACTCACAGTTGGAGCGAGCATTTGCCCCGGTGCGTTTGACCCGGGTGTCTCTATCTGCTGCTCTGGCAGTCCTTTGCTGCTGAGAGGTCAGTGGCACTTCTAATGCTCTTCACACACAATCTGTTTTCTTTACGACTTGGCACAAAGGAAACGATTAAGAAAACAATTCAATAGTGAGTGGAACACACACACACACATCTACAATGCAAATAGAGCCACTTGAACATTTGCTATTCACAAAGCATAGGTCGAGAGAGGGCCTCTCATCCAAGAGACCACTTCTGAATACAGCTCCACAATTATGCTGTCCAGCTGCTTAGGCTGATTCAGAGCCCAGAGTGCATAACATTAGAAAATAATTTCAATTCAATACATTTAATAAAGGACTTCATTATCCTCACAAAGGTTAATACGAGCAGCATCGGGGTGGCCAGTAATTGAATTACTGATGAGAGAAGCCGCGATATGAGATATTGAATATATAATCAAAATTTTAAACAAGCAAATTCCACTAACAGAACTGCAAGTGGGCAGTAATTGCTTCAAACCGGTACAAATGTCCAACATTTTCTCTAGTGCACCAAAGATATAAAACAGATGAAAAATATGCATCAAGGGCCACATTTCTAAAGAGATACGATTCCATCTGTCAGTGTACAGAGGTATAATACAGGGGGTGCATTCTTCAAATTTTATTTTCAACATTAAGTTGACTGGCATCATCCGATCTGTTGAAGTAAAGTATATGTTAATAATCCTGCCTATTGTTTTGACCGGAGCCTGTGACATGTTCCTGCCAGTCCCACACCTCCACTCCTCATTCATCATCATCTGTAAACATTAATTGTATTAGCATGAGAGGCTCTTAATCTGTGAAGCCCAAACAGATGGCCATAAAACACACACTCATAACTGTGTAGCGGCCTATTCCCACAGCGACCGCCACGTGCCGCACATATACTCTGGTTACTGATGGATATCTGTGAGCAGACCCAGTACAATGGGGCTACTCTTATCAGGGGCAAGAGCAAAGCCTCTTGTGTGAGCGTGACTAAAGTGCTGAGAAAGTGAGCGGATTACACACAGGAGTTGTTCAAGTCAAGGCACCTGCTGCTTAAGAGGGTCAAATGATATATCAAGGGATTTATAAGGGCCTTGATACTGTGCCGAGATCAGTCATAGCAGAGTTTGGTAGGGCTACAAATCAAAACATACAGAGTAAAGAAAATATATTAAAATCAAGCAAGTTCTATATGAAAAAATTCAGAGTTTAAAGCTCTACCAAGGCATTGCAATATTTAGGAAGAGTTTTTAATATTATTCTTGTTGGGTTTTTTACTACAATGAAATCTACACAATCTGGCCAAAGTCTCAGAATTTTTAACAATATTATTTAGAGAAGTCACTTAAACTCAGGAAAGTCTTAGTTCATTAAAAAAAAAACAAAAAAAAACACCTATAATTTAATAAATGTAAAGTAGAGCTGTTTAATGTCATACTGTGGAACATTTCAGGCAGAGCAATGACATATCCACCTTTAAGAATGCTTTTGTGCTCGATATGCATGGCCAGCATTTAAAACAATTGTGTGTGCATATTTTGGCATTCACGCTCCAATCTCCAATCTACGCAACATCAGCAAGAAGTTAATATTATTATCATACAGGCAGGAGATGGGAAACTGATTACATCTGCGAATTACAATATTTATACATTGAGCTTTATTTGTGGTTGGCCGACTTATAGCAATGCTGAATTTGAATCCATTACAATGCGAAACAGTGTCAAATTAGGCGGCTTTATTAATACAACAGACAAAAGGCGGGAGGAGGGGGCAGAGTAGAGTACATTTGATTATTATTATTCTGTGTCTGGGGATGAGAGCAAATTATCCAAGCACACACCTTCTGGCTGCAGATTGATAGATGGGCCTGTTTACAAATGAACATGATGATGTTAAGCAGAGGAGCGTTTGAGTCGACGCCGGTCTAATGCACACAGATACGCACACGCTGGGCTTCCATGCGTCTTGGGGACTTTACATGAACTTGCATTTATTTCCTGGTGATTTCCTCCTGATGCTAACCTTAACCATAGCGCTACACTACTTTAACCTTAACCTAATCCCTAAACTTAACCTATTTGAACCAATATCTGAACTATAATAAACTATAAACTATATAATAACACACTATGTAACTTTTAGCCAAAAAAGTACATAAAAATAATGTTTTTTGTTTTTTCAATTTGGTTGTGTATGTTTATTTCGCTGAAAATTTTAGAAAAACATGTCAGAGTGGGCTTACATCTCCACAAACCTAAGTCTTATTTGGCCTGGAGTCGGTCCTCCTGCTTGTCTCCATGTTGAATGTTTCTATAATCTTCCACAGTAAGGCAGGAGAACAATCCAAAAAATTAAGGCTTTAACTTTCTGTTTTCATAGAATCATGATGTGCCAGGTCTAGAAAGTCACACCTTTACCTTTAAGCCATGTTGCTGATCTAATATTAACTTTTTTATGTCATGGAGCACCCCATGAATTGAGTGTGTAAACAGATTTGAGTTCCCACAACACACATATTGATTTCTGAGGACAATACATTGACTTGCATTCATTTCCTAACGTCTAATAGAAACCTTAACCATAGTTACTACATGCCAAATCTTAACCCATTTTAACTCATATCTGTACTTTAAACCATGCTCTTGACCTAATAATAAAAACACTTACGTAACGGAGACCTGATTTTAGTCATGGGGAGGTCCCCATGATGTGTGTATATATACAGATTTGAGTCCCCACAATGTGATAAATACCCTCCAACACACATATATGAAGAGGTGGAGTGATGGGAAGGGTCCCCGGGATACAGGATTAGGCAATCTTCTCCACTAGCCCCAGATTGATGGAGTCACCGCTCACAGACGCAATTGCAGCGGGTGAAATAAAGTTTGGCCTGCTGGTATCATCTGTGCTTAGCTCCAGCCTGCGATGAATCTCAGAGGATGTGCTGTACAAGAGACATCTGCTGCTCTGTGTGCAGTGTGTATGGGGCTGTACCGTGGGGCACTACGGGATCAGAGAGGTGTTGTGTCTAGTGATAACAGCTGGGAAATGGTGATTCTTCATCTTTTTATTCTGTGGTTAGATCTGTTTTATAGTTAAGAGTAAAAATTAGAAATGTGTTATTGTTGTGTCTTTCCACTACTAAGTGCAATTAACCGTGTCTATATTCTGGTTATAAAAATATTTATTGTATTAGGCATAGTACAAATATGTCTTTTATCTTCAATTCAATTTGACAACCTCCTTATATATCATCTCATCTATTGTTTTTATGCCTTAAGTGCACTATGTAGTTTTCTGTTGGGGGATCATGTGCCACCTGCTTTGTCTGAACCCTCCACAGCTTAAATCTGATCACAGAACAGAAAAAATACCAAAAAGTTCCTCACTAGTACAAAGAAAAAGTATCCATGATAAATACTGACTATTGAACGATAAGTCGATATATTGTATGTATTGAACGCTGAAGCCATTTTTAACATAAACAATCAAATGACAACAGTAAGAAAAATATACTAGAGCTGATCAATTAATTACAAATAACTGATTATTGAGTTATTGTACACTAATTTAATAATAATGTAATAATTATAATAATTTCTGGACTACACAGACTCTAAAAGATGCCATGTGTCAAGAGAAAAGTTTTTATGACTCAGGTAAAGTAGGAATTATTTAAAAATGACACAGGAAACATTCAGATTTAGTGCTTCTGATGAAAAAAAACCATATATTTTCACTGTAACTATACTCAAGACGTCCTCGTGCAGTATCACTTAATCTACTTAAAGCTCTCATACACAGAGGCCTCGTTATCAAAATTTGCACCCCCGGCGTATTAGGCATAGTCCTATGTTACATACAAAAAAAAAAAAAATTGAACAAATATATCATCTTTTTATGCCTTAAAAGTGCACTATGTAGTTTTCTATCGGGGGATAATGCGCCACCCGCTTGTCTGAAATGTTCTGGAGTATGGCATTAAATATTTCTTTCTTAAATTCATTAAATTACAGGAATTTTCGTGCGAAAGAAAATTTCCTTGAAAAATAATATTATATATAATATATGTGTGAATGCACTATATTCTCCACACATCTCACTAACATAGCCAAATGGTGTTACCTGCATTCCAGACATTTATACATTTATGTCCCTCTCCTTCCCCAGAAAAGTTAGATATAGCATTTTTTATTGTCAAACTTATATTTTGTTTTTGTACATACTTTAAAAATTATTCATTTTTAGTTATAATGTTTTCAATATTGCCCTTTAAATAATGGCTACTAATAATTACACAGGTTACTAATACAGTACATACTTCTTTATCTCGCTTTTAGTTGTTTACAAGTTTCAGAGTCCGAGGTGACTTCCAAACTGTCACCGACGCCATGGAAACACACGGCGGTACATTTCCTGACGCTGCGGTGAACAAATTTCCCCGATAGTTTCATCAACAGCTCCGACAGTGGCTGAAATGAATGAGCGGCCTGAGCCAGTCAAGAGCAATCGCTGCCTGAGAGCAGTTACATGTCTGCATTACAATGTGTTTACCCCCCGAGCATGTTAAAGAGATCCCCCATAATTCCACAGGGTGCATCATGTCATCTTTCTCGCCATGTCACAGGAAATAGACTGATGAATCACTTCCTGGTGTCACTGCGGTGGACTGGTGACAATCAAGGAAATGATGTCTGCCTACACATATCTGTAATTGATAGCCCTAACACTAAACACTCTTCTCCGCTAGCGATGATGGAACATTGGATTGAAATCACTCTAGATGAGGTGGGGTCCGGGCCATTTGTTATTTACTTCCTGCTCGCTTGCTAACAGCCCCCCCTTCCCCTCCTCCTATACCCCAGTTACCCCCCTCACCAACATTACCCCACCCCCTTCCTACCCCCGCCGACAGGATTTTCGCCACAAGAACACATTATGGTAATCAGACAGTATGTGTGTATAGGAATCCATCAACATAAAGGCCCATCACTGGAGTTATGACATGGTCGAGTCTGTGGGTAACTTTTGATTAATGGGCAGATTTCCAGGGTTTTTGGGGCAGACAGCAGATTTACCTGGTTTTTTTTTTTAGCTTTTTTATTTTCATGACGTGCTGTGGTGGCATTTGGTCTTCTTGAAGCATCATAGGTGATAGTCTGAAAAAGATATTAAAAATTAAAAATAAAACTCAAATAAGTTATCAAAGTTAATAAGGCTATCTAGTCTTGTGTACAAATAAATATATAAGCAAACTGTATCAATGAGAATACTACACTTACATTAGTATCATTTTAATATTTGTTTAATAAACATGAACATTTCTAAACACTATAAACAAAAATTGCACAGTTGGTATAGTCTTTCCCTAAGGTGACAGTACGTAGACAGAAGTGGCTACACATTAAAAATAACAAAATATATTACCAGTATCTCAAATCTTCCTCTTAAAGGAGTTTGGTGCCTTATTTTAAGTATTTTATAGGCATAAATCCATTCAAAACTTTTGCTATGAATGGTCAAAACTTAAAACCTAAACATACCCATAATCTAGATAAATATGACTTATGGCACGTTCACACCGCAGCGTCCAAAAATGCCCTGGACGCACCTTTGCATTTGAATTCAGAAGCCTCCAATGCACATCTTGGACCCCGTGCAAAAACGGGAGAAAAATACTTGACACGCATCCAGGGCGTCAGCTGTGGTCTGTGAGTGCCGTGTTTTCCCGGTCTAGAGAGTGACTTTAGTGTATTTATTACATAAAACACATCAGCGGATCCTTGGCCTCGTTCTTCTCCTTCTTCCGGATAATAACATTGCTACGTCACTGTATAGTTATCCCTGATTGGTTGATGTAGCGCATCTGGCTTCAAAATTGCAGATGCAGATGCCTGAACGCTCAAGATGCGCCGCTTCGACACCAGATTCGTGCTGCGCTGACACCTAAACACATGCCGCAAAAACGCTGGACGCCCAAGACGCGCGTCCACACAGACTTTGTGTGTAAACTGGACGCCTTGACGCTGTGGTCTGAACGGGCCATTAGACTTAGACAAACTTTATTGATCCACAAGGGAAATTAGTTGGACACAGTAGCTCACACATCACAATAACAAAGAGTAAAAGATAAAAGATAAATGGTGATAATCAATTCTAAATAAGTAGCAAAAAAGACAGCAAGAGCCAGATGGCAAGAATAAGACCTATTACCTATAATAATGCATCTATACTGCAGATGTAAAATTTTATGCAGGCTGACAGGGAAACTTACAGCTTCTCCAATGATCAAACAATAAAGACTAGGCAGGTCAGGTGTCTAGGCCAAGGACACATAGTCAATATCAAGATTTGTAAAAAATGTAATGATTTTCAAAACTTTTCTGTGTACTCCAAACACGCCCGTCTAATACCAAACACCTGCTGTTGTCACCATCTCTCTCCACAGTTGTGATGTATGCCAGTGTAGCCACCTCCCATCAGCATTACCACCTTGGCAGTGCCTCTTTCTCCTTCCCCTGCCTCTCTCTCCTCTACCTGTCAAACCTGCACCAGCCTGATTTATAAAGTTGTTATGGCAATTCACTCTAATGTTATTTCCTGCCACATAAATACATATATCTCAGGCAGGTATTATAAGGCCTGTAATGGACGCGCATCAGGGATTCTTTTTGGAGATTTGGCAGGGTGTTATTGGTGCTTCAGAGACAGAGGTAACATTAACATTAATCCTATCAGGTCTATGATGAAAAGATGCCAAGGGTATTATATTATCATACGACACTTTGGAGTTTGTGCAGTTTCTTCAGCAACTTCCCAAACAAATTTGTGTTCTTGGAATATATTGTCCTTTCTAAGAGCTACATTTTTGCATCCTTTCACCTTAGATTGATTTGTATTTAAAAATGAAATGCATGAATAGTGTTTTGATGAAAAACAGGTGTCCATCAATCAGGTTTTCATTGCGTTTTTGTTGGGTTTTTTTAGGCCTAAGCCACCGCTATCAGAAACAGACTACACAGATAGGTTACAATACAGAGCATAGCTAATAGTAAGAACAAAAGTTTTATTTTGAGGTATTTCGGATCTAGTTCTTATGAATCAATTAATGCTTTTAATATTGGCTGCAATTTCTTTTTTTAATTAGAGCTGTCACCATAACAAATTTTGAAATACAATATATTGCTGAAGAAAATATAGACAATAAATGATAATATTGAGACTAATTTATGTCCTATCCTATCCCAAAAACGATTAGAAATGTACCATATGGTTAAAATAAAATAAATAGGAGAAATAATCATATTAGTAATTAGTTTGTGTCTACAATGAGTCACAGAAGTAATTTATTCAAATCTCCACAGCTTAAATCTGATCATAGAACAGAAAAATACCAAAAAGTTCCTCGTTAGTACAAAGAAAAAGTATCCATGATAAATACTGACCCTCAAAAATTGTTCCATCTGTCATGTACTGAACGATAAGTTGATATAGTAATGATGCTTGAAATAAAAAATAATATACTGTATGTATTGAATGCTGAAGCTATTATTAACATAAACAATCAAATGACAACAGCAAGAAAAATATACTAGAGCTGAAACAAATTCATCGATTAATTACAACTAACTGATTATTGAGTTATTGTAAACCAATTTAATAATAATCTAATAATTTCTGGACTACACAGACTAAAAGAGTCAAGAAAACAGTTTTTATGACTCAGGTAAAGTAGGAATTACTTAAAAATGACACAGGAAACATTCAGATTTAGTGCTTCTGATGAAAAAAAAAATTGACTATAAGTATACTCAGGATGTCCTTGAGCAGTATCACTTTAAAATCTACTAAAAAATCTCATACACAGAGGCCTCTTGTTATCAGAATTTGCAAACTGTTGATTTTGTGTATATAATGTTAACCAGAAATACGGTCCATTTAGAACCAGTAATCACTACAAGAAAACACAAATGTTTGTTCCCCAAATCCCCCCCATGTTTACTTGTCAAGTTAAAGTATCGTCCAGTGCCCTTTAGAAAGCTTGCACATATTTTGGTTTGCAAATCCAAGGGGCAAATTGTTTGTAGAATCTCCATTATGCCCTTTTCTAATGTTGTCATTAGCAATCAGCTCACTGGGAAAACAGGCAGACAGGAGGTGGACGGAAATCATTTGAACCCTCAGACCCACCATGGATCCATGGCCGCCGAGGGGGGTCAGGGGTGGTTGTCGGGGTGACAGCCGGGTCAATACTACGAAGCGGAGGGAGGATCAGGCGCTTGGGACGATACAGCAGGGAGCGCGGAAGGGTCACTTACGATGTGTGTGCGATGGAAATGAGAAGAGTGAGTGATAGTTGCTGACGGTGCCCACATCAGTCGGAGTTCACTCACAGCTTAATGACAAGTGCTCTGAGCTATTGGGGGAATGTTCAACAGTTAGCATGGAGAAACAATGCACACATTAGTGAAAACTGACAAAAATGTTTTAATATAGTCTTAAAACTCAAGAAAAAATACAAAATTACCAACAGATGCAAATATAAACAGCACAAACAGATACAAATACAAAAAGCACATTTGCAGGAGTCTCTGATGAATATGAGTGTTGTTTAAGAGTTTCAACAAAAAAGGTGACTAAAAGAAATACTGTTGGCTAATGCCTGTGACAGTAATTTTACATGTGAGAGATTTGTTGAAGGACACAAATCATCTCACCTGTTGTTGTTCTAAGCAATTCAACTCTTTCTGGTCAGACTGTGTTAAAATAAAGCTCAGATTAAGTCTAAGTTGACTAACAGAGCTTCTAACAGAGCAGTGCTTTCAGTTAGCTTCACACTCCCAGGGATTGTTGATGACATCAGCTGCAAAGTATCAATTGAAGGTGGGGTCCCGTCTTGTCCTCTGCTGCCAACCTGCTCCCCTTCACCATCAGAGGGCATAGCAAACCTCACCACTGACACCTCCCATATTGAGTTATTGATACAGTGTCTTTGGGTGACAGCCTATGTGACACGGTGCTCACATCATCGCACCAATGAGGAACTTATCGATGGTATCCGTGGACATTGGGAGGCCAGAGAGTGCAGTTATGTGCATAAAGTGTCACTATATGTGTGATGGAGATATTGATATTATGCGCACTTGGACTCGAACTGTCGATTGATTCTTTAAAACGAGATGTTTGTATGCAAGTCAGGTATAAACCAACAGGGGTCTGCAGCCCTTTGGACAGGTTTGCTGGCAGAACCAAAAGTTTTAGTCAAAGTCATCCAAGGACAACAAGGAGGCAGTTCTGCAAAGTTTTGATCATCTTCAGCGTTACATTGAAATGAGAACAGGACGCAAGGGCTTTATTGAAATCTACATGTACCACTATGGGTCTGGAAGCAATGGAAAACAATAATTTGGAAAACTGATTATTTACCATGATATATTATAACTGATTATATTATATAACATTTTATCTGATAATACAATAAATTAGGGGCCATCCTGAGAGTATACATGATAGAGCTGTGGCAGATTGGCAGCCCTGCTTTTATCAGTCTAACCCAGAGTATTGAGTGAATGAATAATGCACAAAATGGTAAAACGGCTTTGAGCATCTGGAAAAGCACTGTATAAGACTAATGGAAAAAAAAAATTGAAGCAAATATGCACACTATATCATTATTGTCAAAAAGTTAAAGTAATAGAAAATAAATAAATAAAATGATTAATTACTAGTATTATCCATTCATTATTTATTTGAGGTATTCTTTTGCAAGATGATGCAACAATAAAGTACATCTTCTACCACCCTTTCTACTTATTTGTAACTTGTTAAAGTGAAACAAAAAAGAAAATAATGGGACATGTTCAGAGCAGAGGTGT